>OY856335.1:1515666-2751113 GCA_963693445.1 Agonopterix heracliana | reverse complement strand
TTTGTATATAATTAACTCACGCTCTATATCTAATATCTAATTTGTAATTTTCTTTGATATCACTATAAATATTGTATTTATTTGTATAATAAACATTATTTAGAATCTAATTTGTATATAATCAACTCACGCTCAGCGTCCTATCGTTGTAGTTCCTGCCCCTGAGGGCCGCCTGCTCGGCGTGCGCCCGCGCCTTGTACTGCAGCGTCAACTCGGGAACGAGCAGGTTCACCTCCTTGCCCGTCACCTCGCCGAATTGCTGTAACAAGAGGAGGTAGATGAGTTCACTAGCACTTTTATACTAGTCACAAGTAAATATCGAGCGCATATATCTCGATAACATAGAAAGTCGGTGACGCGTTGCGGAGAGCTTTGGAAACTCAATCTTAGGCCCGTTCGTATCCGCACGGACGACATGCCATGTACCAATGAGTTTGTCTAACTTATGTACGTAATACCGAATGCTCTCAAACGGTGAAGGAAAACATCGTGAGGAAACCTGCATACGCTGAAGAAGAAATTCCGATGCGTATGTGAAGTCTTCCAATCCGCACTGGGCATGCGTGGTGGACTTAACGCCCATACACCCTCCCTAGGCCTGTGCCCTGTAAAGGGACGTATATAGGCTGTGATGATATTTCGATTACCATATTCCTGTTTTTGGTTTACTATTATCTGCCTTCATAGCAAATTTAATATACACACGGCATGACGTTGCTAGCGTAATAGTTTTGTTATTATAATTAATTTGATAAATATCAAGATTATTATCATGGAAATTATCTTTGAACCCTGATAAAAATAGTTTAACAAGGAAGCTGTAGAAAATAAGTAGATAGATATCTAATCTTTTATATTTAATTTTTTTTTTAATTGAGAAATTTAAATTTTGTTGAGTCCACTGAGAAATTAAATATCGGTTAATATGAGAGGCGTGAGGCGAAACTGGAACTCTTTTCTGTGGTAACGTTGATGTTATACTCACGGAGAAGTGAGCCACCAGAGCGTCCAGTTCATCCTGCTCGAAGCCTGAGATCAGGAGCGCTCGAGGCCGGTGGTCCACCGACTGGTTCACGAAGACCTTGGGAGGGGCGGCGCCGCGTGTGAACCTCGTCGCCGTGTTGAATCTGCCGCCCCTGTGGGGTAGGACTTGGCTGTAACTGGGGTAGATGTGGGGTGAGTATTATAGTGGGTGGAATTCATTTAACAAATTATTCCGAAAATGTGAGATTGTGTCGACTGTATGGATATGTTTCTCCAAGAAATTATGACATAATTTTTATTTGTTTTCAAGATATTGGTATCGATTCGGTATTGCCACGACTTAACTAAATTTATTCCTGTCATTTTCTAACATTCGACTAAGAAAAGAGACAGAAAAAAAGACGCTACACGCCCAAAAACGACTTAAATAAGATGGCGTGCATTATTATGCCATCTTATTTTGGGCGTGTAGCGTCACTTTGACAGCACTAAAGTCAGTTGTTGGTTTTCTGTCTCTTTTCTTAGTCGAATGTTAGAAAATGACAGGAATAAATTTAGTTAAGTCGTGGCAATACCGAATCGATACCAATGTCGCGTCAAAGTTGGTGAATGAAGAATTTGACAGTTTATTTATTTATTTTAACGTTGGCTCCAAAGTGAAAGTTGTTCAGTTTGATGTCTAAGTATACAACGCATTTATAATTAACATCCTACATTTACAGTTTTAGAAATACACATTTTCGGAAAAGTTGGTCAAATTGTTCCACCCGGTACAGACTAAAGTGTAGTATGATCGACATAATTATCATAAATCTAACAGATATCTTTTGATTTGTGCTATTTACGTAACATAATTGCATTATAATTTTTAAACTTAAAATGAAACTAACAAAATATAACAATAGAAAATAAAAACTTTTAACTATTAACAAAAACAGACTATACAATTCTTACCAAGTGTAAAAACTGAAAATCGAGAAAAAAAACATTGACGTAGTTTTCGAAAATCAACTGAACAAATTAACAAGGCAGTTAATTTTCTCACCTATATTTTCTCTTCACTATGCGATAGCTTGAAAAAGAACATCAATACATTTTCAGATGTAAATTTAGAAAATATTTTTGAGGCATTCTTTATAAATTCAATTGGTAATTTTCTAGGTTTTTTTATGAAATAATATGATCAAATATAGTAATCCTTTGCTTTGCCATAATACAATCTTTACTTTGAATATAATACCATTTATCGAGCTAGAGTTGAGACACATTTACCGACGGCCGGCGCTTACAAAAATGTCATTTAGTATGGGAAGCCGTCCGCCGTCGTCGCCGCGTCGATTGTGTTTTCGTTTTCTGTAGGCCTGAGTTTACACTGTAGTTACAGTAAAACTACTGTAGTAAACTACAGTTTTTGTATTGAATTTCATACAGCGCTCCTAGTGGTTACGTTAAGAACTAATTCTGTCATACAAAATGGGCGCCGCAACTACAGTAGTAACGTATAGCGAAAACTCATGGTAACCCTACAGAGTACTTTTCATATACCGGAGGTACTGCCTTAGGTACCGCGCAATATATTGTCGTCACTCGTCACATGCTATCAAGATTCTTCGCTCCACGTAGAGTTCAATTTGGCTTGCATTGATTATTTTAGGTATGTTTTTGCAACTTGGAGCGAACGTTCTTAGATAGTGAGCCTTCCGTTGTACTTTTATACAGGGTGTAAGGAACAGTATCAGTAACCTTTAAAACGCATAATATAACTGTATAACTAGTAATAAATTTTCCATCTGTACTATGTCTGTGGTCTGTACGTAAGCCCGTATAAAAATCCGTAATCATGGTTCATGTGTATTCCACTTTCAAAATTCGTACAGATACGGATAAATCCCTGTATGTTCCGTGCCCATAATAAATGTCATTTTTGTACGTGCCAGCCGTCGGTCGCCTTCGGTAAATGTATGAACCCCTATTCGAGAAGTACAATTAAAAAATAAATCAGTAAAGGTCATCGCCCGCGCGTACGAGTTGCCAATAAACAATATAATTTACCTGGAGTGGGGTCGTCTCATGCCGGGGTGTGAGGGGAACTGGACGGACATCTGTCGCCGCAGGTCTGCTATCTTCTTAGCCAAATCCGTTACATCCTGCCCCTCCTAGTAACAAATAAGCTGATACAATTTACATGCTATCATATTAAATCTGCAACACGCTTCGTCAAAATGTCATGCCAGCCTATTAATGGCATGCCAGGTGCTGGTAAACCAGCATGCAATTTACAGGCATTCCGTGAAGGCACACCAGTTTCTAGAACAAGATGTCAGTGAGCGCCAACCGATTCCCCCTACCCACTTCCCCGCGAGAGGTACAAATCAATGGGCTTTTGTGCGAGTAACAAGCAAGATGACCTTCTTTCGTGATTTCGAAGTAGGCTCCATAGTGAAAGTTGTTCAGGTTGATAGTCTGAAGCACCAAGCTTAAGCCAAGCCAAGCTTAAGTATTACTAGGGTGTTTTTTACACCCTGTATACGGGGCGCTACCCCCTTAACAGTGGAAACTCGTACAATTTACGCCAATCTTGAGGTCCTCGCATGTAGGGGGTACCGTGAGATGGTCCTACACCGGTCCAGTGCAATATTTACCTAGAGCGATGCTTGCACGGTTCAAATTGGCTTGCATTTTATTCCGTATATTTTTACCAACTTCAGTTTGCGTTGGATAGGAGTGAAACCTACGAATAAAGAAATAAATATGGAACGATAACTCCGAACAAAATCTCCTTAATTTTTGGCACCATGAGTTTTGGCGGCAAACGCCGTAATTGGAGTCGCCATAATGATTGAGTCTTGCACGCTTGCGTGGTGTACACCAAAGTTCGTGGGGTCATTTTTTGACGTGAATTATATTTCCATATTTATTTCTTTATTCGTAGAGTGAAACTCCTGTGCGAAGTACTAGACTAGTATTTATTCTGTGGATGGGGATGAAAAGTAGAGTTATATAAAACGTACCTGTTGTTTAGTGAACATGTCAAGTTCGGCGTCCAGAATCTCCTTCTGCGCCTCTTCTCTTGTCTTTGGTTTCTTAGCGTTGGCCTGGTGACAAACGTACGGACATTGTAAAGGTTCAGCTATTTATAAAGCTTTAGCACAAATGAGATATTAATGTAGTTATGGTTTTATTGTCATAGGGTCTTTCTTAATATGCTGGTGGTCTTTTAAGAGGATGATCAGACCATCAAACTGAACAACTTTCTATTTATGTAACTAATACCGAAACCGCGATAAAGAAACAGCTGTTCTATACACAGCTGCACATCTACTAAACTCAAAATGTATGTTCTTTGTTGATCCCATATACAGGGTGAAATTGATGTCATTAGCATCCTTTTAAACTAAGATTTTACCCATCAAACTGAACAACTTTTACTATGGGAGCAAACCAATCAAAGCAAAAAAAAATCAGCTGTCCATACTAAACTGCACCCGCCGCCGCTGCCTACGGGACTCAAATGTATGGGACAGCTGATATGTTTTTTGCTCCGATTAGTTTGCTCCCATAGTAAAAGTTGTTCAGTTTGTTTATAATGATGCTACTGATATCAATTTCACCCTGTAGAAAGTTCTTAAAAACCTTCATCAAATAAAGAACGACCCTGAGGTTTAAATCTTAAATGTGTATTTCAGTATTGTGAGCTTTGCTACAACTATAGGCTTTAAAATCTTGGTAATCGAAGCAAGGTTCCTGTCCACTCCGAAAGGGTATAAGTATGTACTGTGTTGAACTTATAGTTTACCCGTTTACCAACATTTAGAATGGCTCACTCCGAATGAAGTCCACATAAATGATTATTTGCTAATACAATGCTAGTACTGTTACTATTATTTATTTACAAGCGCGCGCGCGGTGACGCGTTGCGGAGAGCTATGGAAACTCAATCTTGAGGTCCGGGTTCGAATCCGCACGGACCACATCCCATGTACCAATCAGTTTTTCTAACTTATTATTGTTGACATTTGGTATTATTATTAATATGGTTATTGTTTGTATATTGATTTTATGTAGCCCAAATGTTTTGTGTGTGTAATTTACTATATTATTTGTATGCCATCAGGCGGATCACAGTGAGACCTATATATTTGTAAACTTGTTATTACTTTAACCTGTGTATGACAAATAAATAAATTATAAATTATGAATAAGAAAAACTTATGTACGTAATACTGTCAGCTCTCAAACGGTGAAGGAAAACATCGTGAGGAAGCTTGCATACGCTGAAGATGAAATTCCGATGCGTATGTGAAGTCTACCAATCCGCATTGGACACTCGTGGTGGACTAACGCCCATACACCCTCCCTGAGGGTAGGCCTGTGCCTTGCAGTGGGACGTATACAGGGTCCGCCTTAATATGCTGACAGTTTTTTAAGGGGATGATCAGACCATCAAACTGAACATCTTTCTCTATGGGACCAACATCGAAATCGCGAAAAAAAACAACTGTCCCATACATTTGGCTCGAGTAGGTTTGCAGTTTTGTATGAAACAGTAGATTATTTTTTTCGCTATTTCGATGTTGGTCCCAAAGTTGTTCAGTTTGACGGTCTACTTATCCCCTTAAAAAAGTGTCAGCATATTAAGAAGGACCATATATAGGCTGTGACGATGAAGTGATTTCGTTCGCGTGGATTTTGGAAAACCCCGTCGTACCCCTTTAGGGGTCAATTTTCGAAATATCCCTTTTTAGGCCCAATTCGACCAAACGCGAGTAAATTTTATTTTTAGATTAAGTCGCCAGTTAATATAGAGTAAACTGATTTTGCATTTTACCAACCCTAATCTAAATGAAATGTCAATGTCACATAATTTAAAAAAATCTAACTAAAAGAAACCTACCAAATTAAAACTGTATAACCTCACATTACAATAAGTATGGATAATACGACCTCTTTCTTTAGGTGAATTATACATTCGTTCTTTTAGTACGGGGTGTGTAAATACCAAAAGTAAAATTGTTCCTTGTATAGTTACTCTTCTATAGATCTAAGTTTGGTCGAATTCGGCCTTAGTAGAATATAATTATGATATATTCCAAATTGCACGTTTCTATCTTCAGTGATTTAGGCCGTCGATGTCAGTCATTCAGTCATTCTGTCACGGATCTGTTTTAATAAGTATAGATTTATTTCTATGAACAAATGGGCGAGTTTATCTTTCTGAAGAGATTTCATTCAGCAGACTCACCCTCAAATAAAGTAATTTAACAATGTCGGTTGAAAACTAAAATTTTAGCAATAAACTATTATCGATAAACATATATAAGTATGTAAAACTAAAAATGCTAACTACTAATTTTACTAAATACGTATCTAAATACACATTATCAACACACCCTCGACACTTCATACAAATGCTGCTGGTGCTGTTTGGTCTGAATAAGAGCGTATTAAAGCAAAAACTGCCATTTTAGAACTTTTTGTTCGAAATTTCTGTCTAAACTAAGAACCAGCTTGGATAATTATCATGATAATTACGAACCCTGCTGTGGTATCAACCAATGACATTCTAAATACATGGACACACCACGTCATCGTCACAATAACAAAACCCAAAAATGGCACATATCTCTAATGTCACTTTTGTTTTTTGACTGTACCACCGCGTCGGAAAGTGTTGTAGAGAAGATGTGGCCAAAAACTTGCCTGCAGACTAGTGTCACTTCTACCTTGTGGTAATTTTTGTGTTTACAGGGTGAAATTGATATCATTTGCATCCTTTTAAACTAAGAGTCTACCCATCAAACTGAACAACTTTTAATATCGGAGCAAACCGATCGGTGCAAAAAATAATTCCGCTGTTGCATACATTTGCAGGCGTTGCAGTTTAGTATGGAACTGCAGATTTTTTTTAAACACCGATCGGTTTGCTCCCATAGTAAACGTTATTCAGTTTGGGATAGGCTCTTAGTTTAAAAGGATGCTAATGATATCAATTTCACCCTGTATATTACAGTTCACTGGTAATACCTATTTCCCTAAGGAATTATAGGCTATTTCTTTGCAGTGAAACTTTTACTTCACTCGGGTTAACAAAATAACTCAAATCAAAGCAACAACTAATTACAAAACTAAAAACAACTTTATAGTACATTATTTACAATGCATATTACATTAAATTATAAATACATGATTATATGAGATATGGTTACGAAAATAACTATGAAAGAACGTGCGTTGCGTAGTACGCATGCGTGATAAAAGAAATGTTGTCGAAACATAAAGAAATTCGTGATAACAATTCATTTTCGATGTAGAAATAACGTCTTATTGAGGCTGGCCGACCAGAGATATGCGATATTCAGGGTGAAATTGATATCATTAGAATCCTTTTAAACTAAGAGTCTACCCATCAAACTGAACAACTTTTACTATGGGAGCAAACGAATCGGAGCAACAAAAAAATCAGCTGTCCCATACCACAGATTATATAATACTATACAGTACAGATGCCCAACGTCAAACAATGGAACGCGACTGCCGTAACGCGGGCAGTCTTCGGGCAAAGTAAATTGCTTGATTTTCCGAGGCTCACGAGATTTTTTTGTAGTCAGATCATGTATTTTTAGTAACAATTTACACTTTTACGTAAACATTAATTACAAATCGATACCATAACGCCATCTATTGCAATTTTATTAACACAAATTTCATTTGTATGGGATAGGACACCATGCCCATACTAAACTGCACCCACCGCCGCTGTCTACACGACTCAAATGTAAGGGACAGCAGATTTTTTTTTGCTCCGATTGTTTTGCTCCTATAGTAAGAGTTGTTCAATTTGATGGGTAAATTCTTAGTTTAAAAGGATGCTAATGATATCAATTTCACCCTGTAGTCAGAAGAAATAATAAATAGCGAGCTTGCTTCATCCATCACGTCAATTGACGTATCAACTCAAGATTAATTAAACATTAAACAAATGTCACTTTTAAACAAATTTCATCCTTAAAATAAGGACATAACGTAGTCCTCAAGCATCACAAAGTTTCAAGATGGCATCTGGTTTACTATGGACATCTCGCTTATTCTAATGGCAATTGTCATAAGTGTGAATGGATGTCAAGTAGCGCTTTTATGTCTCGCTTTATATTATTCCTATACCCTATACTATATCTATGAAGCGCTTCCAGCAGTTGATTATTTCCACTAATAGAAAGCTTGCTCGATCACGTCACAAGGAAACTCAAGCGCTCCCATTGGTTAGATCTCAAAATGGGATACACTTCGTTATGACGTGATAGAGGAAGTGCGCTATTGGCGGATTACTTTCTTCCTTTATATCGCACATCTTTCCTGGACGGCTAGTTTAAAAGAATCATGCAAAACAACACAACAACAAAAAACTATGATTACACAAGCAACTCATATTTTTTAAGTTAAAAGACTTTTGTTTATCAAGTGTGGTTTTCGGTTTATAATATACCACCACATTTCTATAATGAGGCGACTAAGAGATTAGGTATCATTTACAATTTCTTGTGTGCGAAAAGGATGCCACTATCACTACTTTACATGTCATTCAATTCGGAAACCCTGAATATAATATTAGAGTTCACTCCACACTGCATAGGTATGAAACGTAGGTATGAAAGTATAAAAACTTTTGCATTTCTCGCAACCTTGCGATCCTAACGTGGAGGTGGCATTATATTTCGAAGGTACATTTCTTATCAATGAATTTTCGTATGACATGTCAAGTATAGTATAGTTAACGTATGCAATATAATGGTCGTGTAACAGTCGTGTAATGGTCGTATAAACATTAACAAGTGTGTGGACACCCGCATGCGCAAACGCAACGTACGTTCAGTACCTGTGCCAGTTGCAGGCGCGACAGTGAACGCGCTACCGTCTCGTCCTGCGATCGTTATATCATTATTACTATTTGTCGTTTATAAGACATTATAGCTGTATAAATATCTTGGACATTGTCACAGATTATCTAGTCACAGTTAAAGTACCAGAATCTAGACCAGACTTAGATTTTGAATACTAAACAATACTAGGTGTAAGGAAAAGTATCATTAACTTACCCATAACATTACCCATCAAACTGAACAACTTTTACTATGGGAGCAAAAATGTCAGCGCAAAAAAATCATCAGCTGTTCCATACTAAACTGCAGCGCCTACTCGACTCAAATGTATGACAGCAGATTTTTTGTTTGTTCTGACAGGTGTGTTCCCATAGTAATTGTTCAGTTTGATGGGTAGAGTATGTAGTTTAAAGGTTAATGATACTTTTCCTTACACCCTGTATAAATACTGTCACACAGATTATCCAGTCCCACTTAAAGCACCAGAATCTAGACCAGACTTTGATTTTGAATACTAGAAAATATACAATACATAAACACATCTACAGGTGTAAAATGAAACGCACACAACAAAATCGGATACAATTATTCACAATCATCATAAAAATATTTGCCCCTAGCGGGATTCGAACCCGCTGAGACTGAGCTATATGAACCCTTAATTATATCCATTAACGAAAAATTAAAAATAATTAAAATGTTAATAAAGAAAAAGGCCGATAAACTTTAATGTTTCGAAACTAGGGGTTGAACTACACATGGCCGCACGCGATCGCACTTTTCCGTCGCTCCATCCTTTTCTGTCACTCAGGAACGTCATTTGCTAGAGCATATAAGATAGACGGAACGCGATCGCACGCGGCGTGCTGTTCCGTTCCGTCTATCTTATATGCCCTAGCAAATGACATTCTTGAGCGACAGAAAAAGGATGGAGCGACGGAAAAATGCGATCGCGTGCGGCCATGTGTAGTTCAACCCTAATACAACTTCAATCACCCCGTTAGGCTGCCTGTCTATAGACGCTTAGATCAAAGTTTAATTTTACTTTGATCTAAGCATAGAGGCGGAGATAGGCGGCGGAGCGGAGAAACGGAGAAATATTAACCAATAACATAGCACAGCATAGCATATGCTCACGACTATATTCCCCGAGGGGGTAGTCAGAGATATTCTGAAACCTCGGAACATCCACGTTTCACCAGTAGTACCGAAACTCTGTCCAGTGTGACTTGTGAGCCCGTCGCCACTTATAATGGAAAGTGGGTACAATACATGCCTCGATATTGAAGCATGCAGGTTTTCCTCACGATGTTTTCCTTCACCGAAAAGCCAGTGGTGTTACAAATCGAACATAAATTCCGAAAAACTCATTGCTACGAGTCGGCCTGGACGGGGAACGAACCATCGCCTTCTGCACGGCAGGCAAGGTTACTCGCCACTGGACCACCACGGCTACTTTTAACCAATAACATTGCATAAAATCTCTGCTTTAAGGGTTTATTACCGTTGGCGCGTTCCATACATAACGTACTATGGTGATATTTTCAATACTAACCAATTAAAGTCAATGAAATTTTGCAGAAACAATCCAGAAAAAAATGTCTATGCTTGTATGGATTCCGAATTTCCTTAAAGGGCTTTGAACTTTTTGGCATAGTGGTAACCATAATTTTGCAGGAATTTCGGAAATTTTTCAAAAATGCGGCGCATCCTGAAATCTATGTGTATCGATAGAGTATGTATAGACGAACAAAAAATGTCCTATAAACTATAGTCCTAAAGTGCGACGTTTTCGAGATACTGCATGTTAAAGATGTTGTGTATACAGGTAAAATAAATACTTAAAACTCTTAAGGGGGTTGTTTAGACCATGAAACTGAACAACTTTCACTATGGGACCAACATCGAAATCGCGAAAAAAAAAATCTGATATCTCATACAATATATTAATTTTTTTTCCCGATTTCGATATTGGTCCCATAGTGAAAGTTGTTAAGTATGATGGTCTAAACCACCCCCTTGAATGTTTATATGTATTTTTGCAACACCTTGTACCTACCTAAAGGGTGTAAGTGACATCCTAGCAAATACTGAAACGGTGAACTCAAACCATCAAATAGAACAATTTTCACTAAGGAGGCTACCTCAGGAAAAACGAAAAAAATCTGCGGTCCCATACAAAACTGTTATACCTACCTGACTGAAATGTATGGGACACCAGATTTTTTTCTTGCGTTTCCTGCGCTCCATAGTGAAAGTTGTTCAGTTTGATGGTCTGAGTTTACCGTTTCAGTATTTGCTAGGCTGTCACTTACATCCTGTATAAAATCCTAACACATCCCCCCCCCCCCCCCCCCCCCCCAATTGCCTATAAGATGCGATCATATATCAATAGAATCGCAGGTCTGAATCCGCACGGATGACGTCATATGCCATGTACCAATGAGTTTTTTCTGACTTATGTACCTACGTAGCACCAACTGCTCTCAAACGGCATAGGAAAACATTTTGAGGAAACCTGCATACGATGAAAAAGAAATTCCGATGCGTATATGAGGTCTACCGCACCGCATTGTGCACGCGTGGTGGACTAACGTACATACACCCTCCATGAGGGTAGGCCTGTGCCCTGCAGTGGGACGTAGGTGGTGGACGTTTGGGGTGGTGAGGATCTACCTCCTCCACCCCGGACAACGCCGCCACCACAGACTACCAAGTTTGTGGTGACGGCCGAACGTTCCCCCACAGCGGTACTAGGCTCCGCAAGGAGCCGCCTGGCTTGCGCCCACCCTCCTGCTGAAGTCTTGCGCCAAGCAGCTTGCTGCATTCCGTCGGTGTGCAGGAGTGCCAGTGCTATTGGGGAATGGGAGAAAATCAGCTGTGCTATTCGGAACCGGCCTTGGCCTCTGAGCAACACTGTACCGGGAAACTCATTCTGGAGGGTAGCGGGATCCGAAGCACGGTGACAGTCGTGGATCGGTACCGCAGTTAGTAGGGGGCCCAAGTAGTGCGCTCGCCACGTGTGAAAGGCTGCCCCACTGCAGCCTTGGCGACTGGAAGGGAGGTCCCGGTGGCCATTGCAGGGGGGATCGGGCGTCCCCGCAGTCTACAAGTGAGTTTCCCATCAGTCAGTCGAGCCCAAGAGGTCCATCAGGGTAACTGAGGAGCGTATCTCGACGGAGCGGAGCTTGTTTTTCTGGGGGACTTAAATGCCCACCACAGCGAGTGGCTGTTCCTGTTCCAGAAAACTAACCATGCTGGCAGAGAGACGCGTAAGTTTGCGTTATCGCTAGATATCACCCAGCTGGTGAATCAAGCAACGCGGGTAACGGATGTCGATGGCCATACGCCCAATCGTTTAGACTTTCTGCTGACATCAGATAAAGACAAGCACTCAGTATCGGTCTTTGCACAGACTGGCATCCTACCCTTCTGGTAGTAAACAGTTCTGGTCCCTTTCAAAATCGGTCGAATCCAATTTCTACCGTCCCCCTTTGCCTCCCATGCAGAAACCTGGTGGGTCACTGACTGAGAAAGCGAATTTATATGCTTCTCTGTTTAGGAGCAATTCACGTCTGGACGCTCGTGCCAAACAGCCACACATGCCGGAGATCACAATACACACGAAAGAGGTCCGCAGAGCATTGCGTAGTCTGCATGTGAGGCCAGGTCCTGATGGAATACCTGCAAGAGTGCTGAGATATTATGCGCCTGAGTTGTCTCCTGTTTTAACACGCCTGTGTCGCCTCTCTCTCAGAACAAGAACGATTCCCAAGAAGGGCATTCGTTCCGACCCCTGCAACTACCGACCTATAGCCATCACTTCCATTCTCTGTAAAGTCATGGAAAGAGTACTTAACAGTAAGTTGTGGACATACCTAGAAGATAATGACCTACACAGTGATCGTCAATATGGCTTTCGCCGGGGGCGATCGACTGGGGATCTTCTTATGTCGAACTCAAACTCAAAATAATTTATTCAATATAGGAGCCTGAAGCACACTTATTAAACGTTAATTCTTTTTTAAGTTAACACCGCTTCGGAACGTGTTGTCGCTGTAGAGAAGATGCGGCCAGAAACTCTACAGCTATTGCAATATAAATTCTTACGCTAAGGTTATTTAAGCAGTAATACATAGTCTATTTAATTAAATTAATAATTGATGTATGTCACGCACTGGTGGGGCGAGGCCATCGAGAAACACAGCGAAGCACTAGTTGTGTAATTTGACATCTCGAAGGCCTTTTTCAGGGTATGGCACGCTAGATTGCTGAGCAAGCTTCCTGCTTATGGCATCCCTGCTGATCTCTGCAGCTGGATATCTGATTTCTTGAGTTTATTTATTTATTTTATTTATTTATTGATATATGACAATACAATGTTGTAGATTAACAAATAATGAAGTGAACGGTCGATTAGAGTTGTCATTGACAGCTGCTCAGAGGTCGGAAGACCTCCTGGCAAATTCATGCTGGGGTTCTTCAGGGGTCTGTTCTCTCTGCGAGACTTTTCCTGCTACACATCACTGACCTCTTTGTGTCAGGTATTATTGGGTATGCAGATGACAGTACTGTCACAGAGAGATATCTATCCGGCGCTTGGGGCGGGGATGAAATACGTTCGCAGAGGGAAGCCATGGTGGAGCGGACAAACTTGACTTTAAGTCTTGTCTCCCAATGGGGTGACAATAATCTAGTTAACTTCAACGCCACCAAAACACAGGCTTGTCTGTTCAACGCCAAAAGGAGTTCATTTATTCTGGTTCCTACTTTCCGGGGAAGATCTGTCCCTGTTTCCGACAGTCTTGAGCTTCTGAGCATGGGTTGACTACAAAACTCAACTTCGGCGCTGACATCGAGTCTAAGGCTCAAAGTGCAGCCAAAAAGCTGGGCATCTTAAACAAGGTACTTCACTCCTGGACAGCTTTTATTGTTGCATAAAGCTCAGGTCCGATCGTGTATGAAGTATTGCTGCCACATGTGAGATGGCTCAGCTAATTATCAACTAGAGGCTCATTGGCGACAGTAATCTGGTTGGTGGAAACCAAGCTTCATAGCCTAGCCCACCGCCAGAGTAGCCTGCTTGTCGGTCTTCTACAGATTGTACTTCGGTGAGTGTGCACCAGAGCTGCATGAGCTCATCCCGCCTTCCCCTTTCTACTATCATCGGACTTCCAGACGCACCGCGGGATACCACCCCTTCCTAGGTTGATGTTTATGATACCTACCCAGGTACACGGACCTGAAAAAAAACCTGACGTAATCTTGTCTAATCACGAGTGAAGCACCCATTTATTTTTGTGTGTGTGCTGACGCGGTACAAAATGGTGGCGGGTTGTAGGTCCTAAGCCTAGAACTGGTGCATCTGTGTGAGTGTAGGTCCCTTGTAGAACAAACGAATATGTAGGACCTTGCATGTTCATGCTTCACATCTTTTTAGTGTCACATTACGTCCGCCTTTTTTTCAAGTCCGTGCTTAGGTATAAACGTTTTCTATTACACCTTTCTCTTTTTGGTGAAAAAATACAGCGGTAGGTACTTTATTTCGAAAAAAGTTCTCATTCGATTTCTTGTTATTTCAATTAAATTGTAATTGCAATTAAGAAAAACATAGACATAGCACATGATTAAAATATATTCCATGTGGACATAGCCCAGACAAACATTTATTTCATCTGTTGAGGTACAATAGCAAATACAACCTGCACGACGACGCACTACACACTGCCAGTATTTTTTTTTATTTTTTTTTGCTTCTTACACTGCCAGTATAAGTTGACCGCGAAGTATGCACCGCGTCGTGAGGCCTATTTGTACTTACACACGGCGACACATCAAGCTGTTCATAACCAAAATAAGCTGGCTGCGAGTAGGTTTAGGTTGCATGACATTTATGAGTCGTCGCGCGGCCAGCTTATTATTTTGGTTTTGTATAGTTTGATGTGTCACCGTGTGTACGTGTATACCTGCACAGATGAAATAAATGTTTGCCATTAATACAGGAACTTTTTTCGAAATAAATTATCATCAATAAGTACCTACCTCCCTCGGTATATTTCTCATACTGGGTATTACAGAAAGGTGTCATAGAACTTGTTTATGCCAAAAACATTTTCTATTCCATACATCTTCTTCTTCTTATCGTGTGGGCAAGCCCTGGTGTCAGAGTTTTTTCAGACCGCCTTACGGCCTCTGACGTGGTTTTTATATAACGAATAATAACCACCAGAGTTAGTAACTGGGACCAACGGCTTATCGTGCCATCTGAAGCACGGAATCATCTTTCTTTTCAGACAATCAGGTGATTCAGCCTGCATTACCCTAACCAACTGGGGAAAAACGCATAAAGTGACATATCACTAGGTGTCCCCCATGGGAATCGAACCTACGACCTCCGTGTCAAGATCCCAAGTCTTATAACCATTGGACCACGGAGATTGGTATTGGAGGAAAATGTGTTAGGATTTTTATCTATACAAGATCCTTAACATGGATTATCTCGAAAACGTTGCACTTTAGGACTATATGTTATTTGACATTTTATGTTCGTCTATAGATCCTCTATCGATATACATAGGTTTCAGGGTGCGCCGCGTTTTTGAAATTCCTGAAAATTTATGGTCATCACTATGCCAGCCTCCCATACAAAGAGGTTCAATGGCCTTTCTAGTTTTAAAGTTACATTGCCTCAAAGATTTCTATGCAAATCTTAAATAATCCTAGAATTAAAACTGTATATTATAACGAAAATCTGACTTCATACAAACATAGAGATTCGTTTCTAGATTGTTTCTGAAAAATTTCATTGACTTTAATTGGTTAATATTGAAAATATCACTACATAGTACGTTTGTATGCAGCGCGCATTTGCGCTCTCGGAATAAACTTCTCCTAATGTTTCTCCGTTTCTCCCATAAAGTTATTATACCTTACAGGAATAGAGGCAGTGACATGAGTTGTCAAATGAAACCGTTTTTGGATGTTTTCAGGAGACTATTCGCAGGCAAAAATTCTAATACTGTCTATAATTCTGAGTCTAACGTGAAATCGTGGATAAATTAATGAAATATACTATATTTCATAAAATTATCTACGATTTCACTTTAGATTCCCAATTATTCACGAGAACCGAATTGTAAAAATTGATTAGTGACTAGAAAACGGTTCTATTCATCTAGTAAGTATGTCTGTATGTATGTATAGGAACAAAACGCACCTGCATCTGCCTCAGTGTACGGTTGTAGGCGACGAGCTCCTTGCGCAGTTTCTCGATGCCCTCCTGCGCAGAGTTGATAGCCTCCATCAGCGTTGCCTTCTGCGGACCAGTCACGTTGCCTAGAGGGGTAGAAATGTATTAAATTAAATACTTTTGTCGCATGACAGACTAAGGGTGCCTGTCCATTGACGCGGAGATAGGCCGCGGAGCGGAGAAGGTACGCTATCAAGAACTTATTCAGAAGTGGCGAAACAGACCCACAGTGTACATTGAAAATATCGACGAGAAGAGCTACGTTTGAGTTACTTTAATTGTAATTTCAGAGTGATCTTAGTAGCGACGTCAGAGTGACTTTAGGACAGACGTGAAAGTGAGCTTCAAAGCGACGGTCAGAGTGACTTTAACAGCAACGTCAGTAACTTTAAGAGCGACATCCGAGTGATCTTAGTAGCGACGTCAGAGTGACTTTAGGACAGACGTCAGAGTGATCTTAATAGCGACGTCAGAGTGAATTTAACAGCGACGTCAATTACTTTAAGAGCGAGCGACGTCAGCGTGAGTTTAATGCGACGCCAGAGTGACTTTAACACCGACGTTAGCGTGAGCTTAAAGCGACGTCAGAGTGACTTTAACACCGACGTCAACGTGAGCTTAAAGCGACGCCAGAGTGACTTTAACACCGACGTCAGCGTGAGCTTAAAGCGACGTCAGAGTTACTTTAACACCGACGTCAGCGTGAGCTTATAGCGACGCCAGAGTGACTTTAACAGCGACGTCAGTGACTTAACTTTAAGACCTACGTCAGAGCGAGCTCAAGAGCGCGTCAGCACTGAAGACAATGTTGTGAACCTGACCCTAAATTTCACACTGTTTTCTCCACGAAGTTATCAATTTCGTTAAAGTCTTATTGATATAGATAAATAGCACATGTCTCAGTGGGTGTACTGACCGGACTCTAGCCGCTGTATGAGCAGCAGCTGTTGCTGCAGCTGTGTCTGCAGGAGGGCCTGCGCGCGCTTGTGCATCTCCATCACTTGCGCGCTCTTCTCCGCCGGCTTCACTACCTTGCACACCTCTCCGCCGGCAGCTGCTTCCTTCTCCTTCTCCTTTTCTCTTTCTTTCGCCTGTTAATTGAAGAAGAAAAGTTAATAATCACAATTCGGTATGTCAAGTTTTTTTTTGGTGGACTGAATCTAAAACCATTCGAGATTCGATTCGATTTCGAGATAATTGTCTCAATAATCATATTTTCTATGTCAGAGTATATTAAATAAAATAACGTCGTTTTTCGGTCCTTCCAGTGACGTCACTGGAATACCTGTGAACTCCTTGGTAAACATAAAAACAACTTAAATTAACCGGCCATTAAGAAAAAAAAATACATTCACAATGTCAGAATTTGACATAATATGATGTTGCTGCATCTGTTTGCATTCCAGCATGGAGTTAGAAAGAGGAGGCAGGTTTTTTCTCCATGGAGTTCGAATTATTTAATTTAATTGATGTTGTCGCGGTTGATCAACACTTTGTTGTGAGACATGGCATGCTGAGGTCTGTCGTTCTGTCTGTTAGTCTGTAGTGTGATCATCATCAGTGAGAGCTCACCTTCTCGGCCATTTGTTGTTGTAACTTTTGCTTGATGTTGTCGCGGTTGATCAACACTTTGTTGTGAGATATGGCATGCTGAGAGTTTTGTCTATCGTTCTGTCTGTTAGTCTGTAGTGTAATCATCATCAGTTAGAGCTTACCTTCTCGGCCATCTGTTGTTGTAACTGTTGCTTGATGTCGGCCGTCGCCTTAATGTTGTCGCGGTTGATCAACACTTTGTGTTGAGATATGGGATACTGAGAGTTTTGTCTTTCGTTCTGTTTGTTTGTCTGCTGGCCGGGCGGCATGTTCTCTTGTTTGTTCTGTTGATGAAAAAATATAATAAGAAATTATGGGATTCAGCGTTTGATTGCGAGCTGCTATAGTGATGGTGCTGGTTCGAATCGCGCTAGGGGCAAATATTTGTAAGGTGTATAGAAATGTTTGTTTGTATACAAGTCATGGATGTCTCAGACATTGTCACACAGATTATAAGCATATGCTCACGACTATATTCCCCGAGGGGGTAGTCAGATATATTCCTCAGAACATCCACGTTTCACCAGAAGTACCGAAACACTGTCCAGTGTGACGGGGGGTGAGCCCGTCACCACTTGTAATGGACAGTGGGTACAATACATGCCTCGAAAATGAAGCATGCAGGTTTCCTCACGATGTTTTCCTTCACCGAAAAGCCAGTGGTGTAACAAATCGTACATAAATTCCGAAAAACTCATTGGTACGAGTCGGCGTGGACGGGGATCGAACCATCGCCTCCTGCACGGCAGGCAAGGTTACTCGCCACTGGACCACCACAGCCTCTTATATCTTATTATATAGTCCCAGGATATGGACCAGTATCTAGACTGGACTTGTATTGTGATGACTAGAAAAGGATATAGAATACATATCTTAATACAAACTTCCATAACTCTAGTACTATTAGACGATAAGACCGCCTTATTTGTACCATAATCAGTTTTGATCCTAATGTGCATTGTATTTTACTTTTGATGTAAACAAAGTATATTTCATTAATTTATTCTATTATTCAAATTCATCATACAAATATTTGCCCCTTACGGGATTCAAACCCGCGACATTAGCATGCAGGTTAACTAACAACTGAGCCATCGGACCTTTGTCTGTATAAAATTAATGTATTTTGTATCGTATTCTAGTCATTATAACGATATCGTAAAGCTATCTATCATATTTTGATAGAAATGTTTTAATTTCCAAGTTGTGGGTTCGAGTCCCGTCCTATACCAAATTTTTCAACCATTAATCAGTTGGACTCACCTCAGGGTTATGCCAGAACACCTTGATGAACCTATTGTTGAGGACAGCCTCGGTGCTCTTGTAGGCAACGTTGGCTTCCGTCGGGTTGGAGAATGTGATAAGTGCGCCTTCTGGATCACCTTCGAAGCACACCTGCACAACAAATAAGTCTAAACTATTATAAAACTGTAACTGAAGTGTATCTGTACATTGAACATATTTACAAAAAAAGATTACGATATGGTTTTTAGGTATCCCTGACTCGAAATCAATCTTTTTTAGAAATTTGTCTGTCTGTTTGTTTGTTTATTTGTTCGCGCATCACGCAAAAACTACCGATTTTGATGAAACTTTGTTTGTTTGATAGCTTATGATCTGACTTAAAATCTGGTATATAATTTGTGCGGACGAAGTCGCGGGTAAACACTAGTAGGTTATTAGACTGGTGTTTCTCAGAGATGAAGTGATACGTCAGAAAACTAAAGTGGTTAACATAGCTCAGAAAATTCGTTTCCTCGCGATGTTTTCTATCACCAAAAAGCCAGTGGTGTTACAAATCGTACATAAATTCCGAAAAACTCGTTGGTAAGAGTCGGCTTGGACGGGGATCGAACCATCGTCTCCTGCACGGCATGGTTACTCGCCACTGGACCATTCGGCAGTTAACATAACGTTGATTTTACATAATTATCAATGGTTTCAACAATCATCGGGAAATATTTGTCCATGTCTACAGTAGTACACACGGCGACAAATCAAGCTACGCAAAACAAACATAAGGTGGCCGCGCGACGTTATACATTACTCTGCCTACGCGCGTCCAGCTTATTTTGGTTTTGCGTAGCTTGATGTGTCGCCGTGTGTACAAGTTTATGGACAACTTTTAATGCGCGCGAAACCAATTGACCAATCAGGATGTGCCACCTTCGCGTTCCTGAAAACCCTTGCCGCTATTGGCTTTTAGCCTTTCGCGCCCTTTTTGCCATTGCCAATAGTCAATAAGTCTGCTATTCGACTTAAAGCGAGATAGAGAATGATTTGATAGCACCCGATTTTGCATCCTTTTTCTATTTTAATTACTAATATGCTTATAATAATAAATTCTTTATTTCAGACAGTAAGTCCATAAAAGTGTTAGTAATAGAGAAACTTAGCTTATTGTTAGTAAAAAAACTCATTTTAAATATGGACCTTCACCCAACATTGGGAAGGTCTACAGGCTGGTGTGCAGCTTTTCATTATAGGGCTCTCCTTACTTTCAACAACAGTTTGCAGAATGCTGTTCTGATTGGTTCGTACTCTGCGGACATCGTCGCAGTCGTCGTCACAAAGTCGTCAGTTCGAGCCTCGGCGAACATAGCAGACGCACTACAAAAACGAGGCAGCCCGAACAGCACTATGAAACTATTGTTGTATTGGACCTGCAACGCTCTGTATGCCCTCTGCGTATAACTGACCCAAAGACTGCACGTGTAGAAGGATTGGCAGAATGCGTCACCTTATGCTTATGCTAAATGACTTCGGGTTTAGACTCGGGTCTGCTCTGCGCAAACGATGAGTGACTAGGGGAATTATTTTCCTGGCAGTTCTTTACCTGTATGTTGACGATCTTGCCGAACTTGGCGAAGTGGTTGTTGAGGTGCGTGATGTCGTTGAGGCCGCGCGGCACCTTCTTCACCTCGAGCGAGCAGTGCGCCGCGCCGGCCGGCAGCGGGTGACGCGACGGACCTGACCCATCAATACAACATTTATACTGTTTAGTACTGCCAACAGCGAGTCAATAAACTTTAGCCAAATTCATAATTGACAACATTTCATTTTAAGAAAGGTACCAAAATAAGAAAACCATTTGGAGATTATGTGATTCAAAGCTTATATCAAATTTATAAGATTTTTCTATCCATTATTTCACGAGTTATTTGAAAAATACTGAAAAATATAATATAGGTTTGTGGGGACTTGCCATAGATGTCAACACCCACAAGTTATAGCAAAGAAGCTAACAGATGGCGATACCGTCGCGCTCAGAAATATGCTCCATACAAAGACAACGTTCACCGTAAATACGTAACTCGTAACCTACTACAAATAAGGTTCACAATCGAATGCGAGACATAAATCGCGCAAGAGAAATAATCACAGAGATTCGATATATATACAAGGTCCAACTAAGAACTGTTGGACCACGGCCGGTCCCCAGGCTTCACACTAAGCCTGGTGGAAGATCTTCCCTTTTCAATGGAGGAACATTCCCAAGTACCACCTCCATAGGTTGAATGAGATTTTATACCTTTGCCTGCTTGGCTTTTCTATTGTATTTAACAGTTTTTATTTTTAATGTCATTGAGGCCAAGGTATCTTGGACATGTTGTCAATTACCTAATCTGTTGTAATCGAAGTTCTTCTTGGGTGGTGGGGGGTGTCTCGGCGGTAGAGGCATCAGCGGAGGGCCGGTCACTGCTCCCATGGGCGGCAGGTCGTGACGGACTCTGTGATATAACAGTTATATTAGTTACATCCTTCACATTATACAGGGTGTTAGTGGCCGTCCATTTACGTGAGATGTGTTAAATTGCGAGAAATCCAAAGACAAGTTTACTAGTGTTTTCCCGCGACTTCGTCCGCACAAATTATATACCAGATTTTAAGTCAGATCATAAGCTATCAAACAAAAAAAGTTTCATCATAATCGGTTGAGTAGTTTTTTGCGTGATGCGCGAACAAACAAACAAACTAACTTGTTAATAGATGGCGCTGCACGTCATTTAAATAGCGCTATCGCGCTTATTTGAGTTTATATGAAGTGAACCGCTACTTTTTTTATTCTTCACAATTTTTACGGTTTTATAATAGTTAAGATTAGAAAAGAGAACCCACTCGTGGCAACATTATGCATCCATCTTATGTCAAATTGAAAGCTACCTAACTCCATCTATGTTCCCGTTCTGTTATTAAACCTATACTATACATACCTACTTATATCTACTCAAACGGATATAATTATATTATTGTTTTGAATGCTAGTTTTCGTTCAATCCCGCACCGATCCAGTAAAATTTCAGTGTCCCTACTATTCCTGTAATCTGTATATTGGTTAGAGAACAACAGAAACTCCAGAACATCACTAAATCGGCACGAAATTGAACGAAAACTACAAACTACACGCACATTACAAAATTTGTGGTGTATAAATTATTATTTGGGAGTTGAATTGCGAAAAATACGTTTTTTTTCAATTCCAAAATAAAATCAGATGTCCAAACATTTCCTAAGCTTTCATTGAACAGAACTACTCAAAAATAGATTATAGCCTTAGCAGTAAACTCACCTGGGTATGGGTATGAGTTCCCTGGGTGGGTGTGGGTGTGGGTGTTGGTGCGGGTGTTGGTGTGGGTGGTGGGGGGGCGGGTAGGGGGTGAACCCGCCCGCCCCGCACCAGATGTCCGGCGTCAGGGGGTTGTACTCTGCAAAAATATAATTATAATATTATAAATAGTTTAACGCTCGTTGTGCTGTGCGTTATATGCCGACAGGATCGGGAGCCTCGGAGAGATGAGCCTGTAGCTGGATGGTTAAGCATTTACCATCTCATTTCAGGGCTTTGAATGGTCAATCTTTTCGCCGCTAAGGCACGCCTATTCAGTGTTGCCAGATCCAATTTTTAGAAATCCGTAGGACAATTAGGTTGTAAAATCCGGAGAAATCCGTAGATGACGCACACTGTAAGAAAATCGCAATCTAGCGGGATTTAATTCAAAATTCGAACAATGTTTTAAATCGCCATTTAGCGGTATGTAATTCAAAATTCGAACAATGTTATATAGCACGAGCTACGCGTTTTCCACCGTTAATTTGTGCCAATTACGTTTACGATTACGAAGCGATAGTGTTATTTAATTTATTTATTAAAGTGTTTGTGTTTAATACGTAAGTACATTCACATTTTGTTCGATTTATAATAGGCAATTATAGGCAAAAACAACCATTTCTGTTAGGACACGAAATATACTTCGATTTTTTTCTATTTTAAATTCATCGGACCCGAAAACACATTATATAGCATTATATAGCGTAGTATGTACCATCACAGTAAAGCCGATGATTTTAACTTACAGATGTAACTCAAAAATTTTAATTTAATTTTCACCATGGCTATCGAAATAACTAAATTGCAAATTTACAATTTTTCACATTTATTAATTACAAAAATATACGAAAATGATTTTATAAAACTATAAGATCACTTATTATAACTTATTTCAATCAAATTAATGAGTTCCGTATCATCAGAATTAAATCCCGCTAGATTGCGATTTTCTTACAGTGTGTGACGTCTTGAAAAATCCGTAGATCTACAGACTTATTTTTTAATGCTTTATCTGACTCTTTTGAAGTGGACTGACCCAAAACATCGCTCTAATTTGGCGAAGAAAATGGAAACTTAGACAAGTTTAAGCAAGAACAAAGCTCAGACAACGTGAATATCAATCTGTGTCAGTGCTTTTGTCACACATGTTACAGTTAAATATTTATGTCGTGTCTGTATAGTGACAAAAAGTATATAAGGAGGAGATGGAAAAGAGTTGGGGAGACCCATATTTTACGTAACACATTCAAATATACAAAAAAAGGAAACATTAATTCGATTTATTTGCGGCTGGGTATCATTTTATGCAGCAAATTGACATTTTAGGAAGGAATTCAGAAGTTTTCTAAAAATCCGTAGATTTGCCATTGAAATCCGTAGATCCGTAGGTCAGGCCAAAAATCCGTAGATCTACGGATAAATCCGTAGGTCTGGCAACGCTGCGCCTATTCACACTGATGGGGAGAACAAAACGGGACAAGTACAAAGTTAACTTTGCAGTGGATTATCTAAGAATGTAAGTTTGTAATTAGAAATTTTCATGTGATTTAATAACAACTTACATAAATTCAGTAGAACTTAGTGACACAGGCCAGGAATCGAACCGCCGCCTCGTGATTGAGTCTAGCTCTTCTGTGTCGCTCCCTCCCGTAGACCTTACTAGTTCTAGCATGGAAGTGCTGGAGGATATAGAGTGTCTGTATGAACGCACCGGGTACGGGCGGTGGTATGGTGAGCGCCCTGGTGAGGGCTGCGTCCTCGAGCACCACGGGATCGGTTCCGTGGTCCCACTGGCACAGTACCCAGAGGATATAGAGTGTCTGTATGAACTCACCGGGTACGGGCGGTGGTATGGTGAGCGCCCTGGTGAGGGCTGCGTCCTCGAGCACCACGGGATCGGTTCCGTGGTCCCACTGGCACAGTACCCAGAGGATATAGAGTGTCTGTATGAACTCACCGGGTACGGGCGGTGGTATGGTGAGCGCCCTGGTGAGGGCTGCGTCCTCGAGCACCACGGGATCGGTTCCGTGGTCCCACTGGCACAGGTCACCTCGCATGCAGTATCCTTTCTCTGTAACACACACACAATACCGATGTTAACTATTTCGAAGCGAAAGCGAAATAAACTTTTCTATTTTCAACTGCGAAATCTTTTTTTTTATTAAGGGTATATTATTCGGAGCGCGCTCCATACAAACGTACTATGGTGATATTTTCAATACTAACCAATTAAAGTTAATGAAATTTTGCAGAAACAATCTAGAAACAAATTTCTATGCTTGTATGGAGTCCGATTTTCGTTAAAATGTATAGTTTTCAAGTTACAGTGCCTCAAAGATTTCCATACAAATCTTAAATTAATCCTAGCATTGAAACTGTATATTTTAACGAAAATCTGACTCTATACAAGCATAGAAATTCGTTTCTAGATTGTTTCTGCAAAATTTCATTGACTTTAATTGGTTAGTATTGAAAATATCACCATAGTACGTTTGTATGCAGCGCGCATTTTCGCTCTCGGAATAATATTCTCTTAAGCTACCGCATGGCTTCGGAAGTGTTATTTATCGCTGCAGAGAAGATGTAATCAGAAACTCTACAACATAATTTCTTAATAACTATTCTTAAGACGTAATAGTAGGTGGAAATACCGCGGAGGCATCTTTTAGTTTTCATTTTGCGACTAGATTTATACCATTTACCGAAACTAAAGTCATACCTCAGTATTTTTGGATAGTTTATCTAGTGCAATCATCAACTGAATACACGATTGGAATTACTTCACTCGATAGAAAATCGTCACAAAGATGACGTATTTTCATGCATTTTTAAACATTTTTCTCGTTTTGGAATAACTTAAAATAGTTTCAGATTTTTTGCATTTATACTCACTTCACCATAAGTTTAACTAGTGAAATCATAAAAAAAATCTAGAAATAGAACTTTGGTTGGTTCTTTTTAATCTCAAATACGGCTCACGCACACACTTTTCGGAGCGCTGGGCAATCGCGTTTCTCATAGAAAATATTCGTCGGGACCAATTGCCCCTTAATTACTAATTCAAATATAAATAGTACATACCGTCAAAGTCTCTGCAGCGTCGCTTGTAAGGATCGTTCATCTCGAGCCGCGTGTCCTGGTCCCTGGAGAGGGAACGGTCGCGGGAACGCTCGCGGGACCTGCGACAAACCAATAATTTACACGTGTACAGGGTATATTAGCATCCTTTTAAACTAAGAGTCTAACCATCAAACTGAACAACTTTTACTATGGGAGCTGGTTTGATCGGAGCAAAAAAAAGGGGTGGGGAGAATGGTACTTTTAATCTGTAACCGGTACCATTTAGTGACAAAAAGACTATTAGAAAACTTATTTTAAAAAACAGAAACAAAAAGCAACAGAATCCAAATTACACCTCCCCGGAAGGCTTTTAATTTAATATTAATACCGATGCACCCATTTAAATTAGACTCAACAATATAAATGAATTTTGAGCAATAAAAATGTCATTTAATTATAAAAATAAAAAATAAGTTATTCTTGGATAATATAAATGTATTTTTCAAAGCATTCTAAGGCTGGATTCGACCAAACTTAGATTTATAGAAGAGTAACAAGTAACAATACAAGGAACAATTTTAGTCTTGGTGTTTAATTCGAAATAACTTCATTTGTCTTCTACCATACTAACCCGCACTAAAAGAACGAATGTATAATCCACCTAAAGAGAGGTCTTTGTATCCGTACTTATTGCAATGTGCGGTTATACAGTTTTAATTTGTTTGGTTTCTTTTTTATATATTTTCTTTAATTATGTGACATTGACATTTCATTAGTCACTCTCGGTCTAGCTTTACACCGTCAAAATTGGCCGTGTAAAATTTATTCATAGATTAGGGTTGGTAAAACGCAAAATCAGTTTACTCTATAGTAACCGGCGACTTAATCTAAGAATAAAATTTACTCGCGTTTGGTCGAATCGGGCCTAAGTAAACAAAAATATGTACACGGTGTTTGAAGGTGTATAATGGCACAGATTATATAATACTATACAGTACAGATGCCCAACGTCAAACAATGGAACGCGACTGCCGTAACGCGGGCAGTCTTCGGGCAAAGTGAATTGCTTGATTTTCCGAGGCTCATGAGATTTTTTTGTAGTCAGATCATGTATTTTTAGTAACAATTTACACTTTTACGTAAACATTAATTACAAATCGATACCATAACGCCATATATTGCCATTTTTTTAACAAAAATTTCATTTGTATGGGATAGGACACCATGATAATGGTAAGCTCTTAAAAATATGGAAAAAAAAACCGTCAGTTTTTTTAGAACAAGATAAATGCAAATTTTTTAATTTGGGGTTGTTGCAGACGCCATTTTATTTTTTATTTTTCTGTGCTCAAATTGGCACTCACCGATCTCTGTCCCTAGAACGTGACACTCGATCCCTGTGCTCCCTGTCCCGCGACATCCTGTCCCGCTCCATCTCGCGGGGGCCGCGCAGTCTGTCCCTCTCGCGCTCGTGGTCGCGCTCCCGCACCGGGACTGGCGATCTTGATCTGTTTGAATACAAATTACAATCACTATGTATACAATTTAACGTCCCCGCCGCGATTGTCAGTTGCCCCGGCTTTTCTGTCTGAAGGGCTTAGTTAGATCAAAGTAAAATTAATGGATAGGCCTTACGCGAACATTTCAAACCAGACAAATGAGGCAAAACAAATAAATGTATGCAAGTGCCCTAGTTGTGACAGATAATGGCGCTAGTTTGTATGGACCAACTGCCATAGTAGTGTGTTTCAACTTAAAGCGCTTTAGGCCTATCCATTAATTTTACTTTATAGTCGGGGAAAAATACGGTTTGAGATTGCATTAAGGACACTCTCGTAAATTGTGTTTGAACGTACAAAATCACCAGTTTTCCATTTTTTGTTCATACCTAAATTTAATGTTTTGTAAATGTCTTAATTATTCAATAATACACAATAAAAAATCGGGGATTATTGATAATTTATGTTTTCCAGGTATGTATCTACTATATTCCAAAAGAATCCCCTAAAGTGCAATTAATGCAACCTACTCCATACAAAAATCCGTAGATTTCCTAGAGTATTAATCAAAGATGTAGGACACAGAACATTATAAGAGGGCTCGGCTCGCTTCGCCTTCGCACGGCTTCGCCTCGGTCAACAATTACATGAGATCTGAGACCTTTCTTACTTTCCTGCCCTCGGTGTGTAATATACTATACCATACATCGACCTAGAACTATGGACACAGGGTCTGGTACAAAATTCTCAATAAAAGGGTCCCGAACTAGCCTTATAAAAAAGTAGGTATGCATAGTATTGTAAACAAACTGAAAACATTGCAATTGACATCGTATAAAGCTGGTATTTTAATTATTACAAGGGTTAATTTTGCTTGCACCTACTTAACACCATAATATGGTGTTATTATGCAGCTTCGACTGGAGGTGAAAATGAACATCAAACATGACAGACGTAATGGCGGACGCGATGACAGATAATCAATAAATAAAATAAAAATTAAACATTATGTTCGTAAACTAAATGATACTTCGAAATGCTTCTAAATGATAAAATAATAGTTTGCTTACTGAAAATAGGATACAACATGACATTTTTTCACTTTTCTTTGGTAGTTTTTACATGTTTTTACAACACAGTACGCCATCATGAACTCGCACGTGCTCGGACGATCAAACAGCAAAGACTGGCAGAGACGTCAGTCTCTTTTTGAATTGTCATACCTTTTTGGTTCGGACACTTTTGAGCGTGGACCCATCTTCCATAGTGTTCTAATTCAATGATACCATACCTAGATCTACTAGGAGGTCGCTCGAGGACGGCAGACGGTGGACTTCTGTTCCTGTAGCGACCTCGGGGCGACGGTGATCTGGACGCTGGTCGTCTGCTAACAAGGCAATATCATTTTATACTATACGAGCCTTTACCCGAGACTTCGTCCGCACAAATTATACAGGGTCCTTCTCATAGACATATTACTCTAGCGATAAACAAGTTCGTTCAAACAAACAACATGTCACACAAAACAACACAAAATGACACATTGCGGTCTGTCATTAGTGACGAAGTGAATTCGGGAACATCAATCAAGCGCGGGCACCGCATTCAAGTGGAACATGTTGCTTCTATGAAAGGGCGAGTCTATCGCTAGAGTTTAGGTCTATGGTCCTTCCTAATATGCTGACACTTTTTAAGGAGATGATCAGACCATCAAACTGAACAACTTTCTCAATGGGACCAAAATCGATCTCGCGAAAAAAAAAAACAGCATGTCCCATTTGGCTCGAGTTGGCTTGCAGTTTTGTATGGAACAGCAGATTATTTTTTTTCGCGGTTTCGATGTTGGTTCCATTGAAAAAGATTTTCAGTTTGACGGTCTGATCATCCCTTTAAAAAAGGGTCAGCATATTAAGAAGGACTCTATATACCAGATTTTAAGTCAAATCATAAGCTTGACCCCTTTTGAGAAATTTTTCACACCAAGACACCTCGCTTAAGACTATAAAGGTATTATGCATTACAGGAATAGAGCAACAAACATGAGTTGTCAAATGAAACCTTTTTTTGATGTTTTTTGGAGACTATTCGTAGGCAAAAATTCGAATATTGTCTATAATTCTGAGTCTAACGTGAAATTGTGGATAAATTAATGAAGTAGTGTCAGTATATTTCATAAAATTATCTACGATTTCACATTAGATTCCCAATTATTCACGGAAACCGAATTGTAAAAATTTATTAGTGACTAAAAAACGGTCTTATTGCCTCTATTATACAGTGGTGACGCTAGGTACATCTCGCTCACCCAGCTGTATGTTCCTCTATTCCTGGTATAATACCTTTATGCTTAAGACACAAAATGATAAAATAGGGGTAGGTGGGATTTATCCCCCTCCGAAATCCGAATATTTGTATGGAAAAGTGATTACAGCACATACTTTTTCATTGTTTTTCTATTAATTTAATGTCCCCCCCCCCCGCCCCCGAAACTAAAGTCTGGATTCGTGCCTGTTAGTGACAATACCTCTTGTCGTAGCTCCGTGGGTCGGTGTGGGGGTCGGGGTCGCGGTGCGTCCTGCGCGCGCGCGCTCGTCGCTCCCACGAGCGCGACCTGCGCCGGCGTCGGTCCTCCTTGTCCCGCAGCTAAAGGGGGGAAACATTCATTCATTTATTATGTACTAGTGTTTACCCGTGTTTGTGAATGTTCCGAGGTTTCAGAATATCTCTGACTAACCCCCTCGGGGAATATAGTCGTGAGCATATGCTTATGCTAGTGTTTACCCGCGACTTCGCCCGCACAAATTATATACCAGATTTTAAGTCAGATCATAAGCTGTCAAACAAAAAAAGTTTCATCGAAATCGGTTCAGTAGTTTTTGCGTGATGCGCGAACAAACAAACAAACAGACAGACAAAATTTCTAAAATAGGTTGATGTATTTCGAGTCAGGGATACCTAAAAACCATATCGTAATCTTTTTTTTGTAAATATCTTCAATGTACAGACACACTTCAGTTACAGTTTTATAATAGTTTAGATTAGACTACGTACTAGAGGCGACGCGACAAACGTCACGCGTCTCTAGCGGCTAAGATGAACGCGCACGTGTGAAACAGTTTGTTGTTAATAGGGGATCGGCTACGAATAAGAATGTATAGAAGTGTAAATGAAGAAGAAGAAAAAAGTGTACAGTGTTCTAAGGGTTGAACTACACATGACCGCACGCGATCGCATTTTTCCGTCGCTCCATCCTTTTCTGTCACTCAGGAACGTCATTTGCTAGAGCATATAAGATAGACGGAACGGAACAGCACGCCGCGTGCGATCGCGTTCCGATATAAGAATATGCTCTAGCAAATGACGTTCCTGAGTGACAGAAAAGGATGGAGCGACGGAAAAATGCGATCGCGTGCGGCCATGTGTAGTTCAACCCAAAATTTGTTCTTTAAAAACTGTACCTAGCCGCCAAAACTCATACAAAATGTCATTTTTCATTGGGTGCCAAAAATTATTTCGATTTTGTTTAGATTTACTCTTCTACTATAGTTATTCTTATTCGTAGGGGAGCGGACAACTAGTCCAATTAGCAACTCTTAATCGAATGTCAAAACGTGCGCTTTGTATGAAAAATTTTACTAGATACCCACAAGTGACTTCATCAACATTTAATTACTTTTTTTCTCCCCTCCGGACGGAAAGCGTCAATTCTTGTCCCGCTGCGCTAAACGAAGTTGCCGCTTTTCACCTCGGTCGAGGAGAAAAATTGTATACTAACCTCGGACAGTAAATAAGAAAGCCTCCGATCACGTTTTTTTTTTTCGAGAATTTTGTACTAGACCCAGCGTCCATAGTATTCTTCGTCAATGGTGTGCTTCAAAATTATATTGACTTTGACTTTATATTGACTTCTACTTTGACTAGTGCCAATTTGGATTATGACGTTATCTAATCTAAACTATTATAAAACAGTAACTGAAGTGTGTCTGTACATTGAAGATATTTAAAAAAAAAGATTACGATATGGTTTTTAGGTATCCCTGACTCGAAATCAACCTTTTTTAGAAATTTTGTCTGTCTGTTTGTTTGTTCGCGCATCACGCAAAAACTGCTGAACCGATTTCGATGAAACTTTTTTTGTTTGATAGCTTATGATCTGACTTAAAATCTGGTATATAATTTGTGCGGACGAAGTCGCGGGAAAACACTAGTTTTAGATAAACCTTTAAATGTATTATTAACTAAAACCTTCCTAGAAAAATATGTAAATACCAAAGAATACGAATAATTTGATGTTGAACACAATGAAATAATTATTGCGCAAGACATTTGTGTAAGAACGGATTTAGTAAACTCACAGAATCTCCTCTCTTGTCCCTCCTCCTCGGAGGCTGATCGACTGGCTCCTCTAGAAGTTCTGTTAGAGGCAGCACCTGCAAACAACATCTTTTCTTTAAAACATTTTAAACCATGATGCAATCGATATAACAGGGTGTAACTGTAAATTAAAACGCGTTACATCTTTGATAAGTTATGGCCGCTCCACATTCACGCGTTCACGCGCGAAAACGTGAATGTGGAGCCGATTCGCATATTTTTCGCGGGTTCGCGCCTTGTTAACCACTTTTTGTCGGTTTTTGGCCCGCGTCAAAGAGCCTGCGAACGCGCGAAAGCTGCGTAGTGATAACACTGCGAATGTGGAGCCAAGAAGAGTTCACTCGCGATTCACGCCGCGATTTGAGCCGCGATTCACACTGCGAATGTGGAGCGGCCTTTATACAGAGTGTTAGTCTTCTTCTTATCGAGTGGGCTGCAAGCCCTGGTGTCAGAGTTTATTCAAACCGCCTTACGGCCTCTGACGTGGTTTTTATGTAACGACTACTACCACCAGTGATAGTAGCCGGGACCAACAGCTTAACGTGCCATCCGAAGCACGGAATCATCTTTCTTTTCAGACAATCAGGTGACTCAGCCTGCAATGTCCTAACCAACTGGGGAAAAACGCACAAAGTGACATTTCACTAGGTGCCCCCCGTGGGAATCGAACCCACGACCTCCGTGTCAAGAGCCCAATGCTCCGTGTCTAGACCACGGAGGCAGTGTTAGTGACAGCCTAGCAAATACTGTAACGGTGAACTCAGACCATCAAACTGAAGAACTTTCACTATGGAGCTTACCTCAGGAAATGCGAATAAACATCTGCTGTCTCATACAAATCTGCTGTACCTACCCGACTCAAATGTATGGGACATCTGATTTTTTTTCACGTTTCCTGAGGTAGGCTCCATAGTGAAAGTTGTTCGATATTGGTCCCATAGTGAAAGTTGTTCAGTTTGGTGGTCTGAAGCACCTCCTTAAGGTGGTTTCCGTCCATACAAAACGTTGTCGTATAACACTCGTAGACGGTGTTAATAAAAGTAATATTTTATACATGGAAAAATAGCTTAGAAAATCTAGTTTGCGCATATCAAATAATATTTACAATTTATAAAAGCTTTGAAATTATTCATACAAAATTTCAAACCCTTATATCTTCGTAATTATAATATTACAAATTGTAAATATTATTTGATATGCGCAAACTAGATTTTCTAAGCTATTTTTCCATATATAAAACATTACTTTTATTAACACCGTCTACGAGTGTTATACGACAACGTTTTGTATGAAATTGACAGCTCTCCAACCACCTTAACTCTTTCGCTGCTAAGCTCAAAGCAATGATACTCGCTCAGTGCTAACACTGTGGAATGCTATACAATTCTGACTCAACGTTTGAGTCGTGCGCACTGCTGCCCATTTGTCGCTGACCTACGACGTAGGTCGTCAGCAGTTAAAGTGTGAAGTATTAGAATACTAGGCTGTTTTGTTAGACCTTATATAAGGTCTAACAAAATTAGGTGAAACTATTTTAAAGGTATGATTAGACCATCAAACTGAACAACTTTCTCCATGGGACCAATATCTAAATCGCGAAAACAAAATCAGCTGTGCCATACTAAACTGCACCCGCCTCAAATCTATGGGACAGCAGATTTTTTTCTGCTCCGATCGGTTTGCTCCCATAGTAAAAGTTGTTCAGTTTGATGGGTAGACTCTTAGTTTAAAAGGATGCTAATGATATAAATTTCAGCCTGTCTATCGTCCTTACCTTGACGAGGGTCTGTTCGTGTAGCGGCGCCCTGGCGAGTGCGAGGGGCGCGCGGGACATCACCACGCGGTGCCGCGGCGCGGGGGGAGGGGGCGCGGGCGAGGGGGAGGGGGGACGAGCTTCCAGGCTTCCGTTAGTCGGCTCCACTGCAATCAGAGATTTCACATTATGTTATTATTGGCCAGGGCAGTGCTCCGTCACTCACGTTTGACAGCTGCGATAAAGTCGTGACGTCACGTGCATGCAAGATTTTGACAAGACGCAGGCTGTCTGTCATTGAAATAAGGCTTATTTTAGATTTCGTTCCTGAAGCCCAAAGTTCGAAAATCGAAAAAGCGCACGAAATCGGGTTGAGTTAATCTGTGGCCAGGGTTCGAATTGATAATTCGGTATGTCAAGTTTTTTTTGGAGGGCTGATTCGAAATCCATTTCGAGACAATTGTCTCAAAGTAGATTACACACCGAGGGCAGGAAATTAAGAAAGGTCTCAGATCTCATGTAATTAATTAACAAACATGTAATTTGAGCGTGGCTTTCTTATTTACTGCCCGAGGTTAGTATACAATTTTTCTTCACGAAGACGGAAAGCGGCAACTTCGTTTAGCGCAGTTGAAGACGAAAGTTGACGCTTTCCGCCCGGAGGGGTTAAAAATACTTTTTCTTCTGTGCCTTCTACTTCTACCTCTAATAAAAACTGCAAAGATGAGTCTTACCCTGGTCACCCTTCTCGTCGCCTGTAGCCGGCGGCGGGGGCTGGTCTGAAGGCTTGTCTTCAGCCCCGTTGAGGTACTCCTGGCCTTCCAGCGATTTGAACAGCATGTCCACGAAGGGTTTCGTTTCTGCATCAATGGGAGATATAACTTTTAGATATTATAGCATATGCTCACGACTATATTCCCCGAGGGGGTAGTCAGATATATTCTGAAATCTCAGAACATCCACGTTTCACCAGTAGTACCGAAACTCTGTCCAGTGTGACAGGGGGTGAGCCTGTCGCCACTTATAATGGACAGTGGGTACAATACACGCCTCGAAATTGAAGCATGCCGGTTTCCTCACCATGTTTTCCTTCACCGAAAAGCCAGTGGTGTTACAAATCGTACATAAATTCCGAAAAAGTCATTGGTACGAGTCGGCTTGGACGGGGATCGAACCATTGCCTCCTGCACGGCAGGCAAGGTTACTCGCCACTGGACCACCACGGCTTGTTATTTTCATACGAATTAGATATTATAATAAACAAATAAACAGGATGTGGTAGACGAGGATTTACCAAACGACGAGGAGGAAGAACCAAAGAAGTTAAGAATTCCTGAACTAAAGTGGCAATGGGCACCAATGGGGCCGAAGACTTCTCGAGTCGACCGCGTACCGGAGAGCGCACCGTGGGTAGGCCCCACAAGGTGGACCGACGACCTGGTGAAGGCGGCGGGAACCCGTTGAATGAGGGCAGCGCAGGACCGGCCGTTGTGGCGGTCTTTAGAGGAGGCCTATGTCCAGCAGTGGACATCCATCGGCTGAGATGATGATGAAGGGAAACAACATTAAAGAACAAACCTTGTTGAAGGAACACGTCGAGCTGGTCCAGCATTCCTTCCCGCAGCTCCTCAAGGGGCTTGTCCTTCTTCACCAGAGCGTAGACGTACTTCGCCAGCGCCGCTGGGTCCGCGTCGCATCTGCAAACCGACGGGAATACGTTCAATGGGGAACTTGCATCAACATGTCGGTAAGGTGTGGTTTAGGGGAGAGGAGCAAGAAATGCAAACAGCCAGTGTGCGACCAAGACGAAACGTGTACTGCCGTAATCTTGTTTTTGTTTAGCAGTGAGTCAAGCATCGTGAGACCGTACAGTACTATATGGAGAGCCGGGGTGGGGGCGTTTAGCAGTAGGTACATAAAAACTTCCTGAACTTTAGAATATACGGGTTCGTATCGGAATGACCTAAAAGCAAATTGACCTACGTATCATAACGACCTAAAAGCAAAACGTCCTATTATCAAATCGACCTAAAAGCAAAACGACCTATTATCAAATCGACCTAAAAGCAAAACGACCTGAAATCAGATAAAAGGACCTAAAAGTAATACGCCCTAAAATTAAAACGACCTGTTTACAGATTGAAGGTAAAGTACAGTACTCGAAAATTAAAATAGAGTGATACCCACCACTAATTTTTAATTAGTAACGAAACTTTAAGGGTGTATTCAGACCGAGAATCTGAACAACTTTCCCTAAACAACATGGGTCGAAAAAAGATAAAATTTTTCTATCTTAATGCCTATCACAAAGCCATCAAATGCATTGCATATATCACAATTTAGCCGGACGGCCCATACATGGATGCATACTGACATTTTCACCTAAAGTGCAATTAATGCAACCTACTCCATAAAAAAATCCGTAGATTTCCCCGATTAAAACGAAAATACTTCATTCAAAACTTTTTTAATCCACCTGTCAGTACTAGTGTTTACCCGCGACTTCGTCCGCACAAATTATATACCAGATTTTAAGTCAGATCATAAGCTATCAAACAAAAAAGTATCATCAAAGTCGGTTCTGTAGTTCTTGCGTGATGCGCGAACAAACAAACAAACAGACAGACAACATTTCTAAAAAAGAGTTGATTTCGAGTCAGGGATACCTAAAAACCATATCGGAATCTTTTTTTTGTAAATATCTTCAATGTACAGACACACTTCAGTTACAGTTTTATAATGGTTTAGATATTAGATATAGGGTCCTTCTTAATATGCAGACACTTTTTTAAGGGGATGATCAGACCGTCAAACTGAAGATCTTTCTCTATGACACCAACATCGAAATCGCGAAAAAAAAATTAAATATCCCATACAAAACTGCAAAACTACTCAAGCCAAATGTATGGGACAGCTGATTCTTTATCGCAATTTTGATGTTGGTGTCATAGAGAAAGTTGTTCAGTTTGATGGTCTGATGATACCCTTGAAAAAGTATCAGCATATTAAATAGGATATTGGATAGATATTATGTTATTAAAAAGCATGTCAAAAGAAAACGTTTCTATTCTATTCTATTTTTAAAAATATGGCTGCCATCTTTGGTTAATGATGATTTTGCCAATGTCGAGTTTTTATAGCAAAAGTGCTTGACGTTGTACGGTTATATTGATATTTTGGTGACTTCAAGGGTTGTTCTTATAAAAGAACAATATCCTGAGCCACCACTGGAGTTCCACTGTAGGCCGGGGATGGGGCAACCGACAAGCGACACGCGCACGTGACCGCCCAATAGCAGACCCACAAACTAAATTGTCATTTCATCATCATTATCTGTTATCTACACTAGGAAATTTATAAAGATTTAGTAATGTGTTACCTAATTGTTGTATTACGTCTTATCATTGTGTACAATGTTTTACATTTTATTTCTGTATTAGTTTTAATAGTTGTTATAGAAATAGAAATATTCTTTTCACCTCACAAGCTCGGAAAGATTCTGTTTATCACTCGAAATCTGAGTGCAAAAGCGTATTTTATCCGCTAGCGTGGAAAGAGTTTTTGAAATTCGAATCTGTCTATTCAATATACCTATTCCTATACCGCCAATCCATCAATCAATTTCATGTCACTGGCCAGCACGAAATAAAAACTTTTTAAAAATGTTCTTTTTAGCAATTCACTTTTTTCCTCGCTTTTGTGAGGTGAAAAGTTGTGTGTTGCGCTTGGCAGCAAAGTAATTGTGCGTCTCGTACATTTGAAATCTTCGATGCGCTCAGGATTCTACATTTGAACCCACTCGCTTCGCTCGTGGTTCAATCTTAGAATCCTTCGCTTGCTCAGGTTTCAATACAAGTACTCGCGCCAAAAAACAACTTTGCAGCCTAGCATAACAAATAACTATTATTGTGAATCATAGGTATACATAATTGATGACATTATTACTTAAGGTACAGTTCAGCTATGTTCCGCCACGTGGGCATACAATAGTGGGTAGCATTCATGCAATATAATTGAAACATTAATTACTAATAATTGAACAAAATAAACAAAGTTAAACATAATTATTACTCAATGTCAAAACAGTCAAAACTTTACCAAATCTAAGTCATTGCAATAAATCTCAAATGGGAAGTATCATCCAGAAATTCATGTAGTAGCATTTAGAATTAAGCAGATCAAAGAGTTTATTCTTAAACACGTTGATTTCAGTTGTATCTCTAATGGGCTTGGGAATTTGTTGATTGTAATTCTCACTTAAAATGTATATCAAATTCGTATGAACAATAAAATTACTATAACTTGTAGCTAGATCAGTAAAACATAAACACAAGTGCCCGCATAATTGAAAATTTTGATTGAAATCATCACAATTACGAGATATAAAATAAAATGTGATAAAATCAGGAATAATGCTCCCGAGCGCCATCTAGTGTAGTGCAACTCCCTCTGCAACCCCCTAAGGCAAAAACAGCAATTTTAGAACTTTTTTTAGAAATCTCTCTCAAAACTAAGAATCAGCTTGGATAATTAATTAATTATCGGATAATTATCATGATTATTATAAAAGAAAATAATTATCTTGATAATTTCGAAACCTGTAAACAGTGAAGGAAAACATCGAGAGGAAGCCTGCCTATGCTGATGTAAAAATTCTGATGCAAATGTGAAGTCTACCAATCTATAAATCTACTTTCGACCAACAGATAGATCCAAAAAGAGTAATTAAAAATAACGTTAAGACCATCAGGTGGTTTATTAACGATTGCAGAAGAATCTATTTTAATCTGTAGTCCCTCCACCTAAGATCTATTCCTGTCCAATCACTGGCAGAGTATAATTTTAGACTGCCTTGATAAATTTAATGTTACAAGACTTTATGCAATAATTAACTAATAATACGTTACATACTATAGGGGGTGCTTCAGATCATCAAACTGAACAACTTTTACTTCGAGACCAACATGGAATGAGCGGAAAAAAATGTCAACAATGTCAAATGTTCGATAAATTTGGATCGAGTTGACATTTTCTACAGAAAAAAATTGGACTTCAATGTTGAACTTGACTTCTCGTCTTTCCAGTGCTGGCCAAGACGTCGACCGCGGTCTACCCGGTCGACTTTTATGGTAGTCTTGCAAAGAGATTAATAATAACTAAATTAAAGATGAAAAAAAATTACAGTATTACTATCAAAATCATAAGCATATGCTCACGACTATATTCCCCGAGGGGGTAGTCAGAGATATTCTGAAACCTCAGAATATCCACGTTTCACCAGTAGTACCGAAACTCTGTCCAGTGTGACGGGGGGTGAGCCCGTCGCCGCTTTTGATGGACAGTGGATACAATACATGCCTCGAAATTGAAGCATGCAGGTTTCCTCACGATGTTTTCCTTTTTAATAATACAGGGTCACTTTTCTGTAGTACCATTTTTTTTTTCACAGCAAGATTTTGAAGTCAGACAATTGTTTTCAAAAAATCTGTCACAAAATCGTCTCCTGCCATTCATTCATGCTGGTGATTTTATTGAAAATTGTCTCTTTACAAAGGAATATGAAATTAAATAAAAAGTTGGAAATGTTTCATAGTTTTTTGAAATTTGTATTTTTGTAGTGAAAAGTCGACTTTTTCTTAATTTGATAAAGCTCAGCTATCACCTCATTTCGTTTGATCCATGACTTATGGGCTCCTGCTGTATACGTCCCACTGCAGGAGACAGGCCTACCCTTAAGGAGGGTGTATGGGTCCATCACGCGTGCCCAATACAGATTGGTAGACTTCACATACGCATCAGAATTTCTTCTTCAGCGAATGCAGGTTTCCTCACAACGTTTTCCTTCCTCAATAAGTTAGAAAAACTCATTGGTACATGGCATGTTGGCCGTGCAGATTCGAACCCAGACCCCCATAATTCGGTATGTCAAGTTTTTTTTTGGAGGGCTGAATCGAAAACCATTTCGAAATAATTGTCTCAATAATCATATTTTCTATGTCAGAGATTTTAAAATGAAAGGATTACAGATATTTTTAATAAAATAACGTCGTTTTTCGGTCCGTGCAGTGACGTCACTGGCATACCTGTGAACTCCTTGGTAAACATAAAATTATCTTAAAATAACCGGCCTTAAGAAAAAAAAATACTTTCACAATGTCAGAATTTGACATTTGATGTTGCCGTATCTTTTTCCAGCATAGAGTTAGAAAGAGGAGGCAGGTTTTAATTTTTTTAAATACAGCTGTAGGTAGTTTTTCTCCATGGAGTTCGAATTATTTTCTCTCCACCATTTTTGCACTTAGAGATTACAGATCAAAATAATTTAAAAATTAAATTTATATTGATAAACTCGATGAATCGCAATAAGAATGAAATAGGTATCTTAAAATTAATTCTTCTGTCCGTAAAAAATATAAAAATGAAGACAAAAAAAAACTTGACATACCGAATTGTGTGACAACTAACATTTTATTTAAACAATAACTAAATATGAGAGTTAGAGAAGGTAAAACTAAAATGCATGTTATACTGTATTGGCTCAATTTGTAAAATATAAAGCTAAAAGCATGCTAAAAACAAATCTTGTGTGGGCAGTAAGACAGTTATAAGCGTGACTCAAGTAAACAAACATAATTAGCATCTTTGTGGGGATCTCCGCTCACTAAAAAAAGATTTGTTTTGTTAAAGACAACCGGTGGCCAAACTTTTCAAGTTAAAACTCTAAATACAGGGTTTTACAAAAGTAAAAATAAAACATTTAAAACTTAAGGGGTTTGTTTAGACCATCAAACTGAACAACTTTAACTATGGGCCAAACATTGAAATCGCGAAAAAACAATCAGCTATCCCATACATTTAGCTAGAGTCGATTTGCCAGTCAGATATTTTTTTTCGCGAGTTCAATATTGGTCCCATAGTGAAAGTTGTTCAGTTTGATGGTCTAAACAAACCCCTTAAGACGTAATAGTAGGTGGAAATACCTTGGAGGCATCTTTTATTTTTCATTTTACGACTAGATTTATACCATTTACCGAAACTAAAGTCATACCTCAGTATTTTTGGGTAGTTTATCTAGTGCAATCATAAACTGAATACACGATTGGAATTACTTCACTCGATAGAAAATCGTCACAAAGATGACGTATTTTCATGCATTTTTAAACATTTTTCTCGTTTTAGAAGAACTTAAAATAGTTTCCGATTTTTTGCATTTATACTCACATATTCACCATTAGTTTAACTAGTGAAATCATAAAAAAAAATCTAGAAAAAGTACTTTGGTTAGTTTTTTTTAATCGAAAATACGGCTCACGCACACACTTTTCGGAGCGCTGGGCAATCGCGTTTCTCATAGAAAATATTCGTCAGGACCTATGGCCCCTTAACACTTTAACTGCTGACGACCTACGTCGTAGGTCAGCGACTAATGGGCCGCAGTGCGCACTGTGCACACGACACAAACGTTGAGTCAGAATTGTATAGCATTCCACAGTACTAGAACCGCCCGAGTATCATTGTTTTGAGCTTAGCAGGGAAAGTGTTAGATGTTTATTTGTAACACCTTGTTTACCTCTCGGTCTACTTTCAAAAGCAATGTTTCAGGTATTATGCTTGTATGTAAACTGAGATCAATGTCTTATTCTTATCGCAATCATTGTAGAAAATGCCGATATGCAAAGGTCCAAGGAAAGCCCGTCACATAAAAGCCATATTTTGTAGGTATGGAAACTTGTGACAGTTCCCAAAAGTCTCAGTTCCGAATGCTCTAGATTAACTTCCAAGAAATATGTTGAAGGTATCAGAGTTTGAAGACCCGGAACAGGGCCGTATAATTCTTATAAACAGCACACCTGTTCTGCAAAACTTCAGGATTTTACAATTGAAATTAAATAAATTGTGTTTAGTTTATTGAACTCTTCGCGGGCTTTGCATTATTGCACGTTTACTTAGATTGTATGTACAGTTGAATGAGCTATAAAAATATAGTATTTTCCATATCTTTTCTCAATATTATAGTAAGACTTGCTGACCCAACAGGCGCCTGTTCAATTTAACTACATAAAATTGTATCTTTTCAGTGCTAAAAACATTGAAAAATAACGCTGAATTCACATTTTCAGTAATTCTTTATCTCAAATAAAAATTTTTATTATTTATGGATGGACTTCTATTCTATTCTATTTTTATTTAATGGTGTTTCCTTGTTAGATTTCGCCAGTGTCAAGTGTTGAAGATATATTTATTAGATATTGTACGGTAATAGGATATGGCGATCTCAAAGCCCAGTTTTTAAACAAAAATACACACTTGAAACCGCCATAAAACAGCGGAGCCATGTGGCCAATAAAATCGCAAGCTGACGAAACATCTACTTGTTACCCCCTTAGCCACGCGTCTCCATTAATGGACTCCTTGCTTGTGAGTGCAACGCATTTCCGCCAATGTTAAGTGGTTTGAAGGAGTGTCTATACAATCTCGAGGATTGTTTTTGAGTAAGAACAAACTGAGAAGGATTGTGGAGCCTCGTGGCAGGCTGAAACGCGAACCGCGCGAACACCACGCGAGAGACAAGTGTTCGGGGCAAACCTTGCGACGTGACTCCTTACTATTACCTATTCTTTGGCGGAGGCTAACATGATGAATTGATCCAAATACCTATTATTATTGTTGGCTGGGCTATTGCAAGCAAGGTTCGTTATGTAACACTGCGACCATCGCTGATCTTTTGTGTTCGCCCCAAGCTCACCCATATTTCCGAACAAATTTTTTTTGTTAGTCTCGGGTATGCAGGTTTCCTTACGATGTTTTCCTTCACCGACGAGCTAGTGATAATGTTAAATACAACCGTACATAAATTCCGTAGAACTTAGTGGTACAGGGCAGGAATCGAACCGCCGCCTCTTGATTGAGTAGCTAGCTCTCTTCGCTCTTCATCCAAATACCTATTTAATCTGTTTAGCATATGCTCACGACTATATTCCCCGAGGGGGTAGTCAGAGATATTCTGAACCCTCAGAACATCTACGTTTCACCAGTAGTACCGAAACTCAGTCCAGTGTAACGGGGGGTGAGCCCGTCGCCACTTGTAATGGACAGTGGGTACAATACACGCCGTCTGTTTCACCATTATAATATCTTGAAAGAGGTTGGCAGGCATTATATTTCTATTTGTTATACTATGATAAGAACTTTGTGATAAGCTGTAGTTACTCAATTTTCATGGAATAGAGGAAGAAAATGTTGTGTTTTTCACTCAGTTCACGTTTTTGTATCGATATCAAAATCAATAATACGCATGTTTATTCGAAAGATGAATAAAAAACCCCGTGCCCATGTGAAGCTACTGGGTATCTATTGATAAAAAAAAACCAAGATTACGAAACTGAAATGTGACACCTGGTGAATAAAATTTGCTTTATAAGACTAATTTAATGCCAAAAATTTTGATAATAGCAGGATTATTAACATGAAACGTTTTTTGGTGGCAAACATTTTGAGGCAAAGTAAATAATGTGGAAAAAATATGGCTACGGAATACTTACAGGGGCTCCAATATGGACGTCAACCATGATTTAAAAGTGTCCGGATTCTCGATAATCATCTCGAAATAACACAAGAAAACGTGTCAAACACGATTATCCATCAAAAATGCACTTGGTGAATAGGTAAATTTGTATTATTTGTACAAGGAAAGTAATTAAATTTCACTTCGAAAAACTACGTCTTTCGCGTGTCACTTTTCTTTCTAAACTATTTTTTTTAATTTATTTCTGGGTGGACGGCCAAGGCAGCGTGGTATTCTGCCAAGAATAGTGTTGCCACGGCTTAGCGAAGTAAACTACCAAACTTAAGAATTTTTAGGTTTTCATGTCTAACTATGTAGGGATTTGAATATTTTACAGAAGAAGATAATATTACTTATTTTTTGGATTATCTTTTTCGATTTATATTGGCACAGCTCTGTGGCGCCATCTAGCGATCCCCAGGAAAGTAAGCGATTTTACTTTCTTCTATTTTAAAACTTCCTAAAAACTGCAACAGATGGCGTATTCATCGCTCCATAGATTTGAGTGCAATATCATGTCAAAGTACTTTTTTGGATATATTTACGATATGATCATGTCAAGAGTGTGCCTATCTTTTATATGCCAAGAGTTTGACCCCTGCAGCCATACTAAAATACTTAGATAAAAGATGCGTTGGGCATCTCAAAAATATTATTTTATTTTACACATTTGATTTTAGAAGGAATCATAAAGTATGCCACTCCTCCTTACAAGCATGGAAACAAGAAACTGCGCCACTAAATACTAGATGGCAGCACTTTCTATGCAAACTACATTGAAAATATCCGCCAAGAGGCGAATGTCCTCCCCCTGATGTTGACCTTTAAGGAGCCAATTCATAGTAGTCTTACATGCAGGACTGAAACCTCACACACTGTCCTGCAAGTAGGACTATAGACACCATTTCATACATTTTGCTCATGGTCGTCGGACGCCTTGTAGGACTGCAACACCATTCACGATGCCTAGGATCGCACCGTCCGATGCAGCAGCTTACGGGTTTCCAATGTGCCATCGTCAATGAGGGGTTTTCAGAAAGCCATTAAAAAGAAAAAGTAGTTCCTAAAGGCTCGATAGATGGCGTTGACGAGACAGGGGCGAGCGACCTTGCAGATAATAAAATACAAATAAAATAGTAAGAATTTGTGTTTTTAAGTAAGCAGCAAAATATGAGCATATATTTCGTCAACGGATGCGTCTGACTCAGTGACATGCATTTTTGTTTACTTTTTAGCCTAAAAATTTTCATCTAAGGACCCCTCTCTGGTCAACGCCATCTATCGCCGGACTGATGAACTACGTTTGAGTAGCTGTCAGAAAACTCCTCGTTGTCTTATTTGTGTATAATTTATTTATTTATTTACTCTATATAGAAGCGCTCGTTGGCGTAGTGGAGCTTCGGTATCGGAAACGATCACCGAAGTTAAGCAACGTCAGGTCCGGTCAGTCTTTGGATGGGTGACCGTTTAGTGGTATTTCATCTCGAGCGTTTCCGTGCTTCGGAAGGCACGTTAAGCAGTTGGTCTCGGATAGTTCCGTCAGATGGCGTTGTAACTATTCGTTAAGCCAGGTCAGAGGCCCATTGGCGGCTTGAAAATTCTCTGACAGCAAGGTGACCACTAACTTGCCTCCACCAACACGCACTGGGCCCGCGTGGTGGAGTATGGCCCACTCCCTCTCACCCTTATTCGTGAGAGGAGGCCTTTGCCCTGCAGTGGGATTCTACAGGCTATAACTTTTTTTTTTTTATTTACTTATATGTTGTATTTTTATGCTATAGACTGCTAGCGCCATCTGTTGGCAAGATGCTACAGATAGATAGATCAGCAGTGCGATTTTTGAAAATCATACGAGCGGTTCGGCAGTAGAAAGATCTCAGAGAAAGATGCATAATCTCCATAGTAATTCTGACATTTTCTACTGCCGAATTTTCAAAAAACGCACTGTAGCGTATGGTTGTATGGTAGACTTCACATACGCATCGGAATTTCATCTTCAGCGTATGCAGGTTTCCTCACGATATGTTTTCCTTCACCGTTTGAGAGCAATCGGTAATACGTAGTTACATAAGTTAGAAAAACTCAATTTGTACGTGGCATGACGTCCATGCGGATTCGAACCTGCACTCGTAGTATGCTACACGTGATACGGCTGTATCACGTCTTTTATCTCGTTCGTTCGCAAGCAAATAGAAAGAGAGCTAAGGTGTGATAACGCTGTATCAGTGCGGCATGCTAGCTATGCTGCACTGGTAGCATGCAGCACGTGATACGGCCGTATCACGTCTTTTATCTCGTTCGTTCGCAAGCAAATAGAAAGAGAGCTAAGGTGTGATAACGCTGTATCAGTGCGGCATGCTAGCTATGCTGCACTGGTAGCATGCAGCACGTGATACGGCTGTATCACGTCTTTTATCTCGTTCGTTCGCAAGCAAATAGAAAGAGAGCTAAGGTGTGATAACGCTGTATCAGTGCGGCATGCTAGCTATGCTGCACTGGTAGCATGCAGCACGTGATACGGCCGTATCACGTCTTTTATCTCGTTCGTTCGCAAGCAAATAGAAAGAGAGCTAAGGTGTGATAACGCTGTATCAGTGCGGCATGCTAGCTATGCTGCACTGGTAGCATGCAGCACGTGATACGGCCGTATCACGTCTTTTATCTCGTTCGTTCGCAAGCAAATAGAAAGAGAGCTAAGGTGTGATAACGCTGTATCAGTGCGGCATGCTAGCTATGCTGCACTGGTAGCATGCAGCACGTGATACGGCCGTATCACGTCTTTTATCTCGTTCGTTCGCAAGCAAATAGAAAGAGAGCTAAGGTGTGATAACGCTGTATCAGTGCGGCATGCTAGCTATGCTGCACTGGTAGCATGCAGCACGTGATACGGCCGTATCACGTCTTTTATCTCGTTCGTTCGCAAGCAAATAGAAAGAGAGCTAAGGTGTGATAACGCTGTATCAGTGCGGCATGCTAGCTATGCTGCACTGGTAGCATGCAGCACGTGATACGGCCGTATCACGTCTTTTATCTCGTTCGTTCGCACGCAAATAGAAAGAGAGCGAAGGAGTGATAGCGCTGTATCACTGCGGCATGCTAGCTATGCAGGACCAGTGTCCATACCTCTTTACAACGAGCCACCGACACGACATTGCCCGCGACTCGAATCCTACTGATCCAGCTACGTGTTAATCCAGAACATATTCTATATTCTATCTGTATGCCAAATTTCATCCCAATCCGTTCAGCGTTCACCGAATATTATGCGTGATTGAGTCACAAACATCCAAACATCGTCACATACTTTCGCATTTATAATATTAGTGAGATGCGATGAGTTTCCTATACCATTATAATAGTTTACCTACCATAATACCACCAGTATCATAGGCAACTGCCATACTAGAATTACCTAGTAGTTAAAGTAATTTTAGACGCCAAGGCAAGGCTAACAGACTGATTGCCATTTAGTAATCTAGTCGTAGACTTTGAAATTGATTGAAATGGGGAGACTATGGGTAGTTTGTATCTAGACAATTATTTTGTGTTCAAAATACAGACACTATATATATCTTGGACAGTGTCACACAAATTATCTAGTCACATTTAGGTAAAGTTCCAGAATCTACCCTGGACTTGTATTATGATAACTAGACAACGATATAGAATACATATATAGATACAAACATCCATGACTCAGGTACAAATATTCATATTCGTCATACAAATATTTGTCCCTTACGGGATTCGAACCCGCGACCTTTATCTCGTTCGTTCGCACGCAAATAGAAAGAGAGCTAAGGTGTGATAGCGCTGTATCACTGCGGCATGCTAGATATGCTGGACATAGGCCTCCCCCAAGGATCGCCACAACGACCGATCCTGCGCTGCCCTCATCCAACGGGTTCCCGCCGCCTTCACCAGGTCGTCGGTCCACCTTGTGGGGGGCCTACCCACGCTGCGCTTTCCGGTACACTCGAGAACTTTTCGGCCCCATCGGCCATCGGTTCTGCGAGCAACGTGCCCCGCCTACTGCCACTTTAGTTTAGCATATCTTTAATCTATTCTTTATTCTTTTATCATTATCTAACCTTTAAATTTAAACCACATACTTTACCCATCAAACTGAACAACTTTTACTATGGGAGCAAACCGATCGGAGCAAAATACCAAACTCCAATAACTACTGGACTCAAATGTATGCAACAGCAGATTTTTTTTGCTTCGATCGGTTTGCTCCCATAGTAAAAGTTGTTCAGTTTCATGAGTAGACTATGTGGTTTAAAGGTTAATGATATTTTCCCTTACACCTTGTATATGCACTTCATATCCTACTACGTGCGTACTTTTCTGGTAAAGATTAGCTGTCGCCGTAGTCGAAATCGACTAGGTATCCATCATTATGGCATACATAAGCATGCATGCAGCATGCATGTACGCATGTATGTGTACCCCCCTAGAAAAAGTAGTCGTGAGCTTAAAATTAACTAATGCATGCTTAGTTTATCTTTGTCGTCTATTACAAATGTCTATTACTAAGTATACAGAGTTTAATATGCTCCTCATGATTTTGTTCTCCTTTATTGACGTATAGAAATTATCGTTCAATACTTATTTAAATGTCATATTATGATCCATATGCACACGACTATATTCCTCGAAGGAAAAGTTAGAGACATTCTGCTGGAACCTCAGACTAGTAGTGCCGAAACTCTGTCCAGTGTGACGGGGCGGGGGGTGAGCCCATCGCCACTTGACAGTGGATAGGTACAATACATGCCTCGAAATTGAAGCATGCAGGTTTCCTCACGATGTTTTCCTTCACCCAAAAGCTAGTGGTGTTACAAATCGTACATAAATTCCGAAAAACTCATTGGTATGAGTCGTATGGACGGGGATCGAACCATCACCTCCTGCACGACAGGCAAAGGTTACTCGCCACTGGAGTTGGACCAGCACGACTTACTTATAACAATAGAGACAAAAAACAGATATTACACACAATTTATAAGTAAATTATTGCCTCTCAAACGGTGAAGAAAAACATCGTGAGAAAACCTTCATACCTACGTTGATAGCTGATGAAAAAATTATTCTGAAGCGTATGTGAAGTCTACCAATCGGCATGCGGCACGCGTGGTGGATAGACGCTCCCTGAGGGTAGGCCTATTCCCTGCAGTAGGACTTACACGGCCTATATACACTTATAAAGAGCTATTGTATAAAGACGCTGTGCTATAAAACACAAAGAGCCGAATTATTGGGGAAAACCCGTGGGCCGTCCATAGTAGGTATCTATCGAATGCACCAGGAGATGTGGGCAAGAATTGTCATGCCCTTGATCCCAGAAAACGGTCGTCGGTGACCTAGGAAGAGGTGGCAGGTGATGGTGGGACAATCTGGATGCTTTTAGTTATTAAGTCGTGTTATGTTGTAGAGTTTCTGGCCGCATCTTCTCTACAGCGACAACACGTTCCGACGCGGTGGTAGCTTAAAAAAGAATTGACGTGCCTAAGTGTGCTTCAGGCTCCTATATTTATTAAATGATTTTGAATTGAATTGAACTGTTTATTTACAATTAAGTATCTTTTTTCGGGACCATAGTCCGAAAATTTCTGAAATATTTTAAAACCAAGCTTTAGGTATTGCAAATAACTTCTACTTAGATTATCAAGATAGACAGTCAAAGCTACGAAAGCGTCGAAAAAAATAGGAACCAGTACTGGTTCCAAAACCCTATACATATACACGCACACATACATAATTAGTATGGCGCCTCACGCACACCAACCTAAGAAAGTTAGCCCCTTTTGTTTTATACGGAACAAGTGTGAGGCTCATTCTAGACATACTTTTTCGAAGAACTTCTAGTATGAGCTCTTTTAAGGGATAGGTCGAATTACCAATCACCCTGTATACATTAGAGTAGGTTACCTACTCTAATTATTTACCTTGTAGTGAACACACTACTTTTAAATATTAAAATTGCTTATGAGATAAAGACTACGATAAATCCCAGCGACCATCGCTGATAAATCCGAACTATTTGGAGATAAAAGATAATATTTTAAGGAATAAGTAGGTAGAATTACCAATCACCAACCTATACTTAGATTAGAGTAGGTTACTCTAATTATTTACCTAGTAGTGAACACACTACTTTTAAATATTAAAATTGCTTATGAGATAAAGACTACGATAAATCCCAGCGACCATCGCTGATAAATCCTAACTATTTGGAGATAAAGATAATATTTTAAGGAATAAGTAGGTAGAATTACCAATCACCAACCTATACTTAGATTAGAGTAGGTTACTCTAATTATTAACCTAGTAGTGAACACACTAGTTTAAATATTAAAATTGCTTATGAGATAAAGGCTACGATAAATCCCAGCGACCATCGGTGATAAATCCTAACTATTTGGAGATAAAAGATAATATTTTACAATGTCAAGCGCCAAGACTTATCTTTTTTCACAATCTAGGTTATCAAGATCATACCTAAATACGATTGTGGAAGGCAAGAAGGCAACCGTGTAGTTTGAACGCACGATTATTATTGAATGGCCCGAGTTCACTGGGATCATCAAGCGAGTAAACTGTATAAGAAAGCAAATAAAGCGCTTTATTCAACCTATAAAATATTATTGTGTTTTTTAGAAGTTGGTCCACTTTTGTACAAAACTTAGACCAAGATCTAGGGAGTGCAAACCCTATATGCCCCGGGCGGCAGTTCTAGGGGGCGCCTAAATCAATGTTTAAAAAAACTTGTTTCACTAACGCTTGATGGAAAATCTCGAGCTTGCTTCGTTTGCTCCTGGTTTTAGATCCCTTTAACATTATACTTACTGCAGTAAAATATCGAGCTCGCTTCGCTCGCTCGCCTGGTTATATGGCTGTAACTACCTAGGTATTGCAAATATTGGATTTAGTTAATATTGGAGGTGATCAAAAGGCCTATTCACTGCAGTCCGTCTTGCTGTCCGACGCTAAATCGGATCGTGAATTCAACTTGTGTCCGAAAACCTTTAGCAAAATGTATGAAACTGTGTCTGCAGTCCTTCCTACACGTTAGACTGCAGTGAATGGGCCCTTGGGAATTGTAGTAAAATCTCGAGCTGGCTTAGCTCGCTCGAAACTATCTATAGCCTTATTGCAAAAGTCGCGTCAGGTTTTAGATCACGTAAATCTCGAGCTCGCTTTTAGATATTATTGCAACGACCTGCCCTGGACCTGGTTTTCCTAGGGAAAAATATCCGCAGTGACCCAGTAAATTGAAAATCAACGACAACGACTGACTACAATGTGACATTCTTGTTATGTTCAGAAATAAAAAAATACGATTGAGAGCAGCACAATAGGCTCGGAGTAATTTTTAATAAAATGTAGGCAAAGTAGGTACCTATCCAAAACTGGATAAGGATGTCAAGATGTTTATTAATTACCTAAATGAGTTAATGCAGGTAGGTAGGTAGGTACTATAAATTACATAACTTTTTGACTGTATAAAATTAAACGAATTACTTAAGGGTCGGCACTACCCTAATCGGGCAAAACAGGGTTCGGCGTTCCGACTTTTGAGGATAGTAAATAGCTATATTTAGAAACAAAATTAAGACCATCGCTTCTCTAAAAGATGAAGTACAAGATGAACAAAAAAAATTTCTGTAAAATTGTGTAGTTACATCAGAAAGTAATCGAGAATTTCATGAAAAACTCTAGAATAGCACTGCCGCGTTCCGAGTCCTGTGATTTAGTGAAACAAAATAAAACAACAAAATATATTTATAATCAATGGCAAAACATCAAAGAACACTTTAAACAAATCAGTTTTTCAATACGACTTCTAGTTTTTTTGCAATTTGTTACCAAAAATCACATATTTTTTTGGACGTTTTCTTCATACAAATTACTATGGGCCATCAATCGTTCGAAATCATTGCGAATAGTCCGGTGACCGGCATCACCCTACCCAGTCTTAGAAGATTAATGAACAATTCCATTTTTAGCTAAGGTAGGCAAAGTAACTTATAAAAAACCGGGCAAGTGAGTGTCGGGCCACATGCAGTGTAGGGTTCCGTAGTTGCCCGTCACGATATGTGGACTAAGAAGTGCATTTTATAAATTGGTCGACTATTAGGTACTCGTAAATTTTTGTCCACTTTATTATATTAGAATAACTGTAAGTTTATTACTATTGTTACTAGCAAACTAAGGATTGATAATCTGAATTCATCATCATCATCGTCAGATATGTTTTAAATAAGAATGGAATAAGAGTGAATTCTGTACCGTAGTAGGCGACTCAAACAATTAACTTCGAAAGTCATTTGCACGACAGAATTTTGCGCGAAAAGACATCGCGCGATACAAGAAAACACAAAGGAATTTCACAAAAGTTACTGTCCGGTCACTGTTTGGTAGTTTTTGGTTATTTTGGTAATTTATGGTAGTTTTTGAGTCTTTTGGTAGTTTTTGGTAAATTTTCGTACAAAAGTAACCAAAAAGTTATTTTGGTAGATTTTCGTACTTTTTGTTAGATTATTGTTATTTTGGTAGATTTTAGTACTTTTTGGTAGATTATTGTTATTTTTGTAATTTTTCGTACTTTTTGGTAGTTTATGGTTAATTTGGTACTTTTTGGTTCATCTCATTTCATTTCATTTATTTACCTTAAATTGTAGGTAGGTACATAAGTTACAGATGGTAAGTACAGAGTACCTATTAGTCACACTACAACATAATTTATAAACATTAAGAAAAAAACAGATTTAAACAATAGGTGCCAGATAATAACTTAACTACCACCTTTCAGTACTACAATTAAATTAGTTAAATGTTATAAAGTCAGTTCAATGTGAATGTGATTAGTTAAAAATTATAATAACCTTATTGAGGTACAAATAATCGATCTGCAACCTGCAACACATTTTTTTCTACTCAGATTGATGCCTGTTTGTTTACTTATACTGAAGAAACTAATTACAGTCCTAGGGACACTGTTCGATTAATAATTCTTTTACCTTCTTCAGAAATTTCTTGTCGGCTTTAATGTCATCTGGTATTTTACTATACACAAGAACAGTATTCGACTTTATTTTGTAGTCCTTTGCATCGATGCTAGTCGGTAATTTTGTACCAGTAGCTCATTTTTGCGAGTTAAATTTAATCTCTTGCTACGGAATACTACGGGGTATCGTCTCACGATTTTGCACAGATCGAGGATATACAAAGCTGTCACAGTGAGTAATTTAAAGTCGGTAAACAAGGATCGGCATGACACCCTTACTGACTGAATTCCGCTTACGATTCGAATGCACCTCTTTTGCAAAACAAATATTTTATTTATGTCAACAGACCCACCCCGTAGCCAAGCCGTCAAGAACTCTTTTGTTTTTATGGTAGTTTTTGGTAATTTTCATTCTTCTATCAAATATTACCAAAAAGTATAAAAATCTACAAAAATAACCAAAAACTACGAAAATCTACCAAAATAACCAGAAACAACGAGAAACTACCAAACTAACCAAAAACTACCATAAAACCAGAAACAACAAAAAATAATTACTAAACTCTACCAAAAACTACCAAAACCTACCAAAAGAACCAAAAACTACCAAAAGAACCTAAAGAACTATTGACATTGTACTAAAAATTTTTTATCTTTAAAATTACTTCTTGTTAATATTGCTGTGCCCTTTCAGGATTCATGTACCTACTTTAGCTACTAAGTAACACCTATATGTTCTTGTGTCGCACAATGTCCTTCAGCGTGACTAAAATTACTGCTGAAATCTACCAAAATAATATTTATGTCGTTACAGATGGTCAAAATTTAATATGAAACACGTTTTTGTACAAAATATTATAAATTTTATCTAAACGCTCATCAATACACATGTTATTTTCGCATTTTTGTATAATTTTTATTGTTTTTTATCACTTTGTAACATGGATGCTTTAATTTTCAAATAAATATTAAATTAGGTCGTCCCTATATGCAAGTTTAAATTTAGTACAGTTTTCTGTGTCTCATAAGCAGAATCCGAAATTTTGGTAGCACTTTTAATAATGTCAAACGGATTGCACGTTTATCGACTTCCGATTGTGTCGATATACGGGTAATTTTTTATCACTGCGGATAACTCCAGCATGTATTCTACTCATCAAACTGAACAACTTTCACTATGGAGCCAACTTCAAAAGAGCGAAAAAAAAATCTGCTGTCCTATACAAAACTGCAGTACCTACATATTCGACTCAAATGTATGGGACAGCTGATTTATTTTCGCTATTTTGAAGTTCGATACCATGCTGAAGTTATCCGCAGTGATATAAAATATACCCGTATATCGACATTATTGGAAGTCGATAAACATGCAATGCCTTTGACATATTAAAAGTTCTAGGTACCAAAATTCCAACTCTGCTCAGAAGCCCTCTTTTGTAAAAAAAACAACATTAGGCGATATGATTAATATTTGCTGTAATAGAAGTGAGTTCGGTGGCGCGTTGCGGAGAGGACTCTCAATCAAGAGGTCCGAGTTCGAATCCGCACGGACAACATGCCACGTACCAATGAGTTTTTCTAACTTATGTACGTATTACCGACTGCTCTCAAATGGTGAACGAAAACATCGTGAGGAAACCTGCATATGCAGACGAAGAAATTCTGATGTATATTATGTGAAGTCTACCAATCCGCATTGGGCACGCGTGGTGGACTAACGCCCAAACACCCTCCTAGAAGGTAGGCCTGTGCCGTATATAGGCTGATGATTATGATGATGATGTACTAGAAGTTCCGGAAAACTTGCAAACCCTGCAATCGTTTTCTCAGCCATTTGTATTGCCAGCTTAGATTTTATTAGACGGAATCCTTGAATTTTTAAATACATAAAATTTTCGAATACCCAATTTCTACTAAAATCTACTAAACAATTTTGCCCTAAATCTACCAATAAAGAAGAAATCTACTAAAAGTGGTCACACTGATGTCCTTTTGCGCAAATGTTTTTGAAGGCAATCGTTCCAGTTACTGCAAAATTTACTTTTATTCCGTGCTTAAAATATTATATCTGACGATGATTATGATGATAAAAGATTACAAACCCTTAGTTTGCTAATACCTAAACTTATAATAATTTCTTTATTTTGTTAAAAGTTTTAATTTGTTCTGTTATAATAATTTTAAGTTTTTTTTAAGCCTTAGTAATACTGTGATCTAATTAGTTGGAGCCCATCCTATCCTACCACTAGGGGTGATCTTTGATCAGTCACATTATAGGTCCATCACGCACGGTACTGTACTGTTGCTGTAAATGTCAATTTCGACCTACGGCTCTCAAATCCAGATGCTGCAGGAGTATTGCCACGCACAACCAAACATTCAACATTAATTTAATGTGGTAAAATCTGCCTTCCGGGTAGTAGGTACCCTAAATTCGGTCGGACCTACGAACATGCCAGGATAGGGTCGGCCGACCAGACTTTTTAGTCCTTACTAATTGGCCTCTAGACCAACAGGCTAGTTACGTCCTTTAATTCAACGAGGTAAAATGTTGTGTCACCAGGTAGGGTTCACTTTTTCCTTCACACCAGTAAACATGCCAGCCAAGCTGCGCCGCGCGCTGCAGCCGACCAAGTTTTTTGCAAGAAATTTATTACCAAAAGCTATCAAATTGATTTGTTCATTAATCTTATAAGATAGGGTTGAGTGTTGTCAGCCACCGGTCTATTTCTTTTGACAGATATGTCAAACGGGCCGTAGGTAGTGCCGACCCTTAACATAAACTTTAGTCAAATTCGGGACAATTGGGACATATACTGCTTGAGTACAAAATTAGCGGGACAAATCTTTTAATAAAATAATACCTGCGCTACGTACATTAATTATTATAATATTATAATCCACTAGGTATAATTCCTAGAGCAATTAAAATACCTACCTACGTCAAAGATGTAGTGTAGGTTATAAGAACCAGTTAGGAAACATTAATTTTGAATTTGAATTTTGTACCAAAAGACGATGCGGACAGTGAAGGACGGGAGTATAGTCGCGATAACTTCTAGTCTAATAATAAAACAGCGCAATTTACAACAAAAATGTTTTCGTAGTGTCCCGACCGTGAATCAAGCATGCGGTATCGCGTGTTTTATTATCGTAACAAATTGAAAGAGCCGCGTATTTGATTGTACTGACAGTAAATAAAATGGACATGTAATTTTATCGTGTTACGTGATTAGTGATTACAGCGCTAGAATTCCTTATTTTGAATTCGAATGATAGATTGTCGCGCCAGTTCATTCGCGCGGGAACGACAGTCGGGAAGACGTTCCTCTGGAGTGCGATTTTTGAACATGTGATTTCCCAACGAGCGGTAGAAAGTTATACCTGTCTCATCTTGCAAATGTCAAGTTTTGATGTGCTACGTGAGACAGGTATAACTTTCTACCGCTCGTTGGGAAATCACATGTTCAAAAATCGCACTCCTGGCCTTTTTTTTATTTGTTTTTTTTTCTGTTATGGCTGTGATAGTGTTGTGATGTGTTACCGGTTAAATTATTGATGTTAACCATTGCGTTATTAATTGTTGGAGTTATTTGTTATTTCCTGAAGTTTCTGTTGGAGAAGCTGTCTGGATCGGAGCTTGCTGAAAGTAAGAAAGTTTTCTGGTATTGTTTTTTAAGTTAAACTATTTTTTGATTAGGTATGGAGTTTTGATAAGATAACATTAAATTTAAAATAGCATTGTTGTTGATTTGTTACTTAAAAATTTAGTAAAATCTGTGTGAAAAACATAATTTTATGAATTACAAAATTGTATGACTTGGCTGAACTAACTGACGGCAGCTTATTTGCATTCAATAGAGAATAAATTAATGTATAATTGTTTAAATTTAATCAGCTACCGAAAAATAATGTTGTTATAGCTATGTACTTACAAAGCTGGATTACTTACTACTTTTTTAATAGACGTAAATGTATGTAAATGATTACATAAAATTGGTAGTAGATAATCGAAATTATTTAAAAGTTTGACGAAATTGACCCACTGAAATGTTATACGGTAACCTTTCTGATTAAGAACACCCACATGTTAGTTTTATTAGATAAATAAATGTCTCGATAGTGTCATTAACATTACCTACATATAAACCCATTAAATACAAATGAGAAGTAATTTTTTCACTTAAGGTATTTTGTTTTATATTCTGAAATAAATCTTGGGATAACACAGTCCTACCTACTGTTATGTTTTTAATCATAAATAAAACATAATTATTACAACAAAAGAGAGTTGTATGTACAGATGGTATATTAGTAATATGGTGGCGGTTCGATTCCAAACTCTAGGTTGCGATCTATCGCACTAGCTAAAACCAAATAATTTTAGCACGTTGTACGATTTGCAACACCTTTTCGGTAAAGGAAAACATCGTTTTCAAACAAACCTAAATGCTTCAATTTCGAAGTGGATTACGTATGCAAAAAAACACTAACTAGGTACCCTTTCGGGGAATAAAGTCAAAATCGCGAGCAAGATAATTTTAGTAACTAGGTTAAATTAAATTATTAAAATTGGTAGGTGGCTGATTGATGCACTCCATTACACTTCAGATCAGAGTTATCGATAAGTTAAGCCAAAGGTTAGGTTGACTCAAATAAAAAATTTACCTCGCCATGTTGCGGAAAATCATTGGAACTAATTTTTGTACTTACTTGAAACATTATCGTTAAAGGTTATAGTCGATTGTAGCGCCCCCAAAGCAGGTTTTTTGTTTTTCTTGTCAGGCTTTACATTCATAATTCACCCCTTTACGTTTTACTGTCGTCCTGTCTGTCACGCTGATCTCAGAAACGAATACTGTACTATCTTCGATATGGTTTTCACTAATAGATAGATAGATAATTCACTAAAAAGGTTTGTGTTCCTACTCGTTCGGGGCCAGGGTGGATCCCTTGTTATAATTTAACTCACGTTCGTCGCCTCTTACTACACCCAACACAAGAAATGGGGTGATCATTCACTTAACATTAATATAAGATTGCACATTTCACAAAGAGCATCTGAATTTTACAATGCCAATGAGCTTTGGTACTTGTAGGAGTAGGGTTGTCGGTCAGGTATTTTTCCTCAAGGCCGGACATAACCATTGAAAAAGCCGGATATTTGGGTTCCAAGTCCTGTCAGATAGAGAACCATGAGTGCAGTCTCTGCCGAATATTATGTCTATAGTAAAATTCTAACATAGGTACCATTTATAAATCATCTAAATTGGTGGAGCTGCGTGATTTGTTACATTCAATTACTTTACGTCGCTCTGTAGGCCAACCATGAGTGTTCACCGTACTTTACTACTGTAGTTACGTCGCCAATTTGCGTACTGAATTTCGTACAGCGCCCCTAGTGGTTACGTTGAGAACTAATTTCTGCCATACGAATTGGTGACGTAACTACAGTAGTAAAATACAGTGAAAACTCATGGTAGACCCCCTGAACTGCGTGATTGAGTGCAAGTTCAGTTAGTTATAGTTCCTGCAATTTAAATGACAAACAACCGGACCGTAAAAGTCAAACATGTCCGGCTGAAGCCGGACACACGACAACCCTATGCAGTAGGCCCTAATTTGACGTTTTAGCCTATATTTACGATATACACCTATGCCATTCGGTTGACCATTTGACAATGCAAAATAATTTTAGTCAAATGCCCGAACCGTTTCAGTTTCCGCGTTCAACTAAGTATGCCATTTCCTTATTGCGACACAAAAGAACAAGGTATCCAGTTTAAATAATTTAATTCGGCAAATTGTTGCGTACGCATACCTACCTAGTTGTAGCCAATACGGGTCATTTAAAGGGAAGAATAAATAAATCCGAAGAATGTTTTGTTTGGCCTTGTAATAAAATATGCCTATGGAGATCGCGATCCCATTTGATCAAATTCTGGACATTTACGGGACACGTAATTGAGTAGGTACTTACTGAATTTTCGGGGTCAATTTAGTAGCTCAAATTGTGCAGGAAAGTTAAAGCATTGACGGGTAACTGCTTTAATGGACTTTGGATGTCGGATTTTGTCATCGGAAAAGTATCATTAACCTTTAAACCACATACCTAATTCTACCCATCAAACTGAACAAATTTTATTATGGGAGCAAACCTGTCAGAACAAATTAAAAAATCTGCTGTTTTCATACAAGTGAGTAGGCGCTGCAGTTTAGTATGGAACTAGAGTACTCAAACTTTATATAATAAGAGATAATTGAGATAATTAATATTGTTTTACCATTCGGCGTGCGTTATCCGATGATCGAACTCCCTTATATCAAAATCTGTAGTATATTTTCGATCATAGTGCTCACGTTCATAATTAAAACGCCTCTAAACCTCAGCCTGTGACTAGCTAAAGCATTTGATCCCGTTAACGACAATAGACGTCGAAAATAATCAAGCAAAATTGAGGTTTTTTAAGCAACTTTATGCCTGGTCTAACAGCAAGTAAACTAAAACGTGTTTTCCAAGTAAACAAGCCATGAATAGCAGAATATAGTTAACTCCCTCTTTATCCTCCTTATTTAGAAAAAGAAGATTTTTCCCTGCACTAGTATCGTACCAGCTATAAATGTTTTGATTGGTCTCATTACATTCCAATTTAGCTTGTATAACTATTTAGTAAGATGTGACTAGATATAGGTACTAAGTGGCTGGAAAATTCTAGTCGTTCCATATACAAACACAAGTCATCCTTGATCCTAAACACCATAAACTAGATCATAATATGGTATATGATAACTTTTATATTAAATAAGTATAATGCTGATTTGAGAGTGAAGAAAAACTCAGTGTTTAAAAACAAAGTTGTTCCACCTTTTGTAACAATGAAGATGAAGCAATATATAATTGACTATGAATTAGCTACTTATTATCCCGCGTCGTAAAAGTTACATGAGAGAATAAATAGGCTAGGTGTTCCAAATCATGGTTACAAATTACGACAAGGTGACATTTTGAGCATGAAAAGAGTCTCCTCGACTGACAAACCGAATCCCCGATACGTACTAAATAGATGTATCAATTTTATAGTTTTCATTGATGTCAAAGGTTCAATGAAAACTATAAATAATATATGTTTGTCTGCCATACATCTGTGAAAAACGATGGCTAGGTACTTCATTATTCCATTCAAATGGTTAAACATAATTTTGTAACATTAGAATGGATAGTTATATCTCTAGCTCTTCCCATTAGACTCTCACCGGCTCTGTTTTGTAATAAAAAGCATAAAGAAATATAAAAGGCAAATTTTACTTACTTAAATTGACATTTAAATCATGCTCAAATTATGAATATTGGATGGGTAGTAACACACTTCAATACAGTATAATAAAAGACATTGTTCTTATCAGCTCTCCTGTATTTATAAATGTGTTAATTATTTAATAAGACAATTACCTGATAACTGTTTGTCATGCTCAACTTTTGGCCCCAGTTAATATAAGTATTGTAACTTCAAACAAAGCTGAGAAATGAAATCCAGATATCCATGTACCAAACGCATGTCAGAAATGCCCTCTATTTCACTTCCTAACCATTATCTCGTGTCCTCTTTCACCTTCACAACTTCACGCGTTAATTCGTCGAGTGACTTAAACTTGACATTTGAACTTGTGGCACACTGATAAACGCTTAAGATAGCAAATAAACAGCAAAGCGTATCGATTTATCGGCGTATCGATTTATCGGTAATTTACGGTCTTTCCTTGCACTAGTCTCCATGGTGTCCCGTATTTAAATTCCCATTATGTTAAATTAATTATTTTAATTTACGGGACATTGAATAACTCTATGAATTAAAATTCGGGACAATCGTTACCAGATATTGTATCCTAGGCTTTTGGTTAAATGGACATAATAATATTATGTAAGGAAGGATTTAGGAAAGAGGAATTTAATTCGAAAAAATGGGTGCTTCAGAGTTCAGACAATCAAACTGAACAACTTTTACTACTTGCTAACTACTTGACCCAAATGGTATGGGATAATGAGACATTGTTTTTTTTTCGCGATTTTTATGTTGGTCCCATAGTGAAAGTTGTTCAGTTTGATTAGTCTGGTCATCTCCTTTAATAACCGTCAGAATATTAAGAAGGACCAAGAACTCAGTATAATAGATTACGACAGTGAAGAAGTTTCGTGCCCCGGAATCATTAAATTAAATACCTAATTAATTTTATCAGAAATTAAGTAAAGGTATAGGTACGGTACCTAATTTAACATCTACTATTATTGCTTTTTTCTTTGTATGAAAAAACTTGTCGCGGCATTCGCGGCAAGCTAGCCTACGCTCGCTCTCCGGAAAGCGCGGGAACAGGTAATTTTATTTGGAGCAAAGGTTTACGTTAGTATATAGGGTCCAACTTAATATTATGCTGACACTTTTTTAAGAGGATGATCAGACCGTCAAACTGAAAAACGTTCTCTATGGGACCAACATCGAAATCGCGAAAAAAAATCTGCTGTCCCATACATTTGGCTTGAGTAAGTTTGCAGTTTAGTATGGAAGAGCTGATTTTTTTTTTCGCGATTTCGATGTTGGTCCCATAGAGAACGTTTTTCAGTTTGACGGTCCGATCATCCTCTTAAAAAAGTGTCAGCATATTAAGTTGGACCCTATATACAGGGTGTAAGTGACAGCCTAGCAAATACTTACTGAAACGGTGAACTCAGACCATCAAACAGAACAACTTTCACTATGGAGCCTAACTGAAACGCGAAAAAAATCTGCTGTCCCATACATTTGAGTCGGGTAGGTACAGCTGTTTTGTATGGAACAGCTGATTTTTTTTGCTCTGACAGGTTTGCTCCCATAGTAAAAGTTGACTCATAGTTTAAAAGGATGCCAATGATATAAATTATTTCACCCTTAAGACGCTGTTATCCCGTCGAGGCCGTTTTTTGAACACGAACGAAAGTGTTTTAAACTGTGTTTTAAAGTCTGAAATTAAATTATGTCTTATTTAAGGATCGGGCGGATGGGCGACTGTTCTCAATTACACGATTAGATTAAGTTTACTAGATAGAAAAATATCCCAAAGTTACCCCTTTTTGTTATGTTTTTTCAATACTATGATTAAACTGCTGATATTTAACTTTTTATTCTTGTACTTAACAAATACATTAAATATTTCTAGTGAACTCAGAAGAATTTTTAGCTTAGAAAAAGACGTTTTTTTGCGATCCTGCTTTCAATTGGAGCGGGATGGCTAATTGTAAACTTATGCTTGCAAGAAAGAGATGCTTGCACTGGGATAACCTAGCCTTAAGTATAATATTTAATTTCACCCTGTATAATGCTCCCTCTATGCCACCCCTTTATAAATAAAGGTACCTAAGCATGAGTTTATCCACGATGGAATCCAAAGGAGCTTGGGGCCTCAGGGTTTCAACGGAATGGAAATGGAATCCAATCGATTTTCATTAAATAGATTCCATCGTACAAATTCTTCATCGTGCCATCTTATTATGCTGTTTATTGCTTTGTATTCCATTCGAATAGAATTGTTATAAGAGTACATTCATGCCTTTTCTCCAAAGGGACTATTATATGGATCTTCACTTTGGGTTTACTATGAAAACATGTTTACAAGTGTTTCCAAAGTGTTAAAAAGTGTCACAACGCATGCGTGTGTACACACGGCGACACAATATCATGTTACGCACCCTATATAAGGTCTAACAAAATTAGCTGAAACTATTTTAAGGGGAGTATCAGACCATCAAACTGAACAACTTTCTCTATGGGACCAATATCGAAATCGCGAAAAAAAATCTGCTGTTCCAAACAAACCTACTCGACCTAAATGTATGGAAGAGCAGATTTTTTTTTCGCGATTTCGATATTGGTCCCATAGAGAAAGTTGTTCAGTTTGATGGTCTGATCATCCCCTTAAAATAAATTCACCTAATTTTGTTAGACCTTATATATAAATACAAAAACACACAATAGTGCGGTAGAGAGCCTGCATAGACGCGGCTGCCAAGCCAGCGCGGGCGCAGCGTGGCGTGAGACGAAACAACAACAACATACCGCACCCTCTCGCACGATTCGCAGCGTTCAACTTCTAATAGTCCAATGTCCAAACAGGGTAACCTGACCTGTCGCCGTGTGTACTGTGACGGAGGTTATTCAAAAAGAAAACCGGTCAAGCGCGAGTCGGGCTACTCGCGCACCGAGGGTTCCGTACCACACAACATAATTCGGAGCGCGCTCCATACAAACGTACTATGGTGATATTTTCAATACTAACCAATTAAAGTCAATGAAATTTTGCAGAAACAATCTAGAAACAAATTTCTATGCTTGTATGGAGTCAGATTTTCGTTAAAATGTACAGTTTCCAAGTTACAGTGCCTCAAAGATTTCCATACAAATCTTAAATTAATCCTAGCATTGAAACTGTATATTTTAAGGAAAATCTGACTCTATAGAAGCAAAGAAATTTGTTTCTAGATTGTTTCTGCAAAATCTCATTGACTTTAATTGGTTAGTATTGAAAATATGACCATAGTACGTTTGTATGCAGCGCGCATTTTCGCTCTCGGAATAATATTCTCTTAATAGCGCGGGACCGACTCACACTTGGCCGGTTTTTATTATTTGTTGTTATATTGTAGAGTTTTCTCTATAATCACACCAAGTTTGACGCTTGTATGTACTACCGTTTTTACGATAGAGCGAGAAAATAAAAAAACGTTGATGAAAACTATTTTCTTCAATGAGGACCCTCCCCCCCCACAAATAATAAAAATGGCAAAAGGCATTAAATTAATTAATGTCTTTTGTAATTTTTATTATTTGTAAAAAATACGCCGTAATAACGCATAATTCTGTGAAAATTTCAACTGTATAGCTAATACGGTTCAAAAGTTACAGCCCTAAGTATGTAGGACGGACGGACGGACGGACAACGTAGGCCTAGTAATAGGATCCCGTTTTCACGTACATAACTATAACAAATACACGGATTTGTAGGTCGACTAGCGGTGTCACTAATGTTTATTTCTCCCCTCCGGACGGAAAGCGTCAATTGTCGCCCCGCTGCGCTAAACGAAGTTGTCGCTTTCCACCTCCGTCGAGGAGAAAAATAGTATACTAACCTCGGACAGTAAATAAGAAAGCCCTCGGTCAACCGGTCAACAATTACATGAGTTCTGAGACCTTTCTTACTTTCCTGTCCTCGGTGTGTAGGTAATCTACTATACCTAGTAAGTAAGTAGATCTCTGCCTCTCTCGTTTCGTAGTTAATTAACTATTCTTATGCCAGTATTCCTACTAAAGCAAAGATTTCACTAAACGCCTAGTTTGAGTATAATGTAATATTTGCTTTAGTACTTTTGTCAGGCGCACACTGCAACTATTTTAGAACACACTAGTACATACTAGGCAGGGTGTAGGGGGTGTAGACAAGCCCTCCGCAGATTGAAAAGGTGGAGCGTATGGAGCCTACCTAAGGAAACGCGAAAAAAATCTGGTACTTATTTGGTATTTTTATACAATGAACGTCCAGTACGGATACTTCCTGCTATTTCTATTTCTAGTAGTCTGCATGGACCCTAAACTTTCATGCTCGTTTCTGCAAACTGAGTGTAAGCCTTTTAAAGGTAGGACGGAGGGACAACGTAGGGTTATGAATATACGGAACCCTAACAATGAAACGATCAGTGAGCCTATAGCATTCCACTGGCTCGTACGTATAGTCCAATCACGGTTCTATCACCGAATATTTACCGCGATTGCAGCCCTGGAGTGCGATTTTTGAATCTCATTCGCTGAGCTCAGCAGTTGAAAAATGTCAAAATAACTATGGAGACTTTTTACTGCTGATTTTACTTCCAAAAATCATAATTCAGGAGAGCGATTTTTTTTTAAGTCAAATAAGCAATAGAAAGATGCATGAGAACGCTTTTGTATGAGATTTAAAAATTCAAACTCACCGATGATATTCAAAAATCGCACCCCTGGTGTGTCTGCATAACGTCAGTCGGTTTAAGAGTTACAGCCAGTTATCGTTGCAAAAAATGAATATAATGCAGGTGATATGGTAATATGCCTGTAGCCTATGTCAACAGTCAAAGGTGGACCTTTGAACGGCTGTAACTCCTAAACCGACTAACGTAATACAGGCAGACCTGGTCCATCCCCATCACAGAGATGCCCTTCACCCTATAAATACTGAATCATCCTTGCAGCTGATAATAACAAGAAGTACGTCTAACTCTTATACTATAATCTGTCTTGGAAACGAATTTGATGTAACAACGAAACGGTCAGCCATAGGGAAAACGAAGGGAAAACTATAAATCGAAATATCTCGGTAGCATATTGCAAAATCAAGTAGTTTTAACCGACTGGTTTTAGTTTTAACCGCTTAGTTTAACGTCGGTCACCTTCGGTAGTGTTTACTCACTCGTATAGCAAATAAGAAGAGTAAACAATAGTTCTTGTTTTATTAGTATTTATTTTGTTATTTATTGGCTTCTGAGAGTCATACAAGAATGCTGAATGAAACTCTACTGCAATAAAAGTATTCATGTGTTTTTTTTATTATTATTTTAAATCGAATGAAATTAGAAATACAGGGTGAAATTGATATCATAAGCATCCCTTTATTATTCGGAGCGCGCTCCATACAAACGTACTATGGTGATATTTTCAATACTAACCAATTAAAGTCAATGAAATTTTGCAGAAACAATCTAGAAACAAATTTCTATGCTTGTATGGAGTCAGATTTTCGTTAAAATGTATAGTTTTCAAGTTACAGTGCCTCAAAGATTACCATACAAATCTTAAATTAATCCTAGCATTGAAACTGTATACTTTAACGAAAATCGGACTCTATAGAAGCATAGAGATTTGTTTCTAGATTGTTTCTGCAAAATTTCATTGACTTTAATTGGTTAGTATTGAAAATATCACCATAGTATATTTGAATGCAGCGCGCATTTTCGCTCTCGGAATAATATTCTCTTAAACTAAGAGTCTACCCATCAAAGTGAACAAAAAAACAGCTGTTCCATACTAAACTGCAGTGCCTACTCCACTCAAATGTAAGAAACAGCAAATTTGTTGATCCCATAGTAAAAGTATGCTGTAGAGTTTCTGGCCGCATCTTCTCTACAGCGACAACACGTTCCGACGCGGTGGTAGCTTAAAAAAGAATTGACGTTTAATAAGTGTGCTTCAGGCTCCTATATTGAATAAATGATTTTGAATTGAATTTGAATTGAATTGAGTAGTTCAGTTTGATGGGTAGACTCTTAGTTCAAAAGGATGCTAATTAATAAAAAAATTGTTTTCGCATAATTTTATTGTTTCGAAACTATTCACAACAGGCGGGAAAGTCCTATACCGTTATTAATAGTGGTTTAGGCGAAGCGGAGCGGAGATTTGACTTAACCCATAGACATATTACTCTAGCGATAGACAAGCTCGTTCAAACAAACAACATGTCACGCAAAACAACACAAAATGACACATTGCGGTCTGTCATTGCCATAGTGACGAAGTGAACTCGGGAACATCAATCAGGTGCGTACACCTCATTCAAGTGGAACATGTTGCTTCTATGCAAGGGCAAGTCTATCGCTAGAGTTTAAGTCTATGACTTAACCATAGTAATAAAACCGGCCAAGTTACAGTCGGGTTACTCGCGCACCGGGGTTCTGTGCCACACCACCACAATAAACTTACAAAAAAAGTTTTGTTTTCTCCAGGACCTTTAGTGCGAGACCGACTCACACTTGGCCGGTTTTTATTATTTGTTATTTATACTGTAGAGTTTGCTCTATAATCACACCAAATTTACGGTTGTATGTATATTACCGTTGTTTAGATAGAGCGAGAAGAAAAAACGTTGTCAAAAACTAAAAAACTACGCATTGACGGAGTAGCAGACGTCAGTCCGTAGACGCGGAGCGTCAATCCGTCACCGTGTGTGCTTCTACGTGCGGTTTTATATTCTATTCTATATTTATTTTATGGCGTTTCCTTGTTAGATTTCGCCAGTGTCAAGTTATTTGAGGGAGTGTCTATCCAATCTCGAGGATTGTTTTTGAGTAAGAACAACTGAGAAGGATTTAGGAGCCTCGTGGCAGGCTGAGACAGGAACCGCGCGAACACCACGCGAGAGACAAGTGTTCGAGGCAAACCCTGCAACGTGACTCCCGTGCGGTTTCATACAACTCTTTACAAATGACGGACTGACGTTTGCTGCTCCGTCAGTGCGTCATCGTATGTGAACGCACTAAACCCGGCGGTGATGTATGAACCCTTTTCGTTCGCCAAACAAATAGCTGCACAATTTTACGGTCGGATCTCATACCGTGGTCTTGAACTTTATTAATTTAATAAACTATGCCTAAATGTTTCAATGTATGCCGTCGTACCTAATTTACATTTTGTTGACCCGTTTATAAGTAATTTACACAAAATTATGTATAGCTGCGTAGGTAGGGTTATTAGAATTTATCCAACGTGGAACGTGCCCGTCATATTCGATCTAGTATGAAATTCTAAACTTTAATCGCTTTATATGACGTCATCATCATATTCACAGCCTATGCCTATACAGGGTCCAACTTAATGATCAGACCATCAAACTGGACAACTTTTTCTATGGCACCAACATTGAAATCGAGAAAAAAAAATTAGCTGTCCCATACATTTGGCTCGATAAGGTTTTCAGTTTTGTATGAAACAGAAGATTTTTTTTTTCGCGATTTCGACGTTGGTGCCATAGAGAAAGTTGTTCAGTTTGACGGTCTGATCATCCCCTTAAAAAAGTGTCAGCATATTAAGAAGGACCCTATATATGCCTAACTCACACTGCAGGACACAGGCGTACCCTGAAGGGGGTAACCCAAGAAAGGGGTATGTACGTCAGTCCACCACGCGTGCCCAAGCGGTTTGGTAGACTTCACATACGCATCGGAATTTCTTCTTCAGCGTATGCAGGTTTCCTCACGATGTTTTCCTTCATAGTTTGAGAGCAGTCGGTATAAGTCGTACGCACATTTAGAAAACTCATTGGTACATGACATGTAGTCATTGCGGATTCGAATCTGGCCCTCGGTTCTAGATTGAATTTCCATAGCTCTCCGCAACGCGATATTATCACTTAATCAGTCAAAATACGTCCTACTTTTCTCTTAAGTATAATATGGGTGACCTGGGGGCAACCTTTACACATACATACATATGCTCACGACTATATTCCCCGAGGGGGTAGTCAGAGATATTCTGAAACCTCAGAACATCCACGTTTCACCAGTAGTACCGAAACTCTGTCCAGTGTGACGGGGGGTGAGCCCATCGCCACTTATAATAGTTATTATTCTGTGACAGTGGGTACAATCAATACATGCCTGAAATTGAAGCATGCAGGTTTCCTCACGATGTTTACAGATAGCGTTATATATATTACCCATATACTAGACATACATATTCTCACGCCTGTCTCTTACTGGGGTAGAAAAAGTCAACAGAACGACACTGACACTTTTTTCTTTTATTTTTATTGCGCTTGGTTTAATCCAGGAAGCTGGCAAAGGTCCTGAATCGCCCGTAAAATTGTAAAGCCTAAAATGAGGCCTTATTATAACCTGCAATATGTCTCAATTTAAAATGACAGATGCGAGTCACATGTGCCCCTCAGGGGCCTAGGGTGCTCAACTGATGGAAAGTGTAGAAAAGTAATAACTCACTCACATAGAAAAAACCTATTAACTCTTCCTTTAAAAATGCAATTCCTTTATAACCTGCAATATGTCTCAATTTAAAATGACAGAAGTGACCCTCATGCGGGTCACATGTGCCCCTCAGGTGCTCAACTGATGGAAAGTGTAGATGAAACAATATAAGGCGCTCACATAGAAAAAGCCTATTAACTCTTCTTTTAAATGTATCCTGATCGTATTTGCTTGGAAAAACAGACTAGGGAGATAGTCCCAAACCTTTCTGTAATAACTATATTAATAAACTAGTGTTTTCCCGCGACTTCGTCCGCACAAATTATATACCAGATTTTGAGTCAGATTGTAAGCTATCAAACAAAAAAAGTTTCATAAAAATCGGTTCAGTAGTTTTTGCGTGATGCGCGAAACAAACAAACAAACAATTTTGTCAATGATGGCGCTGCACGTCATTTAAATCGCGCTATCGTGTGTTATTTAAGTTTATATGAAGTGAACCGCTACTTTTTTGTTCCTCATGATTTTACGGTTTTATAATAGTTAAGATTAATAATGTTTCTTGTACACAGGCGCCAGAATGTCAGACCAGGAGCAAGTGAGATGCTCGTCGAGCGAGAGCGACAACTTCGAGAAGATAGACTCCGATGAGGTCAGACAGGACGAGAATGTAAGTTTCATACGTTGCCCACTGCTGGCCTTAAGAGGATATAATTCGGAGCACGCTCCATACAAACGTACTATGGTGATATTTTCAATACTAAGCAATTAAAGCCAATGAAATTTTGCAGAAACAATATAAAAACAAATTTCTATGCTTGTATAGAGTCAGAATTTCATTAAAATGTATAGTTTTAAAGTTACAGTGCCTCAAAGATTTCCATACAAATCTTAAATTAATCCTACCATTGAAACTGTACATTTTAACGAAAATCGGACTCTATACAAGCATAGAGATTTGTTTCTAGATTGTTTCTGCAAAACTTCATTGACTTTAATTCGTTAGTATTGAAAATATCACCATAGTACGTTTGTATGCAGCGCGCATTATCGCTCTCGGAATAAAATTATCTTAACCCCTTTATCCCCTTAGTCAATTTTCTAAAAATCAATTTTAAGTTTGTGCTACGTTACGAAAAGAACCTGGAAAGAATTGGCGAAACGGCTTGTTATTTCGGACCCAGTCTTAGCTTATGAATGAAACATAAAAATTCGTTGACTAGTAGAATAAAAGTAACAAAAAGGTCTGCAGAAGCTGGAGGAAAGGTCTTTCCCTTTTGTGACACCTTTTGCTTCAAGTGTGTAAACCTGCTAACCTTTCTAATTAGATACGTAGAGTAGTCCACTCAATCTTCTATTGATAATTCCGTTACGATCTGTGCTTTTATTTTGCCACCTACCTACTGCTTTCTGGCTGACTAAACTTGTTCAATTGAGGCTAGCTGATCTCGATGCCAATTAAGCGCGATGAACTTATTATAGCCAGACCACCCACGGCAATCCATTTGTAGCACAGAGGATTATATCTCTGTGCTTGTAGCCTGTGCGGACGCACTTTTAAAGCCATGAAAGGCTACATCAGCCATCTAGAGCACATCAACGAAGCTCTCAAAGTCAACATCCAAAATCAGTCGCGGTGGTCGACCACGAACATGAGCATCATCAATAAATTTTCAATCCCAACTTCTAAAGATGTGGATTTTATTTTAGAAAATTCCTTGAAGTAAGTACCTAGTTAGTTTGAAATAATGATGAATAGCACTTGTACGAAATTTTTTTTGTTGTAAAAAACGACTGAGTCCATCCAGTCTCCATTCTTCTTTCCCATAGTAATTTACCTCCCTTCCCCAGGATAAACCACTAGACTTCGTGGTCGGAGGTGAAGAGGAAGACTGTACTACTTAAAATTTTTGTAAAAAGCGACTGGGTCCAGTCTCCATTCTTCTTTCCCATAGTAATTTCCGTCCCTTCTCCCAGGATAAACCTCTAGACTTCGTGGTCGGAGACGAAGAGGATGACGAAGATGGGCCAGCTCACGAGGGCCGCGACTCGTTCCCCAATGCGCCTCCACCCAACATCAGACGCGTGATGACCCAAGCCCAGCAGCTGGCTTTGGCTGAGAAACGTAGTACACTACGGTAAGTGATTGTTTTTATAATGCTACTCGTAGTTGCTAATGAATGACTGAATCTAGAAAGACAAAGTGTTGTATAGAATACACAGGCGTCGCGGATTTAGCTCAGCTCCCCGAAACACTGACATATCTAGAAAGACAAAGTGTTGTATAGAATACACAGGCGTCGCGGATTTAGCTCAGCTAACTGTGTAGAATGGGATCACCCTCTATATTATAGCTTAGGTTAGCCCCCACCCAACATCAGGCGCGTGATGACCCACCCAAGCCCAGCAGCTGGCTTTGGCTGAGAAACGCAGCACACTACGGAAAGTGATAGTTTTTGCTAGTTGCTAATGAATGAATTAATCTAGTGCAAAGTCTGTGTTCTCTCGGTGGTTATGTTAGGTTAGCCCCAACCCAACATCAGACGTGTGATGATCCAAGCCTATCAGCTGGCTTTGGCTGAGAAACGCAGCACACTACGGAAAGTGATAGTTTTTGCTAGTTGCTAATGAATGAATGAATCTAGCGCAAAGTGAGTGTTCTTTCGGTGGTTAGGTTAGCCCCCACCCAACATCAGGCGCGTGATGACCCAATCCCAGTAGCTGGTTTTGGCTGAGAAACGCAGCACACTACGGAAAGTGATAGTTTTTGCTAGTTGCTAATGAATGAATGAATCTAGCGCAAAGTCTGTGTTCTCTCGGTGGTTATGTTAGGTTAGCCCCAACCCAACATCAGGCGTGTGATGATCCAAGCCCATAAGCTGGCTTTGGCTGAGAAACGTTTAGCTGAGTACACTACGGTAAGTGATTATTTTCATAAATGCTATTTGCTATTCTTCTTCTTATCGTATGGACAGCAAGCCCTGGTGTCAGAGGTTTTTCATACTGCCTTACTTCAATACACATACAGGGTGAAAGGAAATGCGGCCCCGGCCATAGAAAAAATGCCAACGGTTGTATACAGCTGTATATTATTTTATAATGTAGGTAATATTACATTTATCATGTATGGACCCTTAAATAATTTTTATGATGCTTATTTTGGTAAAAAACACATTTAAAATATCTAAACTGTAGAAACACCGGTCATAATCTGATACACCCTTTAAGGTGCGTTCATACGCGTGCCACGCAGCTCGGCAAGCTTAGGCAATTCGCTGTACATTGAGGCTTCTATAAATTTAAATAGTAACAATCACTTTACAGAAGAGTCGATGTACAGCGAATTGCCAAAGCTTGCCGGGCTGCACGGCGTGCATGTAAACCCAGCATTACGATCTGTTTTCTGTGACAATTGTCAGATCTTATATTTTTATTATTGCCGCTTTATCATTTTTTCTTTTTGAAGTACCTATACAAGCATAGCATAAGCATATGCTCACGACTGTATTCCCCGAGGGGGTAGTCAGAGATATTCTGAAACGTCAGAACATCCACGTTTCACCAGTAGTACCGAAACTCTGTCCAGTGTGACGGGGGGTGAGCCCGTCGCCACTTTATAATGGACAGTGGGTACAATACACGCCTCGAAATTGAAGCATTCCTCACGATGTTTTCCGATGTTTTTGAAGTAGGTATACAATATTTGGCATTTATCGCCGGATGTCCTTTATATCATTAATTAGCATCCTTTTCATCAACCGATTGTCGATTGGAGCAAAAAAAAATCTGCTGTTGCATATGAGTCGAGTAGGCATTGCAAAGCCAATGTTCGATTTGCTCCCATAGTAAATGTTTTTCAGTTTGATGTGTAGACTCATAGTTTAAAAGGATGCATGATATCAATTTTCACCGTGAAATCATATTGTACCCTGTTCAAAAGCAAAGAAATGATTTCCGATTTCTGTATTCATAAAATAAGCCACAAGGTATATGATAATATACTCTGCCCCTCTAGCATGCCACCGCCGAGAAAACGACAAAAATCGAGACGTGCCTCCATCTTTATTATTTTACGTACGCCAAAAAGAGCGCGCATGACGTTTTTCTCGTTTAAACGGTTTGTCGTGGGTGGCATGCTAGCCGTGCAGGTATGATAGTAGAAATTGACTAAACATATCAATAGCTGGAATAAATGAGTAGGTAAGTACCTACTTACTTTAAGATTTATTGTACCTAGGTAGAAGTAGAGATTAAAGATATCTAGTTAATCCAACGATGCTCGCACGTGCTTGAGGCAAGGTAAGTTTTTCACAGCTCATCAAAATGCAATAAAGAATAAACACCATAATATTACGTAACATCGAACGACGACGGTCACGGACTCTTGTGGCCATTTGATGACGCCCAATGCCAGAAATGGCGGCAAAATTACGTTATCCTCAGTAGATATTCAACCTTCGCGCGGATTTAACGCTGCTGCCGGTTTTTTTGTGAAATATCGTATGTGCACACGGATGTAATATTGTGGAAAATTAAAAAATTATGTACATCGTAAAAGGAAAAACCCATATTTGACGTGTTAAAAAAAACAAGTGATTTCTTGTGGTAATATTAGTTTGGATGTTTCGCGCGCTTTTTTCGTCGTGTTTTTTTCAAAGTTTAGTTGGGATTTTCTTAGGTTGCCAAGTGTCATTCATTAGTGGTGTACTTAAATGCATTTTAATCTGGTTTAATTTATCGATACTTATCTGTTATTATTTTTATAAGTAATCAGGTATACCTAGGTACGTACATTGCATAATTTTCTTCTCTTTATTGTCCAGAAAAGAGTTTTCTACTTAATAAGTTTTATGACCAAAACATAAAAAGGTAGGCTATAATAGTAATAAATGCGTTCTTAGCATTGATATCTACATACCTACCTACCTATCGGTTATATCAGTATGATTGATTGTAAACAAAAATTTGCGATATTATGTTTTGAACAATATCTTCGCTTGTGTATATTGTTTATATGTCAATCTACTATCTGTATCAGCTGCTGATAAGATTATCATATCTTTAGTAACCACGTGTAGCAGAATAAAGCGCTGAAAGAAATTTACACATAGGTATACTTTTCTACTTAAATTCACGACGATTTTATCCCTTTGATCGGATGGACAGAAACTATGTCACAATTAAACGTATGTAACATGAGTGTATCGTAATATCATTAGCTGGCCAAGGGTCGATAAATCTGTAACGAATTTTCATTAAAATAAAAAAAGTTTCTCTATTACTTAGGTATTTTATATGATACCAGTGAGCAGTTTAAATAAATAATTAAGAATGTTATAGGTACCTAACTACTTAATGAAAAAAAAAAAGATAAATATTTTTATTTCAACATGCATAAGTATAACATACAACAAGAAAACAATATAATTATGCATGTTATGTTGGCATGACATATTTACAGGCTTCGCTAGGTTAACAACGGTCCCCTCACAAGGCAAGCCTGGAAATTGGGGTCAAAATAAAACAAACAATGAAACAAACCTAAAACTAGTTTCTAGGTACATGAAAAAAAGAGGAAAAAGGAAAAAAAAACTTACCCAATTTTTTAAAGTTCGATCGGTACGGCACATACCTACACACTACAATGACACAGAAGAGGCACGTAGGTAATTAAGTACAAACGAAACCCAAAAAGTGCTCAGAATGAAGAAGACAAAGTAAAAACGATGTCAAAAAGTCATGTTTTAATTATTTTTATTGCGTTTGGGCTAAAACAAAAAAACTTTAAAAAAAATAAACATTTTCCAAGTTTTTATTTAACCTTGTTTATTTTATGTACCGTATACCTAAGGTTTACTATAAAATAATAGATAGGCAATAAGTAATTTTTCAGAGTACCTACTTGATTAGTAGAGTGTACTAGAGTGGTATAGAAAAGGTCAATTAGTATCGACATTATAGGTCTACTGTACTCTATATTTTTTTTTTTGGCTTTGGTTTTGAAATTGGCCATCCATCCATTTTTCAAGTGGGTGTCGGTCGGGGTCAGGAGTCTTTTGGCGTATTTCGTGGGCGAAGTGAATGTACCAATTTCTTGGTTCGTATTTTTGGAAATAAAATATTTTAATACTCTAGAACTCTACATTAATACTACAAGCTGTTGTGATGCTTTTAAGTAGGTACCGATTAGCACGGCATATCTCTAAGAGTACAACTTTTAGCTTGGCAAAACTGTAACTAGATGGTGGACTAGATTATTTAAAGACCATCAAACTGAACAACCATCCCCAAGAAACTAGGAAATTCGCGAAAAAAATATTCGGGAACTCAAATATGAAGAGAACCCGTTAAAATGTTTTATTCTAGATAAAAAATAAGTCGTTTGAATTTGAACGCTTTTGTATTAAACGTTTTTAGGGTTCCGTAGTCAAACAAGAAACCCTTAAATCGCGCTATCGTTAGGTTGCTGCTATTTTTTCTTATTCTTCTCATGCAATGGCTACGGAACCTTATCATGGGAGAGTCCGACACACTCTTGGCCGGTTGATCAGTAGGTATATCATGAGTAGGTACAGTCAGCAGCAATAAGTTGTATACACTTGTGTACTACGTCGTAGCGTACCTAGTACTAAAGTGTATACAAGGTGTTACAAATATACAAATAAACATTTAAGGGGGTGGTTTAGACCATCAAACTCAACAACTTTCACTATGGGACCAATATCGAAATCGCGAAAAAAAATAATTATGTTCTATACTTACCTACTCTACAAATCGACTCGAGCTAAAATTAGTATGGGATATCAGATTTTTTTTCGCGATTTCGATGTTGGTCCCATAGAGAAAGTTGTTCAGTTTGACGGTCTAAACCACCCCCTTAAGATTTAAAAAAAATTATTCTTACTTATGTTATGTAACGTAACACCCTGTATAACTTATTGCTGCTGACTGTACAATCAAAGCTGTCTACACATCCATACGGTACGAGTATTATACAGGGTCCTTCTAAATATGTTGACACTTTTTTAAGGAGATGTTCAGACCATCAAACTGAACAACTTTCTCTATGGGACCAACAACGAAATCGCGAAAAAAAATTTGCTATCCCATACATTTGGCTCGAGTAGGTTTGCAGTTTTGTATGGAAGAGCTGTTTTTTTTTTCGCGATTTCAATGTTGGTGCCATAGAGAAAGTTATTCAGTTTTACGGCCTGATCATCCTCTTTAAAAAGTGTCAGATTAAGAAGTACCCTGTAATTATCTCTGAAGCGCTATACTGCGCTGTACTGCGCTGTATATTATAGCGTCCGTTTGTTACGCCCTTGACTGTCATTATAGGATCTTAGAGTAAGTTTTGTTCTCTGCTGTAGTTAGTAACCAACCGCATAATTAAGTAAGAAAAAGGTTAAATTTTTTATACTTACCTACTTAATGTTTCTTTTGATTCATTGTCCTCTGTTTCCTCTAAGGCATTAATTTATTCTTGAAGGTAATGCGATCTTGCCTTCTCTTTTGCTACTGCCACCTCACTCAAAACAGCCTTTAGTAACAGGTTCTTCGTATTTCTTGGACCGTATATCTATAATAAACTACACAAGATTTTGTCCCTGCACACTCTGAATCGATATAATTGTAAAACCACCTTACAAAAATGGCTACTTCAACAATCATACATTGTGACCGAGGGCCTTTTGGATGTTATTAAATGACACGTAATTTCACCGGACACCTCTTTCTAAAATTTCAATCTCACTGTCATACATATTTTGTACTTGACTAACCTAGTGCTCATAGAGTGACCCCAAGATTGATTATCGTAGGGCTAGGGATAATAAGTACCTATTTTTCTATTCGTCACCCACGCTTCCTCACTTCATGGACCTCCATACACATTCTCACACACACACTTTCACACCGCACACACACCCCCACACATACATACACACCCACTCACTCACACACCTCCCGCACACTCATACACTATTTACCAAGTTATTGTTTTCTTTTCCATTTTTATTTTTTTTGTATGTTGTCTCTCACCAATTTTCTCATCTATTTGTTCAAATGTAATAGGTATTGCAATTACGTTAGTCGCTATTTCAAATCTATTATAAAACTATTAACATCCGACGGGAGTGGAGGCCTGGTGACCTGTAGCATAGGTTTTAATTACCCACCACAGGCACCAGCGATCCACAACCAAAGAATTCCGTGTACTTCTAGCATATGATTTACTACAATGTTACATTTTGGTTTGTGGTGAGAAATAAACGTTTTTATTATTATTATGTGTCTTACGATCCGTAATCACGGGCAATTAAGTCCCGGACCTTTGGAAGGCGTACATGGAGCCGAAGCCAACATGTAGAGGCCCGTTCAGAAGACAAGTTAATCTAAATGTAAGGGATACACATGGCGGATACCATCTCCGAGCGCACAACATGATACACACGGGGATGGTCCCCGCCAGGTGCAAAGACTATTGGAGTCCGGTGCTATGACCGTGATGGAAAAATAAGGTCTTGGGCTATAGAGGTGAAAGTTGGATGGATGGATACTGGGCTATGGGAGGAGACTAACGGACGCCTGCCATGACAACTAGTCTCAAAATTGTAAATAGGGCAGGCGGTGACTCGCCGACTCGTCGAGTGGGCCCCATAAAACGGCCGCACGCACAAAGTGCGACAATGGGGCAACATCCCATTGAGCGGCTAAAGGTTGTCGAGAGGTGCGGCACCGGTTTCACCATCGCGGGGTTTACCCCCGTGAGCGGGTTTCCCCGTTATTACGCCATTACGTGCAATACACTTCCAACCTGGAGCATAGGTTCTTTGCTCTTGCGATTCCACTCTGGCCGGCCAATGAAGGCAAGCCAGAGGTAGGGGGGTGTGTTACTGTCTGTGGGGGTGTGTGTGTAAGCGCATGTCTGTATGGTCCCCCTGGATAGGGGTTCGCGGTGTCGCCACTCACCGTCAGCTCGCCACAAGCTGCCCCCGCGGGGTTATTATTATTATTATTAATAAATAAAACAACTGGCGAACAATAAAAAAAAACGGAAAAAAAAGCGTAATTTCTGGTCTAGCTCCCTTAACTTTTTTTTTTTGTACCAAATCTCCCATAATAATACAGGGTCCAACTTAATATGATGACACTTTTTAAGGGGATGATCAGACCATCAAAATAAACAACATCGAAATTGCGAAAAAAAATCTGCTGTCCCATACATTTGGCTCGAGTACTAGGTTTGCAGTTTTGTATGGAACATTTTTTTTGCGTTTTCGATGTTGGTCCCATAGAGATTTCAGTTTGATGGTCTGGTCCCTTAAAAAAGTGTCAGCATATTAAGAAGGACCCTATATATAGTTAGGTATTCTGTGAAAATGTCAACCTCCCTTTTACGAATCAAAAAATACAGCCCTTTAAACATATGACGGAAAGACAGGCGGACATAGTAATTATGGTCCCGTCGGTTTCAGAAACTTTTTGCACTGACCATTTTTAGATATTTCATTTGGTCACCATACACACGCCTAGCTCTAGGTCTTCCCCGTCCAAGTTTTAGCGCTTGCTTATTTTTTGGCCTGCCTTACATCTTGCATGCCTCAATCTGTCTTCAAAGACTATATTAATATGACAAACGATATTAAAAGGGGGCAAAGTTCACAAAGTGAGTTAAACCTTCTCAAGCCGACTTATTCAAATGCCTTTGGATGCACTAGGGGTGCGCGAAATGAAATACCAGTCCGTCACCATCCAAAGACATATTTATACAGCGATATGCATGCATGATTCAAATGGGAATCTAACTGATAAACTGGGTGACCCTAACGCCCAAACATAGACGACCAAAAGACATTGCTACATGACGAATGAATGAGTACCTAGATATAATCCACAGACTACTGTAATACCTAAGTCTGTGATATAATCAAAGAACAATTTGGAAAGAGCTAAAATGATAGCTAAAATTATACACAAAACAGGAAGAGTATCATACTTCCCATAGTTGCTGGCGTAGGAGTCAAAAAAAGTCAATATACGGCTTTTGATGAACCAAAGATTTCCTTTGGCAGGATTGATCATTGTGATCCTAAGATCCGATTAAGAAGTGGAGCCAATCTAAATTTTTGATGCAGGGGGGGAGGGGGGGGGCATTTTAGCCTCAGCGAAGTCCTAGGTTAATATCTGCGTAAGTTTAGGTATTAAGTCATGTTTGGTATCGTTTTCGCATAAATCAAAGATGTGGAATTCGATTCTGGAATAATATTTGCATCAATCTATAGTAAAAACACGTGAATTTAAAATATTATTACTACTACTTATTAATACTATTTCATGTATTTAATAAACTTTGACAACATTCTTTTATAAATAGTGTGTTAAAAATATCAACAAAAAGTCGTGCAATGCGAGCAACGCGAAATATGAAATAAATCATGCAATATTATTGTATTAACAATTATTGTTTCATGCTACACAGTGACTAAAGTTGCGGTGCGTGGTGTAGTAGGTACCTACCGTCCGTTCTACTTTTTCTTTATTTAAAACAAAACAAATTCAAACAAAAGTAAGCAAAAGTTAATTTTCATTTCATAGCCGGTTGAAATTTCCACAGAACACATATATACATGTTTTTATATAAATTTTCGTAACAAATAACAAAAAAAACAAAAAATTAAGGGGTGTCCCCGTACCAGAAACATGTTTTTTTCAACTTTTATTTATTTATTTATAACTTTTTTGTTTTTGCTCTGTCGTAAAAACGGTAGTATTTAAAAGCGTCAAACTTGGAACGATTATAGTGAAAACTTCTAAGTTAAAGAACAATACTAAAAAATGTGCCAAGTGCGAGTTGGGCTCCCCCTATGAATCTCGAACTGAATGAAAGAAAATCCTTTTTTTTTTGGTAAATTTAAATTGTGTGGTGGTACGGAGAACCCTCGGTGCACCAGTCCAACTCACACTTCGCTGGTTTTTTATTGAGTTTGCGAACCATTCCAAGATCGAAAACAACATATTATTAGAATTTTTTGAATTCAGGATTTGGTACCGTCAACTAGTTTTTATGTTTTTTTAATACTTACGGACATACAAAATATAAGTTAAATGTTTTCTGCTGTAAAAGATAAACAGGGCTTTATAGAGCTACTTTTTTTTTCTAAATATTCCAAACATTGTATGAGTTATGGACATTTTTCCGTTTTTTTAAAGCAAGTCAAAAACGAAAAAATGATTATCTAACACGTTTTTACTATACAATGGTGCAAATTTGATACCATAAATGAATTCGGCATCCCCGATTTATACGAAAATGATACCAAACTTGGCCTAGTAGCTTAACTGATGTATTTATCAAGATTAGGCTGAGGGCTCCCCCCCCTCCAAAACTTGCAACAAAAATCTTGGTGGCTCCACTTCTTAAATCCATCTTTAGGTCCTAAGGACCAATCCTGCTAAAGGAAATCTTTGGTTCACGAAACGCCGTATTTTTCCACCTACGCCAGCAGCTACCAATCAAATAGAGATTATCCTTTTCGATGGTAATGGGATTTCATATAAAATTTTAATTCAAATTTACCAGTTTTTTATGCGAAACGGGATTGGCAGATTTTTAACAGTTTTCATTAGGAGCAAATATCGAAGTCGCGAAATTAAAATCAGCTGTTCCATAGAAAATATTAATAGCTAGGTACTCGATCAAAATGAAAAAGGAGATTTAAATGTCTGTCATAATATGGTCATATCGTAAAAGTTGAAGTTTGATGGTATGAAACACCCCACGTTAAGAGAATTTTATTCCGAGAGCGAAAATGCGCGCTGCATACAAACGTACTATGGTGATATTTTCAATACTAACCAATTAAAGTCTATGAAATTTTGCAGAAACAATCTAGTAACAAATCTCTATGCTTGTATGGAGTCAGATTTTCGTTAAAATATACAGTTTTAATTCTAGGATTAATTTAAGTTTTGTATGGAAATCTTTGAGGCACTGCAACTTTAAAACTATACATTATAACGAAAATCTGATTCCATACAAGCATAGAAATTTGTTTCTAGATTGTTTCTGCAAAATTTCATTGACTTTAATTGGTTAGTATTGAAAATATCACCATAGTACGTTTGTATGGAGCGCGCTCCGAATTATATCCTCTTAAAGTTTACACCCATTAAAATTGACATCTGTTTGTCTCTGATTACCTACCCCGAAAAGGAGAATGGACGTGAGATTATGTAACAAGTGGATTTCACCACGGAACTTGTTTCGGTAATTTCCATGTATTTGCCCTTAGCAGCCATCTTTATAGTCACTAGGCCAAGGGCTTCGCGTAAAGAAATTAATTGAAAAAAAAAAATGGTTAAGGGCGAGTCGGGCGCGAGCATTATAGGGTTTCGGTTATTTGTTCTTACACGTGTAGACAGAAAGTAAATACTTAATGTGTTTTAATCATGACATGATAACTACTGAATAACTTTCCCCAAGGAACCTAGGTATAGGAAAATAGAAAAAAACTATTAGGGCTTCTTACATAGGTAATGCAATCAGCTGTTTGAGAATGTTATTCCGAGAGCGCAAATGCGCGCTGCATACAATCGTACTATGGTGATATTTTCAATATTAACCAATTAAAGTCAATTACATTTTGCAGAAACAATCTAGAAACGAATCTCTATGCTTTTATGAAGTCAGATTTTCGTTAAAATTTACCGTTTTAATTCTAGGATTAATTTAAGATTTGTATGGAAATCTTTGAGGCATGTAACTTTAACGAAAATCTGACTCCATACAAGCATATAGATTTGTTTCTAGATTGTTACCTCAAAATTTCATTGACTTCAATTGGGTAGTATTGAAAATATCACCATAGTACGCGAATTTTCCTTTCTGGTTCCCAAACTTACGGCCTGTAGAAAGTTTAGAAATGAAAGCGAGAGCTGCCGAATTTTATTTGTTTAGGAAACACATCACTGACCGACTGACTGACTGATTGATAACACACTACTGCCTAAACCACTAAAGATAGGAACCATAGTACTTTACATAGACATATTTGATATTACTCTAGCGATAGACAAGCTCGTTCAAACAAACAACATGTCACACAAAACAACACAAAATAACACATTGCGGTCTGTCATTGCCATAGTGACGAAGTGAACTCGGGAACATCAATCAGGTGCGTACACCTCATTCAAGTGGTGGCTTCTATGAAAGGGCAAGTCTATCGCTAGAGTTTAAGTCTATGGTACTTTAGTACATTGATATCGTTGATAGGAACCTGAAATTTGGAATACTTACCTACATATTCTACAGAGGATGTAAGTAGGGGATTAGGTGTGGACTAAGAATGGATTTTTCAAAACCTGTAGGTGCAAAGTTTCAAGTCTCATGCCTCAAGTCTCCTTCTAGTAGGACAAGCATGCAACGCACGCCAAAGCGACAAAACTAAGAAAACCGTCATGCATGCTTGTTCATTTTGGCATACGCAATATAATTAAGACAGAGACTCTTTTTTTATTCTCGGGGGTGACATGCTAGGCCCCCACTGAGCTGCTTTCTTATCAGGCATATTCTAAAATACTTAGACAAAGACGCCAGTTCTGGCAAACGCACAACCCTTTGGCAAATAATCTTGAATCTGCTTCACCGCGACTAGTTCATACTGAACCCTAAAAACCGAATGTAATGATGTGCAATACAGGTTTCGTACCTATCGATCTTTCTGGTATTTAATTGGCGATATTATTCGACCCTTTTTAAGTGGATACCTTACATTAATCTGCCCGTTTTTAACTGCTGGAGGTTTTGAGGAACATTAAAATCGTATACCCACCTGTAGATCCTATATTTTAATGTTAAAAGAATGTGTGGTGTTACAGTGACCGACAGAATCAAGAACAGTGTGATAAGGGATCGGTGTAAGTTGAAGGATGATGTGGTAACCAGAATTGAAAGAGGTATGTTTAGATGGTTCGGTCACGTACAGAGGATGAATGAGAGTAGACTCATTAGGGAGATTTATTGATCCAATGTGAGTGGAACAGTCGAGAGAGGGCGTCCGAGGAGAACTTATCATGATCCAAATAAGTAAATGGTCTTCTCCGAAAAGGACAAGTGCGCAGTACCCTCAAACGACGGAAGCGTATGAAGAGATATATGAAAGTGGATGAGGCGAGAGGAGAGGAGTATGTCAGAATCGTAGTGTGTGGCGGGCGACGTATCTCTGCCTACCCCTGTGAGATAATGGCATGAACATATGTATGTATGTAAACCTAAAAGAATAACAAGAAAATTGTTTTTTTTGACCTTTCCAATTTGTATGTTACATACTTGGTTTTTCCTTAACATTGACTAAAGGATCTTATAGTATCTTTATTCAACATACACTCAGTTGCAGAAACGCTCATTAAAGTTAATCCTCCATTAAATGTCTTGCTACGTTTTACTACGTCAACAAGACGTCAGCAAGAGATTTAATGGAGGATTAACTTTAATGAGCGTTTCTGCAACAGCATGTTAGTAGGTCCTACCTATAGTGACGTTGTTTTCTGGTATCCGTAATCAATCAAATATTTAATTGTGACACATCAAGTTTCAATTCAATAGTTACATTAACTTTGTACATACATACATACATACATATGCTCACGCCTATGTCCCACTACTGGGGTAGGCAGAGACAATAGATCGCCACATGCTACGATTCTGACACACATCTTTCGCCTCCTCAACATTCATAATCATAAGTCTCTTCATACAAGCTCGTCGGTTCCGGATACTTTTTATTTGGCCCTTCTTCAGTACGCATCCTATTTGGTCAGCGTACGTGCGCCTAGGGCGACCCCTTTCAACCATTCCATTCACACTTTCCTTGTAGATTTCATACGTCAGCCTTTGTAACTTCAGTTAAATCCATTGCAATGTTATAAGTATTTAATTGAATGACACGACTTAGTATTTTTTTTGTTTCTATTGCATCATTGCATTAAATAGAAACAGGTTTTTCTACTTACATTCAAACACTACCAAGTTCCAAGTAGCTAAGTCCTAAGGCAAGTTAGGTAACTATGCTTGTTGCAACTTTTAACTATTCGATGTCAAATTGTTTACTACTTTACATAATCTATTGGGAGACGTGTCAAGGCCGTAGCAGGTGACAATTTACCTCAGCCTAGGAATCCAACGTCCCTGACCTCAGCCTACACCATAGACGAAATATTTTTCGCTTACGCTAGGCCTACACAGAAGCGAACCGTTCTGTCGGCGAATCGTTCACAGGCGAAAGATTCTGTTGTTGAAACATTCGATAGCGAAACGTACTTTAGGCAAACCATTCGACGGAGAATCGACTGTCGGAGAAATGTATCAGAATCACACCAATGATGGTTCGTCCAAAAAGCGATCACATCACAGTTGACTCCAAGTCTTTATCAACAAATGCCTCAGGCAAATCTTAAAGATTTTCTGGCCAAACACCATCACAAACAATGAGTTATGGAGACGGAAAGTTGGGCAGCGTACAGAGAAAGTGGCAGTGGCTAGGTGATCGCCTGTCCAAGACAGCTTTAGAATGGCACCCACCAGGCAAACGAAAGAGGGGACGCCCTAAAACAACGTGGCGCCGCTCAGTGGAAGTAGAGGCTAAATGTCTCAACATGACCAATGCTGCAATCGCGGTAAATATTCGGTGATTGAACCGTGATTGGACTACGTACAATTTGTTATTGCACTAATCACGGTACTGCTCTTGACAGCCGTTAGAGCCGTTTTGACAGATCTCTCAGACGTTAAGGGCTGTCAGTTACATCGAGTTTAGCGCGATGCGGAATTCAGCACAGTTCCAACGGTAAACCCTTAAAAGTTTGTAAATATAATAATATAAGTTGCGTAAGCTACGTAGGTCCAGCAGTGGGCTCAAGCTCTCGGATTTTTACTAAATTAAATGTAAATTTTTTCTATTGTTGACTTTTTGGTTGTTGATCATTTTTTGAACTGTTGATATTATGAAGCGTTGAGATTTTGAACTGTTGATCATTTGATTTGCTGACCTTATGGGGTTGATATTTTAAATGTTGATCTTATGACTGTTGAACTAGAGTATCAATCCCGTTGAATAGTAATTGGATTGCAATGTGATTAGAACTGAAATTGGATAAGAATAGAACTTCGATGTTTTGACTTAGCGCAATCGGGCTCCTGCATAGGTAGCATGACACCGTGATAAAGCGCTATCACACCTCCGCTCTCTTTCTATTTGCACGTGAACGAACGAGATAAAAGGCGTGATAAAGCCGTATCACGTGTAACATGCTACCAGCACAGCACTGTATGGCGTTACAATCTAAAAAATGTTGTGATCGCCAATGATACAGGGTGTAAGGGACAGCCCTCCGCAAACTCAAACGGTGAACTCAGACCATCAAACTAAACAACTTTCTCTATGGAGCTACCTCAGGAAACGAAAAAATCAGCTGTCCCATACATTTGAGTCGGGTAGGTACGGCAGTTTTGTATGGGACAGCTGATTTTTTTTCGCGTTTCCTGAGGTAGGCTCCATAGAGAAAGTTGTTCAGTTTGATGGTCTGAGTTCACCGTTTCATTTTGCGGAGGGCTGTCCCTTACTCCCTGTATTAATGTTACTACCGGTGATCGCCATATGCTAGCTTTTATTTTTACTGCACTTTGAAAACGCTTCCTTCACCTATATCATGTCATAGCATGATAGCACACATCTTTACTTCGAGGTGGATATTAAAACCGTGAAACGATTATATTTACCCACTTTTAACACAGACATGCGGAATCGACAATTATGTCATTATTACAAATATTTGCTGTCAAATGTTGATAATAGCTATTTTTGGATGAGTAATAAAAATTTTTAGTATGATTCCGGCTTTTAGGAAGTGATAATCTTTTTTATTTATCTACTTGACTGATAAAGTTGATACCAAACGTAATTTACGATACCTACCTACTTTCTAGAGCAGGCAGGGGGGCAGTAGGCAGTAGTGACTACAGTAGTACTGCAATTCCCACCTCTAAGGTACCTACCTACCACTATAGAAATTGGGGAGTATTTTAGTTTAAACTCCATATTTTCATTAATTATTTAACTTGAATGCATGCTTCAATTTCGGGGCGTGAATTGTACCCACTGTCCATTATAAGTTGCGACGGGCTCACCCCCCGTCACACTGGACAGAGTTTCGGTACTACTGGTGAAACGTGGATGTTCTGAGGTTTCAGAATATCTCTGACTACCCCCTCGGGGAATATAGTCGTGAGCATAATATGCTATGCTATGCTATGCTATTTAACTTGAATATACTTCTTTAATAGGTACTTTTACTATTTTTGAACAATATGATAAACTATAAAAAGAAAAAGTAACGAAACGTCGACGAAGAACAGTGACGTCACTATTCATTATTTAGTACAATATTGATTTTTTATTCAAAAATTGTGTTTGACATCCTGTAAAGAGTTGCTGATTTGGCTAATTGGTATTTGGAAACTTGCGGTAGAAAAATTTATTGATTGTCACATAATCCATCACTTAACTATTTACTACATTGATTTTATTTTACTATGATTTAATTTTACTCAGGCGAAAATTTTTTTGCTTAAGATTTACTATAGTTAACATGTAACGTCCGTCTTTTTGACGATTTAGCCTTGGCAAAAAGTCTGCGATCAGTTGCCCTTCTAAAGTGCCCTCTAAACGAAATTTTAATTTTGCGGCTGCCTCATCCCTCGTGAGTGTTTGTTGTGAAGTAAAGCTATCGATAGTCTATCGATATTGTTACTTTTTTCGAGGTCAACTATCGATAGTTAGGCAAAACTACTTGTGTCACCTCTAGTGTGAACTTAGGACGTATATAAAATAGCTCAATGGTTGCAGTATTCGTCTGCTATAAGTAGGCAGGTATCATCATCATTAGTCAGGATTAGGACAGGTACCTAATAGGGTAAAAGATAATCTTCTATTGTTAATAAATCAATTATAATTCTTTGTAAGATAACAAATATTAGAACAATATTATTAGTAGATTGAACATGATTTTAGAATAAGTTATACGACCTATTATTGTTTATTTGGTATTCAGAATTCAGAAAAGAGAGATTTTGAAAAGGTACAGCTCTGCTATCATCCAAAAATGTTGTATGCGACAGTTTGGCGCAGTCGTGAGGATTTTTTGACGTTAAACGATTCCCCCCAGTATTGACTGAAATGAAAACAATAAACCACAACGGGTCACTTGTAAAACCGTATGTAAAGAAATATGTTATGAAAAGGCATTAGGTATAGTTACCTAGCGGCATTATTTTATTAACATTATTTACAAGCTTGTAGCCACTACTCGGTAGAAGACGTTTTTCATCACGTACTCCACTTTGGCTGCATCCATGATACCCGATTTTTATAAGAATGGAATAGAATACAATAAAGTTAGAGTCATACTTCACGATTTATTATTTTATACAAATTGTAAACCTTGTACTAACCACAATTGATCAGATTAGATAAAAATGCTAAAAGTTAAGTTACGAATCTCGTGACAAGATAGTGGATTGATGGGTAAATAAATGGTAGAAGCGATGTTTTTTTACATAGGCACTACCGACAGGAATGAGTTTACCTATGAAACTTAGTGAGAAGCACCTTAAAATTTAAGGGTTCCTTGTTTGACTACAGAACCCTAAAAAGCATTCATCATCATCAGCACATGAATGTTGACTGAAGATAGTATTATTTTATCTGTTACTGAACGGAAAGTTGTAGCATTGTTTCTGACCACGTTAAAAGGGATTACGGTCGTGAGTATAATGTATGTGTATGATTGTTACTACCAAAATGTAGGTATGGTGACGTGATGCTGATGGTTCTTTAAGGGGATGATCAGACCATCAAACTGAACGACTTTCGCTATGGGAAAAGTCGAAATCGCGAAGAAAAAAATCTGCTGTTCCTTACAAACCATTAAAATGTATGGGACGATGGGACAGCAGATTTATTTTCGAGCTTTTGTTATTGGCCCATAGGAAAAGTAGCTCAGTTTTAGGGTCTGGAGTACGATTTTTGAATCTCATTTGGTGAGCTCAGCTGTTGAAAATGTCAAAATTACTATGGAGATACGCATCTTTCTACTGCGGATTTGACTCTCAAAAATCGATCTCCTGTAGTATGATTTTTGAGAGTCAAATCAGCTGTAGAAAGATATATCCAACTTTCTCCATCCATCATCTCCATAGTTATTTTGACATTTTCAACTGCTGAGCTCACCGAATGAGATTCAAAAATCGCACTCTTAAAAAACCTTTAGCATTTAAGTTGGAGAATACTTAATAAAATTATTTGTATAGAGTCTCATTAGGTACTTGATTCATGTTCATCTTTGCCCCTTTTGAATTTGAATGTGTGAAATAACAAATAAATAATAGGTAGTTATTTTGTTATGCTAGGCTGCAAAGTTGCTTTTTGGCGCGAGTGCTTGTATTGAAACCTGAGCAAGCGAAGGATTCTAGGATTGAACCACGAGCGAAGAGTGGTTCAAATAATAGAATCCTGAGCTTAGCGAAGGTTTCAAAGGTACGAGACGCAGAATAACTTTGCAGCCGAGCGAAACACAACTTTTCACTTCACAACAGCGAGGAAAAAAAGTGAATTGCTAAAAAGAACATTTTAAAAAGTTGTTTTTTTCGTGCTGGCCAATGACATGAAATAGTTATTAAGCATTTTCAGTGGATTGGCGGTATAGAAATATATTAAATAGACAGATTCGAATTTCAAAAACTCTTTCCACGCTAGCGGATAAAATACACTATCGCACTCAGATTTCGAATGATAAAAAGAATCTTTCCGAGCTTGTGAGGTGAAAAAAGAATTACTGACTTTTGACTATTTTGTAACCAAGCAGTCGACCAGCTAAGATCATTATGGAACATTTTATAATCTAGATTAAACTCTAGACATTTCGAACGACAATAACAGTGACTTATGATTACGTAGTTAGTTAATTATCTTACAGTTTACTAACGTCATAATATCAATCGGTGTTTTTGTGCTTTCGGATAGGATATTATTGCGTTCTAGATTGACAATTAGGCAAGTAGATAAACTAAAGACGTCTTTAAATCAACTAATGATATTACGTACAGATGGTTAAATGTTTATTATAATTTTAGAGTTCAGAACATTTCATAAAATATTATGCTTGTAGTTTATCGTTGGATTTCTATGTCCATTGACGTGTTTCTGCTTGTAGCTGGCTTAAAAATCCCAACTAAATTGGTAGGGGTGTAAAAATACAATATTAGAATTAGGTAGTGTGAAAGAATATTTAGTTTTGCCCATCAAATCTTTAATTGTGGCTGCTGCCTTTTAAAAGCAAGTGAATAGGTATTTTAGCAGGTGCAGACGCAATAAGATTTAGATAATACTAGGTTACTTGTCGAATACGGCAGGTTGGAGAAAAGTTGGTTCGATAATTTTTTCTTAGCGAACATCCAAAAATGAAGTCTCAAAAATAGTGATGTGCCAAAAAGAAAGTGTTTTGTGAACATTTTATATCGATAGTGACGTTAACTGTAAAGTGTGGGGAATTTAATAACGATGTTAAAACGGAGGACATCGAAACGTTTCGTCCTCGGTGACACGACCGAGGAGCAATCTCAGACTTACGAACAAGATGAGACGACAGAAGTTATTCCTAGTAATGTTCTGCAGAAGTTTCAAATGACTTTGGAGGTGGAGGCAGAGCAGAATGCTAATAAAAAAGATGATGCTGGTGATAAGAAGACAATGGAAGATAGGAGATTTCTTCGGCTGCCCAACGCTACGTTGCAGTAAGTTGAATGGCATTTTGTTTAAGGTGTAAACCACCACTTGCACGAAAAGGTATTTAAGCTAAAATTATTTAAATATAATGCTATGCTGCCCACGCGATAAGAATAAGAGTATAAAAAGTTAAGCACAAGTCAAAAGTCATACAAGACAAAGTTTTTAAATAATGCTCTTTGTTCTGAATCGGTTAGCGGAAACTTCAAAGTTATAGGAAGAAAATGGGTGCTATGGTACCTAGATGTGCATTTGAAACAGTTGAACACAGTTGGACATTGCGTATTGGCTAGAATCAACAAGTATTTGAACGCTCTGTCTATGACACTGCTCACACTAATGACAGTGATAGTTTCAATGCTTGTATAGAGGATTTGCATCCATTGGTTATAAATCCATGTTGGATACAGACTTTGACCTCTCAAAACAATGAACTGGAGTAAACAGTCATTATATCGCTCTCTTTAATACCTACTTGTGCAAATTTAAGGTCGCCCTCAACGTACAATATGAATGGTAAACGATTTTTTACGTAGGTGCTTGTAATTTATGTATGAGCCGACTGACATACTAAATTAGCAAACAAGAAAGAAAGATATTAAACTAAGAAATAATGTTTAAATTTATGATAATTACGAGGATAAAAAGTTAACCTTTAAAACACATACCTACTCTACCAATCAAACTGAACAACTTTTACTATTAGAGCAAACCAGATAGAATAAAAAAAATTTTGTTCCATATTAAACTGCAATGCCTACTCGACTCAAACGTATGGAACAGCTTTTTTTTTTGTTTTTTTATGTGGTTTAAAGGTTATATTTATGCAACATCCGCGCACGTTGGTTTTGTGTAGCTTGATGTGTCGCCGTGTGTACATTTGGGTAGAACCGCCGCCGCCATTGATATTTTCAAAGTTTACACTCTTTAGAAGCAAAGTGCATACGAATGTACTTACTATTTTAACCAAAGACTTTTATTACCTTTTAGCAACCTTCTTGAGACGTTAAATGAATGTTATTATTGCAACAAAATTATACGCTTCATTACGCTTCTTATGCAATCGCTTCACTGCTAGTGTTAATGCTTAGTTAGTTAGTATTCATTACAGAAAAATAGTAACAATAACTGATCCATGTATCGTAGTTCGTTTGTGATTTTTCAATAAAATGGACGGGTTCTTTGGAGCGTCATCCTTGAAACAAGATCTAGGTTGGAATATATTGAAATGGTTAGTTGGATCCACACATTTTTTTTGGATAACACACTTGAAATGCCTCAAGACACACGGCTCTCACCAATCCTCGCTAACGAATCCGCCACGTAGTCCTAGGAACGCAGTTCCAAGGTCCGTACTCGTTCGGGGTGCCCTTGTCAAGTTGCTTAAATTTTTTCGCTGGTTTGGTTGACCTACCAGGATGCTTCGTCGTCACTGGTGGGATCCCCCCATAGTCTGCGGTAACTGCTCCCTGAGCAATGCTGTAATTTTCATTTTGAAGACAAACAATCAAGAGTATTATACTGGACTACGCAGTGGGGTAAGACCATGGAAAACAAACATAATACTTAATTTAATTAGTTTTGTAGCCAAGGCAAAAACCATTTATACCTAAGTAGCTAGTTAGCAGGTTACCCGCGACTTCGTAGGCGTTGGCTTTAAAAAAGTAGGTATACTTTGGATTAACATCCAGAGTACGTATATTCAATCTGTGCCTACGCCTAATTTCAGCAGTTTTGGATGTTTCAAATTACCACACCATGGAAGAACCGAAGAACACGTTCAATATGTTTTATTCTAGATCACTTTATTATTGCGTAATAATATAGTAGATTGATTACACACCGAGGACAGGAAAGTAAGAAAGGTCTCAGATCTCATGTACCTACTTAATTGTTGACCGAGGCGAAGCCGAGCCGAGGTCAACAAACATGTGATCTGAGGCTTTCTTATTTACTGTCCGAGGTATTATACGATTTTTCTCCTCGACGGAGGTGGAAAGCGACAACTTTGTTTAGCGCAGCGGGACGACAATTGACGCTTTCCGTCCGGAGGTGAGAAAATAGTATTAGGATATTATCAGTTAAAATAGTGTTAATGTGGGGATGAAAATTACAAGAGTTGGTATATAATAAGTGTTTCTGTAAGTATGTATTTAATTTTATCATTTTTCTAACTCTGTTCAGGTCTAGCCAGGATTCTAATGGCGAGCCTTGTAACTGGTAATATTGCATGTATGATATGTCATTTTTATTTTACCATTGTTTTATTTTATCCAAAGTATATTTAAGTAGACCGAACATGCTATTTTTAAAGTTTCTTTATGAATGGTGTCGTAAGTAATTTTCGATTGTATTGGTACTTTGGTAGAGACATGAGATAAAGATTAGCATGGAAGCAATGTTGAATCGTTTATTTTACCGTGCAAATTTTATTCTTTTGCAGGAAACAGAAATAAATGACATAGTTATTATAGTCAAACTCATGAATTTTAATAGAGTTACCTAATGTTCGTAAGTAAAACCAAATTCGAATAAAAAAATTTAAAAAAAAAGACACGGGCAGTTTGTGAACTAATTTTGCATAGATTCTTCGATTTTTTATTTATTAATAAAACATTACATTACATACATCCTACGTATACATTTTTTTAATGAATGTTTAAAATATAGGTACATTATTTAAGCTCACGCCAGATTTTTTAAATACCTAATCGTTAATTCGATAATAATCTATCGCTGACACATTATTATGTTTACCAGATTTATTGTTGTTTTTAATTTACCTGATAACTGATTAGGTATGAGTTGGTTTAAAATGTTATGTTACGGCGAAATGTTAAGTTTAATAACACATATTAATTAACTAACTAATGCAAGGTTTCATAGTTTCGTTATTTATTTTACTATTTTGTTATCTTAAATCATTTTATTATTTTCTTATCGATAATTTTGACCTCTGCCCAACTCTATTTTAAATAAACATTACTGTGAAAAACAATTTTCTTGCAATCTCCTTGCCTTGTTGCAATTTCAATCACAGCAACACTAAGCGGATTGCTTTATCCTTTTCTAACTCACAGTAATCAGTAAGCGGAAACGAGATAGCATGATCGTACGATCCGTCATTTGACTTCTATTGGCGTTTCATGTTTCATCTGTCAAAAACTGCGAAAACAAAAATTGTTAAAACTCGCGGCGAAGAAATGTTGATTGTTAATCATTTTTATGCAGCAAAAAGTGTATTTATTAGTGCTATTATATGAATTAGTGCTTCATTTTAGTTTTCATAGTGAACAATGTATCCAGCAGTGAATGGACTATATTCAGAAAGTGCTTACAGGTTAGAAAAATAACTTATGGATTTTCCGCGTAATTTTATTGTATTTTCTTTTTATAACGCGGCTCATTGGCCTTCTAATCAGTTGTACAGGTCTTAAATTAGTACTTTAGGGTGTAAAATGGGTCCTAAATACCTAATTTGTTAAGGAAAAGTGTTAAAGTGTGCCACGGTTTAGATTTCTCTTTTTTGTTGAACTAAGTATGTTTTATTTACTATTCAGAGATTTACCATTACTTTTACTTTATTTGTCGATTATAGTAACAATTTTATGTGAAATCGATAACATGTTTTTCTCTAAAATGAAATGCAAACATATTTTAGTATTATTGTTATGTACCTAATGAGAGATAGATAATATATTCATCGTTTTTATACGATTTATTTTGAACAACACATGAATTAATTTGAGTAGATAAATATCAAACTCCGGTATGTCCAACCTAAAAAATACATTTTTATATCACTGCACACGGACCTGAAAAAAAATGGATGTAATGTGACACTAAAAAGTGAAGCATGCAAGGTCCAACATATTCGTTTGTTCTACAAGGGACCTACACTCGCATAGATGCACTAGCTCTAGGCGCAGGTCCGACATCCGTCACCATTATGTACCGCGTAACAGAATGCACACAAAAAAAATGGGTGCTTCACTCGTGATTGTACGAGATTATGTCAGTCTTTTTTTCAGGTCTGTATGATGAACTACGTTTTAGTAGCTGTCAGAAAACTCCTCACTGTACATATTGTTGTTTGATATTTACAGACTCATTTGGAATATAAATACAACTAACCTAATATTATTTTGTGAACCAGCAGCATAAGAATAACTAATACACTATAGAAGTGAAACTTACAATTTTATTTTACTGGTAGCCTTACTCACATTGATTCTCAAGTGTTTAGGAAAAATATGCTCTATTTTGCAATGAGATAAAAAATAGTAGATTACACACCGAGGGCAGGAAAGTAAGAAAGGTCTTATGTAATTGTTGAACAAGGCGAAGCCGATGTCAACAAACATGTGATCTGAGGCTTTCTTATTTACTGCCAGAGGTTAGTATACTATTTTTCTCCCCGACAGAGGTGGAAAGTGGCATCTTCGTTTAGCGCAATGGGACGAAAATTTACGCTTTCCGTCCGGAGGGGAGAAAAGTACATTATTACTTCCTTAGGGTGTAAAGTTTGGAACCCCCAAACAATATTGTATGGGTTCTAATGTCAAAACACAAACGAGGCTCTTGTTATTTGCACAGCATAGCACATTGTTTAAATCCCCCTAAATAAACGTAGTTTAGGCGAGACCTTGGCCCAGCAATGGTAAAAGTTATTTTTATTCGACATAAAATAAAAAACTGGCGACGGGCTCACTCCCCATCACACTGGACAGATTTTCGGTTCTTCTAGTGAAACATGGATGTTCTGAGGCTTCAGAATATCTCTGAGTAACTGGGGAATAAAGCATGAGCATATGCTGCCCTTAAAAAAAATCATTTTGGCTTTTTGAGCTTATTTTATTAATTAATTAAATAAATGGCTTGGATGGATTTAGCAGTGGCTGTTTAAGAATTATATAAGGTTAGGGTAAGTTTGTGTTTTCTAGTGTTTTTACTATTTCCTTCTATCGTTTTAAGTTGTGTAAATAAATTATTATACTCCATTCAGGAATTAGAGCGACAAAATGTAAACAACGGTGATACCAGTGTGGAAAATACCATCTCGAGATGGAAGAAAACTTATCTCCGGAATGAATAACAGTAAATTATTTACTCTACTCGCCAAGGATTACGACAAATGATATGTTAATTGTGTATGGAATATAATTTAAAAATACGCAAGCTATAATTTATTTTAGATAAAAAGAAAGCGTGACTGTAAATATTTTATTTCGTGGTCTGGCAACAATCAGATATTTGAGACCTTTGGTTCGTTTTAACAAAGTTCTTAAAGAAAAAGATTTTTTATTTTGTAAACGCATCTCTTGATTGTTTAATACCTTCGTCTGAGTCCGTACGCTATGTGCGGATGCTACGTATAGCACAAAAAGCCCACACAGACAGAGAAGCGGCCTACATAACATAATTTAAAAATTTCATTCAAATTGTCACAATTGTTTTTATTATTTATAGATAGATGATAATTTTTTAATGCCAACGCAATTTATTAAATGCCGTGCCGACATAATTGTTTTCTTAAAAAATGTACCAAAGGTTTCTGACCATGTAATGTCACTTTGACAGTGACGTTTCTTTGTTTACATTTTGTCGCTCTAATTCCTGAACGGAGTATAAATAAATACTAATAAATAAATATATTATTTCACACCAAAAACACTCTTAAAACACTTTCTATACCAGTATTATTAGTTATTCTTATGCCATGATATTAAAATTATGAATATAATATTTGAAATAATTAAAAATTGTTTTTATTTTATTATTCTATCAGCTGTTGGGAAGGTGATATGACTGCAGAGAAGATGCAGCAAGAAAATACAGCAAAAAATTATAAAACACACAAGTAATGTAAATTGCTAATCAGTATTCTGTAGTTTATACTTATTTCATACCATCTGCCATCAGTCGTTCATTATAATTCCTATATCTTCTATCTACAGGGTGTGGAGTCGCGTGGCTAAGGGGGTAACAAGTAGACGTTTCGTCGGCTTGCGATTTTATTGGCCAAGTGGCTCCGCCGTTTTATGGCGGTTTCGAGTGTGTTTTTGTTTAAAAACGGGGCTTTGAGATCGCCATAATCCTATTACCGTACAATATCTAATATATATTGACACTGGCGAAATCTAACAAGGAAACCCCATAGAATAGAATATCTACAGGGTGACATTGAAATTAGTCTACATGTTTTTGGGGGTGGTTCAGGCCATCAAACTGAAAAAAAAATCTACGGGAGCAAACCTGAAATTGCAAGAAAAAATTGGCCGTTCATGCATTCGAGTCGAGTAGGCATTTCAGTTCAGTATGGAATAAAAAAAGTAAGCTATAGCCTGTAGAATCCCACTGCAGGGCAAAGGCCTCCTCTCACGAATAAGGGTGAGAGGGAGCGGGCCATACTCCACCACGCTGGCCCAGTGCGTGTTGGTGGAGGCAAGGTAGTGGTCACCTTGCTGTCAGAGAATTTTCAAGCCGCCAATAGGCCTCTGACTTGGCTTAACGAATAGTTACAACGCCATCTGACGGCGGTATTGGAAACGATCACCGAAGTTAAGCAACGTCAGGTCCGGTCAGTCTTTGGATGGGTGACCGTTTAGTGGTATTTCATCTCGAGCGTTTCCGTGCTTCGGAAGGCACGTTAAGCAGTTGGTCTCGGATAGTTCAGTATGGAATAGCCGATTGTTTATTGTGGTTTCAGTTTTGCTACCATAGTAAAAGTTGTTCAGTTTTATGATCTGAAGTCTGAACCAATTCATTTTAAATCCACCCTGTAGTTGTATAGTTTTGAGTATTTATTAAATTTATTATTATTATTGTTGGCTGGACTATTGCAAGCATGGTTTGTTATGTAACACTGCAACCATTGTTATGTATTCACTATCGTGCTCACCCATATTTTACATACATCCAAACTATAATAAATGCTGTTGAAATGCGCTCCCTGCGTAGTATGTGTGGTGTGACTTTAAAGGACCGGTTACGGAATAGTGTGATTAGAGAAAGATGTGGTCTGAAAGAAGATGTAGTGACAAGGATTGAAAAAGGAATGTTGAGGTGGTTTGGCCATGTGGAAAGAATGAGCCAAAGTAGGCTGACGTATGAAATCTACAAGGAAAGTGTGAATGGAATGGTTGAAAGGGGTCGCCCTAGGCGCACGTACGCTGACCAAATAGGATGCGTAATGAAGAAGGGCCAAATAAAATGTACCCGGAACCGACGAGCTTGTATGAAGAGACTTATGAATGTTGAGGAGGCGAAAGATGTGTGTCAGAATCGTAGCATGTGGCGATCTATTGTCTCTGCCTACCACAGTAGTGGGACATAGGCGTGAGCATATGTATGTATGTATCCAAACTATTTTCTTCCATTCGGGTTTGCCAGTTTCCTCACGACTACGAATGAAAAAACCTCACGATGTTTTCCTTCACCGCCTAGCTACTGATAATGATAAATACAACCGTACATAAATTCCGTAGAACTTAGTGGCACAGGCCAGGAATCGAACCATTGAGTCGCTAGCTCTCTTCCGTATGGACTATCATCACTCTTCGGCTGCTTTTCCACCAGAGTTGTGCGAGATAGCGAGGCGGTGAGTGAGGAAAAAATCGGCCAATGAGAGTGCTTCAATTTCCCAATGACGTGATCGAGCGAGCGCGCTATTGGCGGATTGTTTCCTCGCTGCCTCGCACATCTCTGGTGGAAACGCAGCCTTAGATTCACACAGCTTGTCCCGAAATGTTTCACATTTCTGCCACAGGGTGCGCTGCAATCTATTTAGAAATAGAAATAGTAGACTGTAACTGGTGTGTTTGTGCATTAAAAGAATTTTCCCAAAGGCCTAATTTATTTTGTTACATATCCTGCACCTCCCAATTAATATTTTTGCAAATAATCCCGTATATCCCGAAAGACTTTCATGTTCATATGTTCAGTACTTTAGGCTGTGTGTTGTATCTTGTCAGTCAGTCAGTCATAATCATAAGATTGTTTTATATGTATATATTAAATAGTTTCATATCTTTTCAGGCCGTCTATGTCCCAGGGAACGGTAATACACAGTCAGCGGTTCCAAGAAAAGGATTTCACGGTCGCTACACCAGAGGAGTTCGTCAGAAGGTTCCAGGGCACCAAGCCTATTAATAAGGTACGCGCTTCAAATATTATTGATTATTTACATGTTACAGCCATGTCAAGTCGAAGAAATCAAATTAAAGATTGCAAAATTGGTCTCGGACGTGACTTAACTTAAACCAGATCTTGCGAGATCGCATTCCCCATACATACACACAGGCTCTTTAGCCCCATTCACATTCATACACCACTGGGTTTTCGGTGAAGGAAAACATCATGAGGAAATCTGCAGGCTTCAATTTCGAGGCATGTATTGTACCCACTGTCCATTACAAGTGGCGACAGGCTCACCCCCCGTCACACTGGACAGAGTTTCGGTACTACTGGTGAAACGTGGATGTTCTGAGGTTTCAGAATATCTCTGACTACTTCCTCGGGGAATATAGTCGTGAGCATTATGCTTATGCACATTCATACATCTTTTCATGTATATCAGTGTAAAATACAGGATCCTTCTTAAGGTGGTTGCAGAGTTGTCAATTTCATACAAAACTTTGTAGTAGAACACTCGTAGATGGTATTGATAAAAGTAAAGTTTTATATATGGAAAAATAGCTTAGAAAATGTAGATTGCGCGTATCAAATAATATTTACAATTTATAATATAATTACGAAGATATTATAATTTGCAATATTGTATGAATAATTTCAAAGCTGAATATCTTCGTAATTATATTATAAATTGTAAATGTTATTTGATACGCGCAATCTACATTTTCTAAGCTATTTTTTCATATATAAAACATTACTTTTATCAATACCATCTACGAGTTTTGTATGAAATTGACAGCTCTGCAACCACCTTAATATGCAGACGGATTTTTTAAGGGGATAATCAGACCATCTAAATAAATAACTTTACTTTCGGACCAATACACTTGGGTCAAGTAGGATTGCAGTTTTGTATGACAGCTGATTTCGATGTTGGTCCCTTAGTTAAAGTTGTTCAGTTTGATGGTCTGATCATCCTCCTAAAAACCCGTCAGCATATTAAGAAGGAACTATATCTATTACCGTTTTCTTTGTCGTTTACTTTGTTGCAATAAACATGTTTATATCTATTTTTGGACTCGGACAACATCAACAGTTTATTTCTTAATTGGCAGTCTTACTGTTTTGTAAACAAATACTAATTTCAGCACACGGACGGACTGTTCGGTTTCGGTTCGGACGGTTTGTTCACGGTAGTGTAAAAGTTCAAAAAATGAAAAAAAAAATGTCGGACCTTCCATACAAAAGTGCGGATCAACCGGTCCAGCACTCGTAGTATGCTACACGTGATACGGCTGTATCACGTCTTTTATCTCGTTCGTTCGCACGCAAATATAAAGAGAGCGAAGGTGTGATAGCGCTGTATCACTGCGGCATGCTAGCTATGCAGTTTCTATGGAAGGTCCATTAAATTTTCTCATTTTTCGACCGATGTTCCTTAGGGAAAGTTTTTTAGTTTCATTATCTGAATACACTCTTCGAATTTGTCTAGTAATAAAACAATTTTGGTTTATAAATAAAAGTAAAAAAATTATAAAGGGGTTTGCTGGAAGAAATCTCTTTAGAGATAAGCTCGCCCTTTGTAAGTGTCTATTATGCTGTTTTCATGTATATTTCCGTGTGTACAATAAAGTGTTAAATAAATAAATAAAAAAGTCAAAGTAAAAAAAGTCATCATCACCTATTTGCCAAAATCGCCGCATTGATACAACTACATTCTTATACAGAAAGTTGTTAGTTATAGCAATGTATCCACCCTGAAAGGGATTAAGGTCGTGTGTTTATGTATGTATATTTGTATGTAATATTTGCCCCTTGCGGGATTCGGACTATTTCGAACCCATATTATAGTGTAACATACAGGGTCCAACTTAATATGCTGACACTTTTTAAGGTGATGAGCAGAACATCAAACTGAACAACTTTCTATATGGAACCAACGTCGAAATCGCGAAAAAAAATTTACTGTTCCATACTAAACTGCAAACCAACTTGAGCCAAATGTATGGAAAGATGGGGCCCTTAAAAAAGTGTCAGCATATTATATCATGTATCAATCTATAATATCAATGAAGTTGGGTCTGCAAATAAAGCGGTCTTATAGCTAAAAAGCGTATAAATTGTACAAATATTATTAATTCACATGGTGCTTCCAGGTTCTGATAGCGAACAACGGTATCGGCGCAGTAAAATGTATGCGATCAATAAGAAGATGGTCCTACGAGATGTTCAAGAACGAGAGGGCAGTCCGCTTCGTTGTTATGGTGAGTTAATTTAAGGGGCCATAGGTCCAGACGAATATTTTCTATGAGAAACGCGATTGCCGAGCGCTCCGAAAAGTGTGTGCGTGAGCCGTATTTTCGATTAAAAACAACTAACCAAAGTACTTTTTCTAGATTTTATTTATGATTGCACTAGTTAAACTAATGGTGAATATGTGAGTATAAATACCAACAATCGGAAACTATTTTAAGTTCTTCTAAACCGAGAAAAATGTTTAAAAATGCATGAAAATTCGTCATCTTTGTGACGATTTTCTATCGAGTGAAGTAATTCCAATCGTGTATTCAGTTGATGAACTGTCCAAAAATAATGAGGTATGACTTTAATTTCGGTAAATGGTAAATCTAGTCGTAAAATGAAAAATAAAAGATGCCTCCGAGGTATTTTCACCTACTATTACGTCTTAAGTACTTATTTACTTAGTTGTAAGACAACAAAGTTTGTGGCACGGACGTAAAGGAAAAAGATTGGCCGGACCAGAAACCAGGACCAAAGAAATGGTGGACAGACGTCATAAGAAATGCGGTCGGAAAATAATGGATGGAATAGGCACAATCTAAAGAAATATGTCACAAAATGGAGGAGGCCTTTACGTTACGTTCAGAGAGAAGGAATGACGTTATAGATTCTGTCGTAAAGCGCACCGCATACAGACGGAGTCGAGGCGGGGTCGAGGCGGAGTCGAGGCGGCGTCGAGTCGCGGCCGCGCCTTGGCGACCTTGACATACGGTAGATAATTGTATACCATGAATCCGATCGGTGCGCCGCCGCTCGGTTTGGTATGATATACAATTACCGACCGTATGTCAAGGTAGCAAAGGCGCGCCTCGACGTCGCCTCGACTCCTTTTGTATGCGATGCGCTTAAGACTTATAAAGATACTAGCGACCCGCCCCGGCTTCGCACGGATGCAATGCACATATAAACCTTCCTCTTGAATCACTCTATCTATTAAAAAAAAACGCATCAAAATCCGTTGCGTAGTTTCAAAGATTTAAGCATACAAAGGGACATAGGGACAGAGAAAGCGACTTTGTTTTATACTATGTAGTGAAGGTAGAGTTTAATTCGATTATTTTGGTCACGCTAGATCTCTGAACTGAATAGTCCTCATGCTATATCTACTGGTTCTCTTATCCAGGGACCGAAACCGGTATCGATAATACCGGTATTTTTTGGTTACAACCAAAATATTTTTTACAGGTATTTTTAAAGGTAACCTTTATATCATTCTACTAATGGTCCGCGTACACAGATAATTGTTTAAATAAAAAATTGAAAGTTCCTAAATATAACAAGTATTCAGTTTTTTGAGTAAGTACCTCGTTACTAAATACAAATTACTTTAATTATAATAACAAACTTAAACTCAAACTCAAACGTGAACATAAACTTAACCATTTTATGATTTTGGGTTCGATGAAATGTAAATAACCATCTCCTTTATTATCTCAACCTGTCCAATGCTGTAGCAACACCAAAAGTAGTGCGCGCGTCTCTCGTCGGATGCTCCAACATATTTGCGTCACCAGCTACACCAACGACGTTGTTGAATCAATTTCGTCCTTTGGATTAGCAGAAATTAAAGTTCATTTTTCGGTGTTATTAAAAACACCCGCGTTTTTTGCCGCTCCGTCTGCGCCGGCCCTTACCCGCACTCACTCTCTTTCTATTGAAGGTCATATTTAGGTTACCGGTATTAAAATCGGTTGTTACCTCGATAAAGGTAACATTTAAATAAAGGTTACCGAAAATTTTCGGTCCCTGCTCTTATCTGTGAGGATAGTGAGACGTGTTTCTGCTTAATTAATGGTGACGACGATATTTCCTTATGTTTGCAGGTGACTCCGGAGGACCTGAAAGCGAACGCGGAGTATATAAAAATGGCTGACCACTACGTGCCTGTGCCTGGTGGGTCTAACAACAATAACTACGCTAATGTCGAGCTGATCGTCGACATCGCGGTCAGGACTCAAGTTCAGGTAACTACGAATTTAGAAAATTTATCAGTTATTCTAACTTATGTACAGTCAGCAGCAAAAAGATGTATGCCTCCTCATGCAAAAGATGTATACACTTTAGTACTACCTACGCGTAGTACTAAAGTGGATACATCTTTATACTACGACGTAGTAAAAGTGCATCCATCTCTTTGCTGCTGACTGTACGTAATACTGTTTCAATCGGTGAAGGAAGACGTGGTGTGGGAACCTGCATGAAGAAGAAATTCTGATGCATACTTTGAAGGAAAGGGGAAGATCCAGTGTTGCAAGATCAGATTTTTTTTATTACCTTCTGAAAAATCTGTAGATTTCGATCTAGACTTGTTTTAATGCTTTATTTGACTATTCTTGACCCATTGTTTTGGGTCACGTCTAGAATTTAAACCTTTTCCTGTATCTTATCATCTTTACGATTGTGCTATGTTTATGTGCCTAATAAATAAAGTAAATAAATATATAAAATCGCTCTTGCTAAAATCTGTGACAAATGCTATAAAGTAATCTTTAAATTGCAGGCTGTATGGGCAGGGTGGGGCCACGCGTCCGAGAACCCAAAGCTGCCGGAACTGCTGCACCGCGCCGGCGTGGTCTTCATCGGACCACCGGAGAAGGCCATGTGGGCCCTCGGTGATAAGATCGCCTCGTCCATCGTGGCCCAGACCGCCGATATACCTACTTTACCCTGGAGCGGATGCGGTATGTACATTATAGGGTTTTTTATAAGCTTTTATTCGTTTATTGTTAGCATGCATATGCTCACGACTATATTCCCCGAGGGGGTTGTCAGAGATATTCTGAATCCTCAAAACATTTGAATTGCTCCTGACCGATTTCGGCCACGGCGACTGCTTCAACTCCGTTGATGGGCCCTCATGTGGCTAACATAGCCAATCTTCTTGGAGAAGATCCTCGCACTTAGCGGGCGCGTGAGCACGTCGTTCTCATAGTGATATTGTATAGCCGCTGGTGGTCGAGCTTTCAATTCATCACGTTTGGCGTCTAGTTGTGATCGCCTACTTGCTTCAAAATCATAAATTTGACTGTTTACACGAGTTCTCCATGTTCTCATGAACAGTCCGATTTAATAGCTGCGATAGCATGCCATTCAGTCTTTTGCCAAACTGCTATAAGGTTTGCTCTGGTTATGTTCATATGCTCACTACTATATTCCCCAAGGGGGTAGTCAGAGATATTCTGAATCTTCAAAACATCCATGCTTCACTAGTAGTACCGAAACTCTGTCCAGTGTGACGTCGAGTGAGCCCGTCGCTACTTATAATGGACAGTGGGTACAATACATGCCTCGAAATTGAAGCACGCAGGTTTCCTCACGATATTTTCCTTCACCGAAAAGCCAGTGGTGTTACAAATCGTACATAAATTCTGAAAAACTCAGACTTTACTTGCGTTGAAATAAAATCGGAGTCAGAATTCTTCATTCTTTCATTTTGAATTGTAACAAAGATGTATTTTAACTATAAGATATCGACTTGACTTCTATGTTTCTGGTTGCAGATCTGAAAGCGGAGTACAACAGTAAGAAGATCAAGATATCGTCGGAGTTGTTCGCTAAGGGATGCGTCACTACTCCCGAGCAGGGCTTGCTTTCCGCCACTAAGATCGGTTAGTTCATATCACCATTATGAATGTAATCGTCATCAGCCTATACAGGGTGATTGGTAATTCAACCTATTCCTTGAAAGAGGTCATACTAGAGGTCATTTGCAATTAAATTGAGTTTAGTAAAATGGTGATACAAAGTTACCGAGTTACGATGGTTTTGTAAAAAAGCACTCAATTCTCAAATTAGCAAGCTGATGTGGCAATGGGCTGGTCATATATGCTGAAGAACTGACAACCGATGGGGTGTCAGAGTTCTAGAGTGGAGACCGCGAACTGGTAGGCGTAGTGTGGGACGCCCTGCTGCCCGCTGGACAGACGACCTAAAAAAAGTAGCGGGGAGCGACTGGATGAGGAAGGCCGAGGACAGAGTTTTGTGGCGCGCCTTGGGAGAGACCTATGTTCAGCAGTGGACGATGATAGGCTGATGATGATGATGACTCAATCCTGGTATGTCAATTGATACTTTTCTGAAAGATAATGATTCAGCTCGCTCCAATGAGCACCTATACTTTGTCGCAACCGGCTTGCTTGATTTCTGTCACTTGTTCCGGAGACGGTAACTTCGCATACGCCGCGTACTAGCTTCGCGCGCTGTACGAAGTAATAACAACTCTGTGACACAAGCTTCAATAGGTACATTTTTCCGCGTACCGTCTGATGGTAGTTAATTAATCTAATCTAAACTAAACTATAATAAAACTGTAACTGAAGTGTGTCTGTACATTGACGATTTTTACAAAAAAGAGATTACTATATGGTTTTTAGGTATCCCTGACTCGAAATCAACCTTTTTTAGAAATTTTGTCTGTCTGTTTGTTTGTGTGTTTGTTTGTTTATTTGTTTGTTTGTTTGTTTGTTTGTTCGCGCATCACGCAAAAACTACTGAACCGATTTTGTTGAAACTTTTTTTGTTTGATAGGTTATGATCTGACTTAAAATCTGGTATATAATTTGTGCGGTCGAAGTCGCGGGAAAACACTAGTAGTAAATAAATACAAAAATAAGAAAAATGCTCATCCGAAGTTTCTTCTCAGGTTTCCCAGTGATGATCAAGGCGTCGGAAGGTGGCGGCGGCAAGGGTATCAGGAAAGTGGAGAACCCTGACGACTTCCACAACATGTTCAGACAGGTTTGTTGATTGTTGAACAAGTATCAAGCTAAATTTTACAAACTATTTTGGAGGAATGTAGAAGAAATAAATCAGTTTACACTGCATGTTATTTCAAGAGTTTGGAGGAAAAGGGAAGATCTTCCACAGGCTAGTTGGAATGCCCGGGACCGCGGTCCAACAGTTCTTAGTTGGATGTTGTATATATGCAAAGTCTCTTGATAACTTCGATAGTGCGATTCAGGACTCGCCATATGATTGGTTGTTATTCGTAATGAGCTGTGATGCGTTGGACAGATCCATATTGTGATTGGCCGTCTTCTGTGTGACCTGCTAGGTCGCATGCGCTGACCTAGATAGATCTCTGTTTACATTTACTCGATCGATGTGTTCGGCATTGTTGCTTAGTCAGCTCTCGTAGCTCCGCTACAAAGAGTAAACTTTGAACAGGGCACTAATACTAAACCAACAATAACAAGTATATCAAACGATCAATCAGTCGGATAAGCCATATGGTTATGGTTTTGTCTGTTCTCTCCACCTTTCCCTATTTTATTACGTCGTCTTCAGATACATCGAACTCGGTCATATCACTGCGAACTGTGTCCATCCATCTAGTCTTCGGACTTCCTCTTGGTCTCTGTCCTGGAATCGACAGTTGCAGTTCCATATTTCCTAAATGGTCGGGTGGCTTTCGTTTCACGTGTCCAAACCACCTAAGCCTATGCTCCTGAACCTTATCTGCAATGTCACGTCACCCAGGCTACCTCGCACGGACTCTGCGGATTCTATCAGCCAGATAAGCTATTAAGAACTTATCCGGAACTGGTAAAATAGGCCCTTACTCTTGCATTTTGTAGTACGTTCCGATTCATAAGAATATCGATGTGAGCGATTACATCGCTAACACCCGTTTCATTTGCGTCAGCGCGCCGACAGCGCTGATATCGTTCTACCAATTCGGAACGCTAGATATCGCGCTCACACCGATCACATCACAAAATTCAAATGTTTCTATTATTTTCTTCATCACTAACCGTTATTAAACTTTTATTCGTCTTTTTAGAACATAATCAAACCCAATACTACTAAAGAAACCTAAATCGAGACCTAAATAAACCAAAAATGTACGACAGCAAAACTGTTAAACGCCACTTTTGAAAATTCCCTCAAAAATTTACTACAACAAACGTCACTTTTGACAACTCGCTCACAGTGATAACGCCCCGAGCCGTGAGCACTGATATTGCAAGATGGCGTCGGTAGTGACGTCATGAATGACGTCACGTTTTCGATTGTGGACGCGCTCACGTCAAATCGGGACGACATTTATCGCGCTCACATCGATATCGGCGTAATTCGGAACGCAGCGTTTGATGAAAAGCCCATTCGATTTCAATTGAATAGACGGGTCCATACCAAGCGAGCAGCCTCGCGCGAGGCACGTCCTCACGGACCACGCGGCAGGGCGTTTGCCTCGCGAGAGGCTGCTCGCTTGGTGCGGATCAATCACTATTTTGGGAACAAAAAACGCAGTGCATCGGCACACGTCTCTACTTAAATATATTAATTAATTATATGTTTCAGGTGCAAGCGGAAGTGCCCGGGTCTCCGATCTTCGTGATGAAGCTCGCCAAGTCTGCGCGCCATCTTGAAGTACAGCTGCTCGCCGATCAGTACGGTATGACATCATGCTATTGTTAGGTACATAAAGCGATTAGTCAAAGATAATGCGGTATATAAATTTAAGTTTCTTTTACACTCTAATACAGGGGTTCGAAAGGATAATTTTAATTATCATTGACAATACAGTATATCTTGATAAATAAACGTTGATAATTGTTAAATTAATTGGAAAAACTAAAAGCTATGCAAATCACAATTTGCGAAATACGAATCTCACAAACACGAAGTAATTTTTCTCATCGTTTTAGAGAAAGACTTGCATCTTACCCCTTACGCCCTTTGTACCCTTCTCATTCTTGTTTTAAATTGTATTTTTTCTATTCTTGGTGTGCAAATAAAGAATATTTATCTTATCTTATCATATCTTACCTTACATTACAGCATAAGCATAATGCTCACGACTATAGGGTCCAACTTAATATGCTGACACTTTTTAAAGAGGATGATCAGACCACCAAACTGAACAACTTTCTCTATGGGACCAATATCGAAAGCGCGAAAAATAAATCTGCTCTTCCATACAAAACTGCAAACCTACTCGAGCCAAATGTATGGGACAACTGATTTTTTTATCGCGATTTCGATGTTGGTCCCATAGAGAAAGTTGTTCAGTTTGATGGTCTGATCATCCCCTTAAAAAAGTGTCAGCATATTAAGTAGGACCCTGTATATTCCCTGAGGGGGTAGTCATTACAGTATGATATAAAATAATGAAACGCCCGTCAAACTATGCTTAGCTATACACATAAATCTCTGATACGAGTGAATTAAGAGGATAGACGCTCTGAAATGCTAATTTGGAGAATAGGTCACTTTTCCGACTGTTCACATATTTGTCCGATCCGCCCCACCCATACACCCCACCGACTAGAGTGCGAAAGAGACAACTGCAGCTCGAACCGATTTTATCTACATAAAATCGACGAAAACAGCACTTCGTATTCCCCTGTTTTCTCCTCCAAAACTAAACCGATTTTAATAATTCTTTCAAGAATAATATGAGAAAGACTTTGGCCATGTCTGTACGTTTTGCTTTTTTTGTTTATATTCGTCAAATTTGTTTGCTAGATGTCTGAAAACGGGCTGTAAAATTGGTCATTTTCAAAGGTCCCTAGTTCCTACAGTAATTAATTTATGTAAAAAAGCAAAACATAGGGACATAGCAGAGGTAACTTAGATTAGATGCTAAAAAAATGTTTGCTCTACTTTCATTACCCAGGGAGAAAACAGGGGAATACGTTTGTATGGAAAAAACCGTATAGTTGGTGGTGTTGCCAGGTTATGCGTGATTTTGACGTTCTTGCGTGGAGGCAGCGCCCTCATGTTTTATCACGACTTTTTTGCCAAGCTGTACTCGTCTATCCTCTTAAAACAAAAGCTGCTATTTCAGAAGTTCAGCAACTGTATTAGCAACTGCACGATTTAAAAGATTCTTGATAGTTGTTTTCATGTTTCTGGCCACCCACAAAAGTAAATAAATCCGTTAGTTTACGTGACATGTAATCCACAGGCAACGCGATCTCTCTCTTCGGCCGTGACTGCTCCATTCAGCGACGTCATCAGAAGATTATAGAAGAAGCACCAGCCGCTGTCGCGAAGCCTGACGTCTTCATTGAGATGGAGAAGGTATACAGCCAAGACAGAATTGTCGTTGATATCATTAGCATGCTTTTAAACAAAGAGTCTACCCATCAAACTGAACAACTTTCATAAATTGTGTGATTAGAGAAAGTTGGATTGCAATGTGATTAAAACTAAAATTGGATTAGGATTTAAGACGCTCTTATCCCGTCGGGGCCGTTTTTTGAACACGAACGAAAGTGTTTTAAACTGTGTTTTAAAGTCTGAAATTAAATTATGTCTTATTTTAGGATCGGGCGGATGGGCGACTGTTCTCAAAAACACGATTAGATTAAGTTTACTCGATAGAAAAAAATCCCAAAGTTACCCCTTTTTGTTATGTTTTTTCAATACTATGATTAAACTGCTGATATTTAACGTTTTATTCTTGTACTTAACTAAATACATTAAATATTTCTAGTGAACTCAGGAGAAGTTTTAGCTTAGAAACTCCCATGAGCAAAGATATTGACAAAAAACACGATTTTTTGCGATCCTGCTTTCAATTGGAGCGGGATGGCTAATTGTAAACTTGCAAGAATATCCTAGCCTCAACTACGACGTTTTAATTTAGCACGATTGGGGCCCACCGCTGGTCACATTGTTACAAGTCACGGCTTTAGAAGCGTCTTTTGTCAAAAAGGTTAATGTTTGGAACAGACGGGACAAGTACAAATATAAATTGTGTGTACCCGTTCAGAGAAAACAGGTGTATTCAAAAAATGCAAACTGTATGGCTATCAGAATTTACAATTGCTTACCAGATCAATTCAAGGAATTAAATTTCAATCTTTTTAAAAAGAGGGTGCGAATTTACTTTTTGGGAAAGTCCTATTAATCAGTGCAGGACTTTTTAAACGAACCTTCGTATTGAGGCATTGTGGTAGGCTCCCGAAAATAATAATAGGTACTTATTTCAGAAGCGATTAGAGAATGAGAAATAAAATTAAACTATTTCTTCCAGGCTGCAGTCCGTCTAGCCAAAATGGTCGGATACGTGAGCGCCGGTACAGTAGAATATCTGTACGAACCGGCGACCGGAGCTTACTACTTCCTTGAGCTGAACCCTCGTCTGCAAGTGGAACATCCTTGCACTGAGATGGTAGCCGATGTCAACCTGCCCGCCGCTCAGCTGCAGGTCAGTAGACTGCCAGTAGACCGTGAGTAGACCGAGTAGACAACTAGTAGACTGAGTAGACCGTCAGTAGACCGAGTAGATCGTCAGTAGACCCAGTAGACCTTGAGTAGACCGAGTAGACCGTCAATAGATATGGTAGATAAGTGTTTTAAGGGGCTACCTCCTGTTTTTGGGTATCTTTGTAACCAGTTTATTAATTAACTATGAAACTTTTTGAGCTGAAAAATAAACTGAACCATCTACACGATATGAGAAGTGATGTGGTTTTTCTAGAAATCGATTTTAATGAATAAAACCGAAGAAAAGGGAATCTAAAGTCACCCCTTTTTTTTCTTTCTCGACAGATCGCCATGGGTCTGCCTCTATACCACATAAAGGACATCAGGCTGCTATACGGGGAGTCCCCGTGGGGCATGAGTCAGATAGAGTTCGATGAGCCCAAGCAGAGACCATCGCCCTGGGGACATGTCATCGCCGCCCGTATCACCTCCGAGAATCCTGATGAAGGTTTGTTAATACAGGGTCCAACTTAATATGCTGACACTTTTTTAAGAGGATGATCAGACCGTCAAACTGAAAATCTTTCTCTATGAGACCAACAGCGAAACCGCGAAAAAAAAATCAGCTCTTCTATACAAAACTGCAAACTTACTAGAGCCAAATGTATGGGACAGCTGATTTTTTTTCACGATTTCGATGTTGGTCCCATAGAGAAAGTTGTTCAGTTTGATGGTCTGAACATCCCCTTAAAAAGTGTCAGCATATTAAGAAGGACCCTGTATAACGGAAGATTTGTTTTACCGTTCCGAAACGTTCAGGGGTGGTTCAGACCATCAAACTGAACACCTTTTATTAAGGGACTAAACATGAAATCAGCTTTTCCATACTTCTTATCGCTTGGGCAAGCCCTGGTGTCATTTTCAGACCGCCTTACGGCATCTGACGTGTTTTTTTTTTATGTAACGACTACTACCATCAGAGATAGTAACAACCGGGACCAATAGCTTAGCGTGCCATCCGAAGCACGGAATCATCTTTCTTTTCGAACAATCAGGTGATTCAGCCTACAATGTCCTACTCAACTGGGGAAAAACGCACTAAGTGACATATCATATCACTAGGTGTCCCCCGTGGGAATCGAACCTACGACCTCCGTGTCAAGAGCCCAATGCTCTTAACCATTAGACCACGGAGGCAGTAGTCCATACTAAACTGCAAATAGCCTACTAGACTCAAATGTATGCATCAGCTGAATTTTTTTCCACTCCGGTCGTTGGTCCTAAAAATTGTTCAGTTTGATGGGTAGACTCTTAGTTTAAAAGGATGCTAATGAAATCAATTTCTCCCTGTATAGAAACATGTCATAATCAAGGCATCTTTTTCACTACTTTCTGTGCTGACAACCCGAAAAACTTAAGAATTTCCAATTAGATTATAAAGTTAATTTTACAATCGTCTCCCTTCCACAGGTTTCAAACCATCATCCGGTACTGTTCAAGAGCTGAACTTCAGGTCCTCAAAGAACGTCTGGGGATACTTCAGCGTGGCAGCATCTGGTGGTCTTCACGAGTTCGCCGACTCACAGTTCGGGCATTGCTTCTCTTGGGGCGAGACAAGGGAGCAGGCTAGGGAGTGAGTAGTCAAGTCAAAGTCAATATAATTGATTCTATTCTATTCTATTGTTATTTAATGGCGTTTCCTTGTTAGATTTCGCTAGTGTCAAGTGTTGAAGATATATTTATTAGATATTGTACGGTAATAGGATATGGCGATCTCAAAGCCCCGTTTATAAACAAAAACACACTCGAAACCGCCATAAAACGGCGGAGCCACGTGGCCAATTAAATTGCAAGCCGACACGTCCTCTTGTTAGCCACGCGACTCCTATAATTGTTTCAATATAGGAGCTTGAAGCACACTTATTAAAAGTCAAATCTTTTTTAAAGTTACCACCGCGTCGGAACGTGTTTTCTCTGTAGAGAAGATGCGGCCAGAAACTGTACAGCATAACACGACTTAATGACTATTACAATATAAATTCTGCCTACCTTGCCTGCCGTGCAGAAGGCGATGGTTCGATCCCCGTCCAGGCCGACTCGTACCAATGAGTTTTTCGGAATTTATGTACGATTTGTAACACCACTGGCTTTTCGATGAAGGAAAACATCGTGAGGTATCCTGCATGCTTCAATTTCGAAGCTTGTTTTGTATCCACTGTCCTAATTACAAGTGGCGACGGGCTCACCCCCCGTCACACTGGACAGAGTTTCGGTACTACTGGTTAAACGTGGATGTTGTGAGGTTTTAGAATATCTCTGACTACCCATATATGGTCGTGAGCATATGCTTATGGTTATGCTATGCTTATGCAATATAAATTCTTAAGGGTAGTAGACCGAAAAGACCGAGTAGATTAAGGCAGTAGACCCAATTTGGCCTTGAATTTTCAAAAGAATTTAAATCCATAGAGGTAGGAATAGAGGAACATACAGCTGAGAGAGCGAGATGTACCTAGCGGCACCACTGTATAATGGAAAGAGATACGTGACGCGAATCAATAGAACCGTTTTTTAGTCACCAATAAATTTTTACAATTCGGTTTTCGTGAATAATTGGGAATCTAAAGTGAAATCTTAGATAATTTTGTGAAATATACTGACACCACTTCATTAATTTATCCACGATTTTACGTTAGACTCAGAATTATAGACAGTATTATAATTTGTTGCCTGCGAATAGTCTCTAATTTTCACAAAATATGTGTCATTATGGCAGATTTCCAAACAAATACAACGGAACTTGTTTTTTCAACGTTTTTTGTTTTTGTTCTGCCGTTAAAACGATAATTCATACAAGCGTCAAACTTGGTGTGATTATAGAGCAAGCTCTACAGTTTAACATCAAATAGTAATATCCGGCCAAGTGTGAGACTGATCCGCCCCAAGAATTTCGAACCGATTGAAAGAAAACACAATTTTTTTGTAAATATTCTATGACGGTACGGAACCCTCGATGCGTAATTCTGACTCTCCCTTGGTCAGTTTTTGGTAAGCCAACAAAAGCAGAATTTTTAAAGACGTTACTAAACTTCCGAATAAAAAAACGACCTTTTCTTCCATTCAGGAACCTCGTTATAGCTCTCAAAGAGTTGAGCATCCGAGGTGACTTCAGAACCACGGTGGAATATCTGATCACATTGTTGGAGACCGCCAACTTCCAGGACAACAATATAGACACCAGCTGGCTTGATGCTCTCATCGCTGAGAGGGTGAGTAGACCGCAGTAGACCTAGTGGACCAGAGTAGACTACAGTAGACCCGAGTAGACCAGAGTAGACCACAGTAGACCTGAGTAGACCTAGAAGACCAGAGTAGACCCCAGTAGACCACAGTAGACCATAGTAGACCATCCCCCTCAGGGACCTAGTTATAGCGCTCAAAGAGTTGAGCATCAGAGGTGACTTCAGAACCACGGTGGAATATCTGATCACATTGTTGGAGACCGCCAACTTCCAGGACAACAATATCGACACCAGCTGGCTTGATGCTCTCATCGCTGAGAGGGTGAGTAGACCTGAGTAGACCTAGAAGACCAGAGTAGACCACAGTAGACCAAGTAGACCCGAGTAGGCCACAGAGACACCAGCTTATTTGATGTCCTCATAACTTATTGGTTGAGTAGATCAGGTAGACTAGAGTAGATCATAATGTAATGCCGGGTCGATTTGAACAAATGTAATGACACTAGTTGGTTCGATATCATCATCGGTTCGCTGCTATGGTAAGCAGACTGCAGTAGATGGTCTTCTGTGGGTAACTGCACTACTGATCCCAAGAAGACTAATATAATATTTTCTCCCCTCCGGACGGAAAGCATCACTTGTCGTCCCACTGCGCTAAACGAAGTTGTCGCTTTCCATCTCCGTCGAGGAGAAAAATAGTATACTAACCTCGGACAGTAAATAAGAAAGCCTCACATGTTTGTTGACCTCGGCTTCGCCTCGGTTAGCAATTACATGACCTGAGACCTTTCTTAATTTCCTGTCCTCGGTGTGTAATCTACTATAATTGATTTGATGTCATCATAGTGAGTAGACTGTAGTAGACCGTCTTAGACCCAGTAGACCACGATGGAATAATTTAATAAAAATAAAGCATTGTACGCAACTTCGCTGAGTGACTCAGTCAGTACTTCAGTAGACCGCAGTAGACCAAACAGACCGCAGTAGACCATAGGTTAAATCATATAAATTTTGGGTTTTCTTATATCAGATGCGCAGTAGACCAAGTATACCGCAGTAGACCGAGTAGACCATATGTTTAATCAAACATTTTTTTTATTTTCTTGACAGATGCAATCCGAGAAGCCGGACATAATGCTCGGTGTCCTCTGCGGCTCGATCCTCATCGCAGACCAACACATCACATCGCATTTCCAAGAGTTCAAGAGTGCGTTGGAGAAGTAAGTCATTTACATCTTGTTAGCAAGCGTTCTGTAGTCTCTGCCTCTACCTACCCCAATGCGAAAAAATTTGCATATTTTGGAGGCAAAATTTGTACATCAATGAAACTTTGTTTTTTAACTTTATCTTGGCCCTAGAAATGAGATTGAGGATCTGCAGAGTCCACCCAAAGTTTAGGGGTTCTACCCGTTTCAGGGGGTACCCCCTGAAGGTTCAAAAGTGCCTTGGAGAAGTAAGTCATTTACATCTTGTTAGCAAGCGTTCTGTAGTCTCTGCCTCTACCTACCCCAATGCGAGAAAAGTAGCATATTTTGGAGGCAAAATTTGTACATCAATGAAACTTTGTTTTTTAACTTTATCTTGGCATTAAAAATGAGGATCTGCAGAGTCCACCCTAAATTTAGGGGTTCTACCCGTTTCAGGGAGACATTACCTTTTCTCGAAGAGATTCGGCGTATTTTTGAGCGCTAATAACTTCGGTCTGTATAATACCAGTGAGCTCAAATTTTCAGGACAGCATGTGGTTGTCACTCTTATAAAATGTACCCAATTTCAGCTTTCTGGAGATTTAATTTGGTAATCTAAACTATTATAAAACTGTAACTGAAGTGTGTCTGTACATTGAAGATATTTACAAAAAAAAGATTACGAAAAGGGTTTTTAGGTATCCCTGACTCGAAATCAACGTTTTTTAGAAATTTTGTCAGTCTGTTTGTTCGTGTGTTTGTTTGTTTTGTTTGATAGCTTATGATCTGACTTAAAATCTGGTATATAATTTGTGCGGACGAAGTCGCGGGTAATCACTAGTTTTACATAATGGAAGAGCGGAAATGGAAAACCTATTTTTTAAACGATGGTCTTGCTAACAACTTTTGCTCAACTGAATCGTTTCTCCCAGGGGTCAGATCCAAGGGTCCAGTCAGCTGTCGAACTTCGTGGAGGTGGAGCTGATCCACAGCGGGCACAAGTACAGGGTCCACGTGACCAGGTCAGGCCCGACCTCCTACTTCCTCGCCATGAACGGCAGCTTCAAGGAGCTGGAGGTGCACAAGTTGACTGATGGAGGTAAGTTTCAAACTAAGGCACAAGTACAGGGTCCACGTGACCAGGTCAGGCCCGACCTCCTACTTCCTCGCCATGAACGGCAGCTTCAAGGAGCTGGAGGTGCACAAGTTGACTGACGGACGTAAGTTTCACCTAGCTTATCCGACAGATAGTTTGACGTATTTTGTATGAAAATATGTCAAAATTAACAAGAACTTACTCATAAGTGGTGAAACAGGTCCTAAAACTACTTTAGTAAACTACAGCTTTTGCGTGGTTACGTTGAGAACAAATTATTATCATACATATCATCATATCATATCATATCATATCATACAAAATTGGCGTCGTAACAGCAGTAGTAAACTTGATGTCAGATAAGTTTAAATATCTTCCGGTATCTTATTATCATAGCGAATACATGCCCAATGACAGCCTGTGCCCTGCAGTGGTATGTGTTCAGATTATGTGTCCACATTGTATCAAAAAACTAAACACAAATGTCCCTTCACAGGTACTCTCCTCTCAGTAGACGGAGCTTCCTTCACTACGTACCTAAAAGACGAAGTAGACAAATACCGTATAGTTATCGGCAACCAGACCGTGGTCTTCGACAAGGAGAAGGACCCGTCTAAACTCAGGTCGCCATCTGCCGGCAAGTTAGTCAATACGCTGGTCGAGGATGGAGGACACGTTGATAAGGGGCAACCTTACGCTGAGATTGAGGTGAGCGTGGAGAGACCTTGGTCTACTGAGTAGACCGTGGTCTACTGAGTAGACCGTGGTCTTTTTCAGTAGACCGTGATGTTTTTGAGTAGACCAAATTGTATGTCTTTTTTTTCTTTCACCTTTGATTGAAAACTCAAGGACAAAAGTGCGGATCAGCCGATCTATTTTCTATAGGATGTCCACATTTCTTTTTCGTTTGTATAAAGTGTCCAGTGTGTACCCGGACAGAGTTTGTCTGTTTATACAGGGTGAAATTGATATCACTAGCATCCTTTTAAACTAAGAGTCTACCTATCAAACTGAACCACTTTTACTATGGGAGCAAATCGATCGGAACAAAAAAAAAAAATTTGCTGTCCCATACTAAACTGCACCCGCCGCCGCTGCCTACACGACTCAAATGTATGGGACAGCAGATTTTTTTTTTGCTCCGATTGGTTTGCCCCCAAAATAAAAGTTGTTCAGTTTGATGGGTAGACTCTTAGTTTAAAAGGATGCTAATGATATCAATTTAACCCTGTATGCCCATTGTAATAAAGAAATAATTCGTCGACAGGTAATGAAGATGGTGATGACCCTCTCAGCCCCCGAGGCCGGTAATATAACGTGGAGCCTGCGTCCCGGCGCCGTGCTGGACCAGGGCGCACTGCTGGGTACCCTCGGTGAGTCTATAGCACTTTGTTACTGTTACACCCTTTGACCAAATAACTATGGACGAGTGACGCGTGTAATTGTAGTGTAGTGTGGTAAGTAAATTAGAACATAAGTAGATGCTTTAGACTGTTATAACCTATAGCCCTAATCTAATAACCTAAGCTAGATCTAGATGTAAGGACTAATGATAATGACCTACATTTAAGACTATAAGAAGTGTATTATTTTCAATCAATAAACAGTTACCGATTGGATCTTGCGTTGTTTTCATATCGACAACACCTCTCACTACAGTAGAATTACACGGGTAACTCATCCATAGTTATACAAACAACAACAAACAAACAAACAATAAACAACAAACAAGCAAACTTAACTTAACTATTAACTTAACTTTAACAAACTTTACTGACACTTTTTGCAGGGAACGATGTAGCATGAGATCCACAACGTCCCATACATTTGTGTCGAGTATGATTCTGTTTAGTATGGAACAATAGATTTTTTTTTCGCGATTTCGTCTCTGGTCCTATAGAGAAAGATTTTCAGTCTGATGGTCTTGATCATCCCCTACGAATAAGAATGTATAGAAGTGTAAATTAAGGGTATATTTTCTAAAACCCCTACTTTTAGGAACATTGTTTTCAGTGATATGCTATTGCATATCCAGTGTTTTATATTTATTATGAAAGAACTGCCTTTACTTAAAAATGTAATGAATCGTTTTTTTGTATGTTTCATATAATTTATTTTAGTAATCGCATAAAATCCGGACACTGTTCGTCGAAATATTGCTAAAAATGGGGTTACTTTAGGAACATTTTTAGAAGGGTTACGTTACACGGTTGAATTTACAGTTTACGTAAAAAGAAAGTTTATATAAATTTAAAAAACATAATGAATCGATTTTTTTAAATACCAGTCTGAAACACTAATATTTTTGAGAACATATTATTTAAAATCAAATATTGTGATTACCATACAAAATGGCGAACAAATTCAAGATTTTGACATCCTGTGACAACTGCAAAATTATCCTTGTTTCTGATTTTTTTCATTGTACGGCGAAATGCCGTTACTGGAGCACGTCCGCGTCAAATGTTTTAAAAATAATTTGCGACAATTTTTTTCTCGATCCGTCTGTGGATGACTGAAACACAAAGGTAATTGAATGGAATAATTCATTATTTGTATTTTTCTAAAGCTAAAATTATGTTGTATTCCAAAAAAAAATTATGAATTCTAGGATAATTTTTGTCATATTGTTCAATCAAATTGAAATGACTTCAATTATGTCAGTGTCGTCTAAGTAGCGTATACCAAATCTATGACCATTCTCTTTGGTCGGCTTTTCAATATACAATTACCAATACAGTCGCGCACAGTTTCAAATAAATTCTAAGCAAGAAGATTAAATTACCTACGTAGTATAAAATTCTTGATAAGAAAATCATGCAATTTTTATTTACTTCTGAAATTAAATCACTGCAAATAATATCAAAACAACTAAAAACTTGCTTCCTACCAATTTCAATGAATAATTGAACAGAAATGATTTTATTACTTAGGTAGGTACTAGTTTGATGCCAATCCAAACTAAGCCCTATGCTTTCGTGAAATCCAAATCTGTTCAGTAGTTTTAAAATAACGTGTGCACAAACAAACAGACAAAAATTCTAAAAATGATCTCAATGTATTCCATTACGTAGGTACCTATTCCAAACACAGCCAATTAACATTTTTATAAATATCTTCAATGTACATCCACGTCATGTTTTCAATTATGACTCAATCACAGACTTAAATTGCAGTCGAATGACATCTCAACCATCAAAATCGGTTCAGTGGTTTAGGCACGTCTGCCAAAACAATGGGAATATTTAAATTCCACGGCAAATTTTTCTCCACTAGTCATAAAAGCAATATTTTTAAAATTTTGTTAAGTAAACTACTATATTTAAAGAAAACCGGCCAAATGTGAGTCGGACTCACGTACGGAGGGTCCCTTAGCATCATACCATAGCGTAAATTCACTTTGACTATACCATACAATACAATAGTAGTAATATAATTATTGTCTTGAGATATATTTCTCTCGAGATTTTTTGCCCAACCACCATTTTTTGGTGTGGGGCTAGACAGAAGAATATACAGATTATGGGAGATAGTTATAAAATAAGTATTTTTTATGAAAGATAGTTTGTTGCAATGAAAGCGAACCGTAAAAGCTAGCTAGTTTATCAATAAAAATACATTTTTAAATGAATTTGAACGGTAATCTCTAAATGCAAAAGTGGTCACAAGAAAATCATTCGAACTCATGTAGAAAAAACTTTGCTTATCTAAAAAAGACACCTTCCTTCTTTTTCTACTTCGATGCTGGAAACAGAAACGGCAACATAAAATGTCAAATTCTGACATTATAATTTTGTTTTTCTTATCGGCCAGTTATTTTATGTACTTTTCAAATTTACCGAGGAGTTTACAGGGCCCGGTTTAATAAACGTGACAATAAGCGTGACAATTACAGGTGGAAAATCTGATAATTTCGTCAAAATGTCATGGTGGAAAATTATAGGTAGTACATTACTGCAGTGGCCAGCAAAAGACGCATCGATGGACGAACGTGTAAATGTGGGCCGAGGCGAAGCCAAGGCACACATACGTAAGTCCATCAATGCCTAGTTGTGGCCAAGGCTTGTATAGTGCTTTTCTCAAACAATGCTATTATGTTATTATTATGATTATGCAATAAATATTATGAATTATGAATTATGAATGCGCGGAAATGAAAATTAATCAACTTTTCAAAATCAATGACGAACAACAATAATTTTTCCTGCGATAAAGCTAGTAACTTATAACTTATCTGTGGTTAAAGTGTCCATTCGTTTTTTTTTTCATTATAAAGCTTTTTATTTGCAAGCCAGTTCAAAATTTAAACCAAACCTTTGATAAGTTACCTCCTTGGTTGCCATGTTTCGGAGTAAAAGATCGTTCCATTTTTAAATTACACGACATAATATAAGTTTACTATGTAATTTATTTGGCCGCTAAACTACGACAGATATAGATTTTCATACAACTATTGCCGGCCACTGCTCCCATAGTACAGCAATTTCGATTTATTTCAAAGAAGGTTGTCAACATAATGCTCAAATTTCCAAGCATGTTTGAGAAAAGAAATTTGTCGGATTGTAGCGACAATTTGACATATTTCTGTTCAATAATTTTTCTCCTGACAGGTGACATGTGACAGAGGAGTCGCGTGGCTAAGGAGGTAACAAGTACACGTGGCTTGCGATTTGATTGCCCAAGTGGCTCCGCCGTTTTATGGTGGTTTCAAGTGTGTGTTTTTGTTTAAAAACGGGGTTTTGAAATCGCCATATCCTATTACCGTACAATATCTAATAAATATATCTTCAACACTTGACACTGGCAAAATCTAACAAGGAAACGCCATTTAATAAAAATAGAATAGACATAATGACAATTTGTCCTGAAAAACTTGACATAAGTATTTGTTTTATTAAACACTTCTTCTTATCGTGTGGGCAGCAAGCCCTGGTATCAGAGTTTTTTTCAGACCACCTTACGGGCCTCTGACGTGGTTTTTATGTACCTAACCAAAGATAGTAGCCAGGATCAACGGCCTAACGTGCCATCCGAAGCATGGAATCATGTGATTCAGCCTGTAATATCCTAACAAACTGGGGAAAAATGCACAAAGTGACATGTCACTAGGTGTCCCCCGTGGGAATCGAACCCACGACCTACGTAAGCAGAACTCAATGCTCTTGACAATTTTGTCAATGTACATTTTTATTGAACTGTAAATAATTGTCGAATTTTCGCCTGTCGCCTTTCACCTGTAATTGTCGCGTTTATTGAATAGGGCCCTGGAGTGCGATTTTTGAATCTCATTCGCTGAGCTCAGCAGTTGAAAATGTCAAAATTACTATGGAGATTACTATGGAGATATGAATCTTCCTACTGCTGATTTGACTTTCAAAAATAGCACTGCTGAAGTATGATTTTTGAAAGTCGCATCAGCAGTAGGAAGATGCAAATCTCCATAGTAATTTTGACATTTTCAACTGCTGAGCTCACCGAATGAGATTCAAAAATCGCACTCCTGGTCGAAAACGACCTTATTTTTTTTTAAAAAATATCCGTAATCCTTTCATTTTAAAATCTCTAACATAGAAAATGTTGTTTTCTCCCCTCCGGACGAAAAGCGTAAATTTTCTTCCCGCTGCGCTAAACGAAGTTGCCGCTTTCCACCTCCGTCGAGGAGAAAAATAGTAAACTAACCTCGGGCAGTAAATAAGAAAGCCTCAGATCACATGTTTGTTGACCTCGGCTTCACCTCGGTCAGCAATCAAATGACATCTGAGACCTTTCTTACTTTCCTGCCCTCGGTGTGTAATCTACTATATTATTCACACAATTATTCGGTATGTCAAGCATTTTTTTGTCTTTATTTTATTTTTTACGGATAGAAGATATCATTATAAGAAACATTTTTTTTTTTCAATTCATGAAGTTTATCTGTAAATGGCAAAAGTGGGCTCGAAAAAATTATTCGAACTCCACGTTGTTAATTTTGTTGTTTAAAAATTTAATTTAAAAAATAAAAATTACCTGCCTTCTCTTTCTTACTCCATGTTGGACACAGAAACGGCAACATGAAATGTCAAATTCTGACACATTAAACATATTTTTTCTGAATGACCAGTTATTTTAAGTTGATATTTAGTTTAATCCTTTCATTTTAAATATTCTGACATATAAAATATTGTTATTGAGACAATTATCTCGAAATGGTTTTCCATTTTGTCCTCCCAAAAAAAAACTTGACATACCGAATTGACGAAAATGTCGGTGATTTTTTTTTCAGTATATTCAAAATTAGAATACCGGCGGTATATATATCATAGAATCTCCTCCTTGTCGGTTAGTAAAAAATATCACATGTGTAATTTTGAAACTATAAAAATATAAAAAAAAATAAGTGTTTAATAAATTTAATTAGTTATGTAGGCATATTCCGTTACTCCACATATTGTGAAATCATAATTTTTATATCTCTATACACAATTTTTTTGCCCACAGTGATGATCGTATTTAGTTTGAAAAAAATGGTATGTATGTAGGTTACACTTTAAATTAACCGAAACTTCCCACTTTGGTTAATTTAAAATGTTTTAGTTAAGTAATGAATTTCTTATTGTGTGAAAAAAACCTACCTACTAACTAGGTATTCTTCACAAAAAATACTTAACACTTTTCTTATCGATGGTGGGAGCTCAAACAAAAGGTCACGGAAAACTTACAAAACATTATCAACATTTTTTATTGAAAATTGACAGCAAGTGATGACGTCACAAACGAAAATATACCCTTAAGCTCAAAAATTGGCACCAAATAAAGTGTACCGTGTTCTAAATTTGCTCTTTAAAAACTGTACCTAGCCGCCAAAACTCATACAAAATGTAATTTTTCATTGGGTGCCAAAAATTATTTCGATTTTGTTTAGAGTTACTCTTCTATAGTTATTCTTATTCGTAGATCATCCCCCTAAAATACCGTCAGCAAAAAGGACCCTATAGATAGATGGAGAGAATCAAAGTCCATGCTTCTGCAAAACGCCACCGAATCTCGCTGTAAACTTATTTTTAATTTTTTTTACGTAGCCTGTTCAATATCCCACTGCTGGGTAAAGGCCCCCCTTTAACTCTCCAATCCTCTCTGTTGTGTGCAACTTCTTGCCAACTCTCCAAGAAGGCGGCCATGTTATCTCTCCACCATTTTCTTGGTCTACTTCGACGCCGGTGACCATCCTAGTTAACCCAGTCTGTGGTGATTTTGTAAACTAATATATATTATAATTCCTTACAGAACTCGACGACCCATCTCTAGTGACAACAGCCCAACACTACAAAGGACAGTTCTCTATAGAGGACAACCAACAGTTGTCGGAGAAACTGAACCATGCTCACCTGAAGTACAGAGCTATACTGGAGAATACTCTAGCAGGCAAGTTTAGTTCATAAGTCTACAGTTATATATAAGTCAAATAATTCCAACAAGTATACAGGGTGTTTCATAAGTAAGAATAAATTTTTAAAACTCATAAGGGGGTTGTTAAGACCGTCAAACTGAACAACTTTCTCTATGGGACCAACATTGAAATCGAGAAAAAAAATATTTTAAATCCCATACATATTTTAGCTCTAGTCGATTTGTAGAGTATACAGGGTGTTTCATAAGTAACAATAAATTTTTAAAACTCATAAGGGGGTTGTTTAGACCGTCAAACTGGGACAACTTTCTCTATGGGACCAACAGCGAAATCGCGAAAAAAAAAAGTCCTATCCCATACATATTTTAGCTCTAGTCGATTTGTAGAGTATAAAACATAAATATTTTTTTTCGCGATTTCGATATTGGTCCCATAGTGAAAGTTGTTCAGTTTGATGGTCTACACCTCCCCCTTAAAGGTTTATTTGTAGTTTTGTCACAGGAACTATAAAATAGTGTACGATACTCGTGACTTCAGTAAGTTCATTATTGAACGGTGTTTTTTTAAAGTTATTTTTAATTGACTTATTGCTTATGCGTCAGCACTGCATTTCCGCCTGTGTCAAGTAGTTTGTGGGAGTATCTATCCTAATTGTTTTTGATCAAGAACAATAAGAGATTGCAGATTACGGGGCCTCGTGGCAAGCAAAAACGCGATCCGCGCGAACACCACGCGAAAGACAACTGCTCGTGTCAGAACTTGTAACGTAATTCCGAACGGCGTTAAGCTCCCTCGCTACGCTTGGGCGTTAACTTCACGCCGTGCAATGATGGACTAAACTTAAGTCACACCTATCGTAATGTTCTATAGTTTTATGATCTAACCGTACCTTCTTCTTATCGTGTGGGCAAGCCCTGGTGTCAGAGTTTATTCAAACCGCCTTACGGCCTCTGACGTGGTTTATGTAACGACTACTACCACCAGAGATAATAGCCGGGACCAACGGCTTAACGTGCCATCCGAAGCACGGAATCATCTTTCTTTTCAGACAATCAGGTGATACAGCCTGCAATGTCCTAACCAACTGGGGAACAAAGTGACATTTCACTAAGTGCCCCCCGTGGGAATCGAACCCACGACCTCCGTGTCAAGAGCCCAATGCTCTTAACCATTAGACCACGGAGGCAGTTTAGCACCGTCCCTTTAAATAGGTACTATTAAGTACCCTCTTTAGTTACAACCTGTGGACAGATAGTAAAGGACGACAGAAAACCGTGGCGGAGGATAATCGGAGTGTAGTGATAATCGGAGCTAGGGCAACGTGTTCTATTTCTAAACTAATTACAATAAAGGCATTTATTATTATAATTGTTTACTCCACCAGGCTACTGTCTCCCCGACCCGTACAACACCCCGCGCCTGCGCGAGGTGGTGGAGAAGTTCATGCAGAGCCTCCGAGACCCCTCGCTACCTCTGTTGGAGTTGCAAGAGGTAACATACGATATATCTACTAGCTTTTGTCTGATCCTGTCTTTAATCCTAAACTTAGGGCCCTTTTCACCACTTCTGAGTAAGTTCTTGCTAGCTTATCCGACAGATAGTTTGACGTATTTTGTATGAAAATATGTCAAAATATCTGTCGGATAAGCTAACAAGAACTTACTCATAAGTGGTGAAACAGGCCCTTAAACTGTTTTAATTGAGAACTTAGAGTTTATTGCTAGGCTAGTTTAACGCTAGTGCAAGGCAAGATTATAAATAAACTCCAGCAGGCCTGTCTCACTCCGCACTGTAGGTATAAAAATGTACCTACGCGGTCGCGCCGCGACGTCGCGGCCTAATTCAGTCGAGTGCCGCGCGCTCATTGCATCGCACGCGTGACCTTAGTATAGATGTAGGTACTTACGCTCGTTACAATCTTGCGTTGCTGACATCCCTTACCATATACGCACAGAGAGTCCAATGTTTGCGTGACATTCACACACAGAGCGAGCGTTCTTAGATAGTGAACCTTCGGTTGTACTCTTAGAAGTTCCGTGCTCAAGATTAACTTGGTGACCCATGATTTTTGATAGAAAAACAACTGAGAGAGCTATTTTACCTGGAGTTAATTGCTATCCCAAAATGACGCGAGTGATGCACTGTTATCCTGCCTTAATCCGGAGCTTTTTGTTCTTATTGTTAACTGTCATTCTCTCTACCCAGGTACTATCGTCAACATCGGGCCGCATTCCGATCTCAGTTGAGAAGAAAGTACGCAAGCTGATGGCGCTATACGAGCGGAACATAACGAGTGTCCTCGCTCAGTTCCCCAGCCAGCAGATTGCGAGCGTCATCGATCAGTGAGTACCTTTATCTGTGAGAAGAAAGTACGCAAGCTGATGGCGCTATACGAGCGGAACATAACGAGTGTCCTCGCTCAGTTCCCAAGCCAGCAGATTGCGAGCGTCATCGACCAGTGAGTACCTTTATCTGTGAGAAGAAAGTACGCAAGCTGATGGCGCTATACGAGCGGAACATAACGAGTGTCCTCGCTCAGTTCCCCAGCCAGCAGATTGCGAGCGTCATCGATCAGTGAGTACCTTTATCTGTGAGAAGAAAGTACGCAAGCTGATGGCGCTATACGAGCGGAACATAACGAGTGTCCTCGCTCAGTTCCCAAGCCAGCAGATTGCGAGCGTCATCGACCAGTGAGTACCTTTATCTGTGAGAAGAAAGTACGCAAGCTGATGGCGCTATACGAGCGGAACATAACGAGTGTCCTCGCTCAGTTCCCCAGCCAGCAGATTGCGAGCGTCATCGATCAGTGAGTACCTTTATCTGTGAGAAGAAAGTACGCAAGCTGATGGCGCTATACGAGCGGAACATAACGAGTGTCCTCGCTCAGTTCCCCAGCCAGCAGATTGCGAGCGTCATCGATCAGTGAGTACCTTTATCTGTGAGAAGAAAGTACGCAAGCTGATGGCGCTATACGAGCGGAACATAACGAGTGTTCTCGCTCAGTTCCCCAGCCAGCAGATTGCGAGCGTCATCGATCAGTGAGTACCTTTATCTGTGAGAAGAAAGTACGCAAGCTGATGGCGCTATACGAGCGGAACATAACGAGTGTTCTCGCACAGTTCCCCAGCCAGCAGATTGCGAGCGTCATCGATCAGTGAGTACCTTTATCTGTGAGAAGAAAGTACGCAAGCTGATGGCGCTATACGAGCGGAACATAACGAGTGTTCTCGCACAGTTCCCCAGCCAGCAGATTGCGAGCGTCATCGATCAGTGAGTACCTTTATCATGCATAGATGTATATGCTCACGACTATATTCCCCGAGGGGTTAGTCAGAGATATTATTTCAGAACATCCACATTTCACCAGTAGTACCGAAACACTGTGTATAGTTGTATAGATATACTAGTGTTTTCCCGCGACTTCGTCCGCACAAATTATATACCAGATTTTAAGTCAGATCATAAGCTATCAAACAAAAAAAGTTTCATCAAAATCGGTTCAGTAGTTTTTGCGTGATGCGCGAACAAACAAACAAACTAACAATTTTGTCAATAGATGGCGCTGCACGTTTTTAAATCGCGCTATCGAATGTTATTTGAATTTATATGAAGAGAACCGCTACTTTTTTATTCTTCACGATTTTACGGTTTTATAATAGTTAAGATTAAGATACATGTATATGCTCACGACTATATTCCCAAAGGGTTTAGTCAGAGATATTCTGAAATCTCAGAACATGCACATTTCACTAGTAGTACCGAAACACTGTGTATAGTTGTATATATATAATATAATAAATATCTTGGACAGTGTCACAAAAATTATCTAGTCACATTTAAAGTTCCAGAATCTAGCCTGGACTTGTATTATGATAACTAGACAACGATATAGAATACATATATAGATACAAACATCCATGACTCGGGTACAAATATTCATATTCATCATACAAATATTTGTCCCTTACGGGATTCGAACCCGCAACCCTCGACACAGCAGGCAGTTTCACTACAGACTGTGCTGGCCGTCTATTAACTGTGTTATGTTGAACCAGTTTTTAAAATGAATATTTTTGTTACAGTCACGCTGCGTCGTTACCAAAGAGGGCAGACAGAGATGTATTCTTCATGAGCACGCAAGCTTTAGTTGTATTGGTGCAAAGATACAGGTATGTTCACCTTTATTGCACTTATTATACATACAGGGTGTTAGGGTAAACAGTTGCATTACAAACATTCGATCAGCTCCAAAGATTCGAGAAAGTCCAAACATTTTTCTGCGAATTTCCTAGAAAGCTATTATCTATGGGTACAATTACCCCACTGTTTACCCTAACACCCTAAATAGTAAATTTGGGTCGAATAGCCATTAAAATTTTCGATGAACCAACATTTTGTTTTTCGGTATTTAGATGTTCTAGTTGTTCAATTTGTTGGTATGAAGCACTTCCGTAAATGGGTTGGATTCAAGTTTAAGTGAACAATGGTATCGATTCGGTATTGCCACGACTTAACTTAAATAAATTTATTCCTGTCATTTTCTAACATTCGACTAAGAAAAGAGACAGAAAACCAAGAACTGACTTTAGTTCTGTCAAAGTAACGCTACACGCCCAAAATAAGATGGCATCATAATGCACGCCATCTTATTTAAGTCGTTTTTGGGCGTGTAGCGTCACTTTGACAGCACTAAAGTCAGTTGTTGGTTTTCTGTCTCTTTTCTTAGTCGAATGTTAGAAAATGACAGGTATAAATTAAGTTAAGTTAAGTCGTGGCAATACCGAATCGATACCAATACTCATTTAGGAGGTGTTTTTTTTTTTTTTTTTTGGACATTGTCACATAAATTATCTAGTCACATTTAAAGTTCCAGAATCTAGCCTGGACTTGTATTATGATAACTAGACAACGATATAGAATACATATACATATAGATACAAACATCCATGACTCGGGTACAAATATTCATATTAATCATCATACAAATATTTGTCCCTTACGGGATTCGAACCCGCGACCCCCGGCACAGCAGGCAGGTTCACTACAGACTGTGCTGTCGGGCCGTCAAATTTTAGACCATAACATTGAACATTATACAGTGCTACTATAATCTGTTTAGTGACTTAAGTATTATTTGTACAGGAATGGAATCCGAGGCAGAATGAAGGCCGCAGTCCACGATTTGCTGAAGCAATACTATCAAGTCGAAAGCCACTTCCAACTCGGTGAGTAACTTTTTATGTCAGAAAATTTATTGTCATAGCCGATTTCTATTACAGCCACAGCTTTATTAGAAAACAGTCAAATATACAGAGAAAGGTATGTTGAGATGGTTTGGTCATATGGAAAGAATGGATGAGTGCAGATTGACGAGTGCAACCTATAAGGCAAGCGTAAGTGGAAATGTTGGAAGGGGACGGCCTAGACGTACATATTCGGACCAAATTGGGCCAGGTCAGATCTACCCGAAACCGACGAGCATGCATGAAAGGACTAATGAATGTGGAGGAAGCTAGGGAGGTTTGTCAGGATCGTAGCAAGTGGCGTTCCGTTGTTTCTGCCTACCCCAGTGGGAGACAGGCGTGAGAATATGTATGTATGTATGCTAAACACAGATGCACTGATGATCTGAAAATCTCCATTTTTTGTTAACCTTTTTTATGCCATGAGGTCGACCTATAACGATGTGTTAATGCTGTCAACAGCTGTATTAGAACTCTTAAATAAATGAAACGCTATCGTTCCCAGGTTCGTACGACAAGTGCGTTATGTCGCTACGTGAACGGTACAAGGACGACATGCAAGCCGTCTCCAACATCATCTTCTCTCACAACCAGGTCGCCAAGAAGAACTTACTGGTAAGTGATATAAAACAATACCACACCCCGGACACTGCCTATAAAGGATAGAAAGTGACAAGATGGCGCCCGCAAATGAAAAACTGAGCTTAGTTCTGCAAGAACTATGCATTTACCTCAGCTGTGTTTAAACTAGCTTAATATTTATTTTATTTATTTATTTTATTTTAGGAAGATTTACAGCATTACAATTTTATTAAATATTCTTATATAAATCTAAACGCCAATTGAAAAATCTCCACATTTAAAAAGCATAAAACTAAAACTAAAATTATATTATATGCCACTCGTCTCATTTGTTACACAGATAAATTGGAAAATATATTAATCTTAACTTGTAATTGTAGTTTATCACTAACGGTCACTGGTGTTGCCAAAGTAAGCTTGTGCAATTTTGCGTTTAACGGTTGCCTTGCTCGTAAGGAATAGGTCAAAGTTATGCTCTGTGCTTAATTCGTTGCTGCGAATATGCTGGGGTTGTGTTTTTAAGGGGATTATTAGACCATCATCCCTACGGGGTAAATGTTGAATTCTCGAAAAAAATATCAGAGCTGTTCCATACAATACTGCAAAACTTCTCCACCCAAATTTATGGGAACAGCTGTTTTTTTTTCGTGTTTTTTACATTTGCTGCATAGAGAAAGTTCTTCAGTTTCATGGTCTGATAAGACCGATAATGAATGATAATTCTCTTAAAAAACTGTCAGCGTATTAAGTTGGACCCTGTACTTTACTACTTACTAATCTTCTTATCATGTAGGCAAGCCCTGGTGTCAGAGTTTTTTCAGACCGCCTTACGGCCTCTGACGTGGTTTTTATGTAACGACTACTACCACCAAGATAGTAGCCGGGACCAACGGGTTTAACGTGCCATCTGAAGCACGGAATCATCTTTCTTTTCAGACAATCAGGTGATTCGTCCCCCGTGGGAATCGAACCCACGACCTACGTGTCAAAAGCCCAATACTCTTAACCATTAGACCACGGAGGCAGTTACTAATGATAAAATGTTTGAATCAGGTGACCCTCCTGATCGACCACTTGTGGTCGAACGAGCCCGGCCTCACTGACGAGCTGGCGGCCACCCTGAACGAGCTCACGTCGCTGCATCGAGCCGAACATAGCAGAGTCGCCTTGAGAGCTAGACAGGTAAATAGAGTTTTCTTTTTTTATGGGTCCCGTAGCCACAGTGTGCCAACTTGCCCATGTTAAGGCGTATCAGCCGTGGACCACTCTCCTCTCACTCACACTCCATACTAATCGATGAGAAAGAGCGCGTGGCTCCGGTCAGAATTTTGCTGTTTTCTTTGAAAAATTAGATGATTTTTTATTAATTTCGAAAAAGTAAAAAAACCACATCATTCTAAATTGTATTGTGAACAATATAGTAAATTTTCATTTTGTTCCGATTAAAAATGTAAGAGTAAAATGGTTACAACTGGAAAAAAAGGGGTGACTTTAGAGTCCCTTTTCTTCGGTTTTATTCATTAAAATCGATTTCTAGAAAAACCACATCACTTCTCATATCCTGTAGATGGTTCAGTTTAAATTTCAGCTCAAAAAGTGCCATAGTTAATGAATGAAATGGTTACAAAATTACCCAAAACTGGCAGGTAGCCCCTTAAGCTGTTAACACTTTGACTGCTGACGACCTACGTCGTAGGTCAGCGACAAATGGGCCGCAGTGCGCACGACTCAAACGTTGAGTCAGAATTGTATAGCATTCCACAGTGTTAGCACTGAGCGAGTATCATTGTTTTGAGCTTAGCAGCGAAAGTGTGCTACGCTGGATGGACAGTTGAAATTTTCAGAGGATTTGCGCTATTATGGCGGGTTAGTCTGTGTCCCACTGCTGGACAAAGTCCTCTCTTCTCGAATCCTCCTTTTGCAAAACTCGTGATCGCCGCAACGACCGGTCCTGCGCTGTCTTCATCCAACGTGATCCCGCCGCCTTCACCAGCAAGTCTGGTATGATTTATCTACACGCGCGCCTTTGCTCCATAGAAAATAACCGGTTCCCATGCTTTTCGGTGAACGAAAGCCGCGCTTACCGCGACAAGTGGTATGGAATAAAGGCGAGTCGTGCGCAAGAAGAGAAATCATGCTAGACGTGCACGTGCGTCCACGTTGTGGCGGATCACTGTCTACCCACGCTGCGCTTTCCAGTACGCGGTCGCCACTAGAACTCTTCGTCCATAGGTTCTGCAAGCAATATGCCCCACCCACTGCCACTTTAGTTTAGCAATTCGGTATGTCAAGTTTTTATTTGTCTTCATTTTTATATTTTTTACGGACAGAAGACATAATTTTAAGATACCTATTTCATTCTTATTGCGATTCATCGAGTTTATCAATATAAATTTAATTTTTAAATTATTTTGATCTGTAATCTCTAAGTGCAAAAATGGTGGAGAGAAAATAATTCGAACTCCATGGAGAAAAACTACATAAAGCTGTATTTAAAAAAAAAAAACCTGCCTCCTCTTTCTAACTCTATGCTGGAAAAAGATACGGCTACATCAAATGTCAAATTCTGACATTGTGAAACGTAGGTTGAGTATTCTATAGATTTCCTGACAGCGTATACTCGAAAGGGACAGAGATATGACAAAAATGTATGAGAAATCGTGCCTTTGTCTGCCATAGTTGCAAGATTTTGTATGCAATTTCAACTGTGGCAAACAAAAATATCGCATACGCAGAAAGGGACAAACGACATGGATTTTGTCGCATTCACTCTGTGTAATTAGCGTATAAGGCTGTCTCGTTTTCGTGACTATTATTATTTTAATGCCTTTATCTAGTTGATTCTCTTTCTACGTTGTGAAAGTATATTTTTTTCTTAATGGCCGGTTATTTTAAGTTGATTTTATGTTTACCAAGGAGTTCACAGGTATGCCAGTGACGTCACTGCACGGACCGAAAAACGACGTTATTTTATTAAAAATATCTGTAATCCTTTCATTTTAAAATCTCTGACATAGAAAATATGATTATTGAGACAATTATCTCGAAATGGTTTTCAATTCAGCCCTCCAAAAAAAACTTGACATACCGAATTCTTTGGGCTATGTCAGTTACTCTGGTTCTTCTGCGAATCTCTTCATTTCTGATTCGATCTCGCAGTGAAACTTCGAGCATAGCCCTCTCCATTGGGTGACTTTCAGCCTTTTTATTAGGTCTTGAGTGAGCGACCACGTCTTAGTTCCATATGTCATTACTAGTGAATAATAATTATTTCTCCCCTCCGGACGGAAAGCGTCAATTTTCGTCCCGCTGCGCTAAACGAAGTTGCCGCTTTCCACCTCCGTCGAGGAGACTTTCAATTTCAATTTCAATTTATTTATTGCACATCATAATGTTACAAAATGTTATAGTGGAAATGTTCAATATGAACCCTGTTTGTATGGTATGGCAAATTAGGAGAGAGGAGGACCATTATGTATTTAATAATATCATTAAAGTATTCATTTATACTGTAATAAGATTTGATGAGTAAGAACTGTTTTAATTTTGTGAAAAAATTGTTGTCTTGTGTTTCGTCTTTCCTGCCCTCGGTGTGTAATCTACTATATTTCTTGCAGGTGTTGATAGCAGCCCACCAGCCAGCCTACGAGCTGCGCCACAACCAGATGGAGTCTATATTCCTGTCGGCAGTCGACATGTACGGGCACGACTTCCACCCGGAGAACCTTCAGAAGCTGATCCTGTCGGAGACGTCCATCTTTGACATACTACACGACTTCTTCTATCATAGCAACGCTGCGGTAAGTCTTAGGTTTAAGGGTATATTACCGTTGGCTTGCTCCAAAGGTAGTCTGGTGATATTTTCAATACTATCCAATTAAAGTCAATTAAATTTTTCAGAAAACAATCTAGAAACTAATCTCTATGTTTGTATGAAGTCAGATTTACGTTAAATGTATAGTTTTAAAGTTACAGTGCCTCAAAGATTTCCATACAAATCTTATATTAATCCTAGCATTAAAACTGTATATTTTAACGCAAATCTGACTTCATACGAACATAGAGATTAGTTTCTAGATTGTTTCTTAAAAATTTTATTGACTTTAATTGGATAGTATTGGAAATATCACCAGACTATTTGTATGCAGCGCATGGTCGTTTTAATGTTTGTCAAGATGTCAATCCTATATAATAGTTGACAAACAAATCGTCTTTTAGCATGCAAAAGTCAAACTATTGCTGTTCCATGTGCGGCCACGTTATGGCTTAATCTATTGGTAAAACATCTAAGGGTTGTGTCGATATATTTTATTTTATTCAACATTTAAGACAAATTTTATCGATAAATTATAAAACACGTTACCTATATGGCTAGGCTAGGCTACAAAACATTTTATTTTTAACTAAATATAAAGCAAAGTAGACAATTGTAATAGTGCACAGCAAAATAACGTGAATCAAGTTTGTTATTGCATGGTGTTTCAAGCATATCTTCTAGTTTTCGGATTTAAGATCTTAGAAGTGTAAACATAGAATATGATGTTTGAAGTATCTGCAAATAAATAGAAAATTCGTTTATTTACATGCACACATTCATAAGGTCACGCCATTGTCCTATGGGGCTAACTAATCTAGGGCTGCCACCGCCAAAATCGCCGTTGCCGGACAAAGACTTCAAAAACCCCGGACATTTCAGTAAAATCTGAAATTTTCAACGAACAACCAGGATAAATTGTATTTTGACAGTAAAATTCAGCTTAGGTCGTTACTTCACACTCTAAAACATGTTGTCGCTGTAGAAAAAATGCAGCTCTATGTCTCGCTTTCTTTCTCTATATCACGCTCTCTTTATCTCTCTTGAACACTCTTATTTTCTCAATATCTTTCTTTCGTTCTCATCTCTTTCTCTCACTCTTCTTTTTTCTGTTTCATTTTTTAATCTTTTACCTTTCTTCTCTAAGGTGTCTCGCTCTCTCTCTTTCCCAATCTCTCACAAGATGAAAGTACAGATAAATTACCCAACATTTTTGTTACCTACATGGGCGTACCCAGGGGGGGGCAGGGGGGGGGGGGGGCAGCTGCCCCCCCTGGAATCGGCCTAACCTGCCTTCCGTACGTGAGAATTCTGGTCAAAGCGACGTCATGTCACTGAAAAATTTCGAGCTCGCTTCGCTCGCTCCGATTTCTGTTCATTATGCCACTGTTATGTCGGCCAAATTCTGGTCCAGTTACGTTGTATTATTCATAAATTTCGAACTCATTTCGCTCGCTCTTTTTTCTATTCTACTATAGCAGCATTGCTTGCTATAGACATGGTAGTCTGTGATGAGAAATTTTGAGATCTCTTCGCTCACTTTGCTCGCTCCAGAATTGGGTGAAAACTCGCTTCGCTCGCTCTAGGTTTTGGATCTTTTCATAGTGTAGTTAAATCTTGAGCTTGCTTTTAGGTCGTAAAAAACTTGAGCTCGCTTCGCTCGCTCCAGAATTTAAAACTTATAATACTGATCTCACTGTATTGCAGTAAAATCTCGAGCTCGCTTCGCTCGCTTTTGGCTAGACACTCCAGAATTCGTTGAATTGTCGAGCTCGCTTCGCTCGCTCCTGGCTACGATTGTATCACAAAGACCTAGATGCATTGCAGTAAAATCTCGAGCTCACTTAGCTTCGCACACTCCAGAATTCAGTGAAATTTCGAGCTCGCTTCGCTCGCTCTAGGTTTTGGATCCTATATGTAGTGAAGTAAATTCTCGAGTTTGCTTGGCTCGTTCTAGATTTTAGGTCGTCAAAAACTGGAGCTCGCCCAGACTTGCCCCCCCCCCCCCCAAGACCAAAAGCTGGGTACGAACATGGTTACCTAGTAGTTCAAATTTCAGTCACGTTTTTCCCTTAACCTTTTTTACCAATTCGCATATTTTCTTAATATATTTTTCCCCACACGCATAAATTCTCCAAACTGTGTTGTCACCAGAGATTAGTCCACTCTAAGGCAGACCTTCATCATTACAGCCTATATTCGTCCCACTGCAGGCTACAGGCCTACCCTTATGGAGGGTGTATGGGCGTTAGTCCACCACGCGTGCCCAATGCGGATTGGTCGACTTCACAACCAGGCAGACCTTTATAAGATACTAGTGTTTACCCGCGACTTCGTCCGCACAAATTATATACCAGATTTTAAGTCAGATCATAAGCTATCAAACAAAAAAAGTTTCATCAAAATCGGTTCAGTAGTTTTTGCGTGATGCGCGAACAAACAAACAAACAAACAAACAAACAGACAAACAGACAGGCAAAATTTCTAAAAAAGGTTGATTTCGAGTCAGGGATACCTAAAAACCATATCGTAATCATTTTTTTGTAAATATCTTCAATGTACAGACACACTTCAGTTACAGTTTTATAATAGTTTAGATTAGATTAGATACTGACACTACTTCATTAATTTATCCACTATTTCACGATAGACTCAGAATTACGAAACGAATTACGTATACGAATTTTTGCCTGCGAATAGTCACCAAAAAACGGGTTCATTTGACAACTCATGTTTGTTGCTCTATTCCTGTAATACCTTTATGATATAAATACGTACAGAAACAAAGAGTTCCATGTCAAACTTGAGCATGTTGAAGGCGGTGATCTCGACGGGCACCTGTGCTCGAGCGATCATGAACACCACCATCCTCCTGATGCTCAGGTCTTGTACGTTCTCCCAGCCGCTGCAGTAGAATAGCGTGGACGTGTCGGCGGACTGGAATAGTTGAATAGTGAAATATGGGAAGCACAAAGTTAAGGCACCGAGCCTCCAGTGCTGCCTTAAGAGGATAGACGAGTACAGTTTTTTCCATACAAACGTATTCCCCTGTTTTCTCCCTGGATAATGATACTAGAGCAAAAATTTCTTTAACATACAATCTATGTTACTAAACTCGGTCCTAGCTGCAGTTGTCTCTTTCGCATTCTAGTCGATGGGGTGTATGGGTGAGGCGGATCGAACACATATGTATATGGTTGGAAAAGTGACCTATTCTCCAAATTAGCATTTCAGCCCGCCTATCGTATCGCAAATCGTATTTTTTTATAATGCAACATTTCCGAAATCACATTGTATTGTAGTCATTGCTGATTTTCATTTTATCGAAATGGAAACGGACGAACGGATCGGTCTTTGCTTTACATCGGGATCCTCGCCATCCAGCCATCCTACGAGTACTTACTTGGTTTTAGTATAATTTCAACCAAACCAACCAAAGTGGTAGTAAGGATTCTGAGCACCCCGATTGGCATACGATTTCAGAATAGTGTATTTTACACCATGTAAGAAAAGATATAAAAAATCATGTTTATGATAGTTATGGAACCCTAACTTTGACATTGAGTAATTATGTATAGAGCAGACAACGCGAACAAAATCTGTGCACCATGATCAGCAGTGTGGGGCGCGTGCTGGGAGCGTCAGGCTGCGACGAGCGCCTGGCACAGGCTAAGTGGGTTAGAGCGCGTGCACCCTAACGCGTGTTACAAAACATTACTTCTCGGTAGCTTCTCTAGTTAACATAGTACCTCAATGAACTTTGACTACTTATATGAGGACTGGTAACGCGTGTAATTCTACTAACAAATATTTCTGCCACTTTGTGCGGGGGGCGAGGTAACATGCAATCCGCAACTTTGGATTTTATTCCCCATAACTTTAGATTCTAATTTAAAATGTTAAAAATCATGAAAAGTAGGCTCGTGTGAACCCCAAACGTTCTAAGTTCGAAGTTATTGTTTCGCAATTATTATAGGCAGGTAAATACACATGATCAATTGTTCTTATACCGTGGCAGAGGGGAAATGCTACCGCAAGGCTGACTATAATAAATAGTTAAAGAAGCCTAAAAACTGTAGACTTACCAAAGTTTTGAGCTTAGACGAATATTTGCAGGGCAGGTAGATGTGTATCACGCAGCCGGCCACGAATATCATGTACCTCAGGTCTAAACCTACTCCCTGGAATATTTTATTAGGATTCAGTTAGTATATCAAGATCCGGCCGGCGGTCGCATAATTCGGTATGTCAAGTTTTTTTTTGTTTTTTTTTTTAATTTTAAAGGATAGAAGACATCATTTTAAGAAACTAATTTCATTTTTAATAATATTTTTTTAAAAATTATTTTAATTTTATTAAAAATAACTGTAAAAAATGTCTTACATAGAAAATATTTTTAATAAGTCAATTATCTCGAAATGGTTTTCGATTTAGCCCTCCAAAAAAAAACTTGATACACCGAATTATCCACCTATTTGTTTGGTGAACGAAATGTGATTTAAGTGAAAGTTTATACAGGGATTTATACAACGCTGCCGGCTTGCCTAGCAAAATCTTGCCGCTAGTACCTTTACCATGATGATTTATGGTACCATTTTTTCCACCGATCTGTTTGGGAAGTAATTGAGGTGCCATCTAAAGGAGACCGATGTAGAGAAGCGGAAAAACTAGGGTTGCGACCTCATAGTCTGCCGCGACTTCGCAACTCTTCGCCATCTTTATAATATTATCTAAACTATTATAAAACTGTAACTGAAGTGTGTCTGTTCTGTACATTGAAGATATTTACAAAAAAAAGATTACGGTATGGTTTTTAGGTATCCCTGACTCGAAATCAACCTTTTTTAGAAATTTTGTCTGTTTGTTTGTGTGTTTGTTTGTTTCGCGCATCACGTAAAAACTACTGAACCGATTTTGATGAAACTTTTTTTGTTTGATAGCAATTATGTTCTGACTTAAAATCTGGTATATAATTTGTGCGGATGAAGTCGCGGGTAAACACTAGTATTTAATAAAATAATAACCTCAGTGACGCAATACATCAAGTTACAAAGTTGAATCATAGTGGCCATGAATATGAGGCCGAGCCAATTGTTAAACGTGTCCTGTATGTAGTCAACGAACCTGCAACAAATATATATCACAAATATATATAACAATTACATAATACACTTTTTAACTACTTTTTAAGCAGAAAACACAACTGAACAATCTACAGGACATGAGAAGTGATTTGATTTTTCTCGAAACCTATTTTAATTAATAGAACTGAAGAAAATAGACTCTGAAGTCACCCCTTTTTTTCCAGTTGTAACCATTTTATTCTTACATTGTTGATCGGAAGAAAATGTAAATTTACAATTTACTTCACAATACTATATAAGTACAATGATGTGGTTTACTTATTTTTTCAAAATTCATAAAAAAATTATCTCTTTTTTCAAAGAAAACGGCTAAATTCTGACCGGTGCCACGCGCTCGTTCCTTTGACTATTTATTATAAGGACTATCCTTGTCGTAGCATTTCCCCTGTGCCACGGTATAAGAACAATTGATCATATGTATTTACATTCAATTTTATACCTTATCACTAAACGAGACAGCCTATAATTGCGAAACAATAACTTCGAACTTAGAACATTTGGTGTTCACACGAGAATACTTATCATGATTTTTAACATTTAAAATTGGAATCTAAATTTAGGGGGAATAAAATCCAAAGTTGCGGATTTCATTTTACCTCGCCCCCCACCAAAAGTGTCAGAAATGTTTGTTAGTAGAATTACACGCGTAACTAGTCCACATATAAGTAGTCAAAGGCTGGCTCACATCGATTAATATGGAGAGACGTGATCCCAGGCAGTACGCCTTAAATCCAAGTGTAACAAACTTACTCGAACGTACGATTTTGATCCTTAATAACCTCGACCACAGCTCCATAAACATCTTCCTTCATGAACGCGTCCTCCATCGCCTTCCCTAGCATGTTCAGCTTCAAACAGGCGTGGTTTATCGCCAGCCCGTAGAACCCGTCGTAGCCCAGGAAGTTGATGATGTAGAATCCGCCGCAGTACGTCATGTAGATGAACATTATTTCGAAGTAGGGCGAGTTGAAGCGGTCTTCGGGCGGGGCTAGTGGGTTGTTCAAGTCGTGTACCTGTGGATAATTGTGTGGTTTGCACATTATGTTTAAAAAATTCAAATCACAGTTCACATTTTGGCCATTCAGGTACTATGTCAATTTTAGCACACTTTCTTAGTAAATCGCTGTCGATATCACTTTCACCCGCCTGCGCTCGTCGTTACCCATGTGGCGCATGACGTTTGTTTGTCGTGCTAGTTCTAGTATGTAGTACATAATAGTTCAAAGGGTTAAAAACACACCCTCACTTCACACAAACGGGCTCGCACTCAACAATAGGTAAGCAAGTGCGATACTGGTAGGACAACTGTTGCCTACTGGTGTCTTCCTCCCGTCTTCTGCGAGTGGTGACTGGTGAGGTAAAAATTCGTGGGTGTGTTCATATACTGTTTGTAGTAGTAACATACTCTTTCTTACACTGGTTAGAAGTGTGTTGTCTGAATTAAACAATGGTTTCGTACCCAAATGATACCAACGGGTCCTTTACGAAGCCATCCATCTGTGTATTTTTGAACCGAAATAAAAACCGAGAAATAAACATCAAAACTTACATCTATAATACCATATACCGCGCCTTCGGTAGGTGCGCAGCAAGAAGGAGCGTAGCTGCCCGGTGCGCAGCAAGAAGGGGCGTAGCAGCCCGTTCCATTCTGTCATTTCTTCATGAACGTTCTTGATTTACCGTCGCGAAGGACGACGGTCTCGCTGTGCACCTACCTCTACGTAAGGCGCGCTCTAGCGCTTGTAACACCAATGAGCGTTTTTCTTTTCTTTTTTAAATTTAGTTCCTAAAAATCTCGACAGATGGCATGTTTATCGCCCATAGAGCCGTACGCGAGATCCTGTCAAAATTTTGTCAAGACTGTGCCTGCCTTTTTATTGGAATGCCAAGGGATCGAGCCCATACAGCCATGTCAGGCGTAAAACTTTCGAATTTCCGATTAAAACGATTAGTAAATAATGAAATATGTCATTAAAAGATGCATTGGCATCTTCTTGATCATCTTTTCACTCTTTATTATTTTAAAGAAACACTTTTTGAAATGTTGACGTTTCTTCGCACAGACCGTAGCGCCATCAATCGATCCCCAAGAAAACAAAAAGAAAAACGCTCATTACCATATACTTATTAGGCTCAGACTTCAACATGAAACTGAACAGCGTCATGACGCCAGCCATGATGGGGAAGGAGCTGACGCAAGTGACCACAGTCACCGCCCACCATCGCTCGCTGAAGCGCAGGTTGTTCGCTACACTCGCTCTGACGATGTCCTGGTGCGAGGCTGGCAGGAAGTTGTAGAGGTGGTAGTCCCGGTCTATCTCCAGAATTATGTTCCATGCTGGTAGACTTTTGTTTACCATTAGGAACATCTGCGGATGATACACAATGATTGGTGCGTGTTTATTGACAACGTACGCCTAAAACCGACTCACTCTGCACATGCATAGAACTCAGGGGACTCAGTTCAACTGAATTGAAATGAGATTGAGCTGAAATTCATCAGTCATCATGCATTAATGGAATTATGGGCATAAAAAGGAAGCCAGTAAGCCAGCAAATGAGAGAAAACAGGATTGAATTGACCAAATTGGTCCAGAATGCATTCGGAGTTTCAGAGATATGGAATAGTACTTTCTGGTTTGAAAAGCGCGTCCCAAGGGTGTCCCTCCTTATACTGTGCCGATGGTAAACCCAAGAGGACATGGAGATAAAACTTAAACAGCTAAATGGACGAAAAAAAGTATTTTCCCAGAATTGGGACAGATACATCGTGCTCTTGTATATAGCCTGAAGCAAAAATATTAAGTAGGTATTCAGGCTACCTATGTTACCTTTAGAAATCCACCGAGGAATGGTCCGAGCACGGTTCCGTGTCTTATTATTTCTACGAAGTCACTTGTCATCCAACTTTGGTACACATTAATCAATATAACTGTGGCTACTGGTGCTACAGTTACTATTACGATGCCTGGAACATAAAAGTAAGCTATAGCCTGTAGAATCCCACTGCAGGGCAAAGGCCTCCTCTCACGAATAAGGGTGAGAGGGAGTGGGCCATACTCCACCACGCGGGCCCACTGCGTGTTGGTGGAGGCAAGTTAGTGGTCACCTTGCTGTCAGAGAATTTTCAAGCCGCCAATAGGCCTCTGACTTGGCTTAACGAATAGTTACAACGCCATCTGACGGAACTATCCGAGACCAACTGCTTAACGTGCCTTCCGAAGCACGGAAACGCTCGAGATGAAATACCACTAAAGACTGACCGGACCTGACGTTGCTTAACTTCGGTGATCGTTTCCAATACCGAAGCTCCACTACGCCAACGAGCGCTGGAACATATCATTATAAAATCAAAGATATAACAAAATGTAAAGTAAGTTGTTTAATCACTTTTCCATACAAATATTCGGTAAAAACGAATATTTAGAAAGTAAAAAATAATTTGGTCACCAATTATTTTTATGTATGTTTTACCTTTTAACTCTCTTTAAGATATTTTAGGTCAATTAATGTGTCGGGGACAGCAAGTGATTGTTGATAAAAAATCTATGGTCATTTCATAGCGGTCCCCTACGCATTAATTGACCTAAAATATCTTAAAGATAGTTAAAAGGCAAAACATACATAAAAATAATAGGTGACCGAATTATTGTTCACTTTTTAAATGTTTGTTTTTAACGTAGGGGGTTTTTTAATTAGAACGTTGATTGTGAATCTAGTTCATATAAAGTATAGTAGAGAAAAGGATATCTTACAAATACTCAGTAGTCGGCATAAATTTCTTTTCGGATTCGGATATATGAAGCCGACGCACATGAAAAACGTTATTATTTTGTACGTCTTGTGAAAGGGACGGAACTCTAATTCGTCGCCCTCTTCTGTAATATAAATATATGAATCAGTCCACGAGCACAAAATGGAGGATTCTACTTAAGAGGATAGACCAGTATAGTTTTCTCGATACAAACGTTTTTCCCTGTTTTCTCCCTGGATAATAACACTAGAGCAAATATTTTTTTTACCATACAATCTATGTTACCCATAAAGGTATTATACTCGTACCTTACAGGAACGAGGAACGTTTTTGGATATTTTCAGGACCGCTCTTTTTCAGACATCCAGTAAACAAATTTGACGAATATAAACAAAAACAGCAAAACACGGACAGAGCCAAAGTCTTTCTCATATTATTTTTGAAAAGAATATTAAAATTGGTTTAGTTTTGGATGAAACAGGGAAATACGAAATGCTCAAAACTCAAACTCGCAACTTTCGCACTCTAGTCGGTGAGGTGTATGGGTGGGGCACATCTGATAAATACGTAAACAGTCGGAAAATTGACCTATTCTCCAAATTAGCATTTCAGCCAGCCTATCCTCTTAATATGTTGACGGAACTTCAAGGGGATGATCAAACCATCAAACTGGACAACTTTTTCGTAGAGACGTCGAAATTGTGAAAAAACAGCTGTCCCATACATTTAGATCGAGTTGGATTGCAGTTTTTTATGAAACAGCTATTATTTTTTCGCGATTTCTAGTATTAGTATTTATAGTTATTTCCATAGCTCCCCGCTACCTGTCTCTGGTCGTCGGTCCAGCGCCTAAACTACTGTCTTTCGTGGCCTAAATTATAGAACTCTGAATCTCCATCGGTTGTCAGTTCTTCGGCAGATATAACCACCCGCTTCATCGTGCTGAATATCTGAGCTATGTCAACCACTTTAAGTTCTCTGACGTATCACATCAGCCAGCTGAGCTAGCAAAGTTATAATATTAATGTAGATAAATCTAAAATCTCACCAGTTCTCTCTTCAATCTCCTCATTGTCATCCTTTTTAGTGAAAAACCGCATTTTTACTCATAAAAACGTATCAACTTGTTGAGAATTCCTTGAAGAGTAAAACTGAAGTAACGGAATGCAATAACAATGCCTTTAGGATATAAAATTATGCTGTGATTTCCTTCGGAATTGCAGAACAGGAGTTACAAATGTAATGTAGCGCCCTGGGGCGTTCGTTTCCATGTAACTGTTTACAGCTGTAAATAGCACCGATTGTTGATTACATACTATTTGTGTTTATCTTCTGATATTTTAGTACCTCAAACTAACGTGTATATTCACTTAGTATGAATTGATTTTTTCTCTCGTCATGTTTCTAGGTATTTCTTGCCACATTTTTTTCTTAGCCTTCTGAAGCAATAAGCGGCGGTAAATTGCATCGATTGTAGTGGATTACCGGCTATTTCAGTTTCTCTTTTGTTATTTTTAGTACCTGGGACTTACGTGTTTTTTCACTTAGTATGATATATTTTATTATACATTCTAACTTCATTATTTTAAATTAGCGCCCCTTCTTGATCCGTCACTGATAATCGCTAATCAGTGCAGTGCTTCACTTAATTTGAAATTCTTTGTGATTCGATAGAAGTTTACTATAAAATATTAAAATGGTCTTTGTGCTTCTAATGTGATAAAATTGACTAGTTGAACTTGATTTATAACTTAATTTAAGATCTTAGAAGCGTGAACATAGAGTATGATGTGTGTAAAATCTGGAAAATAAAAGACATTTTTTTGTAAGTAAGTATATATTACATAACAGTGTAGGTAAACTCCGTATAATGAAAATTCCCAAGCCGTTGCAGAGCATTTTTCTTCGAAGCTCTCGGGGATTATTAGATGATTTTAGATGTTATTTCAACAATTGCAAAGTCGATAATTGTTTGACAGTTAAAATGCCGCTCCGCTTCTCCAGGGCCCTGTTTAATAAACATTACAATTGTAATTTACAATTACAATTCAGGATACATTGCTGAAAATGTTAGGTATATGTTACCTACTGCATGTTTAGCGTCATTGCTAACCAGCAATGTACCCTGAATTGTAATTGTAAATTACAATTGTAATTTTTATTAAACAGTCGCCGGCCCTAAGGCTGACATTAGGCGAATTTAGAACCAACTTTTTTTTTAATTTGCGAAATACATATCGCGGAAACTAATACGAATTACTATACTCGGTCCCTTGAGTTTCCAGTAAGTCCCTTTGAGAATATTGTTTGAAATGCAACATGCAACATTAGACGTGTGAATCAGTAGTTTGTATAACTCTGGTAGATGGCGCTGACGTCCCTTAAAGACGATGATATAGATTGAAAATTTCGTCGTGGCTTGCGGGGCGACGACAACTCGGTTGTAGTGGAGCATGCCCCGGATAGGCAGGTCGTGGGTTCGAATCCCGCTCGCCGCCCGACTTTTTCAATATTTAATTTGATTAAGCTAACATGGCATACATGTAGAATAAGAAATTCGGATATTTTTTAGTTTTATGGTCTAACGTCCTTAAAAAGTCAGCATATTAAGAAGAACTCTGCATATATTTTTTGCAGCGAATTTTGTGACCATCACGGTATGGATTGTCGCTAGTTAAAGTAAACATAATGAGTAGGTACTAACAGAAACAAACAGCTCCATGTCAAACGTCAGCATGTAGAAAGCAGTGATACTTGAAGGTATCTGAGCGCGGGCTATCATGAACAATATCATTTTCCTTATTCTCTGGTCGTCCACCGACTCCCAACCGCTGCAGTATATAAGGGTCGCCGTTTCTGATGACTGGAATAATAAATAAATATAAATAAGTATCTTGGACATTGTCACACAAATTATCTAGTCACATTTAAAGTACCAGAATCAAGCCTGGACTTGTATTATGATGACTAGACAACGATATAGAATACATGTAACATGAAAACATCCATGACTCGGGTACAAATATTCATTATTCATCATACAATTATTTGTCCCTTACGGGATTTGAAACCGCGACCCTGGCACAGCAGGCAGGTTCACTACCGACTGTGCTATCGGGCCGTGATATGGATGACGAATGAATATGAATTGACTTAAAGGCGAGATAGCAATGGACAGCTCTCTGCCAGACCGTTAACGATGTGATAGATGGTCTGTTCCGGAGCACCACAGTCTCTCTCGGATGAGCTTTTTATCCCCTACTTGTGGAGATCATCATCACAGCCTATATACGTCCCACTGCAGCACAGCTAGCATGCCACCTACGACAAAGCGTTTAAACGAGAAAAACGTCATGCGCACTCTTTCTGACATACGTAAAATAATAAGGATGGAGGCACATCTCGAGTTTTATCGTTTTCTCGGGGGTGGCATGCGAGCTCTACATGGCACAGGCCTACCCTCAGGTAGGGTGTATGGGCGTTAGTCCACCACGCGTGCCCAATGCGGATTGGTAGACTTCACATACGCATCGAAATTTCTTCTTCAGCGTATGCAGGTTTCCTCACGATGTTTTCCTTCACCGTTTGAGAGCTGTCAGTATTACGTACATAAGTTAGAAAAACTCATTTTCAACCCTCCGGGCGGAAAGTGTCAACTTTCGTCCCGCTGCGCTAAACAAAGTTTCCGCTTTCCGCCACGTATACTAACCTCGAGCAGTAAATAAGAAAGCCTCAGATCACATGTTTGTTACATGAGATCTGAGACCTTTCATACTTTCCTGCCCTCGGTGTGTAATTAATCTACTATGGTACATGACATGACTTACGTACGGATTCGAACCCGGACCTCAAGATTTCCGCCACCGATGCTCATATTCACTTGTGGAGATAATAGTTACATAATATCCTTCTAAAATAACAATGAAGGCATACTAACAGTGCTCTGCAGTTTGCTAGCAAAACGACACGGCAAGTAAATGTGCAGTACAGATCCCACGATGAATATAGTATACGTTAGGTCCATCCCGAATCCCTGCAATTATAAAAAAGGTTACGACGTCCTCACCAGCCTGGTAACAAAGGCTTAAGGCCTCGTTCAAGGAGACGCGGGGCGTCAGGCGCCGCGGTGCGCGGAGCGGGCTGCCAGAAACACAAATATACGGCGATGTATACAGCGTTCACGGAGAAGCGTTTTTGCACGCGTCAAATTAGGTAACCTATCTTACTTTCGAAATTTCACTGACCGAATTTCAGTTGTTCGAAAACGGTTTATAGAATTTTCTAGTGACAGATATTTTGTTACACATACATTTGTTACTCCTTATAAAGACTTGACAGAAGTATCATTTTCCAGAAAATTTAAAATCAGAATTTCATAATCATTTTTTTTCTTTTGACAACGGTCTTCTGGGTTCGAAGTTTTAAAATGTAGAAGCAACTTTTTCCAAAGTATGACTAGGACACTGACACAACACAGTAAAGTTTTCTGTAATAATTACCTAGTAGATACATGATACCAGGATTATAGCACCAACATGCTTGCTAGCATGCTGCTTGCTTGCTTAGGTTAGGTTAGAACATGTAAAACACTTAGCGGAGCGAGCGAAGCGAGCAGAGCATCAAAATGCTTGCTGCATGCTTGCTTGCTTGCTGCATGCATGTTGCATGCTTGCTGCATGTTTGCTTGCATGTTGCTTGCTTGCTTGTATGCATGTTGGGGGGTGCAGGGGGGCTGCGCCCCCCGCTAGGGGGGTGCGGGGGGCGTAAGCCCCCTGCCTGAGAAAAACAACCTGGTGGTTTTAAAATTGTAGGTTAGGTTAGGTTAGAACATGTAAAACACTTAGCGGAGCGAGCGAAGCGAGCGGAGCATCAAAATGCTTGCTGCATGCTTGCTTGCTTGCTGCATGTTTGCTTGCTTGCTGCATGCTAGCTTGCTTGCTGCATGCTTGCTTGTTTGCTTATAATGTATGTTGAAGGTGCGAGAGGTGGACGCCCCCTGCCTGAAAAAAACCATCTGGTGTTTTTAAAATTCTAGGATAGGTTAGGTTAAATATTTCTGCGGAAATGTGACTGTACGGAAAAAAAAATAATCGAAAAAGTAAATTATCTGACTTACATTACCTCGGAAAACTGTGTTACAGAAATTTGATCCATTGGTTAAAAGAAAAAAAGGACAGTAAAAAATCTGGCTTTTTAAAATATGGCGAATAATATTTCGGGGAAACAAAAAAAAAGGGAAACAATAAAAAGTATAACGATTTCGGAGAACTAAAATTCGGAAAACTATTTTTCGAAAGTACGATAGGTAACCGTCAAATTATCATAGATTTATTGCCCTTCCAACGCTCGTGGCGCCCCGCGTGCCACCCCGCGTCTCCCTGAACGAGGCCTAACTCTTAGGTTTTAGACTTCTACATGTTTATGTGTACTGTGTGTGTGATACTTACTTCTGTTATCTGATACATGCAATTACATATATGCACAACTGTACCAATAAATATCATTCCAAGCCAAACGTTGAACGTCTCTTGTATGGTATCCACTAATCTGAAATCATTGTAATACTTTATTTATCATCATTAATACTTCCCACTACAGGACACAGGCCTTCCCTCCGGGTGTATGTGCGTTAGTTCAACGCGCGGGCACAATGACCAGTGGCATACCGTGGGTTTATGCCGCGCGGGTCAAAGACCGATTTCGCCGCCCCCTTATCTCTCTTACCTTCATAAAAAATAAAGGAGCGAGTGAAGCTAGCTCGACTTTTTTTTTACGTACAAAACACATTGTGTAAAGTATGCGATTTTCGTACAAAGCGTGAGATCGAGCGAAGCAAGCTCGAAATTTTTAGCACCACGTCATTTCTGTGGTCAGAACGCATCAGAATTTCTTCTTCAGCGTAAACTCAAACTCAAAATAATTTATTCAATATAGGAGCTTGAAGCACACTTATTAAACGTCAATCCATTTTTGAAGCATTTCGTATGCAGGTGCACCATGTTTTCCTTCAGTATATTATTTCATCATCTCAGCCGATGGATGTCCACTGCTGGACATAGGCCTCCCCTAAGCATCGCCACAACGACCGGTCTTGCGCTGCCCTCATCCAACGGGTTTCCGCCGCCTTCACCAAGGTGTGAGGGCTCACTACCCACACTGCGCTTTCTGCGAACTCTTCGGTCCCTTCGGCCATCTGTTCTGCGATCAATGTGCCCCGCCCATTGCCACTTTAGTTTAGCAATTCTTTGAGCTATATCGGCTTCCCTGGTTCTTCTGCAGATCTCATCATTACTGATTCAATCTGGAAGGAAACTTCGAACATAGCCATCTCAATTGCCCTTTGGATGTCTGTCAGCCTTTTAAGGCCTTGAGTGAGCGCCCACGTCTCAGTTCCGTATGTCATCACTGGCAATACACACTGATCAAAGATCTTGAGTCACTGCGGTATTTGGTACATTACTTAGTGCACTAGTGTTAATTTTATTTCCTTACCTGTACACGTGACATTGATCCGTAATAACTCTGACCATAGCTTCCAATATATCATCACTGTTCTTCAATTTCAAACCGTCCTCCAGCGCTTTACAATACAACTTCATTTTCAAACACGCATGGTTAATGGCGACGCCAAAAAACCCGTCGTAACCCGCGAAGTTAAGGAAAAGGATCAAACAGCAATAAAGCATATAGATGTATACGTATTCGAAATATGGAGTTTTAAATCTTTCTTCTGGGTCTTTAAAGGGTATGTTCAAGTCGTGAATCATGTATCTAGTAGGTATAGATTTAAATATGTGACTGTAAACATTTGAAACGGATGCAAGAAATGCGAAACCCAGAATAACGTGTATGACAATTATCGTCCATATTATCTCTGATTGTTTGTGGCTCTTAATTTCCCTTCTAATCAGGACTTTGTAGTCTTGAGGTAGGTGGTTATAAAGCTCGTGATCTCGGTTTATTTCGTCTATTATCGCTTTGGCTTCGACTCGTTTACGATGCATTAGGTACATCTGGAAGAAATCACACAGTTGATCGGTTAAAGCATAAGCATATGCTCACGACTATATTCCCCGAGGGGGTAGTCAGAGATATTCTGAAATCTCAGAACATCCATGTTTCACCAGTAGTACCGAAACTCTGTCCAGTGAACTCCAGTGTGACGGAGGGTGAGCCCGTCGCCACTTATAACGGACAGTGGGTACAATACATGCCTCGAAATTGCAGCATGCTGGTTTCCTCACGATGTTTTCCTTCACTGAAAAGCCAGTGGTGTTACAAATCGTACATTAATTCCGAAAAACTCATTGGTACGAATCGGCCTGGACGAGGATCGAACCATCGCCTCCTGCACGGCAGGAAAGGTTACTCGCCACTGGACCACCACGGCTGATCGGTTAAAGTTACAAGGAATATGTATGTTTATTGTCAGAGATGTTCTTAGTAGAAAATATCATGTTCAGATAATATAAATTTCTCTATAGGAAGACAAGTAAGTCCATAGGCCTCGTAAAAACGCTTAGAGTTACCCAATGGGCATTGGAGACGGCTATGCTCTTGAATTTTCCTGCGAGATCGAATCAGAACTGAAGAGATCCGCAGAAGAACCAGAGTAGCCGTAATAGCCCAAAGAATTGCTAAACTAATCTGGCAATGGGCGGGACACATTGCTCGCAGAACTGGTGGCTGATGGGGCTGAGAAGTTCTCGAGTGGCGACCGCGTACCGGAAAGCGCAGCATGGGTAGGCCTTTGCAACGTGGTAGTGATTCTTTCGTATGAAATACTGTTAATTGTATTCTGTGGCTGAAATTAGTCTGCTTCATTTTGGCATGGTTTGGTGTTCGACTTATTCGCTCGAATAATGATAATGGTGCTGAGGATAATGATGGAGAAGATAATGACGATGATAATAATGATGAAATGACGAAGATGAGAATAATGATGTTTACCTTAGTCAAGCCGAGTAGAAACGGTATAATGACGGTGCAATGTCTAATAACATTGACGATGTCACGACGAAGCCAGCTCAGGTAGATGTCGTAGAACACCATGAATGATACGGGGACTACCGATGCGTATACTGCCACTGAAATCAATTTATATTTGTGGCATCTGATTGGCATCTTGGACATTATTGAACAGATTGTCCAGGCCTATACAATACAATATAATTCCGATACTTTTTTTATGATGACTAGATAACGATTTACATAGACATAGATTAGTACATTGATATCGTTGACGATATACAAGGTGATTTTGTAAACACTTTTCCAAAAACTAAATTGTTCTTGCAATAGTAAAAGTTATTTAGTTTGATGGTTTGAACCACCCCTGAACATTTGGAAAGTGTGTATAAAAGATAGAGAATACATACATCATTATGCTGATAGAAACATCAATGACACATATTCATTCATCAATCATTATACAGGGTGTAAGGGACAGCCCTCCGCAAACTGAAACGGTGAACTCAGACCATCAAATTGAACAACTTTCACTATGGAGCCTACCTCAGGAAACGCAAAAAAAAAACAGTTGTCCCATACAAAACTGCCGAACCTACCCGACTCAAATGTATGGGAGAGCTGATTTTTTTTCACGTTTCCCGAGGTAGGCTCCATAGTGAAAGTTGTTCAGTTTGATGGTCTGAGTTCACCGTTTCAGTTTGCGGAGGGCTGTCCCTTACACCCTGTACAAATATTTGCCATTTCATTTGCGGGATTCAAGACAAGACAAGTTCACTATAAATTAAGCTGTCAGAAACAAAATCTGCATAATTGATAATGATTTCGACACACACCATCTCACATCCGATTTCGACTGAAGCGGCTCCTTTTTTCAAAGCACACGTCTTTAAAGCCAGATGCTTTAACGTGTGCTACACACCGCAGAGGCACTCTCTCGTCCTAACCCTCCTATGTCTGATGAAACGGGAGACCGATACGATCAGAGATGGGGTCAGATGCAGTAGCTGTAACTGGCAGCCACACGGTTTAGGCGTCAAAGATGTGCATGACGCCTGAAGGAATTTGTTGCCTCTTACGACAGCTTGTGTTGGTGCTATTCGACCCCGGATACCCAGCACAACGTCAATACTATTTAGTAGTAATACTAAATACCACCAGAGATGTGCGAGGTAGCGAGGCGGTGAGCGAGGAAACAATCCGCCTATGGAGGTGCTACTTGGGAATGTTCCTCCATTGAAAAGGGAAGATCTTCCACTAGGCTTAGTGTGAAGCCTGGGGACCAGCCGTGGTCCAACAGTTCTTAGTTGGACCTTGTATGATATCGAATCTCTGTGATTATTTCTCTTGCGCGATTTATGTCTCGCATTCCATTGTGAACCTTATTTGTAGTAGGTTACGAGTTACGTATTTACGGTGAACGTTGTCTTTGTATGGAGCATATTTCTGAGAGCGACGGTATCGCCATCTATTAGTTTCTTTGTTATAACTTGTGGGTGTTGACGTCTATGGCAAGTCCCCACACGCCAATAGCGCGCTCGCTCTATCACGTCATTGGGAAATTGAAGCACTCTCATTGGCCGATTTTTTCCTCGCTCACCGCCTCACTACCGCCTCTCTAGTGGAAAAGCAGCCTAAGTGTGCATAGATTCTAAAGATGGTTATTCGCTTACGTAACATTGTCAATCGAAACTTCTCGGTTTCAGGATTCGGATACATAACACCGATGACCATCGTCATGGTTACTATTTTGAATGTCTTATGGAAAGGAACGAATTCCTTTTCTGTTGTTTCTGAAAGTAAAATTGTTTATTATTTTTAAGAGAAATTCTTGAAGAACTGCGTGAGAAGAACAATAACATTAATTCGACTCATGTGGTAATGATAGGAAGAAATGGGGTGGTCCATTTTAAGCTGGAACCTACGCTATGAAATATTTCAATTCAACCCACTACTGGGCATAGGCCTCCTTTTTGTTGCTCAAGGTCCTGGTGAGCATTATGCTATGCTATAAAACAGTTCCCTGACTGACTGTGATTTCTACGGAGGATGTAAAGGTTCACTGAGTAGGAATTTTTCGTTATTTTAATTTCACGCTGACGAAGTCGGCGGGCAAAAGTGGTTTGAACGCCTAGGTGATCAGGCTTTAGGTGATTTAGGAGGACACAAATATCACATTTAACTATGTAGAATTTGAACACCTAGGTGATCAGGCTTTAGGTGATTTAGGACGACAATATCACCTGGGTGATCATAGTGGATTAATTCTAAATATCATGGTGCCATCTTCTCGAGCTATATTATCGCAGCGATGTTCTCGCTGAGCTAACAAATACCATCTAAATGTACGAGCTAATCTCCACACAGCTCAACGTGGCGCGAATTTTGTGATTCGGCGAGAGTATAGCTGCGATAGTATTGTTCGTGAAGATGGCGCCTTAGACCTGGGCCCTATTCAACAAATGTTATAATTGTAATTTACAATTAAAATTCTGTATACATTGCTGGTTACTTATGACGCTAAACTTGCAGTAGGTAACATATGCCTAACATTCTCAGCAATGTACCCAGAATTGTAATTGTAAATTACAATTGTAACGTTTGTTGAATAGGGCCCTAATATATTCAGAAGTTGTGCCTAATAACAATTTTTCAATAGCTAAAGTTTTACCAATAATATCCTTTTCATGATCCATATACTTCTTTCTGCACCGCATTTTGAAATCAAGCCGTCCGTGTTTCGGCTCAAGTTGTTCATAATGAATGCAACAAGAAATATACTACGCAGCGTTCCAAAAATATCTCACTGTAAAATGTTTTCGTAAAGGATGTGCATTTTCATAGAAGCGAATATACATTTTCGTAATATTTAGAACAGGTGCTATGAAACATTTATTTTCCAAAATATGTATCTCGTAGTTTGACGTACGAGTATGTCCTATAAATCCAGCCTGAACCAATTAGCGGCGTGCAATTCGTCAGCACCGGACTAAACCGCGTCCCTTGATTGGTTAATCTGCCGTCAGCGCTGACCGTCGGCACTAAATCCAGCCTAAGTTTTCTTTGTATGTAATGTGTTCTTGACTTGAGGACACAAGGATGTTTAAGTTTTCATGTCACTGGCAAGTTTTGTGGTCCAAAAATGTTTTTCTAACGTCAACAGTTTTTTGTGAATTCATAACTTTTTTTTCTAAATCCTTTCGTGTGTGGTATCAATTGAAAGGGCTTCATGAGCTGATTATAAGTAATTAAATTTCAGTCACACGTTTTCTAACAAACAAAAATCATTTTCAAATCACTCCAGGAAACGGCTAAATGAGTTTTTGTTAAACATACGCCAAATTAAGTCGTAATATCCTCATATCGACCGATATGAAAGCAATATTTTTTTAAATTATTGATGGGTTTGCTCCAGACCTCTATCAAGTCCTCAGGACAAAGATGGGGATGGATATTTTGTCTAAAGTAACTTTTTTGAGTCTGTTCCATTCTAAGATATTTACAAAAAAATCTCCATGACCCTTGGGGCGAACCCGATACAAACTTGGCCGGTTTTCTTTTTTTTTAACTTGAGTAAATCTGCTATATGTATCCTCTATTTCTTCTCCCTCTAAGATAGATTTCAAAACAGCTGGAACGACCTGTATGTTGACCCAGAAATGTCACACGTCGACCCCACGTTTGATTGCGATAAAAATTTTAACCACTGTTATTTCGTTACTCTGTAATAATGTAAGGACTGTCATTTAGTTGGTCTGTAATTTTGTTACGCGATCAAGTCATCAAGCGGACGATTTGATGAAATTGCGGTTAGGTTTATGTTATGACGGAGTTTTTACCGGCTGTGGTGTTCTAAAAGAGGGGTAATGATTTTAAATGCAAATTAACAAAAACGAATTTCTATAATCTACAGGATGTAACGGGTAATCAATCACGGTTAGGGGGAGGGGAGGTTTAGACCACAGAACATTATAAGAGGGGTTAGAAATGCAAAGTAGCGCTTTTGCTTCGGAGACGGCTGTCGCCACTTGTCTTCCCGCTCACGCTGCTACAATTACTCATGCGCTCTCGCTCGCACCACGCCGCGCGCCTTATGGTGTTATGCAAATCATTGCATAACCTGTGGCGACACGTTCTACGCCTACTTTGCACTTCTAACCCCTCTTATAATGTTCTGTGGTTTAGACCATCTATATAGAAAAATCATCAAAAATTCTGCTGTTTCATACAAAACTGCAATACCTACTTGACTCCAATGTATATTTAAAATTACATGGAGGCCAATTACGGTAAATATTCGGTGACCAAACCATTATTGGACCACGATTGACGCTAAGCTTTTAAAAATGTTGTATTGCGCTAATCACGGTATTGCTCATGGCAGCCGGTAGAGCCGTTTTGATAGATGGCTCAAACGTTATTGAACGATTCTGTTATTTACCCCGACCAGAAACAAAAAACCTCGCCATGTTGCGGAAAATCATTGGAACTCATTTGTGTACTTGGAACACTAACATTTAAGGTGACAGTCGATTGCAGCGCCCCCAAACCAGGTTTTTTTATATTCCTGGTCAGGCTTTAGTTACTAAATATCACAACTTTCATATCATTACTTTTTCACAACTTGGTCTATCTGTGAGTTTTATTTGTGTCAGTCTGTCTCGGAACTGTTTCATATCTTCATGGTCCTTATTTCATCTAAGTAGACGTTTCAAACATCTGTTTGGAGACACCGACGTTCGTCGCTGTATAAACCAATACGGGAGCGCCAAGGACTGCCGCATTTGCGGCCCTTGTCCTGTGTGTCGCGGTTGGAGCAGGACCTTGTTCGTCCCTGTGTCTTTTGGCTCGCTATACGGCCAGAGAAACAGGTTGATTAACTAAAGCTGGCGCGTTCACAAGACACACAAAAATGCGTTTTTCCTATCACTGCGTCCGTGCTTGATAGAGATAGAAAAACTTTTCATAATGCTTGCAGTGAGACAAATGCATTGCGTGAATGTTTGGCACGCGCCAGCTTTAGTTAACCGACCTGTACGACTTCATTGTAGAACTCAACGATATCAATGTACTAAAGTACTAGATACGGTGATCAGTAGGAACTGCATGTTACTCTTAAATGGGGTGTATGCACCTGATTCATGTTAGTCTCCTTTGCACTAATGAGAATGGCAGACCATCTGTTTGACAATCTGTCATTTTTTACAATAATTTATAACAATTTATTTAAATATTTTTAATAAATAAAAACCACCTGTAATCTTTTGTAAGGTAAACTACTATTCTAATATAAGGTCAGTATGTAAAATTATAAGGAAATGTAATTATTAATTTAAATTTGCGAAAATAGGAAAGTCTATTAATTTCCTTAAGATTGGGTAAGTCCATTACATTTTGTCTCATTTCGGCACCCAAAAAGTGATATATAAGAAAAAGAGACAAGGTATAATGATCATAGATGAATCAAGAGACTTAAATCAGAGGGCACAAAATAGGCACAATTTATTGAACTTATCGCGGTTGCCGGACGAACATTGAAAATCACGCTAAGATCGTTGATACTTGAGATTATATTTTTATGTACTTACCACTTGTTTGCGGGATAGAAATTCGGTATGTCAAGTTTTTTTTTGGAGGGCTGAATCGAAAACCATTTCGAGTTAATTGTCTCAATAATCATATTTTCTATGTCAGAGATTTTCAAATGAAAGGATTACAGATATTTTTAATAAAATAACGTCGTTTTTCGGTCCGTCCAGTGACGTCACTGGCATACCTGTGAACTCCTTGGTAAACATAAAATTAACTTATAATAACTGACCATTAAGAAAAAAAAATACATTCGTAATGTCAGAATTTGACATTTGATGTTGCCGTATCTGTTTCCAGCATAGAGTTAGAAAGAGGAGGCAGGTTTTAATTTTTTTAAATATAGCAGTAGGTAGTTTTTCTCCATGGAGTTCGAATTATTTTCTCTCCACCATTTTTGCACTTGGAGATTACAGATCAAAATAATTTAAAAATTAAATTTATATTGATAAACTCGATGAATCGCAATAAGAATAAAATAGGTGTCTTAAAATTATGTCTTCTATCCGTAAAAAATATAAAAATGATGACTAAAAAAAACTTGACATACCGAATTATGAGAAAACATATATTTTTTACCTTGAGATGAACAAGATGAAGAAATCAGCTGTTCCATACAAGCAAGCCTACTCGAGCCAAATGTATGGGACAGCCGATTTTTTTTTCGCGATTTCGATGTTGTTGCCATAGAGAACGTAGTTCAGTTTGACGGTCTGATCATCCGCTTAGAAAAGTGTCAGCATATTAAGAAGGTATACAGGGTGTAAAATTTAATGCGACACTTAGTTAAAGGGGTGCTTCAGTCAGACCATCAAACTGAACAACTACTACTACTACTCTACTAGAGGACCACAATATCGAAACGCGAAAAAAAAATCTGCTTTCCCATACAAAACTGCAAACATAACTTGACTCAAATGTATACACCAGTTTAAGTAGGTATGTGTCGCATTAAATTTTACACCCTATATAAGGCTTTGCTTGGGAAACATTTTTATGTTTGTTTCACAGCAATCTGTTCACAGTTCACACAATCAAAAGTTATGAGTCAGTATTTAATTCTAAAGTTTCAGGTACACACGGCGACACATCAAGTTACGCAAAACCAAAATAAGCTGGCCGCGCGTAGGTAGAGTAATGTATAACGTCGCGCGGCCAGCTTAATATTGGTTTTGCGTAGCTTGATGTGTCGCCGTGTTTACGTATTTCAGTAGTCTGCGCGTAGGTAGTCGAGGGCACCACTAGTATTTAAACAACTTTGTACAAATTCATACACACATTATTGTTTCACAGATAGTAGGTATAATACCTAACATACATATGAACTGTCGCATCTGTCTTGGTCAGTGATGCTCTTTGACCAAATTATAGTAGTTTCTGTTTATATAAACTAGATGGCACTAATGTTCCCGAAGAGTTTTTGAACACGTTGTTTGTATGAACGAGCAAGTCTATCGCTAGAGTCTACGTCTATGGTAGAACTATATAAAAGTAGGTTGACGTATGAAATTTATAAGGCAGGTGTAAGTGGAATGGTTGTAAGGGGTCGCCCTAGGGGCACGTACGCTGACCAAATCGGATGCGTACTAAAGAAGGGCCAAATAAAATGTACCCGGAACCGACGAGCTTGTATGAAGAGACTTATGAATGTTGTGGAGGCGAAAGATGTGTGTCAGAATCGTAGCATGTGGCTATCTGTTGTCTCTGCCTACCCCAGTAGTGGGACATAGGCTTGAGCATTTATGTATGTATGTATTACCTATTCTGTCTCGTGGGTTGTTCGACAGTCTGCTTCTTATAATACTAAAATAAACCCCATGTCTTGTCAACAGGTATGCAACGCAGCCCTGGAGGTTTATGTCCGTCGCGCCTACACTTCCTACGACATCACCTGCCTCCAACACCTGGCCCTGTCTGGAGAGCTGGGGGTGGTGCACTTCCAGTTCGTGCTGCCCACTGGACACCCGAACAGGTGAGGGCTGCAAGCTTGCAGTAATGTTAACTAGAGCTGTATTACATGTCCGTCGTCTTACACTACATCACCTGCCTCCAACACCTGGCCCTGTCTGGGGAGCTGGGGGTGGTGCACTTCCAGTTCGAGCTGCCCACTGGACACCCGAACAAGTGAGGGCTGCAAGCTTGGCGAGAAATGTGGGAGTTTATCTGACAAGGTAGCTTAAACGCACGGAGGACAGAAAGGAGGTTTCGCAAAGAAATATTTCTATCGAAGTAATTGTCGCCAAAATGCAGGGACGGGGGGGGGGGGGGGGGGGACAAGACGGGTGTGCGGTTCCGTCCGTAAACCGAATCCAGGAACAGCGCACTTCGTCGTTTTAGATGTATTTTATTGACAAAATCCCTCTCAGCAAAAAGAATGGCGGTCCTCTTCGAACTGAGCAATATAGGCCACGCCCACTAGGAGTAATGCAGGAGATCACCTGTCGGGATCGCGCATTCGTTGGCCCTAACGACTATATTAGGTGATTATTCTTACCGTTTAAAAATTTTTAGGGGTCGTTCAGACCTTCAAACTGAACAATTTTCACTATGAATGCAAACCTGAATACATGAAAAAAAAATTTGCTAGATAATTTCAAAACTGTCAAAAAATCATCCGGTTTGATTTTACGTCGCGAGACGAAATCGATTGCATCTTAAAGAACTGGCCTATCGAAGTGCAAAATAGGGACGCATGGAGAGAACGGAAGCATTTGCTCAGCCGTTTTGTAAGACCTTGTATACTCTATCCCTTTCTGCCACTCAAAAACATAATTCGTTAGACCGAGAAACATTGCGTGCCAGTCCCAAGTATTTCAGACGGTAAACTCAGATTTCGAGTTTCGGTACGACTGAAACGTGGATGTTCTGTTCTGAGGTTTCAGAATATCTCTGACTAGGGTGGAATATATTCGTGAGCATATGATATGCTATGCTAACTCGAGATTTCGTGCACATCTCAGATAAACCCTTTATACGAAATAATTATTTAAAAAATTCTCGTCAGGATACCACTCAGCCAATCAGAAATCGAGCTAGCATCAGCTGAAGATGCGGAGGGTATTCCGGCGGAGCTCAGCTCGGCGGCCATGAAGAAGTGCCACCACAGGACCGGCGCCCTGGCCTCGTTCGACTCCTTCGACCAGTTCGTCCAGTACGCCGATGAGTTGCTGGACTTGGTCCACGACTTCGCCAGCTCCGCTACTGTGAGACGCGAGGTATGTTGACATTTTAGAGATCTGTCGCGAAATCCTAAGACATAGTAATGAAAAAAGTTGACATATACAGGGTGAAATCGATATCATTAGCATCCTTTTAAACTAAGACTCTACCCATCAAACTGAACAACTTTTACTATGGGAGCAAAACAATCGGAGCAAAAAAAAATCTGCTGTCCCATACATTTGAGTCGTGTCGGCAGCGGCGGCGGGTGCAGTTTAGTATGGGACAGCAGACTTTTTTTTGCTCCGATTTGTTTGCTCCCATAGTAAAAGTTGTTCAGTTTGATGGGTAGACTCTTAGTTTAAAAGGATGCTAATGATATCAATTTCACCCTGTAGAATAAAATATCTTGGACATTGTCACACAAATTATCTAGTCGCATTTAAATTACCAAAATCTATCCTGGACTTGTATTATGATAACTAGACAACTATTATAATGTAAAATACATATACAGGATGTAACCCTCACCTAATTGCGAGGTGTGTGGTACAGTAGAAGATGTCCAGCATGTACTAGTGGAATGTGCCCGGAACCAATCGCAGAGGCTGTTACTGTATGATAGCTTGAAACTAAACCTTATGGATGTAGGCTCTTTTGTCACCATTTTGGCCGCCCATTTTGGCCGCCTCTCCCGACGTAGGTCGGGAGAGGCTAAAATGGTGTACATTTTTATTTATAGTAGTAGCGTTTAGATTTATTTCTTGTAGGTTTTCATTGTTTTGTTTTGTAAAGTTCTAAAGTTAAGGCACGATGGGGCTGACATAACCTCATGGTTAAAAGCCCCCATATAAATAAAATAAAATAAAAAAATATACAGGGTGTAAGGAAAAGTATAATTAACCTTTGAACTACACACTAACCATCAAACTAAACAACTTTCATTATGGGAGCAAACCTGTCAGAACAAAAATAAATCTGCTGTCCCATACTAAACAGCTGGTTTTATTTCGCGTTTCCTGAGGTAGGCTCCATAGTGAAAGTTGTTCAGTTCGATGGTCTGAGATCACCGTTTCAGTATTTGCTAGGCTGTCACTTCCAACCTGAAGATTATTTATTTCATACTCTATCTTCGTTTCCAATACCGAAGCTCCACTACGCCAACGAGCGCTTCGAAGTTAAGCAACGTCAGGTCCGGTCAGTCTTAGGATGGGTGACCGTTTAGTGGTATTTCATCTCGAGCGTTTCCGTGCTTCGGAAGGCACGTTAAGCAGTTGGTCTCGGATAGTTCCGTCAAATGGCGTTGTAACTATTCGTTAAGCCAAGTCAGAGGCCTATTGGCGGCTTGAAAATTCTCTGACAGCAAGGTGACCGCACTAACTTGCCTCCACCAACACGCACTGGGCCCGCGTGGTGGAGTATGGCCCACTCCCTCTCACCCTAATATGTGAGAGGAGGCCTTTGCCCTGTTGGATTCTACAGGCTATAACTTACTTACTTACTTACTCTATCTTGATTGTGTTAAGTATCAAAATACTCTGTCACCAGGACCTGCAAGCTTTACAAGATGGCAGTGAGAGTCGAGACAGCACGAGCATCAACGTCGGCTCGGATTTCAAGATGGTCGAGTCTGAAGAAGTGGTAAGTGTATGTTGAACCTTATACTATTAAAGTCTTACTTTCCACCAGTTGTAGGTATATCACCAGGCTACGAATTCCGACACACATCTCCCCATATCTCGCCTCTTCAACATCCATAAACTACGATCCAGACACGTAAGTAATTATAATAATTAGGCGATGGAGCACTGGGGTACTTTAATACGAGCATTTTACAACAATATTGAAACGAAATCGTCATTTTGAGATCTGCTGCCAACATACACTACGGGCGCTCAACAAATAAACATAAAATCGCGCACACTAATCTGTATAAACAAGTCGCATAAGAACATACAGGCATCCCGATATCTATACATACATTAAAGCTATATCACCACTTGCCAGGGTCTACTCTGCGATTTCAATAATATCGATGAACATTATACTGCCGATATTATTGACACCGTATCGGAGTAGAGGGGGTATATTCGCGAAACGTTTGTTCACTACACGGCCACTTAAGGGTATATTATTCGGAGCGCGCTCCATACAAACGTACTATGTTGATATTTTCAATACTAACCGATTAAAGTCAGTGAAATTTTGCAGAAACAATCTAGAAACAAATTTCTATGCTTGTATGGAGTCAGATTTTCGTTAAAATGTATAGTTTTCAAGTTACAGTGCCTCAAAGATTTCCATACAAATCTTAAATTAATCCTAGCATTGAAACTGTATATTTTAATGAAAATCTGACTATAGAAGCATAGAAATTTGTTTCTAGATTGTTTCTGCAAAATTTCACTGACTTTAATTGGTTAGTATTGAAAATATCACCATAGTACGTTTGTATGCAGCGCGCATTTTCGCTCTCGGAATAATATTCTCTTAATCGAGTTTGTTCGCTTGTTGCACTGTCCGTGCGCACTTGCACCAGTCTAGTAGATCACTTCGTATACTGTGGCCTTCTTGTCACCGGACCCTGTCACTATATATTTGTCGTCCGATGAGATGTCACAGCTTAGCACCGATGATGATTCCTTTGACTGTAAAGAAAAAGGAACATTGGATTATTTCTGGAGTGTCTTGCAGAAGACGATTTCTTTTATTACAACTAGATCTTTTATTTCCAAACATTGCCGAGACAAAAGTACACCGCCTCCACTGGCTTGACCACATGGAACGAATGGGTAAAGATCGGCATGTCAGGAGACCAGGAGAACATATCAGTGTCGACCTACTGGCCAAATTCAGGTAGAGTCAAGTGGCCGTAGTACAAAAAAGTGGTTATGTCAATAAGGACAGCAATAAGGTAGCGATCTCCTTTTTTAACCCCCGACGCAAAAAGAGGGGTGTTATAAGTTTGACGCCTATGTCGGTCTGTCTGTCTGTCTGTCTGTCTGTCGGTCTGTCTGTCTGTGGCATCGTAGCTCCCAAACGGGTGGACCGATTTCGATGCGGTTTGTTTAATAGAAAGTTAATTTATGCGAAATTGTTTTTAGCTTTGTTTCATGAAAATCGGTTCAGTAGTTTTCATGTAACTTTAAAAATTATGAAATAACTTTAAATTACAAATTTAAAAAACCCCTAACGCCAAAAACGAACATTTAAAAAGTAAAAAATATAAAACCTATAAACCTATTATTTTTGATGTAAGCAAATGTATGTTTTACTTCTTTACTCTCTTTAAGATATTTTAGGTTAATTAATGTGTCGGGGACCGCAAGTGATTGTAAAAAAAATCAATGGTCATTTCATAACGGTCCCCTACGCATTAATTAACCTAAAATATCTTAAAGAGAGTAAAGAAGTGAAACATACATTTGCTTACATCAAAAATAATAGGTGACCGCATTATGTTTTACTTTTTAAATGTTCGTTTTTGGCGTTGGGGGTTTTTTTAATTAGAGGGAATTTGCTATGTGCATCTCTTATTGAGAGATTGGGACAAATGTTACCTCGACCCTCGACACGACCTCTATTGCTTCTCCATCTACGTATTAGGCATTGGACTTGCACTCACTCAGTATTGCATATGCTCTTGTCAGATTTTCCCATTCGTATAATTAGGCGATGGAGCCCTGTGACCTTGGAACTTTTTCTCTGGACCTCGACACAATTTTTAAAACTTATCCGGACCCTACTTAAAATTACTTGCCGACCCCTGCTCTAATCCACCCCTCTTTTGCCAAGCAAGATTACCAGCACTCGTAGTATGCTACACGTGATACGGCTGTATCACGTCTTTTATCTCGTTCGTTCGCACGCAAATATAAAGAGAGCTAAGGTGTGATAGCGCTGTATCACTGCGGCATGCTAGCTATGCTGCACTCGTAGTATGCTACACGTGATACGGCTGTATCACGTCTTTTATCTCGTTCGTTCGCACGCAAATATAAAGAGAGCTAAGGTGTGATAGCGCTGTATCACTGCGGCATGGTAGCTATGCTGCACTCGTAGTATGCTACACGTGATACGGCTGTATCACGTCTTTTATCTCGTTCGTTCGCACGCAAATATAAAGAGAGCTAAGGTGTGATAGCGCTGTATCACTGCGGCATGCTAGCTATGCTGCACTCGTAGTATGCTACACGTGATACGGCTGTATCACGTCTTTTATCTCGTTCGTTCGCACGCAAATATAAAGAGAGCTAAGGTGTGATAGCGCTGTATCACTGCGGCATGCTAGCTATGCTGCACTCGTAGTATGCTACACGTGATACGGCTGTATCACGTCTTTTATCTCGTTCGTTCGCACGCAAATAGAAAGAGAGCTAAGATGTGATAGCGCTGCATCACTGCGGCATGCTAGCTATGCTGCACTCGTAGTATGCTACACGTGATACGGCTGTATCACGTCTTTTATCTCGTTCGTTCGCACGCAAATAGAAAGAGAGCTAAGGTGTGATAGCGCTGCATCACTGCGGCATGCTAGCTATGCTGGTCCCTTTCTCGGAACATCGGCTGTTATTGTTATTTATGGTAACACTTAGGTAATCAAGTTCGAAGAATCAACTGGGAATCTACATACGATAACCTTTGACATTGGACGTCCGGGCGACATGTAAACAGTGACCATTTTGATTGATAGACTGATTGATTGTTTTTTTAAACACATTTCGTCCCAATGCTGGGCAAAGGTCTCCCCTAAACTCTTCCACATATCTCTATCCAACACGGTATCCACTCTATCAACTCATCGCGCCACCTTTTCCGGGGTCTGCCTCGACTACCATCATTAGGCACATTTTGCGTGATGATTGATACCCACCTGTTGTATTGAAATCTACAATAAGATACCTAACGAGTTTAAATATTGTTCTCCTGACATAATGTCTAAAAAGCTAAAAAATCTATTAATTTGACTATTTATAATTTTTATAATGTGAATGAATTTATTAACACACGTTTTTAATTTTTAATTTGAACTTTGCATGCTAATCTAATTTAGCTGAATGGTGATACCTATATAATGGTTGTTTTATATTATCGTATAATTGTATGACATTAAGGCTAGGTTATCCCAGTACAAGCGTCTCTTTCTTGCAAGCATAAGTTTACAATTAGTCATCCCGCTCCAATTGAAAGCAGGATCGCAAAAAAACGTGTTTTTCGTCAATATCTTTTTCTAAGCTAAAAATTCTTCTGAGTTCACTAGAAATATTTAATGTATTTAGTTAAGTACAAGAATAAAAAGTTAAATATCAGCAGTTTAATCATAGTATTGAAAAAACATAACAAAAAGGGGTAACTTTGGGATGTTTTTCTATCTAGTAAACTTAATCTAATCGTGTAATTGAGAACAGTCGCCCATCCGCCCGATCCTTAAATAAGACATAATTTAATTTCAGACTTTAAAACACACTTTCGTTCGTGTTCAAAAAACGGCCTCGACGGGATAACAGCGTCTTAAGATCTGTACTGTACCTATTCAGAGCAAATAAAGTTATTCTTTTCGATTCACCGTTCGGCGTGAATTCGGCAAACATGCCCAGCCCAGTCCCCCTTTAGTTTGTGTTGTGTTGTTGTGTTCCGGTTACGGTCCTTAATTGCATTTGTTTTAAAAGTTAAAAATGTTTATTTTTACTTTTGTAACATTCTGTATTAGTAAACAGTTTTCGATTACGTCGATTCAAATTCCATTAGGAAATAGTTAATGAAAATTGAATGACAACCCCTTACAGGCCGTGTTTACGGGTCATTCGCAGGTTAAGTAGCTGCCGATTGATAAGCAACGGATCATCTCTATATCTGCGTGTAAGTGGGTATATAAACGTGCCGAGCTGACAAATACTTAATTGAGTTCACAAGCGCAAGCAGTAAGGACAAGCAAGAATACCTAACAAGTGACGTTGAAGTGATTGGAAAACAAAATGAACAAGATTCTGCTCATCGTGTTCTCAGCAATTACTCTTGTATCATATTCTGTCGAAGTTACGGCGTTTCATACTATACCAGGACATTCCTATGACTACGTTTACATACAGCAAGAGCGAGGCTTCTTCGAAATCTTCGGCTCCTGTAAGAATACATGCGAAGAGCTGAATGATTTGCACTACCATGAATGTATTGACACCGAGGGCGCTGGTGCCTTCAGTTTTTTGTGCTACTGTAGGTGCCTTATCGAAATATTCCACTGAACGACGCGCACCGTCAGTAATATATTAACTATTTTTTGTGTGTAGGAGATCCAAATAAATATTCTTCCTTCTTTCTTTCTTTATTTTCACACCTTTGACTTGACTGTCATGCCTGCTCTATCGTTGCATTTACATCATAAAGTTACTATACCAGGAATAGGGAAACTGACGACTGAGAGCGAGATGTACCTAACGGCACCACTGTGTTAGAAAGAGATACGTGACGCGACTCAATAGAACCATTTTTGGAACTGTTAGACAGCTCGTCGGCATGGTGAAAATTCGAGCTCTGTGAATATTTTGTCAGTCTAACGTGAAATCGTGGATATTTTTTTGTAATTATATCATAACTTTCACAAAATTATCCACAATTTCACGTTAGATTCACAATTATTCACAGAGCTCAAATTTTCACCATGCCGACAAGTTTTTTTTTTATTATTGACGGGTTTGCTCTTGACCTCTATCTAGTCCTCAGGACAAAGATGGGGTCGAAGATGTAGCGAGCTTACCCAGAAGTGCACTGGCACTCCTGCACACTGACGGAAAGCAGCAAGCTGCTTGGCGACAGACTCCGGCAGGAGGGTGCCTACCACATAGCTGTCAAACAGTTCCCAAAAACGGTTTCATTTGACAACTCATGTCAGTTCCTCTATTCCGTAAGGTATAATAATAACTTTATGATCTACATCGTTGCATCAATATGTGAATTTAAATGAAGATGCAAACTAAGCTAAGCAATGTGTACTTAGAATCCTATTTGCAGGATAGCGTAGTGTAGCATGCGTAAGAAAGAATGGAAGAATTTCTTTTTCGAAAGTAATTCTTCTCTCTAAAACAAGCTTTTTTTTCTATGTTGTCTCCATAGTAAATAAATAAAAAAATCTTTATTTCAGACATTACATCCATATGTTGTTAGTATCACACTTAAATGACTATGTTAATACAAACACTTAAGTGTAGACCGATCCAGTGCTTTATAAAGCTACTGTCACAGTATCTACTGGAGACCATGTTCAGGATGCTGTTGGTGCTGGCGCGAACCCTCTGCAGCGCGGCGGCACACCGCGGAGCGTGGTGGGAAATTTGAATAGAATAGAAAAACATCTCGGAAACTAAATGATATGACCTCTAACTTGTCTCAGAGGTCAAATCTGACTCCTCATCTCATACAAAACCTTCTGGTACCTACTAACCATGGTGAAAATGTCATGCCTCTATGACAAAGCGCACAATTTTTCCATGTAGCGGACCTACTACGCGAAAAATAAAATCAGCTATCCCATACATGTAGCCATAGACATCTTATATACTAGACCCACAGTGTCATATAAAATCTTAGCAAATTTTTGTGCACATTAACGCAAAAAACCGCACAAATTAAGTATGCATGCTGCTGGTTGTCACTAATACGTTGTATTTGATTCATAAACATAGTCGTATTTCGCTTGTTAACTGTCAGCTAGTACAAAAAAGAGCTCATCCGAGCTCTTTTGGTTGTGCCATTTTTCGAACGTTGATTGTGAGTCTTGTTTGTATATAAGAGGTCAATGCATGTAGCTCATGTAGATTTGTAATTTAGTATGGAACTTCCGTTTTTGTTTTTTTCGCGATTTCGATATTGGTCCCATAGTGAAAGTTGTTCAGTTTGATGGTCTAAACCACTTTTTGTAACAGCTTGTAATTACCACATTAATAAAACAAGTAGAATCTTAAAAATAAAATTACGGGACTGGAGTCAGTAAGCAATGGCGTATGTCTCTCAGCATACTGTTCTAGTCTGTTCGTGTCAGTGAGAGCCCGTTTGTATGAAGTGTCTAGGGTGTGGCACTGGCTTCCGCTGCCATCCGCTGCCATCTTGGTGTGAATAGAAATTTGAATCTTAGTCCCGGAATCCGCCAAAGCGCAGCAGAAATGTGCAAATTTGCATTAGCATAGCATAGCATAGCATAGCATATGCTCACGACTATATTCCCCGAGGGGGTAGTCAGAGATATTCTGAAACCTCAGAACATCCACGTTTCACCAGTAGTACCGAAACTCTGTCCAGTGTGACGGGGGGTGAGCCCGTCGCCACTTATAATGGACAGTGGGTACAATACACGCCTCGAAATTGAAGCATGCAGGTTTCCTCACGATGTTTTCCTTCACCGAAAAGCCAGTGGTGTAACAAATCGTACATAAATTCCGAAAAACTCATTGGTACGAGTCGGCTTGGACGGGGATCGAACCATCGCCTCCTGCACGGCAGGCAAGGTTACTCGCCACTGGACCACCACGGCTTTTTTTTGACATGCAATTTGCATTAGCATATGTGGAAAATTATGCAATTCGATTGGTTGACTTTACACATCTCCGTTCCGCTATGGTATAGATATCCACCTTACTGAGCCTTCCTGTTGTTTCCCAAATAAACAATTAAACTAAAATTACTGTCCACAGCCTCTAGAGCCGATCCACATCCTAATGATAGGAGTCCGAGACAACGGGGAGATGGACGACAGCGCCGTATCGAGACGATTCGGCAACTTCTGCCGCGCGCACCGACACGAGCTGCACCAGAAGAGGATCAGGAGGGTCACCTTCATGTCCTTGATCAAGTGAGTTTAGTGATCATGTCATTGATCAAGTGAGTTTAGTGATCTGTGTCCAGACGCTTCGGTAACTTCTGCCGCGCGCACCGACACGAGCTGCACCAGAAGAGGATCAGGAGGGTCACCTTCATGTCCTTGATCAAGTGAGTTTAGTGATCATGTCTATGATCAAGTGAGTTTAGTGATATGTGTCCACACCCCTCGGCACCCCTCAGCGGCGGCGCGGGCGGGTGCAGTTTAGTATGGGACAGCAGATTTATTTTGCTCCGATTGGTTTGCTCCCATAGTAAAAGTAGTTCAGTTTGATGGGTAGACTCTTAGTTTAAAAGGATGCTAATGATATCAATTTCACCCTGTATAGGCTGATAATAATGTAATGTCTCACCAACACTCGAAAAAACTAAAATCTTCACTCACTTCTATCAACAGACGACAATTCCCGAAATTCTTCACGTTCCGAGCCCGGAACGACTTCACCGAGGATACGATCTACCGGCACCTGGAGCCCGCCTCCGCCTTCCAGCTGGAGCTCTACCGCATGCGCAGTTACGAGCTGGAGGCCCTGCCCACCAGCAACCAGAAGATGCATCTCTACCTGGGCAAGGCCAAGGTAGGTAAAGTAGGCTAAAATCTACAATACGTAGGTCAAGATCTACGAAAGCTATGTAGGCTGAACTAAAAAAAGAACTAGGTAAATGGAGCTAAAATGTAAAGCCAGGTAAAGAAAGCTAACACAGATACAAGCTAAAGCTAAGTAAGTTAGGCTAGAATGTACAAAAAGCTAGGTAAACTAGGCTAAACTAAAAAAAGAACTAGGTAAATTGTGCTAAAATGTAAAGCTAGGTCAAGAAAGCTAACACAGATACAAGCTAAAGCTAGGTAAGTTAGGCTAGGATGTACAAAAAGCTAGGTAAACTAAAAAAAGAACTAGGTAAATTGATTTAAACTGTAAAGCTAGCTAAAGAAAGCTAACATACGCAGAAGGTATGTAAACTAGGCTAGAGTCTACAAAAACTAAGTAATGTAGGCCTAAATCTACAAAAACCAATGGAAAGTGAGCTAAACTGAACAGAGCTGAAAGAAAGCTTATGTAGGCTAGGATCTATACAAGGTGTTACAAAAATACAAATAAACCTTTAAGGGGGTGGTGTAGACCATCAAACTCAACAACTTTCACTATGGGACCAAAATCGAAATCGCGAAAAAAAAAAATTGATTAGAACATCTTTTTTTTTTTTCGCGATTTTGATATTGGTCCCATAGTGAAAGTTGTTGAGTTTGATGGTCTTCCATTCTACAAATCGACCAGAGCTAAAATATGTATGGGATATCAAAATATTTTTGTCGCGATTTCGATGTTGGTCCCATAGAGAAAGTTGTTCAGTTTGACGGTCTAAACAACCCCTTAAGAGTTTTAAATATTTATTGTTACTTATGAAACACCCTGTATAATGTTGTACCACATGTGCAACTAGAAGCTATAAATTCTGTCCCCTAGCAATAAGAAGATGCACTTCTACCTGGGCAAGGCCATGGTACGAACACACTAAAGAAGGGAGGGGAGAGAGGGAAGGGAATTGGATGAAAATAATGTTTTATGTCAAAACCTACGAATAAGAATAAATATAGAAGAGTAACTCTAAACAAAATCGAAAAAAATTTTGGCACTCAATGAAAAATGACATTTTGTATGAGTTTTGGCGGCTAGGTACAGTTTTTAAAGAACAAATTTAGAACACGATACACTTTTTTTGGTGCCACTTTTTGAGCTTCATTTACACTTCTATACATTCTTATTCGTAGGTGAAAACGGATTTTCTCAGGAATGGAACCTATCTAGCTTGGAAGACGCTGGGCAAAATACGACCAGTTATATGAATAATTTTAGAGTAAAATACGTTCATTTTGTGTTCAGGTAAAGAAGGGCCAGGAGGTGACCGACTTCAGATTCTTCATCCGCTCCATCATCAGACATCAGGACCTCATCACGAAGGAGGCCAGCTTCGAATACCTCCAGAATGAGGGCGAACGGTATGATTTCAATATTACTACAATAATTATCTCCCTCTTACTACATCCGTCTAGCGGTATGTTCCGATTCATAAAAACAGTGCTGTGAGCGATTACAGCGCTAACACCCGTTCCATTTGCGTTAGCGTGCCGACAGCGCTGATAGCGTTCTATCAATTCGGAACGCTAAATATCGCGCTCACACCGTTCACATCACAACATTCAAACATTCCTATTATTTTCTTCATCACTAATCGTTATTAAACTTTTATTCGTCTTTTTTAGAACATAATGAAACCCAATACTATTAAAGAAACCTAAATCGAGACCTAAACAAACCAAAAATGTACGACGGCAAAACTGTCAAACGCCACTTTTGAAAATTCCCTCAAAAATTTACTATAACAAACGTCACTTTTGACAACTCGCTCACAGTGATAACGCCCCGAGCCGTGAGCACTGTTATTGCAAGATGGCGTCGGTAGTGACGTCATGAATGACGTCACGTTTTCGATTGTGGACGCGCTCACGTCAACTCGGAACGACATTTATCGCGCTCACAGCGATATCGGCGTAATTCGGAACGCACTGTAGGTAATAGGTATGGACACTGAATCATGAGGGTTCGGGTTTGAATCCCCACGGACGACATGCCATGTACCAGTTTTTCAAACTTATGTACGTAATACCGACTGCCCACAAACGTTGAAGGAAAACGTCGTGAGAAAACCTGCATGCGCTGAAGAAGAAATTCTGATGCGTATGTGAAGTCTACCAATCCGCATTGTGCACGCGTGGTCGACTGAGGGTAGGCCTGTGCCCTGCAATGGGACGTATATATAGATAGGCTGATGATAAATCTGGTACGGGAACAGAAAATAAGCTTAGAAAAATTTCTAGCACACGTTCCTTTTTATAAAAATCCCTTGGTAGATCAAACAACAGAATATGTCATGTCACAGGTCCGGCACTTCAAACAACGTTTTGGATTTGAGATGATGACGTTCGCACATGCGCACTTGGTGCAAATTGTCCTTGACATATGTGTAGGGTTGACTTAGCACGCATTGTATAAACATCATCTATACTTCATTACTTTTTTATTGTTCGTTCAGTTATTAAAAATAGTATTAGAGCTAAAGAATTAATGAAAATGTGAATTTAGCGTTATTTTTCAACGTTTTTATGCACTGAAAAGACTAAATTTTAGGTAGTGAAATCTAACGGGTGCGCGCGCCTAACTGCATTCCCTTGCTCGAGTTCCCTCAAGTGTGAGGGGGGGGATCTGAACTCAGAGGGGGCGGGGAGTGGCCGTTCTGTATACAGGGTGTTTCATAAGTAACAATAAATTTTTAAAACTCTTAAGTTCTTTGTTTAGACCGTCAAACTGAACAACTTTCTCTATGGGACCAACATCGAAATCGCGAAAAAAATAATTTTATATCCCACTAGTGTTTTCCCGCGACTTCGTCCGCACAAATTATATACCAGATTTTAAGTCAGATCATAAGCTATCAAACAAAAAAAGTTTCATCAAAATCGGTTCAGTAGTTTTTGCGTGATGCGCGATCAAACAAACAAACAAACAAACACACAAACAAACACACAAACAAACAGACAAACAGACAGACAAAATTTCTAAAAAAGGTTGATTTCGAGTCGGGGATATTTAAAAACCATATCGTAATCTTTTTTTTGTAAATATCTTCAATGTACAGACACAGTTCAGTTACAGTTTTATAATAGTTAAGATACATATTTTAGCTCTAGTCGATTTGTAGAGTATAGAACATTTTTTTTTTTTCGCGATTTCGATATTGGTCCCATAGAGAAAGTTGTTCAGTTTGATGGTCTACACCACCCCCTTAAAGGTTTATTTGTATTTTTGTAACACCTTGTATAGAACTCTGTGTGTCCGGTGAATAACGGTCCAACTCAAAAAATGCAACTTTACAGGAGAGCCTAAAAACATAATTTTTTGGTAAAAAAAATTATTTTCTCGAAAACCGTTTCATATTTTTTCAAGCAAATCACTGTGTCTTCTAGATATTTTTATGGTCTTTTATTATTATATGGTTTAGTCTATGAAATACTTACCGTACTGGAGATATTTCGTTCAGAAGTTGAATTAAACCTTTTGACACTAATAAAAATACATTACATTATGATTTAAATTGAGTTAAGGCCTTTTACACTTCACAATATCCTTGGTGTAAAATGGTTTATGTTATTTTTTAATTTCATTTTTATTCCATCCCTTTCTTAAATACACAACACCGGAAAACTTACTTTGTAAACTAAATCAAAACGAATTGATGAAAGTAGTTTTATTTAGGTAAAACAAGCTCATCACAAAATTACAAAGTGTTTTTTGAGTTAAATTCTTTTTCACAAAGGTAACATTTTGTGCGTATGGATTTAAATCTAATATTTAATATACTTTTTAAGGAAAAAGATAACAAACACTTGCAAAATGTACTTTCTAAGCTCATTGTTTAAGCTTTAAATATCCACCATATTCAGCATTAAACTTAAGTGACACAAAAATTAGACATTTTCTAGAAAAAATATTCATTTCGTTATTAAGTAGGTAAGGAATTTTATCATGTATAGGTATTTTTTTTTATGGGTAACACTAGCTTATAATTATGTAAAATTTTGTGACGTGGGTAACGCCGCGTGGTATCAGTAATGCTGGAAACGTGAAATATTAAACAAAAAACCATTATAAAAACAATACAAAAACAAATTCTAAAGCGACGCATGCTTAAAAACTTATCAAGTTAGAACTCACGATTCTGTGCCTCAAAATTGTATGACCAGTCTGATGTATTGTCATTCTTAATACACGTTTGATATCCGGTTCGCTTTGCAGTGTTGTCATTATACAAAATACAAGATATTTTAGGAAAAAAATAGTTTAATTTCAAAGAATAAACAAAAGATTCTTTCTTTACCACTCTATGTACATGCTTGAAGTGCGGTTCGGCAATCCCTAGCTAAAACAAGGCCTGAAATTATCACTTAGTTCAATCTAGCAGTACCATCCTTAAAAAAAATCGCCAGATTGTATTCATACTAAGTGATTCTTATTCTCACTACATAAAAGAAAATATTTGGTGATAGACGGTTTAACTCACTTATTCGACATACATTTTTGGTGAGATGTATAGCGTTCTCCCCAGTCCCAGATGATGTCAGTTTCCGTACTTAGCCCGCTATCAAACGCGCATCATATTCATGAGCTATACTTGATTTTTTATGAAGGTATTAACTATTAAGGTTTTTGAAATTTGGTCTAACTCAGATAAATCATATTTCACAAAACAAAATAAATTGTGTCGAAGGATTTAAGTCGAAGTAAATCTATGTTCACCTAATTTTATATTGGTTTTATGATCTAACTCTATTTCAACCATTGTGCACGATAAAAAAATGGACTTAAATCGTTTAGTAATAAGTCTATCTCTGGAATTATTAAAGGTATGAATATTCCAGTAACACCATTTTGTAGAGAAAAAAAAAATTAGTATTATGGCATTAAAAACTCATTTTGGATCTAAGTTGAGTTAGACCGTTATTCACCGGACCCACAGAACTATATACCAAACCTATTCTGTGGTCATGTATAAGCTTATCGCTGTAGATATTAATTATTGTCAATCGTACAGGGTGCTCCTAGAAGCGATGGACGAGCTGGAAGTGGCGTACTCACACCCCCTAGCCAAGAGGACGGATTGCAACCACATCTTCCTCAACTTTGGACCCACCGTTATCATGGACCCCGCCAAGGTATGTTCTTAGGTTGCGTCCACATTGGCTAATATGTCTCGAACATCAATTTTAAGATACGAATTTAATTTGTTTAGCTATAAATATAGTATGATTTAAATTATTAAAATACTAGTGTTTACCCGCGACTTCGTCCGCACAAATTATATACCAGATTTTAAGTCAGATCAGAAGCTATCAAACAAAAAAAGTTTCATCAAAATCGGTTCAGTAGTTTTTGCGTGATGCGCGAACAAACAAACACACAAACAAACAGACAGACAAAATTTCTAAAAAAAGGTTGATTTCGAGTCAGGGATACCTAAAAACCATATTGTAGTCTTTTTTTTTGTAAATATCTTCAATGTACAGACACACTTCAGTTACAGTTTTATAATAGTTTAGATTAGATTAGATTTTGATTTGAGATATCTAACTGAAACAAATGCTCGCTAGACAATCTTTCAAATTCCACGGAGAAAACCTTTGCATTGAAAAAACACCGGTTTTCTTTGGCAAACACCAAATGACAAATTCTGAGATTGTAAAATATACTATTTTTATTAAAATAGTATTTTCACAATGACCTGTAGGTCTACCATGAGTTTTCACCGTACTTTACTGCTGTAGTTACGTCACCAATTTTGTATTGAATTTCGTACAGCGCTCATAGTGGTTACGTTGAGAACTAATTTCTGTCATACGAATTGGCGACGTAACTACAGTAGTATAGAACGGTGAAAACTCATGGTAGACCCACTGTTATTTTAAGTTAACTATGGAGTGGACGTTGAGCCTAACTCTGTTTGTTGTGGACAGATCGAGGAGTCTGTGCTCGGCATGGTGATGCGCTACGGACCTCGTCTGTGGAAGCTGCGGGTGCTGCAGGCCGAGATCAGGTTCACGCTCAGAATCGGTAAGCTATTTGTACATTTATTGAGAGCGGTTCTATGCTGGAACTTCACATGGCGTGTTTGGGGTTCCCTTCAATGAAATGGACTGTATTTAAATAGACTGGAGTGCGATTTTTGAATCTCATTCGGTGGGCTCAGCAGTTGTAAATGTCAAAATTACAATGGAGATGTGCATCTTTCAACTGCTGATTTGACTCTCAAAAATAATACTTCAGGAGTCGGATTTTTGAAGTCAACTCAGCAGTAGAAAGATGCATATCTCCATAGTTATTTTGGCATTTTCAACTGCTGAGCCCACCGAATCAGATTCAAAAATCGCACTCCAGGTACTTTATTAAGGCGCAATAGTAGGACGAAATACCTTGGAGGCATTTATTATTTTTCATTTCTCGACTAGATTTATACAATTTACCGAAACCAAAGTCATACCTCAGTATTCTTGGATAGTTTATCTAGTGAAATCGTAAATTGAATACACGATTGGAATTACTTCACTGATAGAAAATCGTCACAGACATGACGTATTTTCAGGTACTTTTAAAAAAAATTCTCGTCTTAGAAGAACTTAAAATAGTTTCAAAATTTTGGTTTTTATACTCACATATTCACATTAGTTTATCTAGTGAAATAGTATAAAAAAAATCGATAATAAGTATTTATGTTAGTCCTTTTTAATCGAAAATACGGAACACGCACGCAATTTTCGGAGTGCTGGGCGGTCGCGTTTCTCATAGAAAATAGTCGTCTGTACCTATGGCCCCTTAAAGAGAGATTTTAGCACTTGTCTCGTCTAAGATGGTGGGCGAACAGACAGGTCCGAACGCCGGTCCGATGAGAGGTCCGGTTCGGCCCAGTGTTGCCACTGGCTTCCCGGTAGCATAGACAGGCGTATTTGGCAAATATCACATTTGACAAATACGCGTTTCCCAGTGTCTTTCGGTATTCGACGCACATAAAATGAGTCAAATAGGCAAACATGAAACCAAAACATCACCCGGGATCCACGTTTTTATAGTTTTATTTCCTATTTTCACGTAAAAACGCGTATTTGTCGTTCGTGATATTTGCCAAATAGGCCATGTGAAGTGGCAGCATTATAATAGCAGCGTTTTTCCTGAAATAAAACGCTTATTAAATACTTACCTTATTTGAAGCTTAATAGGTTTGAGATAGGCCCTTCTCTGTTTCCCACGTATCGTACCTCTCTTTCTACCTAAGCTTACCCTTTCACTCGCACATCTAGTTGCATCAACTCACCACCAGGGGGCGCAGCGGGTCTTGAAAGCGCGCGCGCCATTTTCTAATCATTGTGTCGAAAAACACCAGGCAGAATTAAAATTTAAGCTTCAAATAAGGTAAGTATTTAATAAGCGTTTTATTTCAGGAAAAACGCTGCTATTAAACACTTGACCGTTATTTGAAGCTTAATAGGTTTGAGACGTGTTTGTTATCGCCTGGTGGTGGGACGCCAATGTGTTATGTGACTGAAGTGTGCGTAGAAGCACAATACCTCAGTTCTGTGTATTAAGATAAGCATGTATGTTATCTAGATATGTAAGCAACTAATAAAAATTTAGAGGAAAATATAAAATCTTTGGAGATGTGCGAAAGGTAAAATCGGTACATAAGCATATAACTGTAATTATGTGAATACTCAATTAAATAGATAATACATAGCTATTTGAATTGGTACATGTGGTAGTAAAAGAAAATACAAAAATAGAAGAAACAAAAAAGATTTATTTCAAAATAAACCTAGTAGGTAAATTATTTCAATTTAATGAATTGGCAAACATAAATTAATTGAAACAAAAGGAAAAATTAATAATAAAATATCGTTACAACCGCTAACGAGATTAATTTGTAGGGATGAAGGATTGCGTAATACTGGCAGACACTGGTATAACTTCTCGTCTATAAAAACGGCTGAAAGTATTTTCAGATCGCCAGTTACCACGGGAAAGAATCTCATCAATTGGCATGCTATCTGCCCAGTTCTTCGAAGCTACTGCGGACCGAATGCTGCCAGGAGACGCAATTATACCAGCTTCAGTCAGTAAAGACTTAACCCATCCCGCGACTATTGTTCGAGAAGCCGGTCTTGGCTGTCCTCTTAAATTGATAAATAAACTATTATTGTTCGCCGAGGCCCGTCTGTTACGAAGTAGATTCGACGTCTGTTTAACCCAGAAAACAGGATCTAGTTTCTTGTTTAGATGATTTTGTATTAATTTCCAGCCCGATTGTCTGAAATTAGAATTATCTGTTTTAGAACCGAACTTCGGCCATAAAATTAAATGATTTCCACTTTCAATGAAATGTTGTTGGTCCACTGCAAGGAGCGTAAGATCATGGACGCGTCTTCCCGAGCATAATAAAAGTAGGATAGCCGTATGTCTAACTGTAGAGAATGTATTATTTTCATCTACTCCATAATTATTCATGAACGAGACCAAGGTATCAATATTCCAAATTGATGGTTTATGGGGCACAGGCCTTTGCAAGGCAATTGATTTTAAGATGTGTTTAACCAAAACATGAGAGCTAAGTTGTCCAGACACTTCGGTATTACACAATGTTGACACCACAGCCTTGTGCAATAATATTGTATTGTAAGAAAACTTTTGTTTTAGAAATAAGTCCGCCAAAAACTTCGCTAAAATAGACCCATTTGGACAATTCGGGTCAAACTTATGAGATTTACTGCTATATATGTACGTAGGTAGGTGTAGGTATAACTGCTCAGTAAAACAACGTGTCACTTCGGAAGCTAGTTTATTACTAAAAACGGACGGTGCGTTTGACAGCGCACTCGGCTACGCATGTAGGTATGTACCATTTCCTCCAACATCAATTTGAGACCCTGGTAATACAAAACATATCTATGTTAAACAAACATCGCCTTAAACATACCTATACAACTAAATCTTATAATTTACATTTTTCCGAGGCCGTAGTTGACGCCTGGCCGATCGGTCGCTTCCACTATTATCAATATTAGGAACCGCGACTGATTGCTCAGATGTAGTGGCATCAGGCTGTGTGGATTCGCCACCGGCACGGCCATCGTCTACCAGAACCTCGCATGCTTCTGCCCACTCCTCATGGTCGCCATCACCTTCCGTCTCGTCTTGGATTTCATTATTACTAATATCGAATGTCCGTGCACTGGTTGGCGTGACTGGTAAAAAAGAACTTGGAGGAGACTCATCATCAGTTGGCAGAAGCACTGGTTCCGTCTCTGGTACCTCTACACCAGAGCCGGAGTATGGGGGAAACGCCTCTTCTTCGTTACTGGCTTTACCCTTGTATTTCATTATTTGATCAAGGTGGCGCGTCTGAGAAATATTGTACTCTTTAAAATAAACTTCAAACATTCTCTTGCCTATTACTTTAGTTATTTTCCCTACACTCCATATCCCCTTTCTTGCTTTAAACCACTTTGCCCATACAATCTCTCCTACCTTGAAACATCTACTACATTTTAATTTATCTTGCGTTTGATTCGGCAAATGCCCCTTTTCTAAATTCGGTAAAATTAAATCTAGTCTACACCTTAGATCGTGTCCCATCATTAACTTAGCAGGGGTAAAACCAGTAGTACAATGTTTAGTATTCCGGTACTCGAACAGAAAACCCATTAATTTTTCGTGCACTTGTTGCTGTGACAATGCTTGATTTGTTAATAAACATTTAATCATTTTTTTGCAGGTTTTTACTGAGTTTTCTGCTTGTCCGTTACTAGCCGGATGGTACACTGGCGAATTCAAATATTCAATCCCGTTTTTAGTGCAAAAATCGTGGAATTCGGTAGAACATATTTTAACATCATTATCTGAAATAATAACATTTGGTATTCCAAACACAGAAAACAATTGCTTGAGTTTTGTAATGAGCGCAGTGGTTGTCGTGCCGCGGTCCATATATATACACTCGAGCCATTTACTATACGCGTCAATGACGATCAAATACACGTTTTGCCCCACAGTCATATAATCGATATGGACCCGATACCACGCCCCGGGCGAGCGGGGCCAAGCTGACGGGAGCGCACGGGAAGGTGCGCTACGCACTCCCACGCACACGCTGCATTCCCCGATCCACCTTTCTATATCCCTATCGATTTGGGGCCACCACATTCTACTACGTGCCATGCTTTTAGTTTTCACAATTCCGAAATGTGCCGAGTGTAATTCCACTAACATACTTTCTCTTAGCTCGAATGGGATGACAACCCTATGACCGCGAAAAAGACATCCCTGGTTAAGTTCTAAATCTGCTTTGCATTGAAAATATGGACTTATCGATTTACAAGTTATTTTACGAGGCCAACCGTGATTCATATACTTAATTACCGTTTGAAGTACCTTATCACTCTGGACCGCTCGTCTTATCTCTTTAAAAGTAACCGGTTTTATATTGGCGTCAAGAAATAAAAAATGCCGTGCGCTTTCCTCTTCATTTTTTTCGTTTTCTGTGTCAGTTATCGGCAGTGGCGACCGCGAGAAATAATCTGCCACTAGGTTATTTTTACTGTTTACATATTGAACCGTATAATTGTAGGCCGAGAGTATGACTGCATATCTTTGTAAACGTAAAGCTGCCGTAACTGATATACCATTTTTCTTCCCAAATATTGACAATAAGGGTTTATGGTCGGTTTTTAGTATGAAAGGATCCTGACGCCCATACAAATACTGATGGTAACGCTTTACACCAAAAATGATCGCGGTTGCCTCCTTCTGGATTTGACTGTAATTCCTCTCGCTAGCCGAGAGCGATCTCGAGCCGAACGCGATGGGGCGCTCGCTGCCATCGGGCATGCGGTGCGCCAGCACGGCGCCCAGCCCGCCCGGGCCCGCGTCCACCGTCAGCACGAGCGGCGCGTGCGGCTCGAAGTGCGCCAGCACGCGCTCGCTGCTCAGCTCCCGCCGCACCGCGTCTAGTGCGCGCTGCTGCCGCACACCCCACTCCCACTTTGCATTACCGCGCAGGAGTTCATGCAGCGGGCAAAGTAGTGATGATGCATTGGGAATAAAATTTCGATAGTAATTTATTACTCCGAGAAACCTTTTTACTTCGAGAATGTTCTTTGGCACTGGTGCGTTAATTATAGCCTTTACTTTATCACGGCAAGTTCTAAGACCGTTCCTATCTATGACGTAACCTAGGTAGGTAACACTATTGCTGAAAAAAATGCACTTATCCTTTTGGAGCCTCAACCCGGCTCCCTGCAATCGGCTCAGCACCTCCCTTAATCTTTTAAGATGAATTTCCCTGGTAGGTCCCGTGCAGCAGACGTCATCGAGCCAGATGCTAACTCCCTCTATACCTAATAATAGGGTTTCCATGGCGCGCTGAAAAATTGCTGGAGCATTGGCCAAGCCGTACACCAAACGGGTGTATTTAAATAACCCTTTAGGCGTATTAATGGTGGTGAGATTTTGTGATGATTCCGTTAGTTTGAATTGATTATACGCATTACTTAAATCAATTTTTGAATAATGCTCACCACCACCAATCTTGGCAAACACTTCTTCAATACGGGGCATGGGGTACTTATCAATTTTCATATCTTTGTTTAAAGTACAAGAGAAGTCACCGGCAATTTTTACTTTTCCATTCTCTTTTAAAACGGGCACAATTGGTGTTGCATAATCGGAGTGCGTAACGGGAATTAGAATACCTAATTCAACTAATCTGTTTATTTCATCCGCTACTTTCTCCTGCAGGGCAAAAGGTATTGACCGTGGCTTAAAAAACTTGGGCTGGACATTATCTTTTAATTGTATTTCAACTTCGAATTTATTGAAACAACCCAGCTCGTCTTTCCATACTTCTGGGTATGTCTCGAGTAAGTTCTGCACTTCTCCGCTGCGCTCATTACTATGGACACATACTTTTATACTATTATTATCCGTTGCCAAATACATTCTAAATTTGGTCATGAAATCTCGACCTAACAAGGGCGGCCCTCCATTCTGAACTACGTAAATCTTTAATTCATATGTTGTTTTCATATACGATATTTTGGGAGTTATAAACCCTAAAGGTGAGATTTTATGGCCATTATATAAGCACATCTTCAAATCACAACTATTTAATTGTAGTTTTGAAAAATGTTTTAAGTATAACTCATAAGAAATTACACTCGTCCCTGAACCTGTATCTAATTCCATGTATAATTTAACCTGGTCAACGGTTACAGAAATTTTTATAGGTTTGCAAGTCACGTACCTTAAGTTAAATAGTGCGCACTCCCTGCATTCACTGCAGTCGGACCCTTCAGATCCGACTTCAATGTTATGCAATTCCGACTTTTTGACACTGCACATTTTTTTTAGGTGCCCTTTGTTTCCGCAACTTTGGCATCTATAATTTTTAAAACGGCACTTCACTGCATCATGGTTATTACGACCGCACACCGCACATCGCGAACTACCTGCTGAGCTATTTGGCCCGCTTGCGCGCGCCGGCCCACGCTGGCCTGCGGCTCCGCCGCCACCGGCACCGGCGCCGCGCCGCTCCGCCATTTTGTGTAACGGTTCCTCCTTGATAAATGGTCCGCTTGCGCCAGCTCGTGCCTGCCTGGCACATGCAGCCTGCTGAGCGACCTCCACTGCTTTCGCCAACGTCAGTGACGCTAGGTCCTGTTCGATTAGGCGATCCCGTTCTGGACCGACTTCAAACCCCAACACGAAACGATCTCGCATCAGGGTGTCTAACTCCGATCCGAAACCGCAGTATACAGCCAAGCCTCTCAGCCGCGCCGCCCATTCCTCGATCTTCTCATTTGCATATTTCTTTGCCTCGTAAAACTTAGCCCTATCTGCAAATGTAGATCTTTTCGCAGTGAAATGATCATTGAGTAGTTTCACTAGCTCATCGTACGTCTGTGACTCAATCGCTTTTGGATGCGCCAAGTCCCGAACCAACCGGTAAGACTCGTCGGACAGATGAGTCAGCAAAACGGCTCCTTTGTTCGATGCTTCGATTTTGTTCAGTTTTATGAACTGTTCTAATCGACCACGAAATATTTGCCATTCTTGATATTTATGGTCAAACACACTCAAATTACCTAAATACGCACTCATTTTGTATTTATAATTATCACTGCACGCGTAAATTAGTTTAATCCTCGGCGTCAAATGCTATATATGTACGTAGGTAGGTGTAGGTATAACTGCTCAGTAAAACAACGTGTCACTTCGGAAGCTAGTTTATTACTAAAAACGGACGGTGCGTTTGACAGCGCACTCGGCTACGCATGTAGGTATGTACCATTTACACCACGTAATCCATCTACTCCATGCAACCTTGTAGGTTTTACGGGTAGATGGGCGCCAAGACGAGTGGAGTAAGTTTATTTGAGATTCGTTCCAGTCAGTGAGGTTACTTGACCACCCCCACATTTCCACACTTCCAGTGTCATCTCCTGTACTTTGGGAGGTGGAAGCCCTGTTGACACATCGATCAGAGAGCGGTCTAGGTGGAGAATCGTGAAGGGAGGGGCCAGGGCCCGTGATTTGAGATCTGCTCTCCAAAATACGCGGTTCCACCTGGGAACTACTATTAAAAATACACCCTTCGCGTGATTCAAATGAGCGAGCACTCGGGGGATCAAGTAGGGAGGAGGAAATATCCACGCTAGATGGAAGTTCCACGGCCGGGAGAATGCGTCGTAAAATAGAGCTTGATGGTCCGTCAGATCTAATGACACATAATTTGCAACTACATGGGCATTGGCTGAAGCAAATAGGTCGATCACAGGTACACCGAACTTCCTGAAAATTACTTCTGTACAGGCAGGTAACAGATGCCATTCCGGGGTCAGCCGATATCGAGATAGATGGTCTGCGTGTCCGTTGTATTTGCCAGGGATATGATGAGCAGATATGTGAATCTGATAGAGATCTAGTAATTGAAAAATTTGAAACGTTATATCCATAAGAGCTGTAGACCTTGTCCCACCTTCGTTTCGAATATAAGCGACAGCTGATCTGTTGTCGCACTGCCATAGAACTGTGGAATGACCTAGGAACTGATGCTGATCTTGTAGGACTTTTAGAAATGCAAGAAGTTCTTTCTGATTGCAGTGCGCGTTTTGTTCCTGAACGGTCCAAGAGCCTGATAGGGAGAGATTGTCTAATTGAGCTCCCCATGCTAGGTCTGATGCATCTGTCGCGAGAAAATGTGTTGGAGGTGGAAGGTGTATCCGAGATGGGTGATGGTTGTTGTGTAACCACCAGGTTAGATCGTTCTTGGCTTGGAATGGGAGAGCAAACTTTTTTGCAACTGGACGTTTGATGCAGTCGTTTAGAAAGGCAAGAAGTTCTCGATAATGAAGTCTGCCCGTTGGCACCACAAAGCTTGCAAAGTTTAACAATCCTTCCATGCTCTGTAGCTCTCTCAGAGTCGCAAATCCACTCTCTAACATTGATGTGATCCTTGACGAGAGGGAACTCGACTTCTCTTTGGGAAGAGTCTTTTCGTTTTTCCAAGTATCCCACTGGATGCCTAGAAATACAAGGCTCTGCTGTGGAGTCAATATGGACTTGTCGAAGTTCACTTGCCACCCGAGGAACAACAGTCTCTCGAGTAATATTTGAATATGGGTTTGTAAAATTTGCGGACTCTGATGTGCCAGGAGAAAATCGTCCAAATAAACGATAATACGTATCCCTTGATCTCTCAATGTTTGAGCTACCCAGTTGGTTAGCGAAGCGAAAACTTTCGGCGCCGTACTGAGGCCGAATGGTAGGCAAGTAATTTGCAGGATTTCCCCTTTGTAAATGAGTCGCAGGAAGCGTCTGTGACACGGTGCTATTGCCAGGTGAAAATAAGCCTGTGACAGGTCGACTTTGCACATCCAATCTCGAGGTTGCAGAAATTCGGGGACACGGTATACGTTTATGAGTCTGAATCGGTCTGTTATCACATAAAAATTGAGGGCCGACAAATTGAAGATGGGTCGATGAGACCCGTCGTTCTTGGGAACGAGAAACATGGTCGAGACAAAACTTGGACTGGGACTGACTGTTTCCAGGACGCCTTGTTTTTTCATGGTTGATATGGCAAGCGACATTGCTTCTGAAACAGTGGTGCTGAACCGCGTGTCGTTCGCACGTGGTACTACTAATGGCGGCTTCTGAAGAAAGGGTATGCGGTATCCTTTTATTATGTTCAGTAAGAAACTTGGAGCGCCCAATTTTTGCCAACGATGATGAAAAACAAGTAATCGGCCTGCCCTGAACATTTGAGAGTCAATACTTACGTTTTTTATATCGGTTATTAGCGTCTGAGGGTGACCCCGCACGCTTACGACCGCCTCTATTGTATTCCGGCTGTCTATTGGTCTGGCGGCCTCCTCTTGAACGAAAGGAGCCTCTCGTCTGATTGTGAAACGTTGAGCGCGTATCAGCATTATTATAGGCGGGTCCACGTCCCTGCGAGGGACGGGAATGGTAGTAACCCTGCGAGGGTTGATTATGCGTATGGGTAATATGCCCTGAGGCACAACATCCATGAGCAGTACCCTGCGAGGGCATGTTTCGAACCACCTGCCCCTGCGAGGGGTGGTGAATAGGCTGCTTGCTTGGTCCCGCTTGTGGAGTTCTTTTTTGTACTGGCCAGAAAGCTTTACGAACGCCTCCTGCTTTTTCGAGGGCTGTAGTCAGTGCCTCCGCATTGAACACGTGTTGGCATGACGGAGGAATTTTACGTATCGCAGCTTTGACAAGGGGATCACGCACGAAGTTCGTTATACCGTCTCTTCTCATTTGAATCACTTCGGCCACAGCCACAAATTAATTGCAATAAGTCCGACGATACTTTAAAATAATCACCTTTCAAAAATAATTCATTAACTTTTTCGGTAATACCTTCCAATGACAAATCTGAATCACGAGCCCACTGGAGAAGGCTCCTAAGAGAAGCTTGTAAAGCTTCGCGCTGTTTTAAAACACAAAATGACAAAGCCGCATATGCTTTGTCAGCATATGCCAAATGGCGCAACGAGTCGAAAGCTTTAACTTCGTCGTTCACGTCTAACTCAATAAAACCAGGGGTATGGTTGTAAAGTTTTTGAGAATCGGCATAACGAACTTCACACCATTCATTACTGTCGAAGTGCTGAATTTCTTTTAATGTATGCAACAAATTTTTAGGAGTTTTAGGAACTGCGGGTTCCTTTAATTTCGTCTCAATTTCAAACACAAATTCTGGGTCATTAGAATTGAGGGTAGGGTCATCAACACCCACATCTTTAAATAACTCGCCACTAACGTTACCGTCAATAATTGAAAATTCGTCCACCATGGGGGTGGTGTGATTAGCGCAATTTGCGGAATCGCATTCACCTGTATTCACTTGTTTGCGGAGTTCGACTACCTCTCGCGTTAATTCGTCGAGTCGGCGATAGTCGCGACGATGACTTCGCTTATGGCCCCCCCTTTTTTTGTTACGGCGGCGACGGCGCGAGGCTTTCTTATCACGAGGTGGTGTCGAACTACGTGACGACGAGGAAGAACTGCTATCACTCGAGGAGCTCGACGAGCTACTGCTAGAAGAACTACGTGACTTCCTAGTTCGTTTTTTAGGCGCGGAAGAACTAGCACGTGGCATTGTCTCCGCGACGGGGTTCACATTTGACACAATTTTATCACAAAAATTTTCCATCCTAAAAACGAACAAAAAACAAGGGTAGAAAGAAATATATTGAACACAATATTTCGTAAGTAGGTCAGTAAATACTTACGTCGGTACAATGCTACTGATATTTAAGCAGCTGCAAATTTGAAATATCGAACGGTAACACCGTTTACTTGTACAACTATAAGTACTAAAACAAAATGGTAATAAAGTTGGTCTTGCTTACTGCGAGTCTGCGAGCACGACCGAACGCGGCGGGAAACAGGACGCCAATGATTAGAAAATGGCGCGCGCGCTTTCAAGACCCGCTGCGCCCCCTGGTGGTGAGTTGATGCAACTAGATGTGCGAGTGAAAGGGTAAGCTTAGGTAGAAAGAGAGGTACGATACGCGGGAAACAGAGAAGGGCCTATCTCAAACCTATTAAGCTTCAAATAACGGTCAAGTGTTTAATAATTTTTATTTCGTTTCTTTGTATCGATTAAACATCGACGCACCATAACAATATCTTCACCCCTCAGGCCCCGGGGCGCCGACCAAGAACGTAAGGCTGTGCCTATCCAACGGGTCTGGTTATTCGCTCGACGTCTACACTTATGAAGAGGTGTCCGACCCCAGGACCGGCGTGGTAAGTTATAGTCACGTAATAGAAATAATAGAAAGATTTTACCTCACAATAAAATCAATATTGTGATCATGAAATCCTCTCCGGGCCTATTATAACCCCGGAGGATGAAGGGGTTACAATAGACAGATCTTAGAAAAAGTATATGTCTAGAATGAGCCTCACGAATATCACGTATAAAACAAAAGGGCTAAGTTTCATAGGTTGGTGTGCGTGAGGCACTCTACAAATTATGTATGTGTGCGTGTATATGTATAGGGTTTAGGAACCAGTACTGGTTCAAATTTTTTTCGACGCTTTCGTATCTTCGACTGTCAATCTTGACATATACTTTATCAAAGAGACAGATGTTACCTTACAATAAAATTTATATTGTGATCCTGAAGTCTTCATTGTGCCTAATTGGGTTGAACCTCATCTAATAGAACAGCATCGCATTTTTCCGTCGCTCCATCCTTTTCTGTCACCCAGGTCATTTGCTAGAGCATATAAGATAGACAGAACGCGATAGTTCGCGGTAGCGCGCGATCGCGTTCCGTCTGTCTTTGTTTTTTTTAGCCTATGTTGATCACGGATAATGTAGCATTCTAATGGTGAAAGAATTATTCAGATCGGTCCAGTAGTTTCGGAGCCTATTCAATAAAAACTAACAAATAAACAAAAATCTAATCTTTCCTCTTTATTATATTATTATTATAGTATAGATTAAGGGTTTACACTACATGCTAAAGATAGTAAATATTGTCTGCAGATAATGTTCCAGTCGTACGGCGCTAAGCAAGGTCCCATGCACGGCCTTCCCATCTCCACTCCTTACGTCACTAAGGATTACTTGCAGCAGAAGAGGTTCTTGGTAAGGATTTACCTCGTATTTCCTGATTCAATTAATTATATTCAATTGTAATTTCGTTTTAACATTCTGGTATTTAATTCAGCCCTTTTTTTTAAATTCGTTATAAGATATGAATTTCCAGGATCAGTAATCACGTCTATTAAAATTGTTTCTTGCAGGCGACATCGCAAGGCACCACATACGTGTACGACATCCCAGACATGTTCAGACAGATGGTGGAGCGACGGTGGAGACAGTGCATCGAGGAGGGGAGCGTCGACGGTTAGTATATCACGTGACATACTAGACATGTTCAGACAGATGGTGGAGCGACGGTGGAGACAGTGCATCGAGGAGGGGAGCGTCGACGGTTAGTATATCACGTGACATACTAGACATGTTCAGACAGATGGTGGAGCGACGGTGGAGACAGTGCATCGAGGAGGGGAGCGTCGACGGTTAGTATATCACGAGACATGCAAGACATGTTCAGACAGATGGTGGAGCGACGGTGGAGACAGTGCATCGAGGAGGGGAGCGTCGACGGTTAGTATATCACGTGACATACTAGACATGTTCAGACAGATGGTGGAGCGACGGTGGAGACAGTGCATCGAGGAGGGGAGCGTCGACGGTTAGTATATCACGAGACATGCAAGACATGTTCAGACAGATGGTGGAGCGACGGTGGAGACAGTGCATCGAGGAGGGGAGCGTCGACGGTTAGTACTACCACAGCATAACTATATTAGTCCTTACAGTACGGCAACGGATGTACTTGCGCAGAGCAACGGTGGGGGGCTTGCGGGGAAGCGGGCGGCGCGGATTTTCCCAAGATCTGTATGAAGATTTTGGATGACAAAGCACACTGTATAATTAAATTTTTTTCTACAGGACCACCGCCAGATAACGTGATGTCGATGATGGAGTTGGTCGTCGAGCCGGACGGTGAGAGGCGAGTGGTCGAAGTCACTCGTCTACCCGGACAGAACACTGTTAGTATTTAGTATTACGTACTAAAAAATAGTTTTAAGATAAGATAAGATAAATATTCTTTATTTGCACAACAATATACACAAAAAACAACAACAATATACATGAAAAAGAAGGGTACTAAAGGCGGCTTTATTACTAAAAGTGATTTCTTCCAGACAACCAGTGGAAGAAGTCTTACAAGAGATAAATGCTATGGCTATGATACATAATAATATTTTAATTTACACAAAGTATAAATATATACATACTCAATGTAACAAAATAATTGTAGAATTAGGTAGGTACCTTATAAAAAGTACCGACGTGGTTTTTAACGACTTCTACCACCTGGGATAGTAGCCGGGACCACCGGCTTAACGTGCCATCCGAAGCACGGAATAATCTTTCTTTTCAGACAATCAGGTGATTCAGCCTGCAATGTCGTAACCAACTAGGGAAAAATACACAAAGGGACATGTCACTGGGTGTCCCCCGTGGGAATCGAACCCACGACCTCCGTGTCAAGAGACCAATGCTCTTAACCATTAGACCATGGAGGCAGTCTTTTTGCAATGAGAAAATAATAATGCAACATATTTCATGTAAAGCCTGACCAGGAAAATAAAAAACCTCGCCATGTTGCGGAAAATAATTTGAACTAATTTTTGTACTTGGAACACTAACATTAAAGGTGACAGTCGATTGCAGCGCCCCCAAATCAGGTTTTTTATTTTCCTGGTCAGGCTTTAGTAGCGAATACATAATACAGGGTCCAACTTAATATGCTGACACTTTTTTAAGAGGATGATCAGACCATGAAACTGAACTATTTTCTCTATGGGACCAACATCGAAATCACAAAAAAAAAATCTGCTGTCCCATACATTTAGGTCGGATACGTTTGCAGTTCCATACTGAACAGCTCATTTTTTTCGCGATTTCGATGTTGGTCCCATGGAGAAAGTTGTTCAGTTTGATGGTCTGATTATCCCCTTAAAAAACTGTCAGCATATTAAGAAGAACCCTGTTTTATTCGATTTTCATAAATGATTGATTCACTCTAAATCCATGCGAGCAATGATAATCATCACAGCTAATAAATTAACCTTTTTGTCACCAGGTCGGCATGGTAGCTTGGCGGTTAACCCTCTACACGCCGGAGTGCCCCAAAGGGCGTGATATCGTCCTCATTGCCAACGATCTGACCTACTACATGGGGTCTTTCGGACCCCAGGAGGACTGGGTCTATTGCAGAGCGTCCCAGTATGCTAGGCAGTTGAAGATACCAAGGGTAAGTTATTTCTTAACTATAGGAATAGGAAATTCGCAAAACTATTTTTGCCTTCGCATACTAAATGCAATCAGATGACTGAACGTTTGTATGAACAGTCGATCATTTTTTTGCTAACTTCCTATAGGTTTCTAAGGGAAAGTTGTTCAGCATCACGGTCACAATCACCCCTTAAAGTAATGCAACTGTTTACCTTAACACCCTGTAGCTTTTATCCTTATATTTCCAATGTCTTTACCAGGTCTACATCAGCGTCAACTCAGGAGCTAGGATCGGAGTGGCAGAGGAAGTCAAGTCAGAGTTCAACGTGGCCTGGGTGGACTCTGAACGACCGGAGAGAGGCTTCAAGTACCTCTACCTGACGCCAGAGTCTTTCTCCAAGCTCGGCCCTCTCGGCTCCGTGAAGACTCAGCTCATAGAGGACGAGGGAGAGAGCAGATACAGGATCACTGATATTATCGGTTAGTGTCATCACTCATCAGCAAACTAGGTTCCTTGGTCCATACATAGTCAGTTTGTTGATGTTGACGAATTCAGTCCCCGTGATCATGACAAACTCTGTTCTGCGATCCTGACGAACGCAGTCCCGTGATCCTGTCAAATGAGGTTTTGTGATTCTGATAAACTCAGTCCCATAATCCTAACAAACTCAGTCCTTCAATACGAACAAACTCAGTCAGTCCCGTAATCAGGGCAAACTCTGTTCTGCGATCCTGACGAACGCAGTCTCGTGATCCTGTCAAATGAGTTTTTTTGATTCTGATAAACTCAGTCCCATAATCCTAACAAACTCAGTCCTTCAATCCGAACAAACTCAGTCCCGTAATCCGAACAAACTTAGTCCCGTAATAAGGGGACTCGATTCCGTGATCTTGAGAAACTCGTTCTTCTAATCTACATTCCATCGATTCATGAAACTAAGTGCATTTCAACACCCCATGGAAGATCTCTTATCCTATCTATCTATCTATCTATAACGTCACGCCTGTTTCCCAACGGGGCAGGCAGAGACCAGAGCGCGCCATCTACTACGATCCTTACAAATCTCTTTTGCATCATTCACATCCATACGTCTCTTCATACATGCCCGTCGGTTTCGAGTAACTTCTGATTTGATCACAATACGTCCTACGAGGGCGCCCTCTACCGACACTTCCACTCACTGTAGCTCCATATATCTCTTTCGTACATCTGCTATCACTCATGCTCTCCACATGACCAAACCAACGAAGCATACCCTTCTCTATTCTTGTCACAACATCTTCTTTCAATTTACATCGATCTCTAATCACACAATTTCTCACTCTATCTCTCAGCGTAACTGCACGCGTACTTCGCAAGGAACGCATTTCAACAGCATCTCTTATCCTTCATACTAATAAGGCCATTACTAACCCTCTTAAAAATCTCTACAGGTAAAGAAGATGGTCTCGGAGTGGAATGCCTCCGCGACGCTGGTCTGATAGCCGGCGAGACTGCGCAGGCGTACGAAGACATAGTCACCATATCTGTGGTCACTTGCCGCGCTATCGGCATCGGCTCCTACGTAGTGCGGTGAGTTCTGCATCGCGCTATTAATATTTGCCCTAGATTCTATACCATTCATCATTATAGGTGGCCCCATATTATAGGTGGATCTAGGTTTAGCTAAATGTTTTAAGTATAGTCCACCATATCACTGGCCATTTTATATACCGGGGCCACACTAACGGTAAATTTCGTTGATTATTGTGTTAATTGATCTTTTCTATGCCGGGGCCTCACTAACGGAAAATGCTGTTAATTATCGCGATAATTGACCTTTATTTTAAATATATGGAGGTGCTACTTGGGAATGTTCCTCCATTGAAAAGGGAAGATCTTCCACCAGGCTTAGTTTGAAGCCTGGGGACCGGCCGTGGTCCAACAGTTCTTAGTTGGACCTTGTATATATATCGAATCTCTGTGATTATTTCTCTTGCGCGATTTATGTCTCGCATTCGATTGTGAACCTTATTTGTAGTAGGTTACGAGCTACGTATTCACGGTGAACGTTGGCTTTGTATGAAGCATATTTCTGAGCGCGACGGTATCGCCATCTGTTAGCTTCATTGCTATAACTTGTGGGTGTTGACATCTATGGCAAGTCCCCACAAATATGTAAATAAAGGTAAACTATCATTAAAGGCATTTCCCGTTAGTGTGGCCCCACCATTAGTTAGTGCCATGAGTCCTACTTCGTTTGGTAAATTATAAATACCTAAGACCTTAGTTCAGATTTTGACACAACTACATACAGAGAGGCATGTATGAAGAGATGTATGGATGTGAATGAGGATCGTAGTAGATGGCGCGCTCTGGTGTCTGCCTACCCCACTGGGAAAGAGGCGTCACGTTATAGATACGCACGGGTGCAATGCACATAAACCTTCCTTTTGAATCAAAATTGAAAAAAAAACGCCTCAAAATTAGTTTCGTAGTTTTACAGATCTAAGCATACATAGGGACAGACAGACAGCGGGAAGCGACTTTTTTTTATACTACGTATTTTTACGGTTGTAGTTGAAGCCAAATTTACCATTAGTTTTATAATGAACTAGTGTTTTCCCGCGACTTCGTCCGCACAAATTATATACCAGATTTTAAGTCAGATCATAAGCTATCAAACAAAAAAGTTTCATCAAAATCGGTTCAGTAGTTTTTGCGTGATGCACGAACAAACAAACAAACAAATAAACAAACAAACAAACAGACAGACAAAAATTCTAAAAAACCATATCGTAATCTTTTTTTTGTAAATATCTTCAATGTACAGAAACGCTTCAGTTACAGTTTTATAATAGTTTAGATAGACATAGATTTTTAATTTTTCAAATATAATTTTGTCCCCCACAGTCTCGGTCACCGAGTCATCCAAGTGGAATCCTCATACATAATCCTAACCGGTTACGCGGCGCTGAACAAAGTGCTCGGTCGAGGCGTATACGCGAGCAACAACCAACTGGGGGGTGTGCAGATAATGCACAACAACGGGGTGACCCACGCCGTCGCGCCCACCGACCTGGAGGCTGTCAGCACTTGTGTGCGCTGGCTCTCTTACGTGCCCAAGGTGAGTTTAAATATTGGATGCATATAGTCTAACCTATTACGTCCCACTCCTGGGCAAAGGTCTCCCCTGAACGCTTCCACTTATCTCTATCCAACGCGACATCCCTCCATTCACTGCAATAGGCATCCAACTCGTCGCGCCACCTTTTCCGGGGTCTGCCTCGACCTCGACTACCATCTTTAGGCACCCATTGCGTGCTGATTGATGCCCACCGCTCGGCGTGCATTCGGCAAACATGCCCAGCCCAGTCCCACTTTAGTTTCGCAGATTTCTCAACTACATCAGCTATTTGGGTTTTGGAGCGCAGTGTTGTGTTCCGGATACGGTCCGTCCTTTTCACACCTAGTATACTACGCTCCACAGCTCTCTGACAAACCTGCAGTTTGGACTTTCGAACCTTTGTTAACGACCAGGTTTGGGCACCGTAGGTTATGATGGGCAGAATACACATGTCGATAAGTTTGCTCTTGAGTGAGAGTGGAAGGTCGCCCTTCTTTAGTTCCTTCATGGACCAGTAGCTCTTCCAGGCGTTGTCGATGCGACGTGCGACTTCTTTGTCCAGCCTGTTTTCGAAGGAGACTACTTGGCCCTAGTAAATGTACTCATCGACATACTGTATGACTTGCCCATCTACCTCTACCCTACGTTTCGTGCTGTTAGTCATCAACTGGGTCTTTGTACGGTTCATCTTAAGTCCAACCTCCAGGCTTGCCGTGCTCAGATAGAGAGACTAGATCTATATTATACAACGTGTTAATGAATTAACGTAAAACTAGAAAGAAGTTTGTTTAGAATCGAGAGCAGAATCGAATTATCATGGTTTCAACATAGGTAATTTTTTCTAAATATTAAATAATTTCTTCTATGCTCTATCTTATATGCTCTAGCAAATGTCGTTCCTGAGTGACAGAAAAGGATTGAGCGACGAAAAAATGCGGTGCTGTGCTGTGTGATGTAGTTCAACCCTAATGATACTTTTCCTAACACCCTGTCTAGTCGTGAGCATACAGGGTCCTTCTTAATATGCTGACACTTTTTTAAGGAGATGTTCAGACCATCAAACTGAACAACTTTCTCCATGGGACCAAAATCGAAATCGCGAAAAAAAAATCTGCTGTCCCATACATTTGGCTTGAGTAGGTTTGCAGTTTTGTATGGAAGAGAAGATTTATTTTTCGCGATTTCGATGTTGGTCCCATAAAGAAAGTTGTTCAGTTTGACGGTCTGATCGTCCTCTTAAAAAAGTGTCAGCATATTAAGTTGGACCCTATATGCTTATGCTAATAGCTCAATGATTTGAATCCATATCTCGCAAGTAATTATTACCTTCCCCTTCCAGGACAAACTCAGCATGGTACCAATAATGCACACAGCGGACCCCATAGACCGGCCCGTGGAGTGGAGCCCGCCGCGCGGCCCGCACGACCCGCGCCTCATGCTGACCGGCGATGCGACCCGCAGCGGGTTCTTCGATCACGGCTCCTTCGACGAAATTATGCGGCCCTGGGCACAGACTGTCATCACCGGTGAGTGAGAGATTCCTGAATCGCGCTATTAAGATTAACAAAAACCAAGAGCAAGCGAAGCGAGCTCGAGATTTCACTGCAATATAAGGCCTTTTTAAGTAGTTGGAACCAGGGCACTTGTTAATGATAACAGATTGCATTATCAATGTTTATAATTGTTATTGATGATTAACAAAATTATTATCGTGCGTAAGGTACGCCCAGTGCATACAGTATGCGGCCGCGGGCGGGCGGACATTGACCTTAGAATCATATGATCGAGCGGGGGGTCATTGCCACACAATTGTACTCAGTAAGCATAAGCATATGCTCACGACTATATTCCCCGAGGGGGTAGTCAGAGATATCCTGAAACCTCAGAACATCCACATTTCACCAGTAGTACCGAAACTCTGTCCAGTGTGACGGGGGGTGAGCCCGTCGCCACTTATAATGGACAATGGGTACAATACATGCCTCGAAATTGAAGCATGCAGGCATGCATGCATTGTACTCAGTAACAGATACCAAATGCGTTTCTTAAGTTTCGCCAACTAATTAAATTTGACCTTAAATAATGATAATGTATGCAATACAATCTAAAACAAGAACGAGCGAAGTGATCTCGAGATTTCACTGTAATATAATGAGATTAATGCAATGGTATCTAAAACCAAGAGCGAGCGAAGCAAGCTCGAGGTTTCACTGCAATATAATGAGATGATAGCAATGCCATTTAAGACTCTTGACGTTTAATAAGTGTGCTTCAAGCTCCTATCTAAACTATTATAAAACTGTAACTGAAGTGTGTCTGTCTACGAATAAAATGTATAGAAGTGTAAATGAAGCTCAAAAAGTGGCACCAAAAAAAGTGTACCGTGTTCTAAATTTGTTCTTTGAAAACTGTACCGTGCCGCCAAAACTCATACAACATGTAATGAGCGTTTTTCTTTTTGTTTTTAAATGCCGTTTTCTTATAACTCAATAGATGGCAGTAGTGTCTGTACGACAAACTGTCAAGCAAAAACTTCCTCTGCAATGTCACCTATAGACTAAAAAACGTAGAGATTTCATTCTCTTTGGTTCGGATTTGGAAGACGTCATCAAAAAAAAAATTGAAATTATTTTCGATTTCTTTCTTAGCCAAAAATACAGTCCTTTTTCGTTGTTTTTCAGAAAAGCAGTTTGAAGTAAACTATTCTATTCTATTTTTATTTATTGGCGTTTCCTTGTTAGATTTCGCCAGTGTCAAGTAGTTTGAGGGAGTGTCTATCCAATCTCGAGGATTGTTTTTGAGTAAGAACAACTGAGAAGGATTTTGGAGCCTCGTGGCAGGCTGAGACGCGAACCGCGCGAACACCACGCGAGAGACAAGTGTTCAAGGCAAACCCTGCAACGTGACTCTCTGAAGTAAACTAACAAACACGACAAAGTAAATGCTACGATACGAGTTTGATTAACAATGACATTTGACAGCTCAAGTTTTCTTATTGCCAGTTCAATTTCAGATTTTGCCTTATGAATCATAAGGCAAAATCTGAAATTGATTTTTTTATTATATTTAACTATATTTCATATATGGTGATGCAAGACTACAATTTGACTAAAATAAATATAAAAACTCTTTGATCATAAGTTATGATCAAAGAGTTTTTATATTTATTTTAGTCAAATTGTAGTCTTGCATCACCATATATGAAATATAGTTAAATATAATAAAAAAAATATGTTCCAAAAGATTTTTATTTTTTTTTCACTTCACTTTTACCCTCATTTCGGGGAAAGATAATTTTTCAGTGTTTGACATAGATTCGTATAGACCGTAGCGTCATCTATCGATCTACTATGAAACGAAAAAAAAAACGCTCATTTTTCATTGGGTGTCAAAAATTATTTCCATTTTGTTTAGAGTTACTCTAATAGTTATTCTTATTCGTAGGTGTCTGTACATCGAAGATATTTACAAGAAAAAGATTTTAGGTATCCCTAAATTTAAATTTTTCAGAAAAGTTGTCCGTCTGTCTGTTTGTCTGTTTGTTTGTTCGCGCATCACGCAAAAACTACTAAACAGATTTTGATGAAACATTTTTTGTTTGATAGCTTATGATCTGACTTAAAATCTGGTATATAATTTGTGCGGACGAAGTCGCGGGAAAACACTATTAGTATTTAATAAATTGACTTTGACTTTGACTTAATTTCATCGAAGATCTATTTCTAAAAGATGTTATTTGGAACAGGTCGCGCCCGACTCGGCGGAATACCGCTTGGCGTCATAGCAGTAGAGACGAGGACCGTAGAGTTGACTCTACCTGCTGATCCCGCCAATTTGGACTCCGAGGCCAAGACCGTTCAGCAGGCTGGACAGGTAAGATATCGATAACTTCATCCTGAATCTAAGCATCAGCGCACACCTAGCTCATTTTTTTTTTTTTTTTTTTTTTGTGACTAAATACAGCATTGCTCAGGGAGCATTTACTGCTTTTTACTGCGGACTATTGGCGGGACCTCGAAGGGTCTACCGAACCAAATGCAAGAGCTTAAGCAACCTGCCCAAGGGGCACCCAAAATGGGTACGGACCTGGAAGACTTAATAAGTTGTTTACATTCATGTCGTCTTAGGGTCAAAATCAGTTGAAATGTTATTCCTAGTTTAAAAAGGGACTATACAACGTATGAATAAGCGAAATACATCATACACCCCAACCTTTGACTACTTATATGAGGACTGGTAACGCGTGTAATTCTACTAACAAACATTTCTGCCACTTTTTGCGGGGGGCGAGGTAACATGCAGTCCGCAACTTTGGATTTTATTCCCCATAACTTTAGATTCTAATTTTGAATGTTGAAAATCGTGAAAAGTAGTCTCGTGTGAACCCCAAACGTTCCAAGTTCGAAATTATTGTTTCGCAATTATAGGCTGTCTCGTTTAGTGATAAGGTATAAAATTTTATGTGAATGCACATGATCAATTGATCTTATACCGTGGCAGAGGGGAAATGCTACAAGGCGAGTCCTTATAATAAATAGTCTAAGACCCCAACTGATTTATAAGAAAATATCTTAGAAAAAGTATATTGTCTAGAATGAGCCTCACACTTGTTCCGTATAAAACAAAAGGGGCTAACTTTCTTAGGTTGGTGTGCGTGAGGCGCCATACAAATTATGTATGTGTGCGTGTATATGTATAGGGTTTTGGAACCAGTACTGGTTCCTATTTTTTTCGACGCTTTCATAGCTTTGACTGTCTATCTTGATAATCTAAGGAAAATATTTAGATTGAAACAATAATTTCCATGGGCGTTGCTGGGACTACGCGTCCTACGTCGTAGGGGTAGTGGGGATCGGTGAGGCGCACCTAGCGTGAAACTGTGCGAGCACAAGCGAACAGTTTTGATTGATTCAATTCGGTATGTCAAGTTTTTTATTTTTTGGATGTCTAAATCGAAAACCATTTCGAGATAATTGTCTCAATAATCATATTTTCTATGTCAGAGATTTTAAAATGAAAGGATTACAGATATTTTTAATAAAATAACGTCGTTTTTCGGTCCGTCCTGTGACGTCACTGGAATACCTGTGAACTCCTTGGTAAACATAAAATAAACTTAAAGTAACTGGACATTAAGAAAAAAAAAATACTTTCACAATGACAGAATTTGACATTTGATGTTGCCGTATCTGTTTTGAGCATAGAGTTAGAAAGAGGAGGCAGGCTTAGATTATCAAGATAGACAGTCAAAGCTACGAAAGCGTCGAAAAAAATAGGAACCAGTACTGGTTCCAAAACCCTATACATATACACGCACACATACATAATTTGTATGGGGCCTCACGCACACCAACCTAAGAAAGTTAGCCCCTTTTGTTTTATACGGAACAAGTGTGAGGCTCATTCTAGACATATACTTTTTCTAAGGAGGCAGGTTTTAATTTTTTTAAATATAGCAGTAGGTAGTTTTACTCCATGGAGTTCGAATTATTTTTTCTCCACCATTTTTGCACTTAGAGATTACAGATCAAAATAATTTAAAATTTTAATTTAAATCGATAAACTCGATGAATCACAATAAAAATGAAATCGGTGTCTTAAAATTATGTCTTCTATCCGTAAAAAATATAAAATGAAGACAAAAAAAAAACTTAACATACCGAATTGATAATGAACTCTATTCCCATTGAAACTAAACACCAAACAGTGGTATTTTATCTCGGGCGTTTCCGTGCTTCGGAAGGCACGTTAAGTAGTTCGTCTCTGATAGTTCCGTCAGATGGCGTTGTAGCTATTCGTTAAGCCAGGTCAGAAGCCTATTGAGGCGGCTTGAAAATTCTCAGACAGCAAGGTGACCACTAACTTGCCTCCACCAACACGCACTGGGCCCGCGTGGTGGAGTATGGCCCACTCCCTCTCACCCTTATCCGTGAGAGGAGGCCTTTGCCCTGCAGTGGGATTCTACAGGCCATAACTTACTTTTTACCCACAGGTGTGGTTCCCCGACTCAGCATACAAGACAGCTCAAGCCATCAACGATTTCTCGCGAGAGAATCTACCGATCATGATCTTCGCTAACTGGCGCGGCTTCAGCGGCGGACAGAAGGGTGAGTCTTGAAAACGTAAAGCAAACAACATATTGTGGACCTGAACGAGTCCCATCCGAGACTAAATTTCTTTATCTTTAAGAGCGCGCTCGCGCCCAAGCGCGCTGCATGTAAACATAGTTCTTTTCAATAATAACCAGTTACGTACGATATTTTTAAACAAGATTATAGTAGATTACACACCGAGGACAGGAAAGTAAGAAAGGTGTCAGATCTCATGTAATTAAACAAAAATGTGATCTGAGGCTTTCTTATTTACTGTCCGATGTTAGTATACTATTTTTCTCCTCGACGGAGGTGGAAAGCGACAACTTCGTTTAGCGCAGCGGGACGACAATTGACACTTTCCGTCCGGAGGTGAGAAAAGATACTAATCTCCGCATCTGTGGTTTATCACATTTCCGTTAAAATATAGTTTATGATTTGTATGGGAATTATTTCAGCCACTGTAATTTTGAAACGATACATTTAAGGAAAATCCGACAAACTGTAGATACTTACAGATATTCGTCACAACGACCGGTCCTGCGCTGCCCTCAGCCAAAGGGTTTACCAGGTCGTCGGTCCACATTGTGGGGGCTCACTGCCTACCCACGCTGCGGTTTCCGCCTGCGAATTCTCTACTTACTTTTTGCGTCAACCGCGACATTCGCTCTCTGAAAAGAGAAAATAGATTTTCTATGCAGCAAAGACGCGTTGCGAGTCGAGATATTATAATAGAGGAGACGGATCGTTTAAAAATAAACCCGAAGAACCGAACTGGGTCGAAGTGTTGCTGACTTGCCAGCCTCCACAACAAGATAAGAAAACTAAACCCCTATTCCCTATTTCTCTCTCCAGACATGTACGAGCAGATCCTGAAGTTCGGTGCGGAGATAGTGAGAGCACTACGGGGTGCCACAGCGCCGGTGCTGGTGTACATCCCCCCGGGCGCAGAGCTGAGGGGGGGCGCCTGGGCGGTCGTCGACCCCAGCGTCAACAGCACCAGGATGGAGATGTACGCCGACCCGGAGTCCAGGTCAGTTCGTTATAACACACCATTGCCAGTACACGCAACGGCTCGCAACGGGCTGGCACTGTTCCAGTTTATCGGTTATCTTTATACAGATTGTTAGGAAAAGTAGCATTAACCTTAAAGGCCTCCGCTCATTGCAGCGATTTTATCGAGCGATATTATCGCTGCGATTTTGCGATAATTGTTCTCAGTACATTTTGTATGGGGACGCGCTCGATCCCACACACTGCCGCGATATTATCGCAACTCTTTCGACTACATTCAGTGGTGGGCGCATGCGTGACGCGAATCGCGGAATCGCTGCAGTGTGTAAGGTGCCGCGATATCGCTCGATAAAATCGCTCGATACTATCGCTGCAATGTGCGGAGGCCTTTAATTATACTCTAGCGATAGACAAGCCCTTTCATAGAAATAAGATGTTCCTCTTGAATACGAATTCCGCACCGCACTGATGTTCCCGAGTTCACTTCGTCACTATGGCAATGACAGACCACATGGTTTAAAGGCTTAAACCACATACTCTACCCATCAAACTGAACAACTTTTACTATGTGAGCAAAACGATCAGAGTAAAAAAAAATCTGCTGTCCCAGACGGAAACTGGCGATTCGTTGCTGGCAGATCCTAAAGTCGCGGGCATAGCTGGTAACAGGCACGTATCCAGGGGGTGGTCAGGTGGGATATATCCCCCCCCCCCCCCCAACCCGATAATTTAATGCCTATAATAATGATTTTTTATCTACTAAATAAAATGTTTTTTTAGTATTATTTTCTTCACAAGTATGTTAAAAAACGTCGTATGATACACGTGTGTTGTGTATTGATGATTACCGTCCTCGGCTCTCTTAGGACCCTCGCCCGACGGCTTGGGTCTCACTGGCGCCTCAGCGGTAATCACCAACATTACACACTTGTTCCATAATGTAATATTATTGTCCACAGAGGAGGAGTGCTGGAAGCGGAGGGTATAGTTGAGGTGAAGTTCAAACAGCGGGACATACTGAAGACCATGCACAGACTCGACCCTGAACTGTGCAGGACAGCCTCAAGGATATCAGGTCAGTTGAAGATACCTACCTCTCACCATTAATGAAGGCATGTAAAGCTGCCTGCTGCTTTTCTAAGCTGTGGTCTTTCGTTCACAAAAATACAACGTTTTTTATACTATTTTAGGTTAAGAGCATTGGGCTCTCGACACGGAGGTCGTTGGTTCGATTCCCACTGCGACACTTATACTTCATTCCAAATAAGGACGAAAAGATTTTAGAATTCCTGTTTAACTGTTTTGTTTTGTTTCAATTCTGACACCCGCCACCAGGGCTTGCTGCCCGCACGATAAGAAGACGAAGAATAATCGCGACGTCATCGCGGCGATATCGCGACGAAATCGTTTCGCCGAAGCTCAAAAATAGCTATGTGCGATATGGCTTTTTAGTTCCTTTTCTCCTCTCCTCCCATGTCCACTTTATACTCCACAGAATTCAGGACAGGAGGTTTAACATTGAATCTTTTTTGTTCTAGAATTGAAGGAGCAAATAAAGGAGATATCGAAGGGAATAGACCGTCGAGGTTCCATCGATGATGTCCTGATCAAGACTGACGCCGGCAGACAAGGTATAAACACAAACTTATACCGACACTTTGTTTTATTATAGTGCAATTAGCATTGACCACATTTCTTACCGTGGTTCTCGTATGAGCATACATAAGCATAATATGCTTATGTTTGTGCATTTATGTACGATTTGTAACACCACTGGCTTTTCGGTGAAGGAAAACATCGTGAGGAAACCTGCATGCTTCAATTTCGAGGCATGTATTGTACCCACTGTCCATTACAAGTGGTGACGGGTTCACCCCCCGTCACACTGGACAGAGTTTCGGTACTACTGGTGAAACGTGGACGTAGGTTTCAGAATATCTCTGACTACCCCCTCGGGGAATATAGTCGTGAGCATATTATGCTGAGGGGGTAGTCAGAGATATTCTGAAACCTCAGAACGTCCACGTTTCACCAGTAGTACCGAAACTCTGTCCAGTGTGACGGGGGGTGAGCCCGTCGCCGTCGTCGTCGTTCTCGTATGAGGGAGTCGACTAAAGGTATAATGGAAGCTGATGCTTAGATCACAGTTTTACTTTTTAAGCATTAGCAGCAAAGATTTATATACAAAGCCAAATTTCTAACTTATCTTAATTAAGGCCTAGTGCAAGCGTCTCTTTCTTGCAATCATAAACTTGCAATTAGCCATCCCGCTCCAATTGAAATCAGGATCGCAAAAAAACGTGTTTTTCATCAATATCTTTGCTCATGGGTGTTTCTAAGCTCAAAATTCTACGGAGTTCACTAGAAATATTTAATGTATTTAGTCAAGTACAAGAATAAAAAATTTTATATCAGCAGTTTAATCATAGTATTGAAAAATCATAACAAAAAGGGGTAACTTTGGGATTTTATCTATCTATTAAACTTAATCTAATCGTGTAATTGAGAACAGTCGCCTATCAGTCAGATCCTTAAATAAGACATATGGTGCATTGGGGTAATTGCGAACCTGGGTATATTCCGAATGTTTATTAAAACTACCTGGCTTTAGACGCCATTTTTATCTGCTTTGACGCTCAAGCCGCCGTTCGTCGCTGCTAGCGTAAGTGTCAGAGCAACGTGCCGTCTCGACAGACAAGTCAGGTAGTTTTAATAAACTTTCGGAATATACCCAGGTTCGCAATTACCCCAATGCACTATAATTGGTTTTCAGACTTTAAAACACAGTTTAAAACACTTTCGTTCGTGTTCAAAAAACGGCCTCGACCGGATAACAGCGTCTTAAGCTAAGAACGTAATGTATAATGCAACTTTCCCTGCAAATAAAGATTTTTTTATCATTTTATTTATTGCCTACATGCATTATGCAAAGTCGATATTAAAATAACGACATAGATTTTTTGAAGTGAAACTTTATATTGGAGGGCTTTGGAATTCTAATCCCCAAATCTTTTTGTTTGACGGAAGTTCTAAGTCACGCAACTGTTTTATATGTATAGATAGATAGTTATAAAAGAGTGTTTGTTTCAGCCGAGGGCAGAGTCCGTGAGTTAGAAGTGGAGCTCCTAGCAGCCGAGAAGACAGCCAAGAAGCGAGAGAAGGAACTCAGCCCTATTTACCACGAGGTAGGTCCGTCAGCCGCTATATCCCGAAGCATCGCTAAAATGGCAAAATCCTAGGCATATTGCTCTTACAAACAGATTCTGGACTGACAGCGTAGTAGAAGGCGGAACGGGGTAGGAATTGACCCCCTACGAGGTGGACCGACAACCAGAGGGCCTCCTAGCATGCCATTTGTCGTGTGTGGCCGTAGATCAAAGTAAAATTAATGGAGATGCCTTACGCGAACATTTCAAACCAGAAAAATGAGGCAAAACAATGCCCTAGTTGTGACAGACAATTGTGCTAGTTTGTATGGACCAATTGCCCTAGTTGTGTGCTTCAACTAAACGCGCTTTAGGCCTATCCATTAATTTTACTTTGATCGAAGTGTGTGGCATGCTAAGACCTGGTGAAAGCGGTGGAAACACGTCAGATGAGGGCTGCACAGCCGTTATATCCCGAAGAATTACTAAAGTGGCAATATCCTGGGCACATTGCTCTTATAAACAGATTCTGACCACGTAGTAGAAGGCGGAACGGTGGTAGTAACTGGGGGTCAGTAACAAGGTGGACCGACAACCAGAGGGCCTCCTAGCATGCCATTTGTCGTGCGTGGCATGCTAAGACCTGGTGAAGGCGGCGGGAACCCGTTGAATGAGGGCTTTGCAGGACCGAGAGTTGTGGTGATTCTTGGAGGTCGATGTCCAGCAGTGGACGCCTATCGGCTGTGATGAATGTATGAATGTGAGGTGCAGTTTGGTGTGCGATATAGAACAGACGCAAACCCAGACGGGCGCCTACAGACTATCCACATCTCTTCAGCCCTCATCGTATGGCTGCCGGTTAGTGTAGTGGCGTAGTGGCACATCTGTGGAATGTACGGTGCGCCGAACGTTTGGTTAAATACGCGTTTACTAGGGAAAATGGCACGTACTGGTGTGTCGCAGTTATAGGGAAAAACATTGCACGCGTGTTCAACCGAATGTTCGGCGCCGAACGTTTCGCATATGTGTCACTTCGCTTATTAGGCCGGTCATATCTTACACAAAAAATCGCTAAAATAACAAACTAACGTCTAGTTCTGATTTTTTTATATGTTGTTAGGACCACTATCAGTACCGTATATCCAAGTTTGCAGCTTCGAAAGACCTGTGCTAACTTTATGTATATCTATACTAAATGTATAGAGGACCTTGGTCAGCTTTGGTTGGCGGTAAAAAAAAACAAAATTGCGAAATCCAAGATGGCTGCCATGGAAATTTCAAACGCCAAAGCAGCTTTTAAAGGTTCACCGAATCAGCTGAAAATTTGTATCCGGGGATTTTCGGAGTCGCTGATTAAGAATATGAAATCATTTTCTTTTTATCTTCAACTTTCATGAGGGTTGCCATACAAATTTCATAATTTTTAAAATGCTGTTGCTTTCTTGGCCCTGTAGCTCTCAAAGGATAAGTCCTATGAGACAAGTACATACTACTTGTTTTGTAGGAAATTTTATCAGGTTTAATTTGTTTCTAAAAAACTTTTCTATACGACTTATAGACTTCGAGATGTAAGCAAAATACCAAAAAACGGGATGGTTTTTCGAGTGCTACAAAGTTAGCACAGGTCTTTCGAAGCTGCAAACTTGGATATACGGTACTGATAGTGGTCCTAACAACATATAAAAAAATCAGAACTAGACGTTAGTTTGCGATTTTAATGTTCGATTTGATGGGCCTATATAGCCACAGTATCCGACTCAGTGACGGTACCTTCATACAAGAGCAATAGCACTAAAAATAACCAGAAAGAAGGAAGGAGGTCCGTGGGTAGACCACCAATGCGTTGGTCAGAGGACATTGTAAGGAACCTCTCAGTTAGGCGGTAGACCTGTAGCATACAGACATACATGTTTTTAATGGGAATTTTGTTTTTGTCTGTAAAGTTTTTAATAAAACATATTTTTAACAGATCGCCGTCCAGTTCGCCGAGCTTCACGACACTGCTGAAAGAATGCTGGAGAAGGGCTGTATATTTGTAAGTTTTATTTTGTTATTCAACAAGCGGCGTCCGCGCCTGCGTACGCGCATACCACTGACTTTTAATTCTCGTAACTTTTAATCGAGTGAACCGATTGCGATGAAATAAAGCCTAACACCCGTATTCTTAGTTGTTTTCTTGGCATTTCCTCACTCGAGTGGAGGACGTTTTTGACATAATTTGTAGGACAAAAATGTCCCTAACCTGAGCAAGGTAGCCTCAAGGAAACAACTTAGAATACGGATGTTAATGTTAATCAAAACTAAGCCCTATGCTTTTGTGAAAACCCCATGCAAAGCGGTTCAGTAGTTTTTAAGTGGTGCGTGCACAAACAAGCAGACTTAATGCATTCCGTTACGTATCCTTAAACCCCCCAATTATTTTTTTACAAATATTTTCAGACAAGCCATGTTTACAATTTGGCGTATATTGGGTCCTTCTTAATATGGTGATCAGACCACATTGACCAGAAATACTATAGACTCACAGTCTCATACAAAATCTTAGCTAATTTTTGTGTACGAATTGATAATACTTTTTAAACTTCTGCAAAAAGTTTTCAATCACTAGCCTTTTTTCTGTAATCTTTTCGCGTAATACGTATCAATGGAACATATACCTTATACTCCAGGTATAAAGTTGTAAATACTTCTTACATGTCTTTAAAATAAATTTTATTTCTAAAAAGGCATTTTGAAAAAGGAACAAGATGTCATCTATCAGGCGATGACAAGAGTAGTATTTTTCAAAGTCACACGCTCAAATCTGCAGTAGAAAATGTCAAAATTTGTATGGAAATCTTTCGAATGCTTCTTTCCTACTGCTGATTTAAAAGTGTGACTTTATGTACGGTGCGCCGAACGTTTGGTTAAATACGCGTTTACTAGGGAAAATGGCACGTACTGGTGTGTCGCAGTTATAGGGAAAAACATTGCACGCGTGTTCAACCGAATGTTCGGCGCCGAACGTTTCGCATATGTGTCACTTCGCTTATTAGGCCGGTCATATCTTACACAAAAAATCGCTAAAATAACAAACTAACGTCTAGTTCTGATTTTTTTATATGTTGTTAGGACCACTATCAGTACCGTATATCCAAGTTTGCAGCTTCGAAAGACCTGTGCTAACTTTATGTATATCTATACTAAATGTATAGAGGACCTTGGTCAGCTTTGGTTGGCGGTAAAAAAAAACAAAATTGCGAAATCCAAGATGGCTGCCATGGAAATTTCAAACGCCAAAGCAGCTTTTAAAGGTTCACCGAATCAGCTGAAAATTTGTATCCGGGGATTTTCGGAGTCGCTGATTAAGAATATGAAATCATTTTCTTTTTATCTTCAACTTTCATGAGGGTTGCCATACAAATTTAGCAGTAGCAAAAAAGCAAAAGTAGCCTCAAGGAAACAACTTAGAATACGGATGTTAATGTTAATCAAAACTAAGCCCTATGCTTTTGTGAAAACCCCATGCAAAGCGGTTCAGTAGTTTTTAAGTGGTGCGTGCACAAACAAGCAGACTTAATGCATTCCGTTACGTATCCTTAAACCCCCCAATTATTTTTTTACAAATATTTTCAGACAAGCCATGTTTACAATTTGGCGTATATTGGGTCCTTCTTAATATGGTGATCAGACCACATTGACCAGAAATACTATAGACTCACAGTCTCATACAAAATCTTAGCTAATTTTTGTGTACGAATTGATAATACTTTTTAAACTTCTGCAAAAAGTTTTCAATCACTAGCCTTTTTTCTGTAATCTTTTCGCGTAATACGTATCAATGGAACATATACCTTATACTCCAGGTATAAAGTTGTAAATACTTCTTACATGTCTTTAAAATAAATTTTATTTCTAAAAAGGCATTTTGAAAAAGGAACAAGATGTCATCTATCAGGCGATGACAAGAGTAGTATTTTTCAAAGTCACACGCTCAAATCTGCAGTAGAAAATGTCAAAATTTGTATGGAAATCTTTCGAATGCTTCTTTCCTACTGCTGATTTAAAAGTGTGACTTTCAAAAATCGCACTCCAGAACAGCGGCAAATTACAAACCACACAAAATAAGTATGAATGCTGTGAGGTGATACTAATACGTCATATTTGATTATTAAACTTAGTCGTATTATGTATGTTTACAGTCTGAGAGTCGGCGTAGTACTAAGACCAAAAGAGCTCGGAAACGTAATTTCCGAGCTCTTTTGAATGTGCCATTTTTGGACCGCTGATTGTGTGTCTACTTCTGTTATATAAGAGGTCAATGTCAGACCATCAAACTAAACAACTTTCTCTACAGGACTAACTAACATCAAACACACAAAACTGCAATCCTACTCTACCCATATGGGACCTCCAGTTTTTTTTCTTCGCGATTTAAATGGTCCCATAGAGAAATTCGATCAGATAGATTTCACTGTATAATATGTCACAGTATATGAAACAGTACGTATATACTTACAGTACGGACGTTCCCCGCCCCTCACCAATTTCGACCTCACCCCCTATCGGTGGTACGGGAAGAGGCAAATAGTAAGCGATCGTGTATTCCTCTCCCACAGGAATTCACTCTGTGCTAACCTCTACATGTGAGCGCACGTCCGTTTGTATGGAGTGTCCACGGTGTGCCTATAGCTGTCAGACATCGTAGCATGATAAGATATATGCCAGACATACAAACAAACAAATAACGAGGATTTTGTCGAGATATTTTCTTTTCATTTTCGTGTATGCGATGTTTGCCTTTACCGCCGCCCTATTGATGACCTAATGACAAAACCGTACATAAATTCCGTAGAAGTTAGTGGTACAGGCCAGGAATCGACACGCCGCCTCGTGATTGAGTTGTTAGCTCTCTTCCCTATTCTCGAGGAGGATTACTGCCACACCCATGTATACGTTCTTGAATGGGGCAGCCCATTCAAGTGCGGCGTTTTCGCCACATTCACATTTACTTTCACACGACCGCGCTCCGACCCGCATGTGGCGCATGACGTTTATCGTGTCACCTCTAGTACGTAGCACATAATAGCTCAATGAGAATGCCGGCGACTGTAACAATAACGAAACGTTCCCAGTACTGGGAAACCAGCCCACTCTAGTATATAGTCCCCTATAGTAATTAGTCCACCTCGCGTGTGTTTGGTAGACTTCACATACGCATCAGGATTTCTTGTTCAGCGTATGCAGGTTCACAAAGGCCCTATGGTTGCGAAGCTTACGAAGTTAGTCAATGTTTAATTTTCTAACTTAATTTCAGGACATAATCCCCTGGAGAGATTCCCGTCGGCTCCTCCACTGGCGACTCAAGCGACTCCTGCGACAGAACGAGCAAGAACGCAGAGTGCAGGGGGCGGCTGTGGGTCCGTCAGACCGCATGGACCAGGGAGCCGCCGCGGCTACGCTGAGGAGGTGGTTCACTGAGGACAGAGGAGAGACCCAGGTAAAGTCCTACCACAGGAACAAAGCTGCCAAAGAGCGCACAGAATGAACAGGAGAGTAGGGTGCAGGAAACTGAGGTGGTTCACTGAGGACATGGAAGATACCCAGGTAAAGTCAGTCCAAAAGAACAAAGCTGTCAAGGAGCGCACAGAATGAACAGGAGAGTAGGGTGCATGAAACTGAGGTGGTTCACTGAGGACAGGGGAGAGACTCAGGTCAAGTCCGTTCACAGGAACAAAGCTACTAAGGAACGCACAGAATGAACAGGAGAGTAGGGTGCAGGAAACTGAGGTGGTTCACTGAGGACAGGGGAGAGACTCAGGTAAAGTCCATCCACAGGAACAAAGCTGCTAACGAGCGCACAGAATGAACACAAGAGTAGAGAGTAGGAAACTGATGTGGTTCACTGAGGACATAGAAAAACGCAACAAGAACGTAGGGTGCAGGGGGCGGCTGTGGGTCCTTCAGACCGCATGACCAGGGCGCCGCCGCTCCCACGCTGCGGAGGTGGTTCACTGAGGACAGGGGAGAGACCCAGGTAAAGTCCCACCGCACTAATTCACCTTATTAGTGCCAGCCAAAACGTTCCGTCCACAGAAAAGAGAATCCGTGGTTCCGACGGTCTCTCAGAGCGCATAGAAAGCACAGCATAACTATATTAGTTCTTACAGTATGGCAAAGCTCGTAATACCCCGCGCCCCGCCGCCGCGCCGGTACTTACTTAGTCATGCGCAGTCGATCCCAAAATCTTCATACAGATCTTGGGAAAATCTGCGCCGTCCGCTTCCCCGCAAACCCCCAAACAACATGTCACTCAAAACAACAAAAAATGACTCATTGCGGTCTGTCATTGCCATAGTGACGAAGTGAACTCAGGAACATCAATGAGGTGCGCCCACCTCATTCAAGTGGAACATGTTGCTTTTATGAAAGGGCCTGTCTATCGCTAGAGTTTAAGTCAGTGGTTGCAGTACTGTGAGGACTTATAGTTATGCTGTGTACAAAGTCAAACGGCGTTACGTCAGTCAGTCCGTCAGTTGTGTGTAAATAAAATAAATAAACAGTATAACAAAAACCTTCCTAACTATTGTCTCTGTTCAGAAGGTCCAATTCCCAAAAATGCCCAAAATGTCTACTTCCTGTGCGTCGTACCTTCAAATGAAAACTTCACGTTTGCCCACAGTCCCACCAGTGGGAGCACGACAACGAGGCGGTGTGCAAGTGGCTGGAGGCGCAGGCGCTGGACGACAACTCGGTGCTGAACAGGAACATGCGCGCCATACGCGAGGACTCCGTCATGCAGGCCGTCAACAATCTTGTACTGGTAAGTTATTACATAAATTACTTCCCCGCACTTGATAGAATGGTCTCCGTGGTCTAATGGTTAGAGCATTGGGCTCTTGACACGGAGGTCGTGGGTTCGATTCCCACGGGGGGCACCTAGTGAAATGTCACTTTGTGCGTTTTTCCCCAGTTGGTTAGGACATTGCAGGCTGAGTCACCTGATTGTCTGAAAAGAAAGATGATTCCGTGCTTCTGATGGCACGTTAAGATGTTGGTCCCGGCTACTATCACTGGTGGTAGTAGTCGTTACATAAAAACCACGTCAGAGGCCGTAAGGCGGTTTGAATAAACTCTGACACCAGAGCTTTGCAGCCCACTCGATAAGAAGAAGATAGAATGGTCTCACGGTGCTTGATTAGCAGAGGCGGCGCAAGTCCTTAATTCTTCTTCTTATGGTGTCGACTTCAAATTTTGAACAGTCTCTAAATAGTAACTTGCCAGAAGTGGGCAACCGATATTGCACCGTCTCTAGCGGTCATGAGCTCCTCCTGTATGCAGGTGTTAGGGTACGCAAGGCACGATGTGAGATGGGCCATCGTTTGTGGAGCTCCACACAAGCAACTCACATTTTGCGCATCCGAGAATCACCACCTTACCATGTTGTCCTTACTGCGACCGACCTGGGTTCGAAGTCGGTTTAAGGACTTCCAGGTCGCCCAAGGCAAGTCCTGTCCAGGCAGGACGCTCTCAGATGGGGGCACAAATGGAGTTGGGAGGGAAACTTTTTGTCGCCAAAGAGTACCTACACCTCAATTGCGCTGGGCCAGTATTCGGTGGATCGACACACTTCATAAAGCTGCGTCGGCTTGGCAGCCTTTGCGGCGCAGGAATGAAGCCGTGCATGGGAAGTCCTGTAGACGTGGGCAATATGAGGTGCGGCTGGCATCGGATCTGCGATTTTTCCAAGCCGGAGCAAATACTTTAGGTACCGGCCACTTCCCTCCATAGGGGTAGCAATCTTCTTAACTAGTATAAAACCGTAAAATCATGAGGAACAAAAAAGTTCACTTCATATAAACTCAAATAACACTCGATAGCGCGATTTAAATGACGTGCAGCGCCATCTATTGACAAAATTGTTAGTTTGTTTGTTTGTTCGCGCATCACGCAAAAACTACTGAACCGATTTTTATGAAACTTTTTTTGTTTGATAGCTTATGATCTGACTTAAAATCTGGTATATAATTTGTGCGGACGAAGTCGCGGGAAAACACTAGTAATATAATACTAGTGTTAGTGTTAGTAGTTAGTGCGAGGTGAGGGGCGGTATCTGAATTTAGTGAGAGAAGAAACGTAGGTTTTTATAAAGCTACTAGTGTTTTCCCGCCACTTCGTCCGCACAAATTATATACCAGATTTTAAGTCAGATCATAAGCTATCAAACAAAAAAAGTTTCATCAAAATCGGTTCAGTAGTTTTGGCGTGATGCGCGAACAAACAAACAAACACACTATTTTGTCAACAGATGGCGCTGCAAGTCATTTAAATCGCGCTATCGAATGTCATTTGAATTTATATGAAGTGAACCGCTACTTTTTTGTTTCTTATGGTTTTACGGTTTTATAATAGTTAAGATTACTGCTGGGCACAAGTTTAGTCTCCTCTAAACTCCCCTAAACTAATATAAAGTTTTAAACCTTTTTTTTCTTTGCAGGAACTAACACCGGCGCAGCGCGGCGAATTTGTTCGTAAGATTTCAGCGCTAGATTTGAACCAATAAATTATTTACTAGATTAATATTAAAAATATCCAATATAGAGAACAAATTATAGGGAAATCTGTGCTTTAAACTTTTTGAGGATGACACTGTTTTAACCACTGGTTATTTAACTATAATATTGGTCCAGAGTTTTGGTACTACTTGTGAAACGTGCATGTCCCTCGGGGAATATAGTCGTGAGCATATGCTTATATTAGACCACGGCCGTTTTAGGGTGGCCAGGGACTAAGCTAAAACTACTTATTAACTGGACGGTTTTAGTCGACAAATAACCTATTCCCTAAATAGCCAATTCTTTAAAGGGCTGATTCGTGAAACGGCTCATAAGTAAATGTCCATTTCGGAAAATAGTTGATTCGTTAAATGCACATTCGTGAAATGTCCTACTTCAAATAAACGAATCGGTTACTCATTTGTTGCTATGCATTTTTGCAAACACAAAAAGACAAATAATATTTATGGTTTTAAAGAATAAGCAATATAATATTTATGGTTTTAAAGTGTAAATTTTTTGGCGATTTCGCGTTTAGGTCCAAAAGTTGTTCCATTCATTGTTTGAGCCTTAGATCAAAATAAAATTAATGGATAGGCCTAAAGCGCGGTAAGTTGAAGCACACTACTGGTGCACTTGGTCCATACAAACTAGCGCCATTATCAAACCTAGGGCACTTGCATACAAATTTGAAGTAAACCTTTCATTTGTTTTGCCTCATTTTTCTGGTTTGAAATGTTCGCGTAAGGCGGCCTATCCATTCATTTTATTTTGATATATTATCTAAGGTTTGAGCTACATATTTATCAAACTTCAAAATAAGAGGGTTTAAACAGTCCACCTCCTCAGAGAGTTTCCTATTTATTTCTCATTTAGTAGTGGCTATTAATGTTTAAGCATTTTTTCCTTATTGTGATAGTTTTTTTTTAATATCCTCGATTGGGGTTCTGGGTTCAATTCCTGTTATTTGTTATTTACTCAATAATTTGGGTCTGAAGTCAATTTTGACTTTAAATGTGAAAATGGAATTATGTGTGATTGTTTTTGGAACCATATTACAATGTGTAATTGAAATGAGATGTAAAATTTTCGTGACTAGCTAGATGGCACTACTAGATCATTAGGGATCTTTTTTTATAGTACTTTGTTATTAACGTTTTTGGTTCCACTGCTGGGTAAAGTCTTTCTAACATGATATAAATGAGACCTTTCTTAAATTGTTAAATCATGGACAATAATTATTCAAGGTCACTTGGGGCAATTCACTTAGGGGCCATTGTATCTAAGGGGCTTTTCACTTAGAATAAAAATGACGATTGCATAGTTTCTCTTATTTATTTAATAACGCCTGCATTCTAGATTATTCTATTTGTAACAAATTTTATTTAATAATAAGGAATCTCTGTTCTGAGTTTTCAGAATATCTCTGACTAGGTCCTTTGGGAATGTAGAAAAGCATATGCTATGCTATATTTAATAACAAAATGTTCAAAGGAAATTGAAATCGAATAGAAAACAAATAGAGTTGTAAGTTGAAAAAGTTTTCTACCATTTTATCTCTGTCTTGTAAATCACTTCTATAATTTTTGGTAATTTTTAAAGATATTCGAAAATCAATTGATAATTAATAGTTTTTGATTAAGGGGCCATAGGTCCCGACGAATATTTTCTATGAGAAACGCGACTGCCGAGCGCTCCGAAAAGTGTGTGCGTGAGCCGTATTTTCGATTAAAAACAACTAACCAAAGTACTTTTTCTAGATTTTGTTTATGATTGCACTAGTTAAACTAATGGTGAATATGTGAGTATAAATACCAACAATCGGAAACTATTTTAAGTTCTTCTAAACCGAGAAAAATGTTTAAAAATGCATGAAAATACGTCATCATTGTGACGATTTTCTATCGAGTGAAGTAATTCCAATCGTGTATTCAGTTGATGATTTCACTAAATGAACTATCCAAAAATACTGAGGTATGACTTTAGTTTCGGTAAATGGTATAAATGTAGTCGTAAAATGAAAAATAAAAGATGCCTCCGAGGTATTTCCACCTACTATTACGTCTTAAATAATAAAACAATGTTGTCATCCCTATTGCCCCAGGGGACCTGCCTTTTTAGTGCTGTCATCTATTAGTGGATGGTACCTTTTCTCATTAGGATATAGATACATACTTATCAACTCATGCAAAGATCTTTGCTTACAATTTGAACCTCAAGGTGATTGTAGCAAAGACTTTAGCCCATCTCGAAAAACATGTAAGATTATGGTTATGTATATTTTAGTTTGTCAAATTACACATTGTCTATGGTTGTTTATTGTTACAGATTTTGAATAAAATATTATATGCAATTATTATCCTTTCTGAAATCTTAAAGCCACTATCCTTGGTAATGGCCATGAATGGAGAACTTTTTTGATTTTTTCTCCCTTTTGGCTCCATAGTAAAAGTTGTTCAGTTTGATTGTCTAAATGTCTAAACCACCCCTTTAAATATTACTAGGGTAATTTGCGACACGTTGTATACAAAACATAAATGTGAAATTAAATTTTCCAAAAGTTTTCAGAAAGGATAATTTGCGTATTAGGCTATGAACTAGAATTCATGTCATTATTTAAATTATTTGTTTCATTGTAATAATTTATGTAAAACATTTTGGAAAAGGTCCGTCCTTTAAGTGAAGGAATACTCTCTTTATGTATTGTGTTTTGTACTGAAAGTACGATTTGATGCCTCGTTTACACTATGCCAGTGGTGAGTCAACTTGACTTGCTAATCAACTCGACTCCAAAATAAAAATTTGTATTCAGAATAATATCACATTGCTTTCTGACCTCATTTTTTTACTACCATCGCGTCGGAAGTTGTAGAAAAGAGTATTTTAAAAAGTCACAAATTAATGTAGTTATCAAAATCCGACGGAATCGTGTCGCATTTAAAGTAAATGTTGGTACTAGTAAGGCCTATAAAAATTGATAATTATCTGACAGCAAGTTGACCCGTAACTTACTAATACGTACTGGGCCCGCATGGTGGAGTAGGTATGGCCCACTTCTTCCCACCATTATTCTTGAGAGGAGTCCTTTGTCCTTGTCCTGGCTTAACGAATAGTTAGTCACCGACTTCGAACGAAACTATCCGGGACCAAGTGCGTAACTTGCCTTCTGATGCACGGAGATGCTCGCGAAGAAATGCCACAAAATGAATAAATAATATGTTAGTTTATACTATTACCACAACTTGACTCGTACCACTATCAGATACATGTAAACGAGGTATAATAGGTGAAGGCTGAAAATTTTATATGAATATTTATTATTTTTACATATCAAACATTATTTCATAAAATTATCCATTTCTTCTTCGGCATGCTGTGCTCACATAACCACTTCAACTATTAAGCATGTAGTTGTAGCAAAGGTTCATTGTAGGTCTCAGGATGAATTGTCTAGTTTGACAGCTGGACTGCTCTATTTACTAAACGTGACAATTGTAATTTATAACTTCAATTCAGGGTACATTGCTGAGAACGTTAGGACACACTTGGTACCCACTGCATGATTAGCGTCATTAGTAACCAGCTGTGTACCTTGAATTGTTATTGTAAATTACAATTGTCACGTACATGAGACCCTATTTCATAAACATGACAATTGTAATTACAAAGATAATTGGAGATACAAATTATTGTGAACGTTAGGACGCACGTTGTTTCAGGCCATAAGTAACCAGGCATGTACATGCTGAATTGTAATGTAAATTTCAATTGTCATGTTTATGAAGTAGGCCCCTGGCATGACAAAGCAACTGTTTGGAGCTTCTAGAACTGTCATTGTCCCTAGGTTACACAGCAGCATAATCATTTGATCATTATAAGTCCCGCCAATATATGCTCGGCCGCTCTTGTGCTATCTCGCTCGTAATAAAATTATTGTATCTCTATACAGGATCGTTCTTGGGGTTGAGCTTCATCTGGCCGCACAGAATCGAATTTTTTCACGTTCTATTCTTTTCTGTTGCTCATGAACGTCATTTGCTAGAGTGAAAAAGGTCGCAGCACTGCCGGTGCTCGCATTCCCGCTATCTTTCTTGCTCTAACAAATGACTTTTCCGAACGACAGAAAAGAAAGGAGCGTGAATGGGCAGCGGGGAAAATTCGATTCTGTGCTTCCATAATGAGGTTCAACTCTTAATGTGCTGACGGTTTGTAAGGGTGTCCCTTCACGTCAATTTGAACAACTTTCTCTATTTGACCAACGACGTTGATATCGATCGACATTAGGGTCGAGTAGGTTTGCAGTTTTGTATAGAACAGTTTTTTTTTCGCGGACCAAAGGGTCCTGTGGAGAAAGTTCTTCAATTTGATAGTCTGATCATCCCCTTATAAAACCGTCAGCATCATAAGAATGGGACCCTATATTTCATTTTTGGCGAGGCGTTTACTAAAATTACCTGTTAAGCGTACAAAATTGAACTAGTACATTCCTTATTTCCTCTTTTTTATACGAATTTTGTAGATATTGCTACCCCTTATGCTTTTATTTATTTTATTATCAATTCAATTACATTATATGATCCGCCGTAATACAAAATGGTACTGTTAAAACGGCTAGCCATGTAATGTGTTATTCTACAAACCGGCCGCAACATACAGTTGGCCACGTGTAAGTTGAATAACGTATAACATCGCGTAGCCAGCTTATGCTTGCTATGTATAGTTTGACGTGTGAACACTGTACTTGTTTTTACCCGACTGTGCCAGAAGGAGGGTAATGTTTTTAATGTTATTCTTAAAATATGTAAAATACATACTCGACTATTTTTTCGATGACATATTATTGTATTTTTTTTTTATTTTTCATCGGGAAAATAGAAGAAGTAATATGAATAAACTGAAAGCCTAGAAAGTTCATAAAACTTGTCTAGGCTCTAAATAATCGAATGCTACTTAAAATTCGTAGAATCTCTCACTCTTTGATATAATAGATCAACTTAGTGACTGAGACAAAATAATGTTATTTCGGAATGTTGATTTTCTAAGGGGTAAAATGTATCAAAAACTCATTATTTAAAAAAAGGGTTTGGTGAAATGAAAATGTGTATTTATAGAAAAGGTATTTATTGTAATAAAATATTTAATAGTAACAATAAAATGTTAAAATATTAATTTTTGGTTTATTTAATTCTAAAGATCAGTCGAACCCCACGATAAGTTTAGCAATTATCGGACAGAACCTGGTTAGAAAAGCTGAAGACCACATATCCTCGCAGAACTTATAATATATCTGCAAGGGCGCCCTAGCGCGCTGATTACAAAGTTTCGTCTATTTTTTAAATATTAACCAATAAAATTCAATGAAATGTTTAATTGCCGAGCGCTCCGAAAAGTGTGTGCGTGAGCCGTATTTTCGATTAAAAACAACTAACAACGTACTTTTTCTAGATTTTTTTTATGATTGCACTAGTTAAACTAATGGTGAATATGTGAGTATAAATACCAACAATCGGAAACTATTTTAAGTTCTTCTAAAACGAGAAAAATGTTTTAAAATGCATGAAAATACGTCATCTTTGTGACGATCTTCTATCGAGTGAAGTAATTCCAATCGTGTATTCAGTTTATGATTTCACTAGATAAACTATCCAAAAATACTGAGGTATGACTTTAGCTTCGGTAAATGGTATAAATCTAGCCGTAAAATGAAAAATAAAAGATGCCTCCGAGGTATTTCCACCTACTATTACGTCTTAAACACTGAAGAATCTAATCACTGTGTCAAGCACGTATCCAGACTTTTGTTTCGGGGGGGGACATTTAATTTTCGGGGGGGGATTTTCATAGAAAAACAATGTAAAAGTAGGTGCTGTAATCACTTTTCCATACAAATATTCAGATTTCGGGGGGGGATAAATCCCACCTATCCCCCCCCCTGGATACGTGCCTGCACTGTGTCTGTATTTTGATAGATTTCCGTCATAATATTTTCAATGCCAGGATTAAATTTAAGATTTGTATGAGCCACTGTAACTTTGGGACTAAATAACGGAAATCTGGCAAAACACAGATATTAGTTTCTAGATCATGTTTAAAAATTCATTCATGTTTAAAAAATTAATATAATTAGTGTAGTGACACACCTGCGGAACGTACGGCGCCGAACGTTTGGTTGAATACGCGTCTACTAGGAAAAATGGCGCGTACTGGAGTGCGATTTTTTGAAACTCATTCGCTTAGCTCAGCTGTTGAAAATGTCAAAATTAATATGGAGATATGCATCTTTCTACTGCTGATTTGACTTTCAAAAATAATACTTCAGAAGTGCGATTTATTAAAGTCAAATCAGCAGTAGAAAGATGCATATCTCCATAGTAATTTTGAAATTTTCAACTGCTGAGTTGCTGAGCTCACCGAATGAGTTTCAAAAAATCGCCGGTATAGGGAAAAGCATTGCACGCGTATTAAAAACTTTGTCTATTAACACCTTAGATCAAAATACGCACATAGCACACTACTGGTGCAATTGGTCCATACAAACTAGCGCCATTATCTGTCAAATCTAGGGCACTTGCATACAAACATTTGTAGTAAACCTATCATTTGTTTTGCCTCATTCTTCTGGTTTGAAATGTTCGCGTAAAGGCCTATCCATTAATTTTATTTTGATCTAAGATTAACACTCATAATCTATCCATACCAGTACTCAGCATTCACCATTCACTCTACAAATACCTACCTAAACGAATCAAAGTCTACATAGTATAAGGTTTCCTATTGTTCTCGAACCAAACTACGAAGGTTCTGATCTGAGTGGGTCGCAGTGTGATCGCGAACTCGAGGTCTGGTTCTGGATCGGTTTGTTCTGACGTCGAGTCGGGCTGCGGCTCGTCTGTTGGCGAATCTCTGGAATACAGTTCAAAACTATTAATTAAATGGGCTCCGAAATTAAGACAATCGCAGATGAACCAGCTTCTGTAGCATGACAGGCAGGGGTGAGTGCGACACAAGTCACATCTAAACGTCAAATTTAAGTGAGATAGTATGGAGATAACTGCCATCTCACTTAAATTTGACGTTTAGAAGTGACTTGTGTCGCTCTCACCCCTGTCATGCTACAGGAGCTGGCCAGGGTAGCCGACATAGCCTAACGAATTGCTAAAATAAATGTATCCATTGGGCGGGTGGGGGGCGGGGGGGGATGGGTAGAATTGATCGCGCGCAGCGCTTACTATGTTCCAAAGTATAGGTAGGTACTTATTTCGGTACTTGGTTCAATGCACACACGTAACACAATCACATATTCTTCTCCAATTTGTTGAATTAGGTTTACTAAAGCAATTAATTTTGACAAACCTCTTTCTCCTCTTAAATCTTCTCCTCTCGTTTTCTCCATCGTAACGCTCCATCTCCTTTTCTTCCTCGTCCATGTCGATGGGTACAGACTCGTAATCTTGAGTATAGAACGATTCCTCTCGTCTTTTTGACCGCGATTTTGTCGTTTCTGTTGCATCTGTTAAGTGGGGAATTAAAATATCACCTTTCAGCATTGACTTACGAATTAAAGGACGCCGTGTCTAATAAAAATTTCTCGAAAAAACTGGCCCAGCCATGTAAGTTACATTAACGTAATTACGTGTCAGTAAGCATTGAAACTATAGAAATTATCTTTTAAAAATCACAATGGTATTGCACGAGTTAATCTATTATTAGAACAAACTAGAGAAGAAGCTACATTTGTGTAGGTATAGTAAGTAAGCAATAATAGTAAGATTAATTTAGAATTTTGGATCTAGAGTTAGTGGGTTGAGTCAAAGAATTCATCCATATTTGGCAACCCTGAAATATAAAAAAAAAATATCTTGGACATTGTCACACAAATTATCTAGTCACATATAAAGTACCAGAAACTAGCCTGGACTTGTATTATGTATGATAACTAGACAACGTTATAGAATACATATTTATATAGATACAAACATCCATCGGGTACAAATATTCATATAATTATTCATCATACATATATTTACCCCCTCTGGGAATATAGTCGTGAGCAATGCTATATGCTATGCTAAATATTTGTCCCTAACGGGATTCTAACCCGCGACCCCTCGGCACAGCAGACAGGTTCACTACAGACTGTGCTATCGGGCCGTCTCATATAAACTAACGAAGAATATCTAACATACCTGTCTCTTCTCTCTTCTCTCCCGACTCCTCTCCAACTCCATCTTCTGAACTATCTTGTGCGTAACCTCCTTTAGTCATCCTATATCTCTTTCCTTCTTCCGTTATAAAGAATGGCATGTCTGATCTCAAAGTCTTTCCTTTCTTATTCTTATTTCTACTCTTTCTCTTAGTTTCACTTCTATAATCTTCTGTGGAGGCCATTCCATCATTTCTATTCCTTTTATTTCTATTTTCTATAACTTCTTCAATATTCTTGACTCTTTTTGTCTTCTTTCTGTTTCTGTTTCTTTTTCGGTGTCGTTCTGTAGTTTCGTCTGCGCTCTTTAGGAAAGTTTTGTATGGCTTTGGACGACTATTCGTTTTATAGTACATCTCATAAATCGATTTTGTTATTCCATCGTCAGAATCGTCGATTTCTATTTCTGAAATTTATTTTATAATTCGATTTACCGTTCAGTGAAACGAAAAATTTAAAAGTGCTACTTCAAAAGCATTAAGACGCTGTTATACCTTCGAGGCCGTTTTTTGAACACAAACGAAAGTGTTTTAAACTGTGTTTTAAAGTCTGAAATTAAATTATGTCTTATTTAAGGATCGGGCGGATGGGCGACTGTTCACAATAACACGATTAGATTAAGTTTACTCGATAGAAAAAAATCCCAAAGCTACCCCTTTTTGTTATGTTTTTTCAATACTATGATTAAACTGCTGATATTTAACTTTTTATTCTTGTACTTAACTAAACACATTAAATATTTCTAGTGAACTCAGGAGAAGTTTTTGCTTAGAAAACTCCCATGAGCAAAGATATTGACGAAAAACACGTTTTTTTGCGATCCTGCTTTCAATTGGAGCGGGATGGCTAATTGTAAACTTATGCTTGCAAGAAAGAGACGCTTGCAGTGGGATAACCTAGCCTTAATTACTACAAACCATATTAAAAGCTATTTTTATAGAAAAGGTACTCTACTTTTATAGGTTCTGATAAGTAAGTTAGAGTAGCACTTTTTCATGTTCGGTTTTATTTATTGAGATATCTTTGAAATTATGATGAAATCACTGAACGGTAAAAGGACTGTTAAGGCCACCATAGAAAATTTAAGATCCTTTCCTAACTATACCTGGTTCCTTAGTCTTCTTTCTCCTGGCCTTTCTTCTCAGAGATCTCTTCTTCATATTGGAAGAAATATCTTCTTCAGACGATCCACCTTCTTCACCTTCCCCGTCTAAATTGACGAAGAACTTTGATGGTCTTATCCAGGAGTTCTTTAAACCAATATAACCCAATTTAGGAGTTTTTGTCATTCTTTGAGCCGCTTTACTAACTCTGGCTGTTGTAAACATTGTATCAATTTTGATAGTAGAATTAATGCACTCGGTAGTAGATTCTACTACAGTAGTCGAAGTAGTTTTATTGGAATTTTCTTCTTTATCTTTAAAAGTGCCGTTTATTATGTTTTCTATGATATTTTCGCTCATATTTGCTGATCTTTTTTTGCGGTAATTGTCATCGAAGTGCGGAATGAGTTTTATTTTGGATCTCCCTTTTTCTTGTGCGCGTTTTTTGATATTTTTACGGTTGTAAGCTTGTTCCTCTTCTGAATAACGTTCTGAAAAAAAGAGAAAAATCATGTTTTGTAAGGGGTTATTCGGAAGTTAATTTAGGTATTCTGTTTAAACGTCTGTAAATGTTTACTTTGTAGGTAGGAGTATTTTCTTCAATTTGTTTTCCAACGCCGCGCCGCACAGTCGCCATCTAAGAAACTTAAAGAAATAGTTTCAATATCCATTCCTACCTTGTTCTTTGTTTTCTCTATCTTTCATATTAAAGGATTCTCTGAATTCTGCAGCATCCTCTGCCAATATTTCATCATCTGCGCCGCTGTAGACGTATCTGAAAGATATAATATAATTTGTAAACAGCGGCGTAACTTCAACGTGTGAGACCCATGTCAAAATCTTATAGCCTTTGCAAAAATACGACATACTTAAGACAATTTGCGATGTCACATAACTCATAAGCTGCACTATGGTTCAGAATCAGCCATAAATTGAGCAAGAATATTGATCGCAGAGACCAACTGTTGGACTACGGTCGGTCCCCAAAATCCCTAAAATGATTGGACTAATTGTGCACGCGTGGTACTAGACTAACGTACAGTCAGCAGCAATAAGTTATATACACTTTTGTTCTACGTATATAACTTATTGCTGCTGACTGTAGGTACATACAATCCTTCCTGTCCTGAGAGTAGGATTGTGCCCTGTAGACAAGATAAACGTATATAAAAAACCCTGTTGAAGCCTTTATGCTTCAGACCAACAACTTTCTCTATGACACCGACATCAAAATCGTGAAAAAAAAAATCTGTTCCATACAAAACTGCAAACCTACTCGAGCCAAAGTTTTTTTTTCTACTGGACTCTAGAACTCTAACCTGGTGCTCCAGTCCATCTGGCGTGCATCGTCGAGCCACTGGTTGGCAGCGAGGGTCGTCTCCCGCACCGACTTGATCTTCATCTGCAGGAACAGTTGCCGCAGCTGGACGGTGATGTGAGCAGACTTGGCTGCTAGCTCTTCGAGCCCTTCAGCTTTCTCATTTCGGAAGCGTCCTGGTGATAAGATTTAAAAAAAATGCTGAAAATTGAGACATTTTGAAAAAACTATTCTGCGTTAAGCCGATTTTTAGAGTTCCGTAGTCAAACAAGGAACCCTTAATTGTTGGTCCATTCTGTCTGGTTGTCTCAATTACTCGCTCATAACTATAAAACAGATATATCGACCCAACTAATCTTTTAACGAATTTCCCCTTACAACGAAATGTATCCCGAAAATAGGGCTTACCCTCTGCCGCCCGTGCCTGGCGTGCTAGATCTTCGCTTTTCAATGGAGGCACTTGGCTTTCCACTTCGTTCCTCCATAAGTTGTTAATAAATCTTACCTCTAACAGGGATGTCCATTGTATTTCCCAGTCATAGCATCACACTGCCTATTCCACGGCTCTAGGGTCAGAATGTTCACGTGACGTGGCAAGTGCTGAATAACTGCTGATAACATATTGAAGAGAGGATTTGAGGGTTTTGAGGGTATTCTCCAGTCGCAGCAGAACACTGCCTCCCTTCCACGCCTCTAGGGTCAGAATGTTCACGTGACGAGGCAAGTGCAGAGTACCTACCTACTGATGACATATTGAAGAGAGGATATTGCTGAGTGAAAACTTACCTCTAACAGGGGTCTCGAGGGTATTCTCCAGTCGTAGCAGAACACTGCCTCCCTTCCACGGCTCTAGGGTCAAAATGTTCACGTGGCGAGGCAAGGCGTGTAGACGCAGGGCAGAATACTGATGGAGACACATTGAAAATAATCAATTATACAGGCTGTTATAGTAAACAGTTGCATTACTCTAAGGGGTGATTGTACCCATTGGCGCGGCGCGGACACACACATTAGGTACCTATACTCCATTCCAAACTCTCACTCAATCTTAGAACAGCTTTAGTAACGTCCAAGATATGTCGGATAGTACATCTTTCTTATAAATAAATAATATTTGCTTATCAGAACTGCCCAGAAACCCCCATTTAGGTTTTCGTCGGAAAATTTCGTCGTCCTTATTTGGAGTGCAGTATAGTTAGCTATCGATCTGAAATCCTATGTCATGTGTGTAACCGATAAAGTTTTCCGACTGCGACGATGTGAAGCACAAAAGCGACAAACGCGCTGATAATAAACCCGCTGACATATTGTGTTGGCTGTTCAGTGGGTGAAGTGCGAAGTTGATTAGTTTTAACCGCGCCAAAGTACCCTTTAGCCTTCCGGCTTCGATGTTAGTCCCACAGAGAATGACAGTTTGATGGTCTGATCATCCCCTTAAAAACAAGTGGACCTATGTAACTACATCATCAACTAACGTAACGACCATAAATCGTGGTGGTCAAGTTACTCCAAGCTTGCGAAGACAACGAAAATTGAACAGTAGATAACTAACATAAAATAACATAAATATTCTTTATTAGCACACCAAAAAACATACATCAACAAAAACAGAATAAAAGAACGTAAGGGTACAAATGGCGGTCTTATCACTAATATCTTCCAGACAACCATGGGATGGAAGAACGAAAGAAGGAAAGTAAAAAACTTGCTATGGCGGTGTTATAAATAAGATATAAAATATATAGCTTACAATACATACAAGTTTATTATAATATTATTACTAACACGTTTACTCCTGATATTCATCCACTTCCTCCGGTTGAGCTTCTCGCCAGGACTGAAGAAGAGCCAGGGCTCCATCAGCCATCTCCTGGCAGCGTGCGAAGTTCGCTCGTCGAAGGTCTGATCCTCGACTAAGAAAGAAAATACAGTGTCCAACTTAATACGCTGAAAGATTTTAAGAGTAGGTGATATCAGACCATCAAACTGAACAACTCGCGCGAACAACTATTGAAATCGCGCGATTTCGATTTTGGTGCCATAGAGAAAGTTGTTCAGTTTGACGGTATGATCTTCATCCCCTTATAAAAGTGTCAGCATAATATTAAGATGGACCCTATACAGGGTGAAATTCATATCATTAGCATCCTTTTAAACTCAGAGTCTACCCATCTAAGTGCGTTCACACACGATGATTCATTGACGCAGCGGCAGACGTCAGACCGTCACTTGTGAAGCAAGGAGTTGTATGAACCCGCACGTAGAAGCACACACGGTGACGCATTGACGCACCGGGGTTGATTCTATGAACTGACATCTGCCGCTCCGTCAGTGCGTCATCGTGTTTGAACGCACTAACTGAACAACTTATAGGTACTACGGGAGCAAACATATCGAAGCAAAAAAATCTGCTGTTGCATACATTTGAGTCGAGTAGGTACTGCAGTTTAGTATGGAAAAGCAGATTTTATTTTGCTCCGATCGGTTTGCTGCCATGATAAAATATGTTCATTTGATGGGTAGACTCTTAGGCTGTCTTGCAACAAAAAGTATGTAGGCTTAACATGTTTAAATATGATGCTGTCACTGTCATTTGTATGAGCAGTGTGAAAGACAGAACTATCACTAAATACGTTTAAGCCTAAATACTTGTTGGTGCAAGCCGGGCTTAGTGTAAAAGGATGCTAATGATATCAATTTCACCCCGTATAGGCTTTTTTTTTATTACTAAAAATGGGTTTGCTCTTGACCTCAATCTAGTCCTCAGGACAAAGATGGTGTCGAAGATGGAGCGAGCTTACCCAGAAGTGCACTGGCACTCCTGCACACTGACGGAACGCAGTGTAACGAAGTGCCCCTGTGGCAGGGTGGCCAGAGGGCCTCGTTATAAAAATATATCCCTTTGAGGAAGGGTTGACCTATCTTTAGGTAAGGTTTCTGTAGTTTTGAGGTTGTTAATAAAAAGATGGAACTATAAAGAAATGTACAGTTTTATTATTCCTTAACCTAAACTAATTACAGGGTGTCTTCCCTAGCTAAATTACTTAATTACTACCGCATTTTACTTACTACCCTATCTGAGCTGAAACTAGAGCGAACAAGGACCCGACGCGAGGGGGAACGTTTAACTAAGGGTTTTTCCCTTCGAGAGACTAGGCTCAAACTGTAAGACCTGACAACACTGCGCGAGAAACCTCGTGCCGCATTAAGCTAGGCTTTCAGGAGCTACCTACGTCCTGAAGGAGTTAGGGCACTCCCCCAGGATGAGGTTTTGCAGACTGGACGCGAGGGGGAGAGGAGGAGGGGGGGGCACTCGATAGTTGGCGTCCGAGAGTGGAAGCAAACGGCGGCTCGGGGTTCTCGAGCAGCTGGGCAGAAACTCGCTACAAGAGGTCCACTATCGGGTGTCCCCCCTCCTCCTCTCCCCCTCGCGTCCAGTCTGCAAAACCTCATCCTGGGGGAGTGCCCTAACTCCTTCAGGACGTAGGTAGCTCCTGAAAGCCTAGCTTAATGCGGCACGAGGTTTCTCGCGCAGTGTTGTCAGGTCTTACAGTTTGAGCCTAGTCTCTCGAAGGGAAAAACCCTTAGTTAAACGTTCCCCCTCGCGTCGGGTCCTTGTTCGCTCTAGTTTCAGCTCAGATAGGGTAGTAAGTAAAATGCGGTAGTAATTAAGTAATTTAGCTAGGGAAGACACCCTGTAATTAGTTTAGGTTAAGGAATAATAAAACTGTACATTTCTTTATAGTTCCATCTTTTTATTAACAACCTCAAAACTACAGAAACCTTACCTAAAGATAGGTCAACCCTTCCTCAAAGGGATATATTTTTATAACGAGGCCCTCTGGCCACCCTGCCACAGGGGCACTTCGTTACAGCAGCAAGCTGCTTGGCGCCAGACTCCGGCAGGAGGGTGGTCGCGAGCCAGGTGGCTCCTTGCGGAGCCTACCACACCGCTGTGGGGCATCGTTCAGCCGCCACCACAAACTCCGGGCTGACGATGATTAAAAAATGTAATGATGGTATTGAAAATGTTTTTGAACTTACTCTCCTGTTTAAAGTTCCCGAAGACGATCCTGTGTTTCCCTTTCACCACCAGTCCTACACCGTATGCTTCCTCGTTCAGAGGCTCTTCTAGACCGAAGCCATCGTCCGTTAATAATCTTCTGTGTACCTGTGAAACATTATTTTTTAGCTGTTTTATCCCACTGCTGGGCAAATGTGTCCTCTAAGCTATTTTTTTATTTATAAGGACTTCTTGCTTGTGTGCTAGCACCGCATTTCCGCCAATGTCAAGTGGTTTGAGGGAGTATCTATCCAATCTCGAGGATTGTTTTTGAGTAAGAAGAACTGAGAAGGATTGTGGAGCCTCGTGGCAGGCTGAAACGCGAACCGCGCGAACACCACGCGAAAGACAAGTGTTCGGGGCAAACCCTGCAACGTGACTCCCCAAAGCTCTTTTACATTCTCTTATAATTATGGATGGAGACAAGGTACGAATCTTTTATTGAAACTAGGTACTTAACCATTTAATTCGGGCGAGTGCGTACTGCGTTGTGATTTTGCGAGTGAATGCGCGCAAATAATAATGATTTCTATACGTGAATGCGTGCGTGAGTGAAAGTGTGCGTCGGTAAGTGTGTTTTTAACTTTAACTTTTTTCCCCTTGAAAGATCGATTGTTTGTGTGTGGACCAAATGTGGAGAGATGTGTCCGCGTGTGCTTTTTAATGTATGAAAGAGAATGTGTGAGATAGTTAGGGTCAATTCACACTAAAAAAGCAGCCACGAGCAACCGTGTGGCGGCTAAATTCTAGATAACATATTGCGCTCCTCCAGCCGCTTCGTGCCGCTCGCTGCTCTTTCAGTGTGAATTGACCCTTAGTGTGTTGGTGTATGTACCTATGTAGTAAAAATCTGTGAGTCTGTGTGTCTGTGTGTAAATGTGTGAGTCGTGTGGGTCTGTGAATTAAAAATCCATAGAATCGAACCCATAATACCATTAGCTCCACCTCTCCCTGGTTGTAAGACGTGGCCCCCTGTGTCCTGTCAGTGAGAACACACATGGATACACTAGTATTCTGTGATTGGATGCAGATCCGTGACGTTACGGGGTAGTAGCACGACGCTACTGGGTTCTTTTGTTGTGTTACTGGAATATAACAAACATCTTCAATATTCAAGACAAAACTCTGATTCCCCAGCCACATCCGAGCTCACGCCAGGACAGTAGCGTAGCGAGGGGAGGGGGACAGGGGGGGCAAATGCCCCGGGCGGCACATTACTAGGGGCGGCAAATTCGGGCAAAAATATAGATTGATTGAGATCGGTCTATAACTAATTCGTAGAGCAGTGAAAAGTCGAGCTCGCTTCGCTCACTCTGTTTCTGTTTTTATTACTTTGTCTCTCGATCCATACCTAGCTTTTACATAAGCTACTTTGTACATGTTTTGTACGTAAATAGCTCTGGCTCTAACCGATTCGTATTAAGGAAATAAGTTGAGCCGCTTCGCTCGCTCTTATTTTCTATTTTTTCACAGAAAACCAAACAATGTCTGACCAATCCGAATCGATGTGCAAAAAAATTCGAGCTCGCTTCGCTCGCTCCATTACTTTTTGTGTAGGTAAGATGAGGGGCGGCAAAATCGGTCTGTGCTCCGGGCGACAGAAACCCACGCTAGGCCTCTGCGCCAGGAAGCAATGAGACCCTCTCACCTTTGACGGATACGTTGTGGATGACATCGCCATAGTATAATATTATTTAAAGCAACTCACTAGCACTCTCATTCCAGCATGTCCTCCTCATCATTTGCCGACTGTTGGAGTCCGTGTAGAAGTACCCATTACTCGTCACATTAGTTTGGAACAAGGTAACTACTTCTTTACCGAGGTCGGTTCTGTAAACAAATGTTAATGTAGGTAATACTCATTCATAATGTTCAACCTAAGTACACTGCAGGGTACCAGGGTGGCCTACCATCAAGGGTATAAGGGCATCCACCACGCGTACAAAATGCGGATTGGTAGACTTCACATACACATCAGAATTTCTTCTTCAGCGTTTGCAAGTTTCCTCACGATGTTTTTCTTCAGCGTAACAGAGCAGACAGTATTACGGTACATAGAGGTAAGTTAGAAACACGACTCATGGGTACGCCGATGGCATATCGTAAGTGTGGATTAGATTAGAACCAATAGAACCCAGACCCTAACGATTGAGTGTGAATTTTGCATAGGTACCTACCTCTGCCACAGAGGAAAAGATGCGACACGATGAATGCAATACCAAATATAGTTTTAACTGGTTTTGTTATTATAATAACTTAGTCATGGCTACACAATGAGTGATTGCGTGAGAAAATGTGAGTAATTATAAGTGTGTGTGTGCGTAATTTGATTGAGTGGGAGAATAAAATGAGTTATTGAGTGTGACCGATTGTCTGGGTGAGTGATAGAGGTTCAGTGTGTTTTTTGGAATTGAGTTTATGAGTGTTAGTGCGAGTGGTGTGAGCCTTTTTCAGGTGGCCTTCAGAAATAATTGTAATGTTTTGTTTGGGGCAAACTGGGAGCCGATCACGCTAAATAAATGTCCACTGAATTGACACTGAACTGCTACCGAATCACAACTTGTAATTTACAAGTATTACCGTATGCGTTAATCATTTGACAGCAAATTGAGTGGCAACTCGATCGCCAACGACTCGTTATAGCTGTCGACAGATTTATTACTTGATTTATGAAAGAGGTGAGTCAAGTTTAAGGCTAAGTTTAGTGCACGACCGACGGTCAGCGCTGACGGCGAATTAACCAACGCGGTTTAGTACGGCGCTGACGAATTGCACGCCGCTGATTGGTTAATCCGCCGTCAGCGCTCTAAATCCAGCCTGAAGCGTGATACCAAATACGCACGCACAACTGAATGCACAATGTGAATCTTAACTGAATCTGAACTGAAAATACCGCGATCGACCCTTTGCCACTACCCCCTTTATCAAGTTCCTCAGATTACAAACGAACCCAATAGGCACTGGTCCAATGATCCACTCCAGTTCCACGAACTCCTCGCCACGGTACAGCCTGATGGTCTGCGTGATCCAGTCGCTGAACCGTTGCCTTATCTCCTTCACCAGCGTGCCCCGGAGCGTGTGGTAGGTGGCGCGATCTGTTACCTTTAAACATAGACCGATACCACAGATTACTTGTGAAAAGTTGTTCAGTTGAATAGTCTGGGGGCCACCCCAGATACAAGATCAAGGATGAAAGATGCATATCTCCATAGTAATCTTGACATGTTCTACTGCTGAGTTCAATGTATATGACTTTCAAAAAGCCATTTTTGAAAGTCATACATTGAACTCAGATAGATAGATAGATAAATCATTTATTTGTACAAGTAACACACAGAATTTTATTATTTTACATGTATGCCATGTTAGCTTAATCAAATTGAGTCCCTGTTGACGTCCCTTTAAGACGATAAAATATATAGATTGAAAATTTCGTCGTGGCTTGCGGGGCGACGACAGCTCTGTTGGAGTAGAGCATGCCCCGGAGAGGCAGGTCGTGGGTTCGAATCCCGCTTGCCGCCCGGTCTTTTTCAATCTTTAATTTGAAGTAACACACACATAATAATACAGTTCAAAGCTTACAAAATGACAAAACAAGGAAACATCAACAGAACAAACATGTAATTTATTGTATGCTACAGCAGCAAATAGGTCCCAGCTCAACATAGACCTTGCCCGAAAGCAGGGTGTTGATTTTCAGTTAAAACCTGTGTAAGTAGTCAGACTCAGCAGTAGAACATGTCAAGATTACTATGGAGATATGCTCTTTCTACTGCTGATTTGACTTTCAAAATTAGTACTCCTGGAGTATTGACTTTTGAAAGTCAAATCAGCAGCAGAAAGATGCAATAGTACATTTTCTCTCAACTTATGACTTTCAAAAATACCACTCCTGATCCCCAAAGGAATTTTGGATGATCCCCCGATCCTAAACGTCTTGATAGTGTGGATTGGTCGTTTGTCTGTCGGTGTTTTATCGGATACACTTCGGCAAATGTTATTAGGAGCAACATGACCTGATTCCACATTCCCCCTTCCACCAACGTACGAAAAGACGTCGAGTCTCCCGTTTGTTATGAAAGTCGGATATTTCTTTTTCCAAAACGTCCTTTGATCTTTGATTAATTCATTGCGGGTTCCGCTACAGATTAGAGTCATCCCCCGGGCTCGCTGGACTTCATTGTCTAGTGTTGTGAATGGTCGCCGCTGTTGATCCTGGTTTTCAGGAGTTACAGCGGTGAGAATTTGTAGTGGGAATATGCCCAAAAAAAGGCCTTGTGCGAGACTACATCCATACGTGGTAGATATTCCTACAATCCGTACGGAATTTTTGTACAAAAAGGTCCGCATCTTTCCATCAGGTGAGCTGAAGCAAAGCGCAAAATCATTATGAATTTAAAAAGAAATCGTCCAAAATTCCGTCAGCATATTGAAAGGAAAGGAGTATAACACAGTGATTGATTACAGTGACCCGCCTTCTGTCAAAATCTGAATCAGTACTTGATAAGGAAGACGCTCAAAGCAATCGCTGCGTGGCCAAAAATGGCTTTGATTTTGTATTTAGCCTGTTTTGTGTCCCACTGCTGGGCAAACGCCTTCCCTCTTCGCCAATCATCCCTATGCAATGCAATCTCTGGCCAACCCTTCAGGAAGGTATTCAAGTCATCGCTCCATCTTCTCAGGAGAAGATGCCCAGATGGCCCAGGGGCCTTCCACGACGTCGTCGGCAACCATTTTGTGGAACCTATTCTATGGCTATCTTGGTCCACCTGTACGGATGCATGCGGCAAAAATGTCCCGCCCAGTCCCAGCTGAGCTGTTTTAAGGCCTACGTCAGCTATACCAGTTCTGGAGCGCAGATCTGTTAAATGTGTGTGTTAAATTTTACACCTAAAAATGCTACGCTCCAAGGTTCTTTGGCAAATCTTGAGATTGGGTTTCTGATGTTCAATCGAAGACCAACTTACTGCAGCAAGTCTTGGGTTGGGTTAAAGATGAACATGTCAAACCTATGAGAAATAAGAATTGAAATTACAAAGCTTCTTTTCCTTACAGGTGTTGGTCTATTCCTTGTCGGTCTGAAGCTGTAGGCACCGGACTGTAGACCCTGTGAGACCTGGCTATAGAAGTGAAAGTTCTGCGACAGCTCCACCCTGACCCCGTCTACGTGCTGGATGTATTCGAGGAATCCTGTATCTTTGTTTACTCCTATTTTTAGGTACTGTGGAAGAAAGAGATATATTATAAGCATGAGACTTAAATTAAGCTGACAGTCTTTAGTGTTCCAAAAGAAAACCGACTTCAAAACTAAAATACTTAGTATTATTTTCAAGTTAAAACACTCCAAAATAGTACTATTATTATTATTTTTTTCACACCTCATAAACTTGGTGAACTCACGCTAGAGTCTACGTCTATGTGAACTAGACATGAGCGCCGCGCCGGCGCGCCGCCGCCGCCGCGATTTTTTCCGCGCCGCCGCCGCCGACCAGCGCGGTCGGCGCGCCGACCTTGAGCTGAGCGAGTTAATTCCCCCAAAAAGTCAGTTCTCGGAAGTCGTATTTGCATTTATTCAGACATAGCCGTTATTGAGAAACTGCTTAGAGAAATAAATAACAATGTTTTAAGCTAAATAATTATTTTATTAGGTACTATAATCAATTAATATAGGGTATCAGGTAATATAAACATACTTTGTTTTTATCGAATCTACGTTGAGCGGTTGGCAGATATTGATGAATGAATAGAATGGTAATAACAATAATACTTTGCTCGCTTAATATTTATCTGCATGGCTGTGCCCAGGACTCTGTTTGTGTATGCCATGCAATGCTACAATAAAATAAAAACCAAACTAGAGCGTGCTCAACATTTTACAGACCTCTCCTATCTGAGCCAGGGACATACAAAATCCTGGTTTAATACTGGAACGTGACATTTCATAGAACGTACATAAAAAACCTTTGATTCGATCGACACCTGGGCTGTTCTGCAGTCTCTTCAGGACTAACGGTATATCAAGGTGCTGAAATGCTTTTACAGTATGTCAATATGTTAGTGCGACTACAGGACCAGAACTCAAAACCTGTACTACTGCAGCGAGGTGTGAGGCAGGGAGACGTTTATACTCGTATCTCCAAAACTGATCACCGCTGCACTGGAAGATGTTTTCAAGGTTCTGGACTGGAAAGGGCTAGGCATCAACATAAATGGCGAGTATTTCAGTCACCTTCGGTTTGCCGATGGTATAATCATCATGGCGCAGACCATGGAGAAGCTCAGTAGAATGTTCGATGATCTTAGCAGCGAACTAGTTGGTCTGAAAATGAACATGAACAAGACGAAGTGCCTGTCAAATGTTGTACCAATTCATGTAAAGATCGAAAACTCTGCGTTCGAAGCTTTTGACGATTATGTTTATCTGGGACAAACTATCCAGTAAGGTAGGTCCAACATCGAGAAAGAGATCAACCTTCGAATCCAACTCGACTGGGCAGCGTTCGGGATGATACTACGTATCATCCGGGAAGCGCAGCGTGGGTAGGTTAAGGTGGAACGATGACCTGGTGAAGACTAGACCAAATTGACTGCATAAGAGTGTAATATTATATCCCCAAACTTAACTGTTTACTAAAGACACTGTAAAACTCCACTGGGAGTTGTGCAAGTGCATGTAAAAAACAAAAAAGTCGCATTCTTTTCGGCCGTAACCCAATGTTTGTAATCGAAGGTAAAAGAACTCAATCACCTTGTGGTATCTGCCAATGGAAAAGAAATGAGAACCCTGAGGACACAATCTTCGTGCAGTGTGAAGACATTTTAAACTTGGTATTTGAAATAGGTCCTAAAATTTGTAAGCCATGAGCTATGAGCTGGCCAATTAGGTACCTTTCGAAAGGGAGTTAGAGAAGTATGAAGACTACTAACTGGAACGTCACATAGCACTTGGTCGACAAGTCGAGTGCAGAAGATTTGAGTTTTGTCGCGCGCCGAGGAAGAGTCCTATCTATTCAACAGTGGACGATGACAGGCTGATGATAGAGTAAAAACTGTCGTGTGGAATGATTTAAGTCCTACTCAACCTTCATTTTAATGTTCTGTAGAATTAACATGTACGAAATGTGAGATTTCACCATCTAAAACATATAAATTATTTATTCTTACAAAATACTCGCTCCCTACCTTATTCAAGGTATTTTCCCTACATGTACAGTTTTTTTTTACTATCCTGGACAACAAAAGACACTAAAAATCATGGTTTTTAATTTATCTTTAAATAAGGTAGATTTTTCAAGGCCACGCCGCCGACGCCGCCGCCGCCGGCCCCTAAAAGTCGGCGCGCCGCCGCCGACTGATTTATAATCGGCGCTCATGTCTAATGTGAACTCATAAATAACAGATTTTTGTTTTTGTTTCTAATTATTCTATGATTCTAAGGAAAAGTGTTTTTTGTTTGTTTATGTTCAATTTTTTTTTTTTTTTTTAAACCAGAATAAAGATTTAGTTTATTGGTAATTAAAACTCTCGGGCTTTTTATTGAATGTCAAGAAAACTGCTTATTCTTGCCTCATGAACTTTCAACTATGGCCCAAATCCAATAAGTATGCGATATTCCCTCCATTTTCAAGCAGGACTATAGTTACAAACAAGCGTACACAACAATGGTGCATATTTTTTTTTAAAACTGAATTGTATTGCCTTCCTCCGGATTTTACCAATCACATTCTTTTATTGATACATTTAACTATCGAAATAAGTTAATAACCAGTAGTTTTTTTAGGAAAACGTGACAAAGTTCAAACTCCATGAATTTGGACCATAAACCTACCTGATTTTACGGTACTTCCCTGCCCTCGGTGTGTAATTTACTAAACCATCGCCTCCTGCACGGCAGGCAAGGTTACTCGCCACTGGACCACTACGGCTATCGCGGCACGAATTAAAGTTAATCCTCCATGAAATCTCTTGCTAGCTTAGATGTCAACAAGACAGGATTAGCTTTTATCAGCTTCTTCATTCTTTATATAATAAATATAAAAAAAATAAAATAAAAATGTTTTATTGACACAGTTTAAAATACAAAAGTTCTGATTATATGGCTATGTTACAATTTAGATTCAACAATATAGGATCTCTGGAGTGCGATTTTTGAATCTCATTCGGTGAGCTCAGCACTTGAAAATGACTATTTTACTCAGATATGCATCTTTCTACTGCTGATTTGACTCTCAAAAATCGTTCTCCTGTAGTATGATTTTTGAATGTTAAATAAGCAGTAGAAAGATGCATGAGAACGCTTTTGTATGTGATTTAAAAACCGTTCAAACTCACCGATGACATTCAAAAATCGCACCCCTGGTCTCCAAGCTATTGTCTTTTGGAGGTCAGTGTTCAGCAATCTTTATTACTTACCTCATTGGAAATTGTAGGTACAAGCTCTTGCTCCAGTTCTACTTGATTTTTGTTAGATACCGCTACTTTCTTTGCGAATTCACTCTCCTCCTTAAAGTAGAAAAAATTAATTTCTACGAATATCGACAGAGGACAGTGTGGTTACATTCTGTTACATTCAATCTATATGATCCGAAACTCGAAACTCGAAACGTCTTGCGTTAATCTCGTTAATAATCTCGTTAATCTCAATAATGAGATTCGATTCGGTTCGTTTGTATATAGCAGGGGAAATCCCGTTTCATCTATCTAATAGTGACTGTAACCAGTAATAAACTTCAAAATTGGACGTAAATATTTAATGAAACGAAGCGCAGATGACGTAATCATAGATTCTTTCCCCCCCCTAGTGGGTTGGGAGTGGTTTGGGAGTGAGTTAAGAGTGGTATGGGAGTGGGTTAGGAGTGGGTTGGGAGTGGTTTGGGAGTGAGTTAAGAGTGGTTTGGGAGTGGGTTAGGAGTGACTTGGGAGTGGGTTAGGAGTGAGTAGGGAGCCACTCCTAACCCACTCCCAATCCACTCCCAAACCACTCTTAACTCACTCCCAAACCACTCCTAACCCGCTCCTAACCCACTCCTAACCCACTCCTAACCCACTTTCAACCCACTCCCTACCCACTCCCCACTACTTCCTACTACATGCATAGAAAAAGAAATCGAATCGAATTCGAAATGCAAAATTGCTATTGACGCATGATCTGCCTGCTGGACCTACTCAGAAAATGTCTTGGGGAATGATCGCGATTGTTGAATGATCAACAATTACGTGATCACCGGAAGGGGAGCTGGTCGGGTCGGATTGGGAGTGGGTTAGGAGTGGGTTAGGAGTGGTTTGGGAGTGAGTTAAGAGTGGTTTGGGAGTGGATTGGGAGTGGGTTAGGAGTGGCTCCCCACTCACTCCTAACCCACTCCCAAGTCACTCCTAACCCACTCCCAAACCACTCTTAACTCACTCCCAAACCACTCCCAACCCACTCCTAACCCACTCCCAAACCACTCCCAACCCACTCCCAACCCACTCCCAACCCACTCCCAACCCACTCCCAACCCACTCCCAACCCACTCCCAACCCACTCCTAACCCACTCCCTTCCACTCCTAATCCACTCCTAACCCACTCCCAAACCACTCCTAACCCACTCCCAACTCACTCCCAAACCACTCCCAACCCACTCCCAACTAACTCCCAAACCACTACTAACCCTCTCCCAACCCACTCCCAACTCACACCCAATCCCACTCCCAAACCACTCCCAACCCACTCCCAACTCACTCCCAACCCACTCCTGTTCCACTCCCCACTCACTCCCTACTCACTTCCTACTCACTTCCTCCTCGGTGGACTCACCCGGTTCACATCCCCCCACTCATCCCAGCCACACCCCCTGAGTAGGGGGTAGTACGCCCAAATTATCTTTTGCGTTTAATACCATTTTTAACCGACTTCAAAAAAAGGAGGAGGTTAAGCTTACCAGCTATGATATGATAGTGAGTAGAGGTAGTGTGAGGTTAGTGATGCTTAAAGTTGATCTCTGACAGGTGATATGAAATATGCTGAGAACCCAACAGGTGTTGTGAGGTTAGTTATTGATTCTTACCAGTTGATCAGAGGTGAAGGTGAGGTTGGTTGAGGTGAGGTGGTTCATCTGAGAGGTGGTATGAAATACGCAGATAACCCAAAAGGGGTGTGAGGTTATTGAAGCTTACCAGCTATATGAAATATGTTGAGCACCCAAGAGATGTTGTGATGTCAGTGATGCTTACCAATTGATCTCTGACAGGTGATATGAAATATGCTGAGAACCCGAGAGGTGGTATGTTCTCAGCTTCGAAGCAGAGTTCCTGGATGGCTGTGGAAGATCTACCGGGTAGGTTGATGGCGGCCGCTGGTAGGGGCACCAGTTGGTATTCTACTTCTTCATCTGGAAGAAGAACATGATTATAACAAACTGGGAGTCGGACACCGAAGGTTCCGTACTTACTACACATACGCTGAACAACTTTCACTATGGGAGCCAACTTCAATCAGCTGTCCCCATACATTTTAGTCGAGTCGGTTCAGCAGTTTTGTATGGGACAGCTGATTTTTGTTTCGCTATTCGAAGTTGGCTCCATAGTGAAAGTTGATCAGTTTGATGGTCTGAAGCACCCCCTTAAGTATTACTAGGGTGTTTTGTTACACCCTGTAAATACATTTACAAAAAAAATGGTTTATTCCGCGATCCTTGGTGTTAGGTCGGCCTAACACTTGGCTTTTATTTTTATTTATTGTTAAGTCTTACCAAAGAAGTCTTACTTTATAGAGTTCACATTATAATCACACTACGTTTAAAGAAAAAAAAACTTGTTTTTTGTTTGCAAATCCCACACTTACTTTACAATTTATTTTTACTATTTATTTTCTTTGTTTTTTGTTGTATCGTGAAAACGTGTGTGCGGTATAAAGTACCTACTGTCTTACAACATAGAATACAAATTTTCAAGATCCAGTATTTGTTAAGTGTGCTTGTACGGAACCTTCGGTGCGTGAACCCGACTCAAACTTGGCCGGGTTCTGTTATTCTTCACTCACCATTGTAATCTCTGATGTTATAATGTAGCGCTATAGCGGGCATTCTCACGTGGTGGTACGTTTTGACACTCAAAGGGTTGTAGATCAGGAGCAGCATGGTCTCTTGTGTTTCTGTAAACTAAAAAAAAGTACGACCGGGAAAATTAAAAAATTAAAAAATATATTTTAATAAATAAATAAATAACGCTCACAGGCACCATACATTGTAATGATCCCAAGTAAGCCTCAGGCTTTTTGTTATGTTCCGACGAAGATTTTCTATGAGAAACGCGATTGCCCGGCCCTCTGAAAAGTGCGTGCGTGTGCCGTATTTTCGATTAAAAAGAATGAACAAAAGCACTTTTTAAAGATTTTTTTTATGATTTCACTAGATAAACTAATGGTGAACATGTGAGTATACCAACAATTATTGGAAACTATTTTAAGTTCTTCTAAAACGAGTTTTTTTTTTTAAATGCATGAAAATACGTCATCTTTGTGACGATTTTCTATCGAGTGAAGTAATTCCAATCGTGTTTCAGTTTATGATTTCACTAGATAAACTATCCAAAAATACTGAGGTATGACTTTAGTTTCGGTAAATGGTATAAATCTGTGGGTCCGGTGAATAACGGTCTAACTCAACTTAGATCCAAAATGAGTTTTTAATGCCATAATACTCAATTTTTTTTTCTCTACAAAATGGTGTTACTGGAATAATTATCATTCATACCTTTAATAATTCCAGAGATAGACTTATTACAAAACGATTTAAGTCCATTTTTTTATCGTGCACAATGGTTGAAATAGAGTTAGATCATAAAACCAATATAAAATTAGGTGATCATGGATTTACTTCGACTTAAATCCTTCGACACAATTTATTTTGTTTTGTGAAATATGATTTATCTGAGTTAAACCAAATTTCAAAAACCTTAATAGTTAATACCTACATAAAAAATCAAGTGTAGCTCATGAATATGATACGCGTTTGATAGCGGGCTAAGTACGGAAACTGACATCATCTTGGACTGGGGAGAACGCTATACGTCTCACCAAAAATGTATGTCGAATAAGTGAGTTAAACCGTCAAGCACCAAATATTTTCTTTTATGTAGTGAGAATAAGAATCACTTAGTATGAATACAATCTGGCGAATTTTTTTAAGGGTGGTAATGTTATATTGAACTAAGTGATAATGTCAGGCCTTGTTTTAGTTAGGGATTGCCGAACCGCACTTCAAGCATAGGCTTGTACATAGAGTGGTAAAGAAAGAATCTGTTGTTTATTCTTTGAAATTAAACTATTTTTTTCCTAAAATATCTTGTATTTTGTATAATAACAACACTGCAAAGCGAACCGGATATCAAACGTGTATTTAAGAATGACAATACATCAGACTGGTCATTCAATTTTGAGGCACAGAATCGTGAGTTCTAACTTGATAAGTTTTTAAGCATGCGTCGCTTTAGAATTTGTTTTTGTATTGTTTTTATATTGGTTTGTTGTTTAATATTTCACTTTCCAGCATTACTGATACCACGTGGCGTTACCCACGTCACAAAACTTGCATATAAGCTAGTGTTACCCATCAAAAAAATATACCTATATATGATAAAACTACTTACCTACTTAATAACGAAATGAATATTTTTTCTAGAAAATATCTAATTTTTGTGTCACTTAAGTTTAATGCTGAATATGGTGGATATTAAAAGCTTAAACAGTGAGGTTAGAAAGTACATTTTGCAAGTGTTTGTTATATTTTTCCTTAAAAATATTATTAAATATTAGATTTAAATCCATACGCACAAAATGTTACCTTTGTGAAAAAGAATTTAACTCAAAAAACACTTTGTAATTTTGTGATGAGCTTGTTTTACCTAAATAAAACTAATTTTATCAATTCGTTTTGATTCAGTTTACAAAGTAAGTTTTCCGGTGGTGTGTATTTAAGAAAGGGATGGAATAAAAATGAAATTAAAATATAACATAAACCATTTTATACCAAGGTTATTGTGAAGTGTAAAAGGCCCTAACTCAATTTAAATCATAATGTAACGTATTTTTATTAGTGTCAAAAGGTTTAATTCAACTTCTGAATGAAATATCCAGCACGGTAAGTATTTCATAGACTAAACCATATAATAATAAAAGACCATAAAAATATCAAGAAGACACAGTGATTTGCTTGAAAAAATATGAAACGGTTTTCGAGAAAATATTTTTTTTTACCAAAAAATTATGTTTTTAGGCTCTCCTGTAAAGTTGCATTTTTTGAGTTGGACCGTTATTCACCGGACACACAGAAATCTAGTCGTAAAATGAAAATTAAAAGACACCTCCAAGGTATTTCGTCCTACCATTATTGGGCCTTAAGTGGGATCGCACACGATGACGCATTGACGGAGTGGCAGACGTCAGTCCGTAGATGCATACGCGGTGCGTCAATCCGTCACCGTGTGTGTGTTCTACGTGCGGTTTTATACAACTCCTTGCTTCACAAATGACGGACTGACGTTTGCTGCTCCGTCAGTGCGTCATGTGTGAACGCATTAATAATAATGATGATGATGATGGCACATGGATTTATCAAGCAAAGGTGAGCGGAAGTGTTGGGAGAGGCCGTCCGAGGAAAACATACCATGATCAAATCAATGATCTTTTCCGAAAAGGACAAGTGCGTAGCACCCTCAATCGACGGAAGTGCATGAAGAGATGTATGAATGTGAATAAGGCTAAAGAGGTGTGTCAGAGACGTAGCGTGTGGCGGTCCGTGGTCTCTGCCTACCCCCATGGGACAATGGCGTGAGCTTATGTATGTATGTATGTATGATGGGACTTACTCTGCATTGACTCATGTTCAGTTGATGGCAAACGACGAACTGTTGGGAGTTCTTAGATCGTCTGCTACCTCCCCAAGTCGGTGTTAAGTGACTGCAACAAAAAAGCAATAACAATTTATTACAGTACGACCAGGAAAATATGGCCGTTCGTTAATCTTCGTTTGCGCAGAGCAGGGCCCGAGTCCCCGACAAAACCCGAAGTCATTTAGTAATCAAAGAGTGCAAAGTTGAATTACAGTGAAAAGGGCGCGAAAACAAATTAGCCAATAGCGTAAACGGATTGAAAGTGGCACATCCTGAATGGTCAATATAATTTCACGCGCTATTAAAATTTTTCAACTGCGCAGGTACATCGGTAAGCCTTATAAACCCGGTACTACTGTACACACATACATACATTTTTAACACATGCATGTGTAACATTAAACTTATGGAGGTGCTACTTGGGAATGTTCCTCCATTGAAAAGGGAAGATCTTCCACCAGGCTTAGTGTGAAGCCTGGGGACCGGCCGTGGTCCAACAGTTCTTAGTTGGACCTTGTATATATATCGAATCTCTGTGATCATTTCTCTTGCGCGATTTATGTCTCGCATTCGATTGTGAACCTTATTTGTAGTAGGTTACGAGTTACGTATTTACTGAAGACGTCTTTGTTTGGAGCATATTTCTGAGCGCGACGGTATCGCCATCTGTTAGCTTCTTTGCTATAACTTGTGGGTGTTGACATCTATCCACAAACTACTATTAGTACAACTAATAGCCAATGGGGCTGAAAAGTTCTCGAATGGCGACCGCGAATCGGAAAGCGCAGCGTGGGTAGGCTGAACCGACGACCTGGTGAAGGCTGCGGAACACGTTGGATGAGGGCAGCGCAGGACCGGTCGTTATGGCGATCCTTGAGGGAAGCCTATCCAGGAGTGGACGTCCATCGGCCGAGATGATGATGATGATGACATACATACATAAACTCATGACCGTAATCCCTTTCGGGGTGGTCAGAAATATTGCCACAACTGTCAACTTTCTGTTTAAGAATGTAGTGATGCTCACATTTAGCTATTTAAGTTTCAGGATGACGTGTCAAGTGGTGAGAGGTGGCTAACCTTTCAGCTACATAAACCTGCATAAGAAACCTTTAAATCCCCTAGTCGCTTCGTACGACACCCACGGGAAGAATTGAGGTGGTCCAGCCTAAGCCGGAACCACACGGCTCAGCTAGTTAATATTACTTAATCGATTTTGGCCGCCACTTGGTTCACGTGGATTTTTGAAAGGGGTCGATCTTCGAAAATTCTTTTCTTAGTGCACCCCTAATCCTCTATCATAATAATCATCATCATCACAGCTTAGATATGTCCCACTGCAGGGCATAGGCCTACCCGCCTACCCTGGTAGGCGTAGTGTGGGACGCCCTGCTGCTTGCTGGACAGACGACCTGAGACAAGTAGCGGGGAGCGACTGGATGAGGAAGGCCGAGGACAGAGTTTTGTGGCGCGCCTTGGGAGAGGCCTATGTTTAGCAGTGGACGATGATAGGCTGATGATGATGATGACATACGCATCGGAATTTCTTTCTAGAACTAGCCTTTTGTTTACGCCCTACCTTAAATTCAGTTCTAGCTACGGCCCTGTATGCCCTGCAGTGGGACCCTACAGACTATAACTTACTTACGTCAACAAGTTGGAGACTTTCTTAGTGCATGCTTCCATTGCCTCGCCCAGGGTCCTTATAAAATCGTTTGTGACGTGCTGCTGACTTGTTCCTGCAAATTATTATGAAATAACAGTAAATTAATACTAGTATGCCCACGACTATATTCCCCGAGGGGGTAGTCAGAGATATTCTGAAACCTCAGAATATCCACGTTTCACTAGTAGTACCGAAACTCTGTCCAGTGTGACGGGGAGTGATCCCGTCGCCACTTTTCGTAAGCATATGTAATGCATGCTGACTTTTTTTAAGAGGACGATCAGATCATCAAACTGAACCACTTTCTCTAATCGACAAAAAATTATCAGCTGTCCCATACCCTTGGGTCGAGTTGCAGTTTTGTAAGAAAAAGCTGTATTTTTTTCGAGATTTCGTCCCACAAGGTGGACCGATGACGTCGAGTGGCGACTGCGAACCGGAAAGCGCTGCGTGGGTAGGCTGAACCGACGACCTGGTGAAGGCGGTGTGAACACGTTGGATGAGGGCAGCACAGGACCGGTCGTTGTGGCGATCTTTGGGGGAGGCCTATGTCCAGCAGTGGACGTCAGATTCGCTGAGATGATGATGATATGAATGCTTGCATGAATGATCACAAAAACAAAATATTATTTAAAAATACCCGTAATAGCATCATGGTGAAGTACCAGGTTCACAGCATGCCTGAGGAGATGCAGCTCGAAGGAATCTCCCATTCTAGCTATCACTGTCAGCTGTTTTACTACCTGCCAAATATTAATTTTATTTTGATCGAAGCCAAATATGAGAAAAAGGTCAACCGTGGAATCCGACTCGGCTGGGCAGCGTTTTTATTATGGGGGCTGGCAAGCAAGCAACACTTAGAACCAATGGGATCTTTTCTGTTGACCGCAAGACATTTATTTTTTTCACCCTTCATAAACGTGGTAAATATTATGGTAAATACGTTCAGGGGAAAATACCAGTAATCCCTGTTCGGGATATAAGTCTCTCAACAGGCACATGCATTTAGCCGCCGAGATATAGTGAATTTTCTTACTAACCTGAAGGAATATATGGGATTTTCTAATAAGGTACTTGAGGCTGGGTCGGGATGAGAAGAAACCAGTCCAATACGTGTTCTTGTCGCTCCCGTAGGGCATGTGGTCACCCTGTATACATTAAGAGATGTTTATTCCGAACGCGCTATGCGCACTGCATACAAACGAAGTCTGGGTATATATTTTCAATAATTAAAGTATTCATTATTGTATACATGCACCCGTTATTGTTGATATTGTTATTGATAAAGACTTAAATTAACTTCTCAAATAATGTTATTTTGTAATTAAAAATACAACTAAGCCCTGTAACTTTACTTTTGATCGCACTGTAATTAGTGTGAGATGCCTATTGTCACGCAGCAACGGCGCAAGGAGCGAAGCGACGAGCATGTTAGGATTATGATGACCACAGCGCACGAGCCGAGCGAGCGAAGCGAGCATGTCGCGGCAGCGGTTAGCGAGTGCCAGAACCGAATCGCTACTGTTTCAAAAATTTTGAAATAAGGGTCATGGTCACTGGATTCATAGCCTTCGCGGATGACTAATTAATTTTATTCATCCGATAGTCGGACGACTATTAATTTATTTGATTTTAATCGAAGACTAATTTTAATTTAATCGTCCGTTACTCGGACGACTAGAATTTATTTTAGCAACAGCCTTTAAAGGCTGTAAGGCCGGCAGGCTTTAAACGCAATTTTTCAGAAACAATCTAAAAATCTCGGCTCTACAACAATCTAAAAATCGGGGCTCGACTTCTGATCCTTTGTCAAAGACCACGTTTGAGCACCGTAGGTGAGAATGGGAAGAATGCACATGTTCATGAGCTTGCGCTTGAGTGGCAATGGGATATCTCCTTTCATGTGTTCTTTCATGGACCAAAAGCTCCTCCAGGCATTTTCGGTGCGTCTTGCAACTTCTTTTTCTTGTCTAGCCTGGAAGGAAACTATTTGGCCCAAGTACACATACTCACAAACATAATCCACTCCTTCACCACCCATTACTATCCTACTCTTCGTGCTATTTGTCATCAACTTGGTCTTTGACATATTCATCCTAAGCCCAACCTCAAGGCTTGCCTTGCTCAGATCTTGTAGCAAGAGACTCAGTTCCGTCGCCGATGAAGAAAAGAGAACGATATCATCTGCGAAGCGAAGATTAGTTAATCTTCTTCCTCCGACATCGATTCCCCTTCCCTCCCACTCAGGTGCCACACGTCTAAAGATCTCCTCTAGTGTGCTGGTAAACAGCTTTGGAGATAAAGGATCGCCCTGCTTTACGCCTTTCTCGATCGAGAAGATGGGACCCGATGATTGTAGTTTTATTGCGGCTGTACTTTTATTATAGATGTTTCTTATTAAATTTATGTAAACCAATTCAACATTTTGGTTCTCTAATGCTTTGAATATCGAGGAATGAGTTATACTATCAAAAGCCTTACTGTAATCTACAAATGCAAGATACAGTGGTAGGTTAAATTCGTGGTGTTTTTCGATTATTTGATTAAGGGTATGCAAATGGTCGGTAGTGGAGAGTCCACGTCGGAAGCCAGCTTGTTCAGGTGGTTGATGTTTATCCAACTGTCCGGTTATACGGTTTTCAATTACTTTGATGAAGGCCTTGTAAAGATGAGACACGAGACTTATAGGTCTGTAGTTGTTGATGTCGGATTTGTCTCCCTTTTTGTGCAATAGTATGATATTGGAATGACAAAATCAATCGGGTAATTCTCCAGTTTTTAAAATGCAGTTGAACAGATGGCTAATGTAGGGTATCAACACCGATTTGCCGATTTTTAGGGCATCTGTGGTTATGCCGTCCTCGCCTGGACTCTTGCTTTATTTCATCTTACGCAGTGCGAGTTTGACTTCCTGCCCAGTTATGAGTGGAATTGAATCATGACAAACGTATTGGATGGAACATAATGATTTATTTGGATCTGAATAAAGGGCTTTGTAGAAATTTGTGCTAATATCGATGATCTTGTTTCGGTCTCCTTGCCTTACACCCATTTCGTCGCGTAAACCTGTAATCCAGGACTTGCCGTTCCCTATGCCTTGTTTGGCCACCCTTAGGGATCGATTTTGTTCCAATGTTAGCTGGATAGTTTTGCTGTTAAATACTCTGATATCTTTCCTTATACAACGCTTTACTTCCTTGTCTAAAGACCTGAATTCTTCGCTAGCAAATTTTCCTCTTAATTTTTCCCTTCTCTCTATCATTTCTACAGTGTTATTGGATAACTTCTTATACTTGGTTTTTGTCGTTTTTATCTTGGAGCTTGCCATCCGAATACCTTTTTCCAAATTGTCATATAAATTTTGTGCGTCGTCTACATTATTTTCTAATAATGTATTATTATCTAACATGTTAAAAGCATTTTTTAATTCTAAAGGTTTGTCAAAGGGCCTTGGAGCGCAGCATCCTTGGCTTAAAACTGATCGACCGGGTCAGAAATGAGGTCATTCGCGCCAGAACCAAAGTGACAGACGTCGCCACCACCGCTGCCAATCTGAAGTGGGACTGGGCTGGACATGTCTGCCGCATGCCTGATGACTTATGGGCCAAAATCACTACCAACTGGCTCCCAGTACAAAATCGGCGTCGAGGCAGACCTAGGAGAAGGTGGCGGGACGAAATTGATAGCTTCTTTAAGAACTGGCCCAACGAAGCGCAAAACAGGGATGCATGGAGAGGGATGCATGGGCCTTTGCCCAACAATGGGACACCGACGGCTGATATAATAATATAATAATAATAATAATCCCCCGCGGGGGCAGCTTGTGGCGAGCTGACGGTGATTGGCGACACCGCGGACCCCTATCCAGGGGGACCATACAGACATGCGCTCACACACACACATACAGACAGTAACACACCCCCCTACCTCTGGCTTGCCTTCATTGGCCGTCCAGAGTGGAATCGCAAGAGCAGAACCTATGCTCCAGGTTGGAAGTGTATTGCACGTAATGGCGTAATAACGGGGAAACCCGCTCACGGGGGTAAACCCCGCGATGGTGAAACCGGTGCCGCACCTCTCGACAACCTTTAGCCGCTCAATGGGATGTTGCCCCATTGTCGCACTTTGTGCGTGCGGCCGTTTTATGGGGCCCACTCGACGAGTCGGCGAGTCACCGCCTGCCTTACTTACAATTTTGAGACTAGTTGTCATGGCAGGCGTCCGTTAGTCTCCTCCCATAGCCCAGTATCCATCCATCCAATTTTCACCTTCATAGCCCAAGACCTTATTTTTCCATCGCGGCCATAGAGCCGCACTCCAATAGTCTTTGCACCTGGCGGGGACCATCCCCGGGTGTATCATGTTGTGCGCTCGGAGATGGTATCCGCCATGTGTATCCCTTACATTTAGATTAACTTGTCTTTTGAACGGGCCTCTACATGTTGGCTTCGGCTCCATGCACGCCTTCCAAAGGTCCGGGACTTAATTGCCCGTGATTACGGAACGTAAGACACATAATAATAATCTAAAAATAAATTTTTAGATTGTTACTGAAAAATTGCGTTGACTTTAATTGGTTAGTATTGGAAATGTAACCAGACTTCGTTTGTATAGAGCGCGCCATGTTTAGTCATTGTTGACAAAATCGTGAAAAAAGTTAATCTGTTGTTCCATACAAAACTGCAGTAGGTACATACTAGACTCAAACGTTGTTGTGTACCTACTTAGGTTTATATACAGTATAAAATAAATGCATTATAAAGGGTGCAAACCTAAATACCTTACATAGTGCTATAGTCAGTCTATTAATCTGATTGTTTTTTTTTTCTTAATATTGAAACCGCGAACGGAATATTGGTCTCGTTGATGTCTTTTGTATGAAAATTTAAAAATGTCGCAAAACATGCCTTTCTTTTTTTTCTTAAAGTCATATTTCACAGTGAAGTTTCACACCATCAAACTGAACAACTTTTGCTATGGAGCAAACATTGAAATAAAGATGTTCCATACAAAACTGTAATGCCTAAACCTACTGATTTTGTTTTCTCGACTTCGATGTTGACTCCATAGTGAAAGTTCTTCAGTTTGATGGTGTAAAGTCTAGAACGATTTTAAAGTACTCTAAAATACAACCATACTTTTCTGTAACATTGGCATAATTTTATGTACCTACTTATTATTTTCATACAAAAGACTTCAACGAGACCGACAATGAAATTAAACATTAAAAAAATCTTCCCTCCCTTACCCTCTCAGTGTAAATAGCTTTATCTCTCCTTCCATACAGATAGATAGCTTTCAAGTAGCACGATGGTGTTGAGTAGAAGATGTTCACGTCTGATATGTTGGCGGGATGCGTGATCACGTGGCTGTGGGCAAAATTGTGATAGTAAACAGGGTTGCGTGTTTGATATCAAATCATAATTTTTTTATTCTAACTAATATCACATAGATAGATCTGATTTGTAGAGAAAACTACCGAATGACCGGAACAACCAAACCAAAGGACCGGAGCCACGCGCTCGTTCGCATTGATTAGTATGGAAAATCGTGGTCCCGGGATGATACGCCTTAAATAAAAAAAGTTTATCGTTTTCAAACATTTTGGCGCCCCTTTAACTTGCCGCCCGGGGCGTGGGCCTCGTGCCCCGGTTACGTTATACATATAATCTGTGGTTATACTAACTTGATGAGTTTATCAATGTTCATAAACCTGTTGGCAGCGCACAGGTACGTGAAGTCGCCGCCCATTGTCACAATGATGTTGTCGTGATAATAGTGGATCATGGTATCTGATGCTATACTAACTTGATGAGTTTATCAATGTACATGAACTAATTAGCAGCGCCCTGGTACGTGAAGTCGCCGCCCATTGGCCCAATGATGTTGTCGTGATCATAGTGGATCGTGTGTCTGACGGTATACTAACTTGATGATAGTTTCAATGTTCATGAATCAGTTGGCAGCGCCCTGGTACGTGAAGTCGCCGCCCATTGTCACAATGATGTTGTCGTGATCATAGTGGGCCGTGTATCTGACGGTATACTAACTTGATCATAGTGTCAATGTTCATGAATCAGTTGGCAGCGCCCTGGTACGTGAAGTCGCCGCCCATTGGCACAATGATGTTGTCATGATCATAGTGGATCGTGTATCTGACGGTATACTAACTTGATGATAGTTTCAATGTTCATGAATCAGTTGGCAGCGCCCTGGTACGTGAAGTCGCCGCCCATTGTCACAATGATGTTGTCGTGATCATAGTGGACCGTGTATCTGACGGTATACTAACTTGATGAGTTTATCAATGTTCATGAACCAATTGGCTGCGCCCTGGTACGTGAAGTCGCCGCCCATTGTCACCTTGATATTGTCGTGATCATAGTGTTCCGTGTATATATACTAACTTGATGAGTTTATCAATGTTCATAAACCAATTAGCTGCGCCCTGGTACGTGAAGTCGCCGCCCATTGTCACAATGATGTTGTCGTGATCATAGTGGACCGTGTATCTGACGGTATACTAACTTGATGAGTTTATCAATGTTCATGAACCAATTGGCTGCGCCCTGGTACGTGAAGTCGCCGCCCATTGTCACCATGATATTGTCGTGGTCGTAATATTTCGCCTGCCTCTCTATTTGAGAAACGAAGTCATTAACCTGTCAACAAAACGTTTAGTTAAAAATATCACTTTTGGGTCGAGTAGGTTTACAGTTGTTGGCCCAATTTTTCGGTTGGTTCGAATCCCGTAAGGGACAAATATTTGTGTGATGAATATGTACATTTTTACCCAAGTCATGGATGTTTGTATCTACAGGATCCTTCTTAATATGTTGACACTTTTTAAGGGCATGATCAGACCATCAAACTGAACCACTTTCTCTATGGGACCAACATCGAAGTCGCGAAAAAAAATCGCTCGAGTAGTGTTGCAGTTTTTATGGCAATGGTCAGTTGTTACACATTTAAGACATCTGAATATCAAAACAAAGACAGCAATAAAGGTCACCATTACACAATCCCTTTGGCAGGTTTTCAAAAAGCCGTTTAAACCAGGATTTGGAGTGTTATGTTTCCGCATTTCATTTTTGTTGTTAAACGTAAGTTAAATGGATCAATAATCGATTATCTGATCGCGTAGCGTAGGTGAAAGGTACTTTTATATCTTGTATTGTCGTCAGTAACATACGCTTTAGTTAGAGGACAATATTCAAAACACTTGGTAATTTAATAAAGGAGTTTTGAGTTTGTAATGTGATTCATCTGTTGATAACCCAAATAAAAAATAAAATAAAAAAACTGGCCAAGTGCAAGTCAGACTCGACACGAAGGGTTCCGTACCATTATAACTTAATTTTCTGTAAATATTTCAAGCGTCTAACCTGGGGTGCGATTTTTGAATGTCATCGGTGAGCTTGAACGGTTTTTAAATCTCATACAAAAGCGTTCTCATGCATCTTTCTACTGCTTATTTGACTTTAAAAAATCGCACTCCTGAATTATGATTTTTGGAAGTCAAATCAGCAAAAGAAAGATGCATATCTCCATAGAAATTTTGACATTTTCAACTGCTGAATTCATCGAATGAGATTCAAAAATCGCACTCCTGTTGACGTTATCAATATCGAGCAAAAAAATCACGTTTGTTGTATGGGAGCCCCCTTAAATATTTATTTTATTCTGTTTTCTAGTATTGGTTGTTATAGCGGCAACAGAAATCTGTGAAAATTTCAACTGTCTAATTATCACGGTTCATGAGATACAGCCTGGTGACAGGTCAGACAGACGGACGGACAGCGGAGTCTTAGCAATAGGGTCCCGTTTTACCCTTTGGGTACGGAACCCTAATTTTATTTTATTTATTTGTTTATTTGCATCAGGCAACAGTACAATGTAACATTATCACGGGCCCATATTATAAATACCTTAACCTAAAATACATAAAAAATATAACTTAAACTAACTATCTTAAAACTCGTCCAAAGGATGTCACTGGCTATCCAGCGAGGCAACGCAGCCAGCATTATGGACACCTTTGGGCGAGACATGATGCGGGGCGGTTTGTTTAATTAGTTTTATTTAGGTATTTAGAAAATTATATTTTAATTATTTATTGTATATTTTATTAAGTTAGTATTATTTTAGTTAGTCAGTCGTTTATTATCTTATTGTTACCTATCTGTATATCTGCTAATAAATAATGTGCTCTTAAAACTTAACATTTTACACTCCCTAGGGTTTATTGTCCTCGCTTCCCTAAAGCACAGATTATATAATACTATACAGTACAGATGCCCAACGTCAAACAATGAAACGCGACTGCCGTAACTCGGGCAGTCTTCGGGCAAAGTAAATTGCTTGATTTTCCGAGGCTCATGAGATTTTTTTGTAGTCAGATCATGTACTTTTAGTAACAATTTACACGTTTACGTAAACATTAATTACAAATCGATACCATAACGCCATATATTGCAATTTTTAAACTAAAATTTCATTTGTATGGGATGGGACACCATGCCTAAAGCGTCTAAACAGGACTCCGGCAGGCCACACTTTGGGGAGCAGGAACGTCTCCAGGTGAGAGACGGGGACTCGGAGCTTGAAGCCCTTGAAGGCCTTGAAGTCTATAGACCTGCTCTCCAGTTCCCGTACCCTCACCCGGAGAGGCCCACCATCCTTAGTATAGAACCTGGTGCTGAGGTGACTAAGGATGTCGTCTGCAGTCGTCTTTCGGTCCAGGCGGGAGATGTATACCGGAGTCCGGTAATAAAAACTGGGTGTAACTTGGTGTAAGTATAGAACATCTGAACCCTCACCCGTTTCTCGGCGTTGTACACCCGGTTGTCAGGGTCGTCGACGATCGGCTCGTCGCTGCATAGGAAGTCGAAGCAGAACCCGTCGGGTGCGTTGTACAGATTGAAGAGCGAGTGCGTCATTATGTCCGACATTTTACCTGCGGACGTTGAAAGAGTTGGTGATGATTTGTCATGACCTATTCAGACTACAATGACGAATCTTTTAAATTTTCTTCCGACGCCATTTGCATCGGCGCATCTCTTTTCTTCATCAGAGAAAGGCGGGTAGCCGCCTCTCTCTTCACAAGTCAAGTGTTAAAAAAACTGCGAAGTAAGAATCTGACTTGCGCACGAAGGGTTCCGTACCACCATACAATAATAAATAATTATTTTATTATTTGTATTATTTTTATTTTATTATTTTATTATTTGTTCGTTTCGTTCGTACCTTAGAGTACGCATTTTAATCACACCAAGTGTTACGCTTTTATGTATTTTCGTTTTTCGAATAGAAATGAACAAAAAAGAATATCTCTGACTACCCCCTCGGGAAATATAGTCGTGAGCATATGCTTATGCTTATGCTTATGAACAAAAAATAACAAACAAAAAATAGTTTCTTGTATGGACACAATGCTTTTATTTGTTAATTTTTATTAAGCATAAGCATATGCTAACGACTATATTCCCCGAGGGGGTAGTCAGAGATATTCTGTAACCTCAGAACATTCACGTTTCACCAGTAGTACCGAAACTCTGTCCAGTGTGACGGGGGGTGAGCCCGTCGCCACTTATATATAATGGACAGTGGGTACAATACATGCCTCGAAATTGAAGCATGCAGGTTTCCTCACGATGTTTTCCTTCACCGAAAAGCCAGTGGTGTTACAAATCGTACATAAATTCCGAAAACTCATTGGTACGAGTCGGCCTGGACGGGGATCGAACCATCGCCTCCTGCACGGCAGGCAAGGTTACTCGCCACTGGACCACCACTTTTTATTATTTGTTAGCAAATCCGTCATAATAACGCATAGTCTGTGAAAATTTTAAAGCTATTACGGTTCAAAAGATACAGCCCTTTTAAAATATGACGGATGGACGGACGGACAGCGTAGCCTTAGTGTACTGCGTAGGTAAACCTACCAAGAACATCACTTCCTCTCCACATGAACTCCATTCTGTCCTCTTCTATCATCGACTCTCTTTCTCTGTGATCTATTCGACCTGAAAAGAAGACAAAATTTGTTGAAATTCAACTGCTAAAGTCCATTTTGGCCATGTGACCACCCCATTTTTTCGGTGCGTACCGTATGAAACGACTTAGGGATAAGGGATTTCTTCTCATGCAGTGAGTTTGTGGGCGAAAGCGATGGTTAAGGCTCTCTTATTCAAGTGCAAGCGTCTCTTTCTTGCAAGCAGAAGTTTGCAATTAGCCATCCCGCTCCAATTGAAAGCAGGATCGCAAAAAAACGTGTTTTTCTTCAATATCTTTGCTCATGGGAGTTTCTAAGTTAAAACTTCTCCTTAGTTCACTAGAAATATTTAATGTAGGTATTTAGTTAAGTACAAGAATAAAAAGTTAAATATCAGCAGTTTAATCATAGTATTGAAAAAACATAACAAAAAGGGGTAACTTTGAGATTTTTTTCTATCGAGTAAACTTTATCTAATCGTGTAATTGAGAAGAGTCGCCCATCCACCCAATCCTTAAATAAGACATAATTTAATTTCAGACTTTAAAACACAGTTTAAAACACTTTCGTTCGTGTTAAAAAAACGGCCTCGACGGGATAACAGCGTCTTAAATCGTTCTAGGCGAAGGCCTATCCACCTTATCCACCTACAGGGTGTAACATAACACTAGATACTTAAGGGGTGCTTCAGACCATCAAACTGAACAACTTTTACTATGGAGCCAACTACGATATCGCGAAAAAAATCAGCTATTCAATACATTTTAGTCGCTGCAGTTTTTATCCCATAGATTTTAGTCTAGTTGATACCTTAGATCAAAATAAAATTAATGGATAGGCTACGCGAACATTACCAGAAAAATGAGGCAAAACAAATGAAAGGTTTACTTCAAATTTGTATGCAAGTGCCCTAGATTTGACAGATAATGGCGCTAGTTTGTATGCACCAAGTGCACCAGTAGTGTGCTTCAACCGTAGAAAGAGAAGGCACTAGAAGGAAGCACGTGTCTTGTCATATCACTCAGTAAGAGATGCACATAGCAAATTCGCTCTAGTTAAAAAAGGAGACCGCTACTTATTGCTGTCCGTATCCACTTTTTTGTACTTCGGCCATCTGACTCCAAAATGTCACTTCATATAAATTGTATGGGACAACCACCTGACTCCGAGATGTCACTTCATATAATTCGCTATCTCATACCCGGTTACACTGATATTCGGTCTACTAGCGTAAGCGAAACATTTTTCGTCTATGGCTTCAACTTACCGCGCTTTAGGCCTATCCATTAATTTTATTTTGATCTAAGGTTGGTACTGCAATTTTGTATGGAACAGTTGATTTATTTTTCGCGATTTCGATGTTGGCTCTATAGTTAAAGTTGTTCAGTTTGATGAGCACCCCCACTTGACACGCCAAACTTTCAATACGCTAAATAAACATTGCTACACTCTTCAAAAGATGGTTAGTGTTGTAACAATGTTCCTGACCATCCCGCCAGAGAAGTTTATTGTAGGTATCAATATATATTTTTTATATTACAGATGGGGTTGAAGATGTAGCGAGCTTACCCAAAAGAAGCCTATTTAATCGTAATTTAAAGGCCTCCGCTAATTGTAGCGACATTATCGAGCGATTTTATCGCTGCGATTTTGCGATAATTGTTCTCAGTACATTTTGTTTGGGGACGCGCGCGATCCTACACACTGCCGCGATATTATCGAGCGATAATATCGCTGCGATTTTGCGAAAATTGTTCTCAGTACGTTTTGTATGGGGACGCGCTCGATCCCACACACTGCCGCGATATTATCGCAACCTGACGCAATCTCTTTCTACTACATTCAGAGAAGGGCGCATGCGTGACGCGAATCGCGGAATCGCAGCAGTGTGAAAGGTGTCGCGATATCGCTGTCGATAATATCGCTCGATAATATCGCTGCAATGTGCGGAAGCCTTAAAGGAGTTCGGGTTATAAGCGTTGGGAAATACTGACGCAGGCAAGGCATTCCACTTCTTGATTGTGCGCATTATAAAAGAGTCAGAAAGGCGCTTGGTGCGGATATGTGGGATGTCGAGAGTACAAGTAAAACAATCTTACCCAGAAACAAGCCGTCGAAGCCCATCTGTGCCAGCAGGGATGCCATTTCTCTCGTATGTCCGTACGTATCTATCTGCCATGCCGCTTTGGGTTTACCACACGGTCCTAGTGTGTCGTTTAGTTTCCTGAAAATTGGCTAAGTACCTATTAATATCACCAAGAATCCAGTGACATTTAGGGTAACAAAACGCCCTAGTAATACTTAAGGGGGTGCTTCAGACCATCAAACTGAACAACTTTCACTATTACTTATTTTTTTTTCGCTATTTCGAAGTTGGCTCCACTTCGAAATAGCGAAAAAAAAAAAAGGCTGTCCCATACCTACATTTGAGTCGAGTTGGTCTGCATTTTTGTATTTTTTCGAGATTACAATGTTGGCTCCATAGGGAAAGTTGTTCAGTTTGGTCTGAAGCACTCTAATAGGCTCCAACAGGGTTTTTTACATCTATATACCGACGAATTGATAACCTTCTTTTTTAAAGTCAATTAAAACCAAAAAAGCTTATCTTACCTCAATCCCCAAGTAAAATGGTCAATGATCTGCAGATAGTCCAGGGTTGCCTCGTCGTTCTCCACCCAGCCGCCTCCAGCGAACTCGATCCTCCCCTCCTGAACCAAGGACCTGAAGGTAGCCCTCGTAGCAGGCCGCTGCTCTTTCCACCAGCGCCAGAAGTACGCTGTCTCCGAGAATGTGAACCTTGCGAGGAGAAATAAGACAGTAAAAAGGACAAAAACGTGAATCATTCCTCGTGAATGAGCCTAGGTATGGAAAGAAAGAAAGAAAGAAAAAACTTTATTCACCATTAAAGGCACACACGAAACAAAGAGTACAGTAAAAGAAATTGTACTGCAGGTATGGGTGCACCAGGCGAACTCACACACACTGGGTAGTAGAGAAGGCTACAATCGAGAGTGTACCTATCGATTTTCTATCGATAGCAGACCGAAAACAAGATTATCGATAGGAGACCGAAAGCAAGACTATCGATCGGCATATTAAAAATCGACCATTGAAAATTTTAAACTGTTAGTTTTTCCCTCTGTCCTGTAGGCTCCACTATCTCGATCCACCAGTGGATTGAATAGGACGCTGAAGTTCACTGTGATCCACCATTAGGCTCAGTGGATCCTATGATACTTGAATGTATTAATAGGCTCCACCAGTGGATCGAATTTAATTCTGGGAGTTTTGTAAGATCCACCACTGATTTCTGTGGGACCTGTAATATATAATTTATATAATATAGGCTCCAAGGAAGTTCGACCTCTTATACACGTCTGCTCTCCTGGTACATTTTTTTTCAGAACTTCAATAGTATCGATACTTTATATTTATAAGTCATAAACAGTAATACATGTTTTATCGATAGTATTTCACACCACAAGGTGTGCACACCTCTGTTCATACATGCAATTTAAGGCTAAGAAGCTAAGGTCGATAGTGTGGTTGTTAGTCCTGCAACGAGATTCTTTCGGCCACAAGTCCACTGCTGGACATAGGCCTCCCCCAAGGATCGCCACAACGACCGGTCCTGCGCTGCCCTCATCCAACGGGTTCCCGCCGCCATCACCAGGTCGTCAGTCCATCTTGTGGGGAGCCTACCGACGCTGCGCCTTCCGGAACGCGGTCACCACTCGAGAATTCTTCGGCCCCATCATTCATCTGTTCTGCGAGCAATTCTACTGGTTACTTTACAGAACTTACTTTCTTCTTTTATCATGCAATAACTCCGATAGTACTGAATGGTAGATTAATTGTACATTTGCTGTGCTGACACCACTCCTAGCTGCAAATAAAAAGAGAATTTAGCCTCTAAAACACACAACACACTTGTCAAAACTTTAAATTAATTAGAAAATTTTGAAGATTGCATCTTAAGTCAGATGATCCATCTCACTGCTGGGCAAATGCTCCTGCTCTTCCAAACCTTATTGTTCTTGGGTGTTTATTTCCTATTGACATCAAATACATTTCTATAGATGGTATAGCTTAGCACCATTCACCAACCAGTTCTTTTATAAAATCGTCAGTGAAATAAATGCCAATCATAGCTGAACTTTGTTAATTTGGTATAGTTAGTATTACACACCGAGGGCAGGAAAGAAAGAAAGGTCTCAGATCTCATGTAATTGCTAAATAAAAATGTGATCTGAGGCTTTCTTATTTACTGCCCGAGGTTAGTATACTATTTTTCTCTTCGACGGAGGAAAAACGACAACTTCGTTTAGCGCAGTGGGACGAAAGTGTGAGTAGGCAAAATAAATAAAGCAACTTACTCCCGTAGTAGTATTCATCGAAAGTCTTCACCCAGCCGGCGTCCATGTGTGAGTGAGGGATCACATGAACATTCAGCGCACCGTCTCTTGTTTGTGGACATTGCTAAAAGCAAAGACAATGTTCATCATCATCATCAGCCTTTATAAGTCCCACTGCAGGCCGCAGGCACTCTCAGGGAGGGTGTATGGGCGTCAGTCGACCACGCGTGCACAATGCGGATTGGTAGACTTCACATACGCATACGCGGTTTCGTGAGGAAACCTGCATGCTTCAATTTCGAGGCATGTATTGTACCCACTGTCCATTATAAGTGGCGACGGGTTCACCCCCCGTCACACTGGACAGAGTTTCGGTACTACTGGTGAAAAGTGGATGTTCTGAGATTTCAGAATATCTCTGACTACCCCCTCGGGGAATATAGTCGTGAGCATATGTATGCATGCATGCATGCATGCACATACGCATCAGAATTTCTTCTTCAGAGTATGCAGGTTTCCTCGCGATGTTTTCCTTCGCCATTTGAGAGCAAAGTTAGTAAAAGTTGTTCAGTTTGATGGGTAGAGTATGTGGTTTAAACGTTAATGATACTTTTCCCTGTACCCTGTAAAGTCTGATGATGATTCTTAGGCCACGAACCACACTTAGTACATTGTATACTTTATTATATCTACCTTGTATCCACACTCGATTTTAGTTTTTCCATTAACAACACACTTTTGTTCTAAATAAACTATCAATATAGTTAATACTATCTTAAACATGTCTAAACATATTTTTCAATCGAATTAAAATTAAAGGAGAGAAATGTATAACTAGTTGAAGTTAAAGTAAGAACTGAAACGAACGGTTAAGTCATCAGGAAATATCGTAATACAATATTGTTTACAGTAAGGCTTTGATCATATGCACTTACTTCAATTAAATGACTCAAGCGCATGGATTTAAGAGAATTTTATTCCGAGAGCGCAAATGCGCGCTGCATACAAACGTACTATGGTGATATTTTCAATACTAACCAATTAAAGTCAATGAAATTTGCAGAAACAATCTAGAAACAAATTTCTATGCTTCTATAGAGTCCGATTTTCGTTAAAATATACAGTTTCAATGCTAGGACTAATTTAAGATTTGTATCGAAATCTTTGAGGCACTGTAACTCGAAAACTATACATTTTAGCGAAAATCTGAATCCATACAAGCATAGAAATTTGTTTCTAGATTGTTTCTGCAAAATTTCATTGACTTTAATTGGTTAGCATTGAAAATATCACCATAGTACGTTTGTATGGAGCGCGCTCCGAATAATATACCCATAATGACGCTTCAATTAAATGACTCAAGCGCATGGATTTAAATCATAAAGGATGCCACTCCTCCTTACAAGCATTGAAACAAGAAAATTGGCAATGGCGTCGTCGAAGTGTGTCCTTTTCTATTCTATTCTATTTTTATTTAATGGCGTTTCCTTGTTAGATTTCGCCAGTGTCAAGTTATTTGAGGGAGTGTCTATCCAATCTCGAGGATTGTTTTTGAGTAAGAACAACTGAGAAGGATTTTGGAGCCTCGTGGCAGGCTGAGACGCGAACCGCGCGAACACCACGCGAGAGACAAGTGTTCGAGGCAAACCCTGCAACGTGACTCCCAATGACGTAGTTACAAAAATGACAGGAGAGGAGCTAACGTTTTTGACATTGGATTAGAAAGGGATAAAGTTAACGTCACAAAAAACAACGACGTGACGGAAAAGAATGATCATTACCGACCACCAAGGAGTAATAACATGTTTCACCGCTTGTTAAGTTACCGCCATGGATCTAAATCATAAAGGATAGCACTCCTCCTTACAAGCATTGAATCAAGAAAATTTGACGTTCGTCTCCGTCGTCGATATTTCCAATTTTACGTGTGTCCCTTGCTATTCCAATGACGTCACAATGGCATGAACGACAGTTGAGTGACGTCATGCCTAGACATACATTAGAAAGGGACAAAGTTAACGTCACTAAAAACCACTACGGAGAAGAACGATCATTACCGACCATCAAGGAGTATTATCATGTTTTCCCTCTTGTTAGGCAGTCTGTGCTCCACTATAGAGGATTCCAAACTTCTTGGTCGGATCACACACGATGACGCATTGACGGAGCGGCAGACGTCAGTCCGTCATTTGTGAAGCAAGGAGTTGTATGAAACCGCAAGTAAAAGCACACACTGTGACGGATTGACGCACCGTGTGTGCTTCTACGTGCGTTTTCATGGCGGACTGAATTCTGCCGCTCCGTCAATGCGTCATCGTGTGTGAACGCACTAAGTGGGTTTGTGAGTAAATCTCATTATAAAATTATTTTTCCGAACATTCCCATAAACTATAGGAGCTGTGCTTAACACAGCCTTACATAATTTGAATTCAGTCTTACTGGAAAGTAGGTTCAAGTCTTGACTAAACAAGCTCCAATTTGGAAAACATTAAACAATTCAGGTACTGCCATCTGTTTATGAAAATACATACTCAAGCTACATACCTACTTGTATACATAAAATCGCGCCCATAATCCCTCAGAGGTAGTCAGCCTTGCTACTAGCTACCTTTTTAAACGATTTTATTTAACTTCGAACCGGTCTAACTATCTATCTAACTAACTAACTAACAATGGATTCTTGTAATCGAATTTTTTAAGCTTGCAGTTGTACAGTAGTACCAGGTTTATAACACGGACCTGAAAAAAAGACGGACGTAATCTCGTCTAATCACGAGTGAAGCACCCATTTCTTTTGTGTGCGTGCTGTCACGCGGTACATAATGGTGACGGGTGTCGGACCTACGCCTATAGAGCTAGTGCATCTGTGTGAGTGTAGGTCCCTATTAGAACAAACGAAAATGTAGGACCTTGCATGCTTCACATCTTTTTAGTGTCACATTACGTCCGTCTTTTTTTCAGGTCCGTGGTTTATAAGTCTTACCGATGTACCTGCGCCGTAACAAATTTTAACAGCGCGCGAAAATATATTGACCAATCAGGATGTGCCACCTTCAATACGTTTACGCTATTGGCTAATTTGTTTACGCGCCCTTTTCGCTGCTATCCGACTTTGCACTCTTTGATTACTAAATGACTTCGGGTTTTGTCGGGGACTCGGGCCTGCTCTGCGCAAACGAATATTGACGGGCGGACTTATTTTCCTGGTCGTACTGTAGCAATCTTCTTCTTATCGAGTGGGCTGCAAAGCCCTGGTGTCAGAGTTTATTCAAACCGCCTTACGGCCTCTGACGTGGTTTTTATGTAACGACTACTACCACCAGAGATAGTAGCCGGGACCAACAGCTTAACGTGCCATCCGAAGCACGGAATCATCTTTCTTTTCAGACAATCAGGTGACTCAGCCTGCAATGTCCTAACCAACTGGGGAAAAACGCACAAAGTGACATTTCACTAGGTGCCCCCCGTGGGAATCGAACCCACGACCTCCGTGTCAAGAGCCCAATGCTCTTAACCATTAGACCACGGAGGCAGAACAGTAGCAATGTTGACTGGTTAGCATATTGACGGTTTCAGGAGCCATAAAACAAGGGGGCGTTCATTCATTACGTAAGGTTTTGGTGATTTTTAAACCCGATTGTTCGCGATTTCGATGTTGGCTCTATAGTGAAAGTTGTTCAGTTTGATGGTCTTAAGCACCCCTTTTAATATTACTAGGGTGTTTTGTTACACCCTGTATAAGATATCAATGATCCGACCCCATCTCTGATTGTACTATGTATTGTGCTAATAGAATTAGGTATATACCTGCACTAGTGTTTTCCCGCGACTTCGTCCGCACAAATTATATACCAGATTTTAAGTCAGATCATAAGGTATCAAACAAAAAAAGTTTCATTTAAATCGGTTCAGTAGTTTTTGCGTGATGCGCGAACAAACAAACACACAAACAAACAGACAGACACAATTTCTAAAAATGGTTGATTTCGAGTCAGGGATATCTAAAAACTATATCGTAACTTTTTTTTGTAAATATCTTCAATGTACTTACAGACACACTTCCGTTACAGTTTTAGTTTAGATTAGATTAGATAGGTAAGCATGACACCGTGATAAAGCGCTATCACACCTTCGCTCTCTTTCTATTTGCACGTGAACGAACGAGATAAAAGGCGCGATAAAGCCGTATCACGTGTAACATGCTACGAGTGCTATTTGACACTGAACGTAGATTATATTACCTATTTATAATTTTTTATCAGCTGTTTTTCGGAAGTGACTAACTATTAAATAACCAATATCCGTTTCCGGTTTACAAAGTGACACTTTCGTATAATTAAATAGTTTTATAAATCATTGGCTGTGTCTAATCGATGTTGCCTTTAATTGAGTTCAAGGTTATTTAGTAGCCGTTAATATGAAGATTTATTTGTAGACAGGTTTGCTCTCATAGTCAAAGATGTTCGGTTTGACGGGTAGTGGTTTAAAGGTTGATAATACTTTTACTTACACCCTGTAGAAGTGGGGGTCGGATGATGTGACTATAACCGGCAGCCACACCTTGATGGCATCAGATATATAATTAATAATTAACTAATAGTGTTTTCCTACGACTTCGTCCGCACAAATTATATACCAGATTTAAAGTCAGATCATAAGCTATCAAACAAAAAAAGTTTCATCAAACTCGGTTCAGTAGTTTTTGCGTGATGCGCGAACAAACAAACAAACACACAAAGGCATGCCAACCCCCATGATAAGATAAGATAGCACGGCATAACACCAATCTAGTGAAAGCTTATTGCCATCAACTGGTCTAACGTAGACAACTATATAAAAAATAAAATAATATCAGTGTGGTACGAAGCGATGCCAGCAAAGCTAACTGTGTACTTAAGGCTGCACCGAGCCTATTGTGCTGCCCCCAATCGTATTTTTTTTTATTTCTTAATTATTAAACAATATTTCCAAAAAACAAGAATGTCACATTGTAGTCATAGCTGATTTTCAATTTACCGGGTCACTGTGGATTTGTTTTTTTAATGTGTAGTTATTATCTTTAAAACCGCCAAAAGTGGCCACTTTTGGCCGTTTTAACGATAATAGCAACAAGCATAAACCATAATAATCCGTAATGTTTCGATAAATTGAAAGCCAATCAGGACTACAATGTGACATTCTTGTTTTTTGGAAATGTTGTTTAATTGTATAGACATAAAAAAAATACGATTGAGGGCAGCACAATAGGCTCGGTAGGCTCTTAATACAAATCATGTTCTTGTATTGAGAAGTGAACTAAATGACCATCAAAGAACACCTAATGCTTCGTCCGAAGCGTAGCCAATCGAACTGTATTAAACAATTGTTCAATATATTTAATGTCATAGGCCAGTGACCATATTATCTGACCACATTTCGCGGTCACGTCAATAATATAATTTCACGGATATTTGATCTTTGCTACTGTGTTACATAAAATTGTTTTTTTTGCTATTATTTTAAGGGGAAGACTGCAGGGTCATTATTAATATCTGGCTGGAAAAGACTAGTGACTTGAAACACCGTGGTACACTACAGATAGGGTTGCCAGGTCCGATTTGTTTTAAATCGAGGCAGAAGGTAAAACAAATAGGGATTTAGGGTTGTAGATCGGGACACACAAAAAAACAAGGTATTTTAAAATTTACTGCGTTTCGCAACTTATATTACTACCTACAGCCAGACTTTTTGAATAAGTAAAAATAAAAGCATAGGTATAATACTAAAATTGTAGTAATTATTGACGCGGTTTATAAGTTTAAATAATTTATTTTTTATTAAAATTGTCACACTCGATATAGTCATTTGTGATGTGTAATTTTTTTTTAAATGATATTAGTTTTATTGATTTATCGGGACATTTAGTGTTCCGATCAGGTGCAAATCGGGACGCGTCTTCAGACCCTGAAAATCGGGACGTCCCGCGCAAATCGGGACACCTGGCAACTCTAACTACAGATATAACGTGTATGCCAGTAAACAACTTACCAAGCACCAGTTTCCACCCACAAACTAATTAAATATTTTGTTTTTGTGATTGTGGTGCGAAAAATAAAGAATTTGTATAGTTTTTGAGAGACCATCAAACTTTTTTTATGTGACTACCTTCGGAATCGCGAAAAAAAATAGCTGTCATTTTTTTTGTCGAAATTTCGTAGTTGGTCCCTTAAGGCCAGGCCACACAGAGGCGGGACTGCGGGAAAGCGGTCCGGGGACGGACCTGCGGGAAGCGTATATCTCCGGACCAGGGCTTATTTCTCTGTGGCAGGGGGAGACATACAAACTCGGGCATGACCTTCCCACCACAACATGCACTGCAAAACACACAAAAATCTTCGCGGGTCCGGAGATATTCGCTTCCCGCAGGTCCGCCCCCGAACAGCTTTCCCGCAGTCACGCCTCTGTGTGTCCTGGCCTTATTAGAAAGTTGCTATCCCCTTAAAGAACCGTCAGCATATTAAGAATTACCCTGTGTTCATTAGTCTATCATAATTATTCATAATTATACTAAGCATCACATTAATATGTAAGTAAACAAAATTTATTTCAGGTAAATGACTTTTGACTCAATTATATTTTATTACTTACCTACCTACTTAAGTACTCATTGTTTTTATGAACAATTAAAACCCAATGTCACAATGCACGTCGTGGCTCCCCCTTAATGCCCCGTTTGATCTTGATCTGTCACTTCCCTCGACGTAGGTGTGTCGTGGCCCTAGTGACGTCATGACATAACCTTGCTACTAGAATACTATCACTCATTCCTGTAGGCTTATTAAGGCGCTACCAGAACTAGCGTCTTAATATTCATAGATTTTTGTAAATATAGGGTCCTTCTTAATATGCTGACACTTTTTACGGGGATGTTCAGACCATTAAGCTGAACAACTTTGTCTATGTCACCAACATCTAAATCTAGAAAAAGAAATCAGCTGTTCCATACAAAACTGCAAACCTACTCGAGCCAAATGTATGGGACAGCAGTTTTTTTTTGCGATTTCGATGTTGGTCCCATAGAGAAAGTTGTTAAGTTTGTTGGTCTGATTATCTTCTTAAAAAATGTCCTCATACTAAATTGGATTGTATAAAAAAACCTGAAAACTGTTTGTCCGTGTACAAACGGTGAAACAAAGAAATCGAATTGAAATGAAATTATTCATTTATTTATACAAAAAATCATACATCTAGTGCTCTTTTCTACTCTAATAAAAACTTTGAACATTTATATTTAAAAATGCTTTAAAAAGTGCCTTTTAGAAATCCACTTCCCCTTTTTTGTTATTCGAGATATCCTCCAAACATTTTCTAACTTTTTCTTTCTTTTTAGTTTTTACCATCTCGTAGCCCTCGTCAATACGCATATTTTCATAATTCAATCAATAATCTAGCCCAGAAATTCACGACACCAGGGTGAATTCTCACTTTCGCTGAAAACGTCCCTTCTGAAGCGCTCGCATAAACATTTTCAATGTTAAGATTTGTTACGATTTGATTTTACTTGTTTACTAAGTTCTTTTATTTATGATCGATGTTTCACACGCTGTCACCGCCTTACTACGAATAAGAGAATGTATAGAAGTATAAATGAAGCTCAAAAAGTGGCACCAAAAAAATTGTAACGCGTTCTAAATTTGTTCTTTAAAAATTGTAACTCGCCGCCAAAACTCATACAAAATGTCATTTTTCATGGGGTGCCAAAAATGATTTCGATTTTGTTTGGAGTTACTCTTCCATATTTATTCTTATTCGTAGCCGCCTTAACATAAAATCACTTTGCAAAAACAATATTAAGGCTTTGCTCTCGATTCTGTCACTTCCCTCGACGTAGGTGCGTCGTTGTGACGTGAGTAACCTTGCCACTTGGAACTCACACTCACTTGTCATATAGTACACGAGGAACAGGTATGGACACATTGAGTAATTATGTATAGAGCAGACAACGCGAACAAAATCTGTGCACCATGATCAGCAGTGTGGGGCGCGTGCTGGGAGCGTCAGGCTGCGACGAGCGCCTGGCACAGGCTAAGTGGGTTAGAGCGCGAGCACCCTAACAAGTGTTACAAACATTACTTCTCGGTAGCTTCTCTAGTTAACATTGTACCTCAATGTATGGACACTCAATCATGAAGGCCCGGGTTCGAATCCGCACGAACGACATGCCTTATACCAATGAGTTTTTAAGACGTAATAGTAGGTGGAAATACCTCGGAGGCATCTTTTATTTTTCATTTTACGACTAGATTTATACCATTTACCGAAACTAAAGTCATACCTCAGTATTTTTGGATAGTTCATCTAGTGAAATCATCAACTGAATGCACGATTGGAATTACTTCACTCGATAGAAAATCGTCACAAAGATGACGTATTTTCATGCATTTTAAAGAATTTTTCTCGTTTTAGAAGAACTTAAAATAGTTTCCGATTGTTGGTATTTATACTCACATATTCACCATTAGTTTAACTAGTGCAATCATAAAAAAAATCTAGAAAAAGTACTTTGGTTAGTTGTTTTTAATCGAAAATACGGCTCACGCGCACACTTTTCGGAGCGCTCGGCAATCGCGTTTCTCATAGAAAATATTCGTCGGGACCTATGGCCCCTTAACTTATGTAAGTGCGTTCACATACGATGTCGCACTGACGGAGCAGCAAATCTCAGTCATTTGTGGAGCAAGGAGTTGTATGAAACCGCACATTGAAGCACACACGGTGACGCATTGACGCAACGGGTGTGGTTCTATGGACTGACATCTGCCGCTCCGTCAGTGCGTCATCGTGTGTGAACGCACTAATGCCGATTGCGCTCAAACGGTGAAGGAAAACATCGTGACAATGATCTTTTGACCTTATTAATGGCAGGACTTATAAAGAACGGTCATTAGGTACTGTTGACCTTCCAGACATTCGAAGAATATTCTGCTTAGAAGCACAATTCATTGGCGAAAGTATAAATGATCTCCATCTCGTCCCAATTTTAAGACGATAGTCTTTGCAGCGCGCATTAAGCCTCCGCACATTGCAGCGACTTCGCGACACCTTACACACTGCAGCGATTCCGCGATTCGCGTCACTCATGCGCCCCACCACTGAATGTAGTATAAAGAGATTGCGTCAGGTCGCGATAATATCGCGGCAGTGTGTAGAATCGAGCGCGACCCCATACAAAATGTACGGAAAACGATTATCGCAAAATCGCGGGGTGCGACTAGACGACGCGTCGGGAAGTCGCAGCGATAATATCGCGGCAGTGTGTAGGATCGCGCGCGACCCCATACAAAATGTACTGGAAATAAATATCGCAAAGTCGCAGCGATAATATCGCTCGATAAAATCGCTGCAATGTGTGGAGGCCTTTAAAGTTACAAAAACGAAGTTTGATCCTATTTTCAATAGGTACTTACTTACTAAAAAATTAAAAACAACTATTTTTTTTAATTTATGTTTAGGATTATTAACAAGCTTAACTCAGATAAAATGTTCTGTAGGTATGGAAATGTTTGAGCCGCTGTAACATTAAAACTATTATATTTTTTCTCCCCTCCGGACGGAAAGCGTCAATTGTCGTCCCGCTGCGCTAAACGAAGTTGTCGCTTTCCACCTCCGTCGATGAGAAAAATAGTATACTAACCTCGGACAGTAAATAAGAAAGCCTCAGATCACATGTTTGTTGACCGAGGCGAAGCCGATTATAATGAGATCTGAGACCTTTCTTACTTTCCTGTCCTCGGTGTGTAATCTACCTACTATAAGAAAAATCTACATTTTTGACACACCAAATAGACTTGACCCTTTTCAATATCATCTCCAAAACTCGATAAAGAATAAAAAAATTTAAATATCTGTTTAACATTTAGTTAAAATATTTTTGATTATGCTATTAACACTTTCAATGTCAAAACGCGAATATCGATTCTTTAATGAAATTAAACGCTTTTATGCATTAATTAGTTAACAAATTTTGGTTCAATCAAGTTTTTTGTACAGGCTGTTGCTAAATTTATTTATGAAGTTTTGGGGCATAAACCATTCCCAATGACTGGTCAGCATAGTTGATTTTTTTTGGACTCTGAGGACGCGGCCAGCGTTCTGGGTACCCTCCCACAAGGACTGAACCTGCACCACATCCTAGATTAGTTTAGTTTTAAGTCGCTTTATTTATAATATTATTTAATGTTATGGTGTACATAAGAATCTGTCGACTCTGAGTGCATAATTATGTTTTTAGATAACTGCAAGAAAAGAGAGAAAGACAAATAGATAAACATACAAAAATAGGTAGGTACTATGCATTTAAAATACTGGGTAATAATAACTAACTTCATTTCTAATGAAGCAGCCACTGCAGTAGTCGAAACCGGCTACCTATATCATCATCATCATCATCTCAGCCGATGGACGTCCACTGCTGGACATAGGCCTCCCCCAAGGATCGCCACAACGACCAGTTCTACGCTGCCCTCATCCAACGGGTTCCCGCCGCCTTCACCAGGCCGTCGGTCCACCGTCGTGTGGCTACGATATAAATCGTATTTAGAAGAATTCGCTCGGTTTCTTAACAACGCACTTAGTGTAGGCATGTTGATCGGTTCATTAAAATAAATACATCTCTGCATTTAACTCTTTTTAGAGCCTTCTGTACATCATTTTATACGTGCAGTCTGTGGGCGACATATTCAAAGAAATCGTATGGAGCCCTTCGTATCCAGTATAACAACGCGTTCAGGGTGCTGATGGGGCTGCCCCGGTACTGCAGCGCCTCGGGAATGTTCGCGGTGGCGCACGTCGACTGTTTTTACACGACCATGCGCAAGCGCGCCGCCTCCCTGGTGCGCAGGGTGCGGGCCAGCCCCAACAGCATCCTTAGCATGATAGCGGACAGACTGGACTGTCCCTACATAACGCACTGTAACAACCTTCATGTAAATACTAACACCTAGGTTTAAGATATTGTTACTAACACGCTATGAGTCCCATGTTGCTCGAAATAAATTATTTTTATTTTATTTTTTTATTTAAAAAAAACGTACTGACTTGTTATTAAATCTTCAACTTAGTTCCGTAAAACATTTTTCTCACCTCCGGACGGAAAGCGTCAATTTTCGTCCCGCTGCGCTAAACGAAGTTGTCGCTTTCCACCTCCGTCTAGGAGAAAAATAGTATACTAACCTCGGACAGTAAATAAGAAAGCCTCAGATCACATGTCCCATCACATGATTATATGAGACCTTTCTTACTTTCCTGTACTCGGTGTGTAATCTACTATCTTATCTTATAACTATTATAAAACTGTAACTGAACTGTGTCTGTACATTGAAGATATTTACAAAAAAAAGATTACGATATGGTTTTTAAATATCCCCGACTCGAAATCAACCTTTTTTAGAAATTTTGTCTGTCTGTTTGTCTGTTTGTTTGTGTGTTTGTTTGTTTGTTTGTTTGTTTGTTTGATCGCGCATCACGCAAAAACTACTGAACCGATTTTGATGAAACTTTTTTTGTTTGATAGCTTATGATCTGACTTAAAATCTGGTATATAATTTGTGCGGACGAAGTCGCGGGAAAACACTAGTATTTAAATAAATGTAAAATCTTTCCTAAAAGTCGTCCACAGTTTGAACCTACATATTCTTGGTACCTACTATCGAACAACGAAGTTTTAATCGAGGTCTCGAATCTATATAAAAACAATCGTTAATAATAACACCAAAAACACAGGGATTAAATTCTACTACTTCCATTCCCAAAAACCGATTAAGGTGGTTGGAGAGCTCTGCCCTCCAAATCATAAACGCAGTGGGGCACTTTTTTTCAAAAATGAGTTTAATATATATTCTGAATCAGCGCGGGAAGATCTACCAGGGAATAAAACCCGTTTTTAGCTAGCTACATTAGAAATAAGAAAAATAAAAATCATCAACGCAGTGGGTGCACCCTAGACATCGATCTTCCTAAGCATGTGTGGAGTAAGTGATCTTACGTATGTTGAATTCGCAGCGCCATTAGTACAATAACGTTTATACTAACCACCTGTCTTGTTCAAACTCAAATACTTCTTACTTATAAACGCAGTGAGATATCTTACGGTATGAACTAAGGTAAATATAAAGTAGAAATGGTACGCATAAACGCAGTAAGTAAAGCTGTCGATTTCATAAAAAACGTTGTCGTATAAATATTTACAATTTATAATATTATTACGAAGATATTATTAAGAATATATTATGATGATGATGACGCTTTGAAATTATTCATACAAAATTTCAAACCCTTATATCTTCGTAATTATATTACAAATTGTAAATAAGTATTATTTGATATGCGCAAACTAGATTTTCTAAGCTATTTTTCCATATATAAAAATTTACTTTTATTAACACCGTCTACGAGTGTTATACGACAACGTTTTGTATGGACGGAAACCACCTTTTTTAAACTATCAATATTTATGACAAAATTTTTTTTTACAAATTCTCATAGTTAAAGTTAAGTGACCCTGAATCTTGCAATTAATTAAATAAGTCTCAAATTCCCGTCACGACGCCGGCGACCTGGCTGCAGGCTACGGATCTAGCCAGTCCACCTTGCTTCAGTTAGCCCAATTACAACTCAAACATCATACCTTTCTGCATGCGTGGTCGGAAACGAAGTACTTAGTATTCCCACATTTTTGGCTCAGTAAAGTCAACACCTCTTTCATGGGGCACTTAGAGCGTTCACACACGATGACGCACTGACGGAGCAGCAAACGTCAGTCCGTCATTTGCGAAGCAAGGAGTTGTAGGTATGAAACCGCACGTAGAAGCACACACGGTGATGCATTGACGCACCGGGTGTGGTTCTATGGACTGACATCTGCCGCTCCGTCAGTGCGTCATCGTGTGTGAACGCACTTATAAACGATATTATAATCAGATCTGATGATGATCTGCCTGTGACCCACTAGAGGGCACAGGCCTACCTTTAGTTGTACATTGTAGGTACCTACTTTATATTTTATTTGTATAAAAGATGTGTGTTGTAGAGTTTCTGGCTGCATCTTCTCTACAACGGAACACCTTCCAACGTAATGGTAGAGTCACAAAAATAACGTCAAAAAAGACTCTAGGTTTTTGATATTATCTTGAAAAAATTAAAATTTTATTCATTGTATTGGCTATGTCCTTCGTCCACTTTGTCTATAAAATACATAATTGTAATGATTGCTATTAAATAATCGTTGTTTGCATCCATCAAGCTATTTACTTGTTTGTGTATTATATTATATAACGGTAGGGTAATGTAGATCAAGGTCAATACGATCGTATTGTCAAATTTATGGCGAAGCTATTGTAGTATATTGCTGTTTCGCAGATAAATTGAACGACGTTCACAGGCAACATGATTAATTTTATGTAGAAGCAAGACACACATAAGATGCGCAATCGATCTACAGATCAATTACGGTACTCTAATATCGCTAGTATATCCATGAAGCCATAGCATGTTTCCTCGTGCTACGACTATATCTTGTTCGTTCGAGCACAAATAGAAAAAGAGCTAAGGCACGATACCATTATTATGGCCGCCGGTTTCTATATTTTAAGAGAATTTATTATTCCGAGAGCAAAAATGCGCGCTGCGTACAAACGTACTATGGTGATATTTTCAATACTAACCAATTAAAGTCAGTGAAATTTTGCAGAAACAATCTAGAAACAAATCTCTATGCTTCTATAGAGTCAGATTTTCGTTAAAATATACAGTTTCAATGCTAGGATTAATTTAAGATTTGTAAGGAAATCTTTGAGGCACTGTAGCTTGAAAACTATAGGTACATTTTAACGAAAATCTGTTTCCATACAAGCATAGAAATTTATTTCTAGATTGTTTCTGCAAAATTTCATTGACTTTAATTGGTTAGTATTGAAAATATCACCATAGTACGTTTGTATGGAGCGCGCTCCGAATAATATACCCTTAAGGACGCAGAACGTTTTCACATTATTATCAAAGAACCTTCCATGCATAGAAAATTACCTCTTCTCGCGTTTTTTGGAGACAGACTCCGAAAGACACACAGAGAAATCATACTAGACGTACATGTTTAATAAACACCTACACAAACTGGTTAACAAGATTAGTTTTTCTGAAAGCACATTTATTTCATGTTTTATCTGAAACCTGTACATATTCTATAAAGCAGTAAATACAAGGACCTCAATAATGACATATTACTGCGACTGACAATCGCTTGTCGCTGGTACGGTCTTAGTTATAGCGAGAAGCGATTTTGAAAATTAACATTTTTTTTTTCAAAACATTAAAACAACAAAACTCAGACCATCTCTTGGTGAGTATTTCACCCATAAGAACGGGGGACACTAGCACTAAAGTAATGTCCACCGTTTCGCCAGAACTGGGTGCAATCACGCTAAATAAATGTCCACCGAATCGTCACTGTTCCGCTGCCGCATCACAACTAGTCCAATCATTTTAAAGTTTCCTTGTATGGACACCCTAACAATAATTCGACGGGCCGTTAGCACAGTCTGTAGTGAACCTGCCTGCTGTGCCGAGGGTCGCGGGTTCGAATCCCGTAAGGGACAAATATTTGTATGACGAATATGAATATTTGTACCCGAGTCATGGATGTTTGTATCTATATATGTATTCTATATCGTTGTCTAGTTATCATAATACAAGTTCAGGCTAGATTCTGGTACTTTAAATGTGACTAGATAATTTGTGTGACATTGTCCAAGATATTTATTTATTATTTATTTAATTCATCTATCGCTGAAACTTTGCAGTGTGATAAAGTAAAGTATACAGATTACAGTTGACAAATAATCTAGGTCCGGAAAAAATTTAACCTAGATTATTTGTAATCCGTAATCTGTATACTTTACTTTATCACAATGCAAAGTTTCAGCGATAGATGATTGTTAGGGTCAAATCCTAAAATGATTAGACTTCGGTAAATATAGCGATAATCATTTGACAGCAAGATGAGTCGTAACTAGATCGCCACTAAGTTGTTCCCGCCTGTTTTAATCGAATAGAAAATAAGTCAAGTTAAGCGCGATACCAAAATCCTAACAGTTAAATCATAACTAAATCGCAAAGTTGAATCAGGATCGAACTTCAATGTTTTCAATTAGCGCGATTGGTCTCCTGTGCCTGCCTCGCACAACGAACCGACAAAACCAGAAAAACTTCATGCGCGCTTATTTTGGCATAGCATCTCACGACTATATTCCCCGAGATATTCTGAAGCCTCAGAACAACCATGTTTCACTAGTAGTACCGAAATTCTGTCTAATGTGACGTGGAGTGAGCCCTTCGCCACTTGTAAAGGACAGTGGGTACAATACATGCCTCGAAATTGAAGCATGCAGGTTTCCTCACTATGTTTTCCTTCACCGAAAAGCCAGTGGTGTTACAAATCGTACATAAATTCCGAAAACTCATTCGGACCTACGAGTCGGCCTGGACGAAGATTGAACCATCTTGCCTCTTGCACGGCAGGCAAGGTTACTCGCCACTGGAGCACCAAGACTGCTTATAAGTTTTCTTGAAGACCCGTTGTGATTAAAGAAAGTAAAAGACTTGACTCAAGTTTCTCTACAACTTGATAAATACAGAACCTCACCGTCACTGGCACCATACCTTCACGTAAAGTCAATCTGCACCTGCCATAACATAAAACATAATCACGATTGGCATTTTGCTGTTTGTTTAATTTGATTGTCCATGTTTGAGTCTCTGTCTCTATGTATACCTATAAGCGAGATAAAGTAGGAAAAAGGATGAGTAATGACGAATGTACTGACAGTAGTCTATTTTGACTACCTACTGCATCAGAAGTGATTTTTTTTAATAATAGTCATCCGTGTCGGTTTCGCGTTGCGGAGATGTATAGACACTAAATTATGAGGTCCGGTTTCGAATCCGCACGGACAAATTGCCTGCACCAATGAGTTTTTCGAACTTATGTACGTAAACGGCGGAGGGCACGCGTGTTGGACTAACGCCCATACACCATCCTTGAGGGCAGGCCTGTGCCCTGCAGTGGGACGTATATAGGCTGTGATGATGATGCATTAATCACCATAGTAATTTGACATTTTCTACTGCTGATTTGAACGTGTGACTTTCAAAAAATACCACAGGAAGCAGTGGCTGCCTCCGTGGTCTAATGGTTAAGAGTATTGGGACTACCTCCGTGGACTAATGGTTAAGAGTATTGGGACTGCCTCCGTGGTCTAATGGTTAAGAGTATTGGGCTCTTGACACGGAGGTCGTGGGTTCGATTCCCACGGGGGACACCTAGTGATATGTCACTTTGTGCGTTTTTCCCCAGTTGGTTAGGACATTGCAGGCTGAATCACCTGATTGTCTGAAAAGGAAAATGAAATGGTTTGAATAAACTCTGACACCAGGGCTTGCCCACGCGATAGCCTCTTCTTGTCAGTGCGAGCCTGTTTGTATAAAGTGTCCTGGCTGTGGTATTGGTATAGTAACAATATCGACAGTCCTTGGTAGAATTTTCAACGCCATTGTATTAACTTAACGTCCCTAAATTTAGGTCATGTGTTAAACCAAATCGACCCAAAATGTCACAAAAATCAAGCCATTGACATGCTTATGGAGTTATACATAAGATTCATGTTAGGGTGTTACCTATGTTGGTTAACACTGTAATTGTTAAGTCACGTAGTTTTGTGCACGAATGAGGATGGCGACTTGAGCTTTGTAAATGATTTACTCGACCGTTACGATGCATTTTTTACCCTATAGCAAATTCTATCAAAGTAAAACATAGCCTGCATACGCTGAAGAAGAAATTCTGGTGCGTATGTGACGTCACAGATTAATATAGTTACTTACTACGTTACAGGTAGATCACTTCCTTAGAAAAATATAAATTCTCACGCTTACCGTTGGCACGCTCCATACAAACGAAGTCTGGTTATAATAATAATAATAATAAGCCCGCAGGGCAGCTTGTGGCGAGCTGTTGGTGATTGGCGACACCACGGACCCGATTCTCCAGAGGGCCCGGATTGATTTGGCCCTCACCTCCTGCCTTGCCTTAACCGGCCGGCCAGGAGTGGAGTCGCAAGAGTGGAACCTATGCTCCAGGTTGGAAGTGTAAAATGTCATAACGCCGGGACCTGCTGACTGGTGCGCTTAGCACCGGGAACCGGCGCCCGCAGACTCACCTCTCTACAACCTTAGCCGCTCACTAGATGTTGCCGCCTTGTCACTCCTTGCGAGCGGCCGTTTTGGGGGGCCCATCAAATGAGTTGGCAAGTCACCGTCTGCCATTTTTGACATTTGTTACGGCAGGCGTCCCGAGTCTCTCCGCAATAACCCAGATTTCCCGGCCCATCCAGTTCACCCCCCATAACCCGAGTAGTTTTTATCCTTTCTACAATAGTCTCTGCACCGAACGTGGTATGTCTGCTGGTGCATTCGCATAATGCATTCAGAGATAGACCACGGTTAGTGCATCCCATCGCATTCAGATAAAAGTGTCTCAAAGGGGCCTCTACGTGTTGGACCTGTGTCAAGCCTTCCAAAGGTCCGGGCTACGGCCCGTGAAATGCCAACAAGAGATACATAATAATAATAAAATCATTTATTCAAGTGACCAGGACTCGTTTAGTTATTAACACAACTTAACTTAAGGTTAGTAACTTAGTACAATAATACATTCAACCTCGCCAGTGCTGCATGACTCATGTAGCACTATGCATCATGCAGCACCGGTTAATGTACGAGCAGTCGAGCCTACTCGCGATCATGTTCAGGATGCTATTGCCGCTGCCGCGCACTCTGCGCACCAGGGACCCGCAACGTTTGCGCATCGTGGTATAAAAACAGTCCACACGATTCTCTGCGAACATACCTGATAATTATATTTTCAATACTAACCATTTAAAGTCAATGAAATCAGAAACAATCTAGAAACTAATCTCTTTAAAGTAACAGTCATTCAGTAGTAGAAACGCTCATTAAAGTTAATCCTCCATGAAATCTCTTGCTAGCTTTTACTACATCAACTGCCTCCGTGGTCTAATGGTTAGAGCATTGGGTTCTTGACACGGAGGTCGTGGGTTCGATTCCCACGGGGGGCATCTAGTGAAATGTCACTTTGTGCGTTTTTCCCCAGTTGGTTAGGACATTGCAGGCTGAGTCACCTGATTGTCTGAAAAGAAAGATGATTCCGTGCTTCGGATGGCACGTTAAGCTGTTGGTCCCGGCTACTATCACTGGTGGTAGTAGTCGTTACATAAAAACCACGTCAGAGGCCGTAAATTCTGACACCAGGGCTTTGCAGCCCACTCGATAAGAAGAAGACTACATCAACGACATCAACAAGACAAAAAGTGACAGCAAGAGATTTGATGGAGGATTAACTCTAATGAGCGTTTCTGCAAATGAGGTAAGCCTCAAAGATTTCAATACGAATCTTAAATTAATCCTAGCATTGAAACTGTATATTTTTAGGAAAATCGGACAACATACAAATATATAGTTGTCTGTCATGGTTGTCTGGAAGAAATCGCTTTTAGTGATAAGACCGCCATTTGTACCCTTACGTTCTTTTAATTATGTTTTTGTTGCTGTATGTTTTTGGTGTGCAAATAAAGAATATTTATGTTATGTTATGTTATATAGGTAGATTTGTTTCTAGATTGTTTCTGCAAAATGTCATTGGCTTAAATTGATTATTATTGAAAATATAACCAGACTTCGTTTGTATACAGCGCTCATAGCGCGTTCGGAATAAACTTTGCCAGAAGGTGCCAAAGTTGGATGAGGGCAGCGCAGGACCGGTCGTTATGGCGATCCTTGGGGGAAGCCTATGTCCAGCAGTGGACGTCTATCGACTGAGATTATGAGACATTTCCAACGACGTTTAGCGACGTTTCTTTGGGTTACCAAAGAATTGCTAAACTAAAGTGGCAATGGGCGGGGCACATTGCTCGCAGAACCGATGACCAATGGGACCGAAGAATTCTCCAGTTGCAACCGGTTACTGGTAAGCGCATCGTGGATAGGCCCCCCATAAGATATTGCACTGACGACCTGGAGAAGGCGCCGGGAACCCGTTGGATGAGGGCAGCGCAGGACCGGTCGTTGTGGCGATCCTTGGGGGAGGCCTATGCAGTGGCGGATACAGAAAAAACTCAAGGGGGGGGCGCTAAAGATATCTAGAGCTTGAATAAAAACACAAGTCGAGTCAGAGAGAGCTCGAAGGAGAATGTTGGCTTTGGCAGCCGTTGTTCTATCCCGTGCGCATACATATGGGAGGCGGCGCGGGCGGCACTACGGGCGGCCCCGTAAGTGGGGGGCGCGCGCCCCCCGCGCCCCCCTTCTGTATCTGCCACTAGGCCTATGTCCAGCAGTAGACGTCTATTGGCTGATATGATGATGAGATGGTACGCCCAATAATGTATCTAAGGAAGCGTAACTCAGCGTTTTTATTACTTCGTACAGCGAGCGCCTTAAGGGACGTTGCCGACTGGCTCGATTGGCAGAAATCAAGCAAGGGCATCGCTCACGATGCGCCGAATCTCGGTACCTACGGCTGAATGACGGAGGCTTGGTCAAGTCTACCAATTCGCTGTTCAGTTTGACGGGTAGCGTATGTAGTTTAAAGGTTAATGATAATTTTTATTACACACTTTGGCTACATAGTCGTAACTAGTCGTAAGGAAATGAAAATAAAAAAACATTTTGGAAAAGTGTCATTAAGTCATCAATAGGGGTTAACAAGATATAATTAGCGTGATTTATTGATGATTAAAAAAACGTTAGAAGTTAATCTTGACATTTGAGATTTGCAGTTTTTGTTCTAATTAAGAACTTAATTAGATAAAAACCAACTTCCGAACATTAGGAAAGTTAAAAAACCCGTCTGGGTGGTATTATAGTCTGAGTTCTAAATAATGGCACTGGCTATAAATGAAATGAAATCATTTTATTTGTAATACTTTCGGTGGCACTTAAGATGTACACACGGCGACACATGAGGTTACGCACCCTATATACCCATAACTACACTACGTACAAAACACAAAATAGTGCGGTAGAGAGCCTGCATAGACGCGGCTGCCGGCGCGGGCGCAGCGTGCCGTGAGACGAAACAACAACAACATACCGCACCCTCTCGCACGATTCGCAGCGTTCAACTTCTGACAGTTCAAAGTCCAAACAGGATAGCCTGAACAGTCGTCGTGTGTACCTAAACTATTAAGTTCATCCAGAGAGAACGCATATTCGGTGATTGAACCGTGATTGGACTACGTATGAACCATAACTTTTGACATTTGGTATTGCGCTAGTCGCAGTACTGCTCTTGACAGCCGTTAGAGCCATTTTGATGAGGATGAGTAATTCAGCACAGTTGAATAGTAATTGGATTACAATGTGATTAGAACTGAAATTGGATAAGAATATAACTTCGATGTTTTAACTTAGCGCAATCGGGCTCCTGGACGGGGATTGAACCATCGCCCCCTGCACGGCAAGCAAGGTTACTCGTCACTGGACCACTACGGCTATTAATTGGCTATAAACCGCAAACAACATCGCTGCGATTCCGCCACGACACAGATCTCAGAAATATCGCGGCGATATCGCAACGATATCGATCAGCAGTTATTTAGCAGTATACAGGGTCCTATTCTGGGAACAAAGATGCAGCTAGAGAGAACATTGTTGCAACCCCCTATCATTTCTATTTCAGGAACCACAATAGAGCGAGTTCAGGAAGCTAGAAATCTTGGTATTCTCATGGACGATCGTCTCCGTTTCGTGAAACATGCAATGGAAGTTGCTAAAAGTTGCTTCTTTCGTTTGAAGGTTCTGTATAAGGTTCGGCTTCTTCTCACAGAAAAAGTCAGGTTGACGCTATGTGAATCGATCATTCTGTCTAAACTTAATTATGGTGATGTAGTTGTTGGCCCATGTCTGCTTGCTCATACTAAACGCATTTTCCAAAGAGTACAGAATTCTTGTATGAGATACTGTTATAAAATACCGCCTCGCAGTCACATCACACCCGAACTGAATAAACGTAGTCTGCTCAATATGGAATCTCGAAGGTCTCTCCATATGGCTGGTTTGATTCATACCATTATCAGATATAAACACCCGAAGTATTTGTACGATAAGCTCCAGTGGTCCACTTTTCATAAAACCTACAATTCCAGACGATATGACTGCTACCTGCTGGCAACGCCGTTTCACAAAACTAGAGCATTTGAGGGAAGCTTCCGGTACCAAGCGACAAAGTGCTGGAACAATCTTCCACCACCACTTAGGCGACCTCTTTCTAAGCCAACGGTTAAAACACATTTCAAGAAGTGGTTGCTCGAAAAACAAGCACAGCCAGGTGCCTGATGCGGAGGCTAGGGTTTGGCGTGTGTCAGTAGGTATAAATTAACGGCTATATTGTACGCGTTTAGAAGTGGGTCTTATTATTGGGTAGGTATAATATCATACACACACTATATACTATGTACACACACTATATACTATTTACATACATTATATTTATTGTAAATTATTTATTACACTACATACTTATAATATTCTTAGCACACAATTGGTTTTCGTAGAGCAACACAGCACAGGAGTGGTATTTTTGAGTCACACGTTTAATTAGTAGTGTGAAAGTGTCATAAACTACTATGGAAATTATGCATCATTCGACTATGATTTTGAAAGTGTGAGATTCGGAAATTGCACTCCTGCTCTGTCAGGCACGGCAGAAAATCAACGCCTTGCTTACCAAGTAAGGCAATATGTTGAGTCGTGTCCTTTTTACCATCGCGGCACACACCGCTACAACCTACTATTTCTTTTACTGTACTGTGTTTGTTTCGTGTGTGCCTTTAATGGTAAATAAAGTATTTTCTTTCTTTCTTTCTTTCTATTCTTAATATTCTGACACTTTTTTAAGGGGATAATCAGACCATCAAACTGATCAACTTTCTCTATGGGACCAACAAAGAAATCGCGAAAAAAAATCTGCTGTCTTATACATTTGGCTCGAGTAGGTTTGCAGTTTTTTATGGAGCGGCAGATATTTTTTTCGCGATTTCGATGTTTGTGCCTTAAAGAAAGTTGATCATCCCCTTAAAAAAGTGTCGGCATACTAAAAAGGATCCTATATATTTGCGACTGCCATTATAAGCAACTCGATGTATAGTTTTTGCCCTCTGACCTTTTTCAGTCGCTTTTAACGCTTCTAAATACTCGTCCAAAGTCTAATTTTTTGTCTATAATTTCAGACTTTAGTCACGGACCTGAAAAAAAGACGGACGTAATGTGACACTAAAAAGATGTGAAGCATGCAAGGTCCTACATTTCCGTTGGTTCTACAAGGGACCTACACTTACACAGATGCACTAGCTCTAGGCGCAGGTCCGACACCCGTCACCATATGTACCGCGTGACAGCACGCACACAAAAGAAATGGGTGCTTCACTCGTGATTAGACGAGATTACGTCCGTCTTTTTTCAGGTCCGTGACTTTAGTTAAGATTCTAGATTTATAAAAGCCTTCATGGTACGTACCTAGCTGTTTTTAAGTCAAATAAAATAATCAGTGATACTATAGTTCGAATAACGTTAAAAGAGCAATGTGTATGATAAAATTGCTTAGCAGAAGACCGTTTTATTTGATGATACATAACATCTTAAATCATAGTAAAATCGATCGATTCCAAAATAACAAAAAATGATAGGCCATGTCAAAAGTGACAGGAAATGTCAAGAATGAATGAAGGTAAAAAAAGGGGGAAATAAAAAAGAAGAAATAAAAAAAAGGGATCAGTAGTCGAAGAAATTAAGTATTCTGTAAAATAGAGAGTTTCTGACCGCGTCTGCTCTACAATTGAACACATTTCGACACGGTGACCAGGTCTCTTGTCCTTTGATTAAGGGGGTTGCAGAGGGAGTTGCACTACACTAGATGGCGCTCGGCAGCATCATTTCTGATTTTATCACATTTTATTTTATATCTTCGTAATTATTTTATAAATTGCAAATGTTATTTGAGATGCGTAATCTTGATTTTCTTAACTATTTTTCCATATATAAAATATTACTTTTGTTAATACCGTCTACGAATGTTATACGTCAAAGTTTATTATGAAATTGATTAAAATTAAAATGTGTATCAAATTCGTATGAACAATAAAATTACTATAACTTGTAGCTAGATCAGTAAAACATAAACACAAGTGCCCGCATAATTGAAAATTTTGATTGAAATCGTCACAATTACGAGATATAAAATAAGATGTGATAAATCAGGAATAATGCTCCCGAGCGCCATCTAGTGTAGTGCAACTCCCTCTGCAACCCCCTTAAATTAAAATAGGTAGCGGAAGATAGATATGACTAACTATAGCGCATGGACGTTGGACGATGGATCGAACCATCGCCTCCTGCACAGCAGGCAAGGTTACACGTTACACTGGTTAATTAATGTGCAATAAAATAAAGGAAAAAAAAAAGAAAAACAATATTTTTTTTAGTGTTGTATTATGTTAATGTTATGTCACTATAAGTAAAATAATGATCCTCTCCCTAAAAATTATAGTCAAAGAGCTTGACAACAATTATATTACATCTAATGTACAACATAACATGGGTAACTATCGTAACTTCCTGCTTTCATCCTCTAGGAAACAACTAAAAATTAAAATAAATTATATCATCCAACCAACCACGACACAATGAACTATCGTTCCTGAATAGTTAACATAAAAAACCTTGACTAAAAGAGATCAATTTAAAATGGTTAAAATGTCTAGTAAATGTTCAATGAAATAACTTTAAAAAGCAAGGCTAGTACAAACGCTTGTTCAGTCGAAGTAGGCGCGGCGGAGACCGCGTTTGCCTAAGCCGTTTAAAAAAAAAACAAGTAAATTTACGCGCCAAAAGTATAGTTACTTGTGAAGTGTTATTTAAATTGGAGCGATTCTTTTTTTTCGAAATTTCGTCTCATTGAAATAATACTTTTTTTGTGTTGTGTTTACGGAGTTTGTTCCAGTTTTCTTTTGAAATCTTTTCAAGAAAAGGGAACGGAAGTAAGTAATTTTTTTTTAATTTACTTAACCCTAATAAAAACAAACTGAAAAAGTTAGCAACCAGCGTCCAATTACTGAAAGTATTAGAAAAATTTTTTAATTTTCACGAAACAAAGAAACTTTTAGAGACATTTTAAATGGGTACCTATATAAAGAGTGTTAGGGTAAACAGCTGCATTACTCTAATTAGTGATTGTACCTACTTACCTATACATGATACCTACTGAAAATTTTCCAAAAGAAACAAAAGGCATTCGCAAGAAAAATTGCAACTTCTCATACAAACGTTTGATTGATCAGCTGATTGCATTTAGATGGAGACAAAATTATGTTGTTGCTTATTTCCTATAAGTTTCTTAGCGAAAGTTGTTCAATATCACATATACAATCACCCCTTAAAGTAATGCAACTGTTTACCCTAACACCCTGTATAACATACAATCTACAGGGTGTTTCATAAGTAACAATAAATATTTAAAACTCTTAAGGGGGTTGTTTAGACCGTCAAACTGAACAACTTTCTCTATGAGACCAACATCGAAATCGCAAAAAAAAAATTTTATATCCCATACATTTTTAGCTCTAGTCGATTTGTAGAGTATGGAACATCAATTTCTTTTTCGCGATTTCGATATTGGTCCCATAGTTGTTCAGTTTGATGGTCTACACCACCCCCTTAAGGGTATATTATTCGGAGCGCGCTCTATACAAACGTACTATGGTGATATTTTCAATACTAACCAATTAAAGTCAATGAAAGTTTGCAGAAACCATCTAGAAACAAATTTCTATGCTTGTATGGAGTCAGATTTTCGTTAAAATGTATAGTTTTCAAGTTACAGTGCCTCAAAGATTTCCATACAAATCTTAAATTAATCTTAGCATTGAAACTGTATAATTTATCGAAAATCGGACTCTATAGAAGCATAGAGATTTGTTTCTAGATTGTTTCTGCAAAATTTTATTGAATTTAATTGGTTAGTATTGAAAATATCACCATAGTACGTTTGTATGCAGCCCGCATTTTCGCTCTCGGAATAATATTCTCTTAAGGGGGTTGCAGAGACGTTCACAGGCAACTAGATGGCGCTCGGGAGCATCATTCCTGATTTTATCACATTTTATTTTATATCTTCGTAATTATGTTATAAATTGCAAATGGTATTTGAGATGCGTAATCTTGATTTTCTTAACTATTTTTCCATATATAAAATATTACTTTTGTTAATACCGTCTACGAATGTTATACGTCAAAGTTTTGTATGAAATTGATTAAAATTAAAATGTATATCAAATTCGTATGAACAATAAAATTACTATAACTTGTAGCTAGATCAGTAAAACATAAACACAAGTGCCCGCATAATTGAAAATTTTGATTGAAATCATCACAATTACGAGATATAAAATAAAATGTGATAAAATCAGGAATAATGCTCCCGAGCGCCATCTAGTGTAGTGCAACTCCCTCTGCAACCCCCTTAAAGGTTTATTTGTATTTTTGTAACACCTTGTATAGACACTTCATAATGATATATTTACTAGGCTAATAATACTTACAATATAATTAATAATCTGTAATTCTTTTAAGAAAGTCTACTAAGTATGCATACTGGTATGAGCAATGCAAAAGACGGCGTATTTACTCAATATAATAGGGTGTAAATTTAAATGCATTACATACACCATTGAACTGAACAACTTTTAATATGGGACCAAATTGAAATCACAAAGAAAAACACAGCTGATATTATTTTCACTACTTTCAAGCCAAGCCACACTTAGTTTTAATTTTAAATAGATGCCGAAGCCTTCTTTACCCTTAAATACGACAAGTCGTCAAAAAATTACAAATAAACATAACAAAAACAAATAAATCATTTTGATTTTATTTCATTTGAAATATTGTCATGATTTTAAGTAAATAATCCATAGTTAGTATTATTTATTTCCTACTTATAGTTAGATAATTAACTGACATTGAAATGGCCATGATCTCGGACGCTTCTGATTATAAAAAACAGTATAATTGCAATCTACTTTATCTAGATGTAAGTAATGCAGTTTGAAAAAATGTCATTCAACATCTACACTATTAAAAAAAACCAAGCATTTATCCCCGACTTCGTCCGCACCTTATCCCGTAATCGTATAAGAGGATAGGCGAGTACCGTTATGACAAATGGAGCAAAACAATTTTAAAAATACAATCTATGCTACCAAACTCAAACTCAAAATTTTTTATTCAAAATAATATCACATACTTAGATGTCATTTTTTATTCTACCACCGCTTCGGACTTCTCTACTACCTCTGCTATAGCCCTATGTTTTGCTTTTTTGCATGAATTAATTACTGTATGAACTAGGGACCTTCGAAAATTACCAATTTTACCGCCCTTTTTACCACCAATTTTACCATCCAGCAAACTTTGACGAATATAAACAAATAAAGCGAAACATAGCCAAAATCTTTCTCATATTAAATTTCTTGAAAAAATTATTAAAATCTGTTTAGTTTTGGAGGAGAAAACAGGGGAATACGAAATGCTGTTTTCGTCGATTTTATGTAGATAAAATCGGTCCGAGCTGTGGTTGTCTCTTTCGCACTCTAGTCGGTGGGATGTATGGGTGGGGCGGATCGGACAAATATGTATACAGTCGGAAAAGTGACCTATTCTCCAAATTAACATTTCAGCCCGCCTATCCTCTTAAGTCCAATCTTCAATAAAATAAAAATAATGTCCAATATTTGATTGATTGATTTGATTGTATGTGTACTTTAAAAACGGATTATTTTATTTCGTTACGATCACGGGAGCGTCGTTAGCGCGTTGCGGAGAGCTATGGAAACTCAATCTTGAGGTCCGGGTTCGTATCCGCACGGACGACCTGCCATGTACCAATGAGTTTTTCTAACTTATGTACGTAACACCGACTGCTCTCAAACAGTGCAGGAAAACATCGTGAGGAAACCTGCATACGCTGAAGAAGAAATCGATGCGTATGTGAAGTCTACCAATCCGCATTGGGCACGCGTGGTGGACTATCGCCCATACACCCTCCCTGAGGGTAGGCCTGTGACCTGCAGTGGGACGTATAAACAGGGTCCTTCTTAATATGCTGACCCTTTTTTAAGGGGATGATCAGATCATCAAACTGAACAACTTTTTATAGGGGACCAACATTGAATTCGCAAAAAAAAATCAGCTGTCCCATACATTTGGCTCGAGTTGGTTTGCATTGTATGGAACAGCAGATATTTGATTCGCGATTTCGAAGTTGATCCCTTGGAGCAAGTTGTTCAGTTTAATTGGCTATTGCCTGATCATCCCCTTAAAAAAGTTTCAGCATATTAAGAACGACTGATGATGATGAATTAAAAGAGAGTCTTAAATTCCCAAAAAGGCAAATAAACATTGACCGTACATCTATGTATGTATACAGACTAAATATATCAAAAATAACTAAAAAACAAGGAAATGTAATAATAAGGCATAAATAAATAATTTTGATGTTATTTCCGTAACGATTTGCATTCATTTGCATAAAAGCTTTGGTATTGATTCATTTTTTAATCTTTTCATGAAGTAATTCGAATGCATAATGTTCATAATATTAAGGATATAATTTGTCTAAGAATTAAAACAGATTAGATAATCAAATAATAAAATAATGTTTATGTTTAGGTATAAGTGCGTTCACACACGATGACGCATTGACGGAGCGGCAGACGTCAGTCCGTCATAATGTGAAGCAAGGAGTTGTAAGAAACCGCCATTGACATCCTATACTAGACCCACAGTGTCATATAAAATCTTAGCAAATTTTTGTGCACATTGACGCAAAAAACCGCACAAATTAAGTATGCATGCTGCTGGTTGTCACTAATACGTTGTATTTGATTCATAAACATAGTCGTATTTCGCTTGTTAACTGTCAGCTAGTACAAAAAAGAGCTCATCCGAGCTCTTTTGGTTGTGCCATTTTTCGAACGTTGATTGTGAGTCTTGTTTGTATATAAGATGTCTATGGAAACCGCACGTAGAAGCAAACACGGTGACGGATTGACGCATCTGTTTGCTTCTATGGACTTACGTCTGCCGCTCCGTCAATGCGTCATCGTGTGTGAACGCACTTAAGGTCACTCTTAAAGAAAGTTGTTCAGTATGGGTACAATTACCCCTTAAAGTAATACAACTGTTTACCGTAACACCCTGTATAGGCTGATGATAAACAGGGCCTGTGTGCAACTTAGAATATAATATTTCTTCCTGTGCCTTTCTTCGTATGATAATGTTATATTGGGTCTATATTAGAATCCATAATTGAAAATGCCTATATTAAAAGCGCCTAACACTTAAAACACAATATCATTAAAATCCATAATGTTGAAATGTATACATTTAAAAAGAATATCTTTAATAAGAATATCATAAATATGTATAACGTTAAAAAAACGTAATTCATAATTTTAACACTAATAACCCCCTTTCCAGGGGGAGAGAAAAATAGTATATCTTCGGGTGGACTAGGTAAACAGTAGCAATTCGGTTCTGGTTAGTATGTGGTTGCGAGAAACCCGAGTTAGATCTGGGGTGCGATTTTTGAATCTCATTCGGTGAGCTCAGCAGTTGAAAATGTCAGAATTACTCTGGAGATACGCATCTTTCTACTGCTGATTTGACATTCAAAAATCATACTACAGGAGAGAGATTTTTGAGAGTCAAATCCGCAGTAGAAAGATGCGTAATAATTTTGACATTTTCAACAGCTGAGCTCACCGAATGAGATTCAAAAATCGCACTCCTGGGGTCTAAAAACGCGTTTTTAAATTTATGGATTTTCATGTAGGTATAGTTTTTCAAATTATGGATTTTCATTACTATGACAAATAATGCTATATGTTTTCACAACATTTTAATTGCATTTTAATTGCTATACGAATTAACGTTATGTCATGTCTGTTATGGATTTTCAAATTATGACTTTTAAATGTATGGATCCTAAGGGACGCCCGATAATGGAACTTTCCTATGTACGAATATTTTATGAAATAAAGTATTAGAAATTTATAAAAAAAAAAATTGCAAAAATAATGGTAAGTAGGTAAGTTATAAAATTGAGACGACTAAGGGATAATTGTGTTTTAGTCAAATCATAAGTCATCCTCAAGCTACAATATTACGAAAACATAACATTACTCGTATAAATGCATCTCGTAAATAAAATAAAATGTTGGTGCATAATTCGTTCTCCATTTCTGTCCCAGTTTTTGACACAATGTTGCCCAATGATACAAATTATCAAAATCGAGTTTACAAGATTATTATCGATAAGCAACACTTATTTAAGGGGATTGTGGTACCAGCATTCTCCATACCGAAAGCGAAAACGTCAACTGTGTCTTCACACCCCTTGATCTGTAACGAATTTCCATATTTTTTTAACCCCCTCGACGCAAAAAGCCCCCGAAGCAAACCATAGACAAACAACACTTTTTCTGAAAATGTGACAGGTTTAGGAGTAACTAAGTGTTTATCCGCCACTTCGTCCGCACAAATTATATACCAGATTTTAAGTCAGATCATAAGCTAACAACCAAAAAAAGTTTCATCAAAATCGGTTCAGTAGTTTTTGCGTGATGCGCGAACAAACAAACAAACAAAATTTCTAAAAAAGGTTGATTTCGAGTCAGGGATACCCATGGATCTAAATCATAAAGGATAGCACTCCTCCTTACAAGCATTGACACAAGAAAATTTTACGTTCGTCTCCGTCGTCGATATTTCCAATTTTACGTGCGTCCCTTTCTATTCCAATGACGACACAATTACATGAACGACAATTGAGTGACGTCATGCCTAGACATACATTAGAAAGGGACAAAGTTAACGTCACTAAAAACCACTACGGAGAAGAACGATCATTACCGACCATCAAGGAGAATTATCATATTTTCCCTCTTGTTAGGCAGTCTGTGCTCCACTATAGAGGATTCTAAACTTCTTGGGGATAGGTACCTAAAAATCATATCGTAATCTTTTTTTGTAAATATCTTCAATGTACAGACACGCATCAGTTACAGTTTTATAATAGTTTAGATTATATTATATTTATTATATTTATGTAAGATGAAAGATTTTAGTAGAGTAAAAACGTTTTTACTTTTTGTATTGAGATTATTAACTTCGCTGTCCTCTTAATTGATATCACTTATAATGACATTTATTAACTTTTTAAAGCTGTTATGTGTTGACAGAATTATTATATGTAAAGTTTTACGAGAACATTTTATATTGCCGCGACAACCTTATGTATTTGTAATAAGCAATAAAAATATATTAGTCAACATGATGACTCATGTTTTGCATACATATACTATACTTACAGGGTGTTAGGTAATGTACTGATGACTGAACAACTTTTCTAATAAGTAGAAAATTTTCAAAAAATTGCGTTTCCATACTAAATGCAATCAGCCGATCGAAAGTTTACTTGAATGAGAAGTCGTCATTTTTTAATTACTTAGTTACAAGTCCCTTATATTTTTCAATTATTTTACTGTAACCCTTTTTTGGTAACAATTTACTTGTTCTGTGTAAATAAATGATTAAAAAAATCTCGAAAAAAAAAGATCAATTTCACCCTGTATAGTTATTTAGGAAAAAGATTCTCAGACAGAAGAAAAATTAGTTTTTCAAATTCACCCCCTCCCGCACCGCTCCGCAACCCAAGGCGCCTACTCAGTAAGTTGGTAGGGAAGGGAGGAATTCGTCGTATTCCAAAGTAAATTGAAACTAAAACAAGTAAACAAAAGGTACGTAATGGAGTTATCAAGAAGCCGGTAAAGACATTGAAAATGATCAATAAAGACCCTCGGTCAGAACGTGCAGCTAGACCGGTAAACACGGGATATAATAATGGATATGGTATTGTATTTATAAATTGCTTAAAACATTAATTTAATCAAAGTGCATAAAATATAATATGCAAAGGCTGTCAAAAAAAATATTTGTCTGTTATATACCTACACAAAAAGGTATTCGATTATCGAAGGTAGTCGATTCACACTAAAAGAGCAGTGGCGAGCAGAGCGACCGAACGAGCCGATTCTAATTCCATCTTACGTCTGTTATAAGAGATAAGTGTACTTTTTGCAACCATCAGCATCAGTGGTGAAGAGCATCTCTGTGATGGGGATGGACCAGGTCTGCCTGTATAACTTCAGTCGGTTTAGGAGTTACTGACAAGCACGTATCCAGACTTTTGTTTCGGAGGGGGGGGGGGGGACATTTAATTTTCGGGAGGGGGGGGGGGGATATTCATAGAAAAACAATGAAAAAGTAGGTGCTGTAATCACTTCTCCATACAAATATTCGGATTTCGGGGGGGGATACTCAATACTCAATATTTATTGCTTTCCTTAATTACAGCGTTCATTACATGAGATGGTAAACTTAAAAGCTAAGAGATCATTATGGACCCTGTATGGCACTGCAAAAAATTAGAATTGATGGAGGAGGCCTTTAATAATATTCATAAAATTATCATTACAAATTGTTCAGTAAAAAAGCACATGGATAAATCCCACCTATCCCCCCCCCCCCCTGGATACGTGCCTGGTTACTGACTTTTAGAAGTCAGATGCTCTACACCCCATAAACACTGAATCAGCCTTGCTGCTGATGGTTGCAAAAAGTACACTTATCTCTTATACTAGTCGGGGAGAGGGATGGTCTCGGCAAATAACGATTACGTAATTATCTTTCCCGCAGGAAACATAGTGTTTTGAAAAATTTCACGTCAGTTCAAGAGGAGGGGAATATCTCACCATGGGGGGAAAGGGGGTCGAAAAATCGCTAAACGTAATTAATGGAAGCTGAAACACTATAGATCTGACATCTATACATTAAGATTGTTATTGTCATCCATCCAGTTACAGCCCGTGATCCAATTTTTCACTAAACATGATTTTTTTATCAAATCGCCTCATTTGCAATTTAAACGAGTTCCTAAAATACCTATCTTTAACTTGACCAACATACAAATTAATTCTCATTCTACTCTTTACAATACAATTGAATCTGAATCCATAAACAAATAAACTGTTCCAAACTGTCACGCCATCAATAATTATGCTATAAAAAAACCATTCAAAAGTCGCATCCATTTTATTTATTAGATCCATGTTTCAAGAAGCAATTACCCGCTGATCGGTACCCAACGGGGTCATTGCCACTTCTTTTCACTTCTGAAACTCAAACTAGAACCTTAACGTCAAACAAATAAGACTTAAAACAAACATTTCCAAACGCAAATGTATCTTTGTTTAACTCTATCAAACAAAATTACGTTTACCGTTAGATCAAATGATTTTGTGTCTTATGGTTTTGAGTTAAGAGTTATAAAAGGTACGGATTAAAGTTGTAACGTAGATAATTAAAAATTGTTGTTAGCATACAATAGAGTTTTTTACGCTAGGGCTTAGTACAGGGTTTTAAAAAGCACTAGGCTGATTTTGATGACACCCAGGTCATAGGAAATGACTGATAATAAAAAAAAATCATTGAAAAAACAAAGATATAATAGGGTTCACCAAAACCACAACGAAAATTTAAAACTCAAAAAAAAAAAAACTCAAATTTTTTTATTCAAAATAATATCACATAGATAACTTTCTGACGACATTTTTGATTCTACCACCGCTTCGGAAGGTGTTCCGTTGCAGAGAAGATGCGGCCAGAAACTCTACAACACACTTCTTTTAAACAAAACAAAATATACAAAGTACAAATATTGAATTACATAGTGTAACATTGTCAAGACCAGACATTTTGGTCATTCAAATAATCATCGAGTTTATAGTAACCTTTTTTACAGAGGACTTGTTTACTAATTTTGTTTTCTAAAAAATGTCAATGGATACTTGACCCAAATGCATGGAACAACATTTTATACATCATAGGGTGTAAGTTAAAGTATCAATAACCTTTAAACCCACATAACTACCTAGTTACTCTACCCATCAAACTGAACAACTTTTACTATGGGAGCAAACCGGTCAGCGCAAAAAAAATCTTATGTTTTATACTAAATTGCAATATTATATTGCAACTGCAATTGTAGGTATTTGTCTATTCTTGGTGTGCAAATAAATAATATTTATGTTATTATCTTATATATACTCAAACGTATATGAAACAACCGGTTTTTTTATTCTGACAGGTTTGCTCCCATAGTAAAAGTTGTTCAGTTTGATGGGTAAGAAAAATTTATTAGATATGAAAATACAAACTTCAAATCTGCAACACGCTTCATAAAAATATCATAGCATAGCATATGCTCACGACTATATCCCCCGAGGTAGTAGTCAGAGATATCGACAAAAATGGCGACATAATATCCGCATCTACAACAAGCTTCGTCAAAAATTTTACAAAAATAATTAATAAATGATGGGTAGGGCAATGTGGTTTAAACTTTAAAGGGTAATGATATACTTTTCCTTCTTCTTATCGAGTGGGCTGCAAAGCCCTGGTGTCAGAGTTTATTCAAACCGCTTTACGGCCTCTGACTTGGTTTTTATGTAAGGACTACTACCACCAGTGATAGTAGCCGGGACCAACAGCTTAACGTGCCATCCGAAGCACGGAATCATCTTTCTTTTCAGACAATCAGGTGACTCAGCCTGCAATGTCCTAACCAACTGGGGAAAAACGCACAAAGTGACATTTCACTAGGTGCCCCCCGTGGGAATCGAACCCACGACCTCCGTGTCAAGAGACCAATGCTCTAACCATTAGACCACGGAGGTACTTTTCCTTATATAAGTTTAATCATGGTTTAATTTTGGTTTAGGTATCTCTATACTCCATTCCAAATAGCAACGAAAATTTAAGGCCATTTTGAATTACAGAAACAGAGATTTGAAACACTTCCTCTCACTTATTCTTAGAACAGCTTTAGTAACGTCCAAGATATGTTGGATAGTATATCTTTCTCATAAATAAATCATATTTGCTAATCAGAATTGGCCACAAAGCTACACAGGAATCGGAATATCTTTTCGTCCTTATTTGGAATGCAGTATAGTTAAAATTTTAAGTTGGATAGTCATAACTGCGTGACAGGATATACATTGCCCTACGGTTAAAATAGACCTTTACTTGATGTAACCTCGAAACTGGATAACCACCGACCGTTCTCCGGTAACCAAATGTTCGATTAAAACAGGAAATAGCGAACAAATCCAGTAGGCGGTGCCTTATCTGATAGGTTCAGTAAGATAAATAACCGAAACCATAGAAATTAAACCAGTGTTACAAAAGGTATGTTCCTTACTGAGCGGAGATATAAATAAATAAATAAATAAATATCTTGGACAGTGTCACACAAATTATCTAGTCACATTTAAAGTTCCAGAATCTAGCCTGGACTTGTATTATGATAACTAGATAACGATATAGAATACATATATAGATACAAACATCCATGACTCGGGTACAAATATTCATATTCGTCATACAAATATTTGTCCCTTACGGGATTCGAACCCGCGACCCCCGGCACAGCAGGCAGGTTCACTACAGACTGTGCTGTCGGGCCGTCCGGCCTTTGAAAGACCTGTGCTCGAAAAACCTCGATATGCGTTGCAGCGATAAAATTTGTAGTCTTCATGTTTTTTATCCGAGTGCAAGCGTCTTTTTCTTACAAGCATAAGTTTGCAATTAGCCATCCCGCTTCAATTGAAAGCAGGTCCGCAAAAAAACGTATTTTTCAACACAATATCTTTTCTCTTGGGTGTTGGGGGAAAAGCTAGCCTGAGAATAATGTAGACAATGTCAAACTACATATTCTACCCATCAAACTGAACAACTTTTTCTACAGGAGCAAACCCGTAGAAAGAGAAGAAACTAGAAGAAAGCACGTGTCTTGTCATATCACTCAGTAAGAGATGCACATAGCAAATTCGCTCTAGTTAAAAAAGGAGATCGAAAGAAGATCTTGTCTATGGAATTGTAGACCGAAGCAACGCACCGCGTCACAGCTCAGTTAGTCCAGTAAAATACGGGTCGAAAGGAAATAATTTATATTAAGAAATTTTTTTTGCTAGATCGTTTATAAAAATGATATTAAGATACTTTTTTAACGAATCCACCTAAATTTCGTATTTTTAGTTTTTAGTGAGTACCAAAATGTAATTTTTTTATTTATAGTGTCAAATTTCTTTCATTTTTATTTTTTATTGTTTGTTTATGAGTTTACTTACACAGTGTAAATTTTGTAATAAAATTGAGTTTTTCGTTAGGTATTTATACTTATTTAAAAACAAAGGTTCCGTGGTGATTTTTTGTTGGATTTACTTCTAATATAAAAGAATACTAATGTACTTACTCATTTAACAAATGGCATAAAAAAATTTTAGGTATATACTATTTTTTGCCAATTTTACATGATTTTTTTTACTTTGTTTAATTATTTAAGAAAATTATTAGGAGGATTTTCAATCTAAATGATAACTAGAATTATAATCTAAAACATAAAAGAAAAAACGGCTATTATAAATTATTTACGTTCACCATACAAGCGACCCGTAACTTTACTGGAGTAAGTGGGGATTAGACCTAAGGAGCCTGTGGTACAAGTAAAGAATGTGACTGCACTTAGGAACAACTCTTGCGCAACTCAAAACAATCTTGAGAACCTTGGAGGTCTGAACGATTTGCACTCGATGCAGTTTGATGCATTACTTATTGAAGAGGAGCTTGTAAATTATCAACTTTTAAAGGAAAGGCTTGAGGATGGATTGACGTGATAACCGTGTGCGTATGGGTTGAGGAGCCACGTTTGCTATGGAATAATGGATTTGACCATTTTGTAGGATATTACTAGATTTTGTAGGCCCAATTCTGGAATTTGTAGCATAGAGAAGCAATTATATTTAAGGTCTAACAAAATTAGCTGAAACTATTTTAAGGGGATGATCAGACCATCAAACTGAACAACTTACTCTATGTCCTAATAGCGAAAAAAAAATCTGCTGTCCCATACATTTAGGTCGAGTTGGTTTGTTTGCGATTTCGATATTGTGAAAGTTGGTCAAAAGCCTTTGAACAGGGTTTTTTTACACCCTGTATTTACCAGAATTAGCCAAAATGCTAAGTAGGAATTTGGAAATATTTTCGTCGTTATATGAAATGAGGTATAGTTTCTATCAACTCCAAAAAGAAAATGTCAGTCGTGAGTAAGCATAGATTAGATCAACATAGATCGTAACATTCGCAACAAGTGATATAATACAAATCATTCTGAAAGCAAGTCTCGTAAAATAGCTCTTACTTTTAATGTGTTACATATAAAAATGGTTTAAAATACAGGACTTTGAACGTAAACGTTAAATTCTAATGCAGAACCACGCCTGGTACATAAATAACGTAAACAAGGTTGCATGTTGCAATCCTAAACGACTATAGACAAATTCTTAAATGGTTTTAGAATACTCGTAATAAATCACAGATTATCTGAATTTTCGATTCTTTTATATAAAACCGGCTAAGTTCGAGCTGGAGTGCGATTTTTGAATCTCATTCGGTGAGCTCAGCAGTTGAAAATGTCAAAATTACTATGGAGATACGCCTCTTTCTACCGCTGATTTGATCATTTGACTCTCAAAATGCAGAGTTCAGGAGTGCGATTTTTTGAAGTCAAATCAGCAGTAGAAAGAATAGAATAGAATAGAATCGAATTTCTTTATTCTGTTTATTTATTTATTTATTTCTTTATTTATTTTTCTTTAGATGCGTATCTCCATAGTAATTTTGACATTTTCAACTGCTGAGTTCACCGAATGATCTTAGAAAAAGTATATGTCTAGAATGAAGCCTCACGCTTGTTCCGTATAAAACAAAAGGGACTAACTTTCTTAGGTTGGTGTGCGTGAGGCGCCATACTAATTATGTATGTGTGCGTGTATATGTATAGGGTTTTGGAACCAGTACTGGTTCCTATTTTTTTCGACGCTTTTTAGCTTTGACTGTCTATCTTGATAATCTAAGCGAATGATATTCAAAAATCGCACTCCTGGTCTTGCGCACTGTCCGTACCATCCATACCACCAACATTACGAAAAAAAGAAGTTCTTCGGAATCCTTAGCGCGAACCCGGCACACACTTGGTTGGTTTCTTAGGGTTCCTTTCCCAAAGGGTGAAACGCTGTCCGTCCGTCTGTCTTACCTATTTAGGGTTGTATAACTTTTGAACCGTTAATAGCTAGACAGTTGAAACAAATAATAAAAATGACAAATACTTAGTTAAAAATTAAGGGGGTCTCTCAAGAAACAAGTTTTTATCAACGTTTTTTCTTCTCTCTTTAACGTAAAAACGGTATTACATACAAGCGTCAAACTTGGTGTGATTATAGAACGAGAAGGTTGTTGGCGATCCTGGTTCTTCTATTTCTGAGAATCCTTTAATTTCTTATTCGATCTCGTGGGGGAAATAGTAGATTGCACCGCGAGGACAGGAAAGTAAGAAAGGTCTCAGATCTCATGTAATTGTTGACCGAGGCGAAGCCGAGACCTCCTTTTGCTCCTCGACCGAGGTGGAAAGCGACAACTTCGTTTAGCGCAGCGGGACGACAATTGACGCTTTCCGTCCGGAGGAGAAAAAACAATTTTTTTAGTAGTAAGTAGGTAAGTATACTAAATTCTAAAAAACAAAGTGGCAAAAAGATTGTGTGTGTCGGAACAGACATAAATAAATACTTTACTTATATAAATGATCATAAAAAATCTAAAATTAGTTTGATCTTAGATAAAATAACACAATCATTCTTTAGGGTAGACCCGGGTTAATTGTAACACGGGTTAATAGTAACATTGGCGATATTTCGGTAACTAAACAAGGCAAGGATGTGTGTGTGCAAAGAGGTGATGGCTCTTGCATGTCCGGACTTACTCTCCAATTGCCGTGTGTGCAACGTGGAGGTGTCTTGTGTTACAGAGGAATGAATTTTATGTGCGGTCGTTGTAAATATTTTCGATCAATTCATTACGTTGTAACTTCTGAAATAATCCATGTTTTAAACAGATATTACTATCACAGGTTGAAATAAGAACTAGAGAATGCTACAGATGACGAGAAGTTCATTATTTTCGTTTGTATCATAGCTTTTTTATGATTTTTTCTAAAAATTGACACCAAGGGATAATTGTAACACTTTTGATGGGGTTGATTGTAACGTTACAATTAACACTGTGTTACAATTGACCCATGATCAATTTTTATAATTAAGATGGTTTGAAAATACTCTGACAGCAATGTTGACCACTAACTTGCCTCCACCAACCCGCACCAACCGCAGCGTTGGATGGAGAACGGCCGCTCCCTCTAACTCTAATTTAGATTGATTTTTTAGTATGCGATGTGGAATATTATTTGGTAAGCTTGCTTCTTAATTTAACTTCAAATTAAAAGAGTACACAATGAAATTGCAGTCGTGATTTTGACAGAATTATATGTCGTTTGATTACACTTTAAACGTAAATAAATCCACGTGACCAGGTATAATAGTAACACTTGGTTAATTGTAACAGCTTCGTTTGTATGAAAACATTTATGGTTGATTAAGATATACGAGAGTTAAGGTTTTTAGTTTATTTAAATGCTATTATATATAGTTACCTAAAGTGATTAAAAATCTGTAGGAATTGTTTCACATTTTTAGTTTAAAGCAATAAAACTCTAAGATATTTTACCGTTAAATTTTATAAAAACTGTTCATAATATTCTAATGCGATAAAAAGATTACTAATAAAGAAGAGGTAAGTTACTTGATGGTAAATAAATAAGACCGATTTATTGATTATTTTGGGTTTTATTTAAATTTAAAAATCTGTTACAAATGACCCGGGGTAAGGGTTAATTGTAACATTGGTCACTGTTCACATCAAGAGCAAATTACGAAAGGTTCTATAAGACTTAAGAACACTTTGAATATAAAATCTTGTACGTTAAGAAACTGCCTTTCTTAATGTGTATGTACCGTTTCTTAGATATGAATAGTTTATCCGCAATCGAGGTAGAAGTAAAAACTGTTACTATCAATCCGGGTCTACCCTATCTAAAATCATCGGAGCAAATCTTGGGATTTCCTATCTGTACATCTGTTTTTCATCAGTTATTCTTCAATTAAAATTATAAATCACAAAGTGTAGGTACCAGTTTTTGTTGTTTTTTTTTTAAATGTAAGTACTTTGTTCTACTATTGCTAAATACCAGTTACTGATTTGTATTCGATTAAGGGCCTGTTTCACCACTTTTGGATTTAAGTTTTTGTTAGCTATCTGATCTGATAGCCGTGATTACCGATTGTCGTTTAGAAATTGTTATAAGGTACTAAATGACAAATATAAAAACCGAAGTCTTACAGATCACAAACCGCCATAGAAAAAAAAATTGTCTGAAATTTTTAAATTTCGAGGTTACTGTTTTTTTTTTCTATACCTACTGTCACGTTCTTCACCTTAGTTCAATGCCCATAGGTACGTATTAGTTAGACTGTCTAAAGTTTCCATACAAAGCTATAAGACCAGATGAAAAAGTCAACTTTGATTGGTCTTATAAGAGCTATAGCTTTGCTTAATCTTAACAAACAACTAAATATGCTGACACTTTTTTAAGGGGATGATCAGACCATTAAACTTAACAACTTTCTCTATGGGACCAACATCGAAATCGAGAAAAAAAAATCAGCTGTCCCATACAAAACTGCAAACCGACTCGACCCAAATGTATGGGACAGCAGATTTTTTTTTCGCGATTTCGATGTTGGTCCCATAGAGAAAGATGTTCAATTTGATCGTCTGATCATCCTTTTAAAAAGTGTCTGCATATTAAGAAGGACCCTATAGCCACGGACCTGAAAGAAATACGGACCGAGTATTGCACTAAAAAGATGTGAAGCATGCAAGGTAATACAATCTCGTTTGTTCTACAAGGGACCTACACTCACACAGATGCACTAGCTCTAGGCGCAGGTCCGACAACCCGTCACCTTATGTACCGCGTGACAGCACGCACACAAAAGAAATGGGTGCTTCACTCATGATTAGATGACATTCCGTTCTGTTCTTCTTTTATTTAAGTCTGTGCCTATAGGTGCATCAAGGCTTCCGCACATTGCAGCGATATTATCGAGCGATTTTATCGAGCGATATTATCGACAGCGATATCGCGACACCTTACACACTGCAACGATTCCGCGATTCACATCACGCATGCGCCCTTCACTGAATGTAGTAGAAAGAGATTGCGTCAGGTTGCGATAATATCGCGGCAGTGTGTGGGATCGAGCGCGTCCCCATACAAAATGTACTGAGAACAATTATCGCAAAATCGCAGCGATATTATCGCTCGATAATATCGCGGCAGTGTGTAGGCTCGCGCGCGTCCCCATACAAAATGTACTGAGAACAATTATCGCAAAATCGCAGCGATATTATCGCTCGATAATATCGCGGCAGTGTGTAGGATCGCGCGCGTCCCCATACAAAATGTACTGAGAACAATTATCGCAAAATCGCAGCGATAATATCGCTCGATAATATCGCTGCAATGAGCAGAGGCCTTAAATTTACGGACATAGTCGTGATGTTTCTCAAGTCAATGTCACCAGATAACGTTGACAATCAATGTCATGTCACCGCGCGGCTGTGGGAATCGAACCGGCGACCTTGTGTACCAAGTCCTGAAGTAATTAACTACCTTTTTGACTTGCCAATTATGACCTTTTTATTTTGCAATAGTTGTATGTTAATATTTAGTTCGATCAATCTTGATCTATTCTGTCAAATGTTTAGTTTCAAGTACAGTTGGACTGATAAAAATGTGATAAAAAATTTGCCTAATATCTAACTAAACACAAAAAAAATTATCAATCAAATATAATATCTAGGTCCTTCTTAATACGCTGACATTGACTTAATAACTGAATAACTATTCTATGGGACCAACATCAAAATCGCGAAAAAAAAACAGCTGTCCCATATATTTTGGATTGAAATTGAAATTGTATTTATTCGTAAACATAGGTTGTGACAGCAGATTTTTTTGTGCTCCAGTCAGTATGCTCCCATAGTAAAAGTAGTTCAGTTTGGTGGGTAGACTCCTATGCTAATGATATCAATTTCACCCTGTAAGTAATTATGTTCAATCGAATATTAGCCCGCCTCGAGTCAAAATTAAAGGCTTCCGCACATTGCAGCGATATTATCGAGCGATATCGCGACACCTTACACACTGCAGCGATTCCGCGATTCGCTTCACGCATGCACACCACTGAATATAGTAGAAAGAGATTGCGTCAGGTTGCGGTAATATCGGGGCAGTGTGTGGGATCGAGAGCGTCCCCATACAAAATGTACTGAGAACAATTATCGCAAAATCACAGCGATATTATCGGTTGATAATATCGCGGCAGTGTGTAGGATCGAGCGCGTCCCCATACAAAATGTACTGAGAACGATTATCGCAAAATCGCAGCGATAATATCGCTCGATAATATCGCTGCAATGAGCGGAGGCCTTAAATGTGCCCATCACGCTCGTAGCGTTTCTGTGCTCCATTAATGTAGCTGACTCTACATTACCTAAACTTCGAATGCAGCTGCATTTTAGATTTAAACTTAGACAAGATTTTGTAGTCGACCTACTTACGTTTCTACCAAATGGTTAACAGTTGTAGCATGCCATTATACTTAACTAGCTAAACACGTGGCTGCGTGTGCGCATTAAAATTACATCTTAGTTTAATTGCATCGTTAACCTGTAGTTTGCGGACAACGATGAGTGAATCAGTAAACAATAGAAGATTAGCAATATAAAGATATTTTGATGTTAAAGGTACTAATTTCTATGGGCGTACCCAGGTTTTTACCTAAGGGAAGGGGGCAAATCAGAAACTTCTTGTCAATATACAGGGTGAATTTGATATCATTAGCATCCTTTTAAACTAAGAGTCTACCCATCAAACTGAACAACTTTTACTATGGGAGCAAACCGATCGGAGCAGAAAAAATATCTGCTGTTCCATACTAAACTGCAATGCCTACTTGACTCAAATGATGGTACATTGATTGAACACAACCTGTCAATAGATTTACTACTGATTAGGTAGGAACCGATAGATTTTATGTTATACCTTTTATGTCTAGTAATTTTAAACTAGGACATAGCCCAGGTGGTTAAGATTTAGTGTTAGTATTCAATCACTGTGTGTTTAGGTCTGACCTAGGTCTTAAATAAGCTGTGATATTTTTGTTAAACATTTTGTTATTATTTCGGAGTGTAGTGTAGCCTTCATTTTCAGATGTGTCAGTGTTTAATTATTTAATTTTACTGAAATACGAGTCGAGTCACGTTGCAGGGTTTGCCTCGAACACTTGTGTCTCGCGTGGTGTTCGCGCGGTTCGCGTCTCAGCCTGCCACGAGGCTCCTAAATCCTTCTCAGTTGTTCTTACTCAAAAACAATCCTCGAGATTGGATAGACACTCCCTCAATTAACTTGACACTGGCGAAATCTAACAAGGAAACGCCATTAAATAAAAATAGAATAGAACACGAGTCTGCTGTGGGCTATCAACAGAGGTCGCCACTAAAAGAGAGGCATAGATAATTAATTCTCTTGATTGGACAAGTTCTAAACACGGACCTGAAAAAAAGACGGACGTAATGTGACACTAAAAAGATGTGAAGCATGCAAGGTTTCGTTTGTTCTACAAGGGACCTACACTCACACAGATGCACTATCTCTAGGCGCAGGTCCGACACCCGTCACCATTATGTGCCGCGTGACAGCACGCACACAAAAGAAATGGGTGCTTCACTCGTGATTAGACGAGATGACGTCCGTCTTTTTTTCAGGTCCGTGGTTCTAAATATATTTTTTTTCTATTTTAAAAACAGTAATATTCCCAGGACTTAAATTGGCGCCAGTTTAAAAAATGGTACCTAATACTCAATTTTGAATTTCTATTTCTTTTTGTTACAGGTCGAAAAAGCCATAAACAGAAGAGCATGCACAAAATTTAAAAAGAAAACACAATTCAAATAAAGAACAAGATGGCGCCTCAAGAGCGAACTCCTTGTTGCGAGCAAGAGGACGATTCCCGCCAAAATTCCATAGACAATAACCTGTCAAACATAGATTTAAGCGGCGGCTTCGTGAACAAAGCCTACGTTAATGATAGCACAGATGTTGCTAGCAACAAAATGCATAGTATACAAGAAAATGTGGAAAATAATTTAAAAGAAAAAAAGGCAACAGACTTCGATGACTTACTGCCATACGTAGGAGAGTTTGGACTTTACCAGAAGATATTGTTTCTGCTCATGATCCCATTTGCATTTTTCGTCGCCTTTGTGTACTTTTCACAAATATTTATGACGTTAGTTCCTGAACAACATTGGTGCTGGGTTCCTGAGTTGGCGAATTTGACTGTTGAAGAGAGGTAAGTCTTTTCAATTAGAAATTCTAATATACCTACTTATCTTACCCATTTAGCTATTCTGTATGTTCTGTACTACATGACAAAAAAACGTCATGGGCCAGTCATGTGGATACGAGAAGAGCGGGCGGAGGAAAGAATAATCTAGTGATTTACAGTGCGACATAAAAGAGTAGAAAATAAATGAATGAGGGCTCTGCCTCCACGCAAGAACGTCAAAATCACTCATAAGCTGGCAAGACCGCCCTACAATTTGTTCTAAAATATTTAGTTCCTGCTGTCACCGTTTTCTACTCTTTTATGTCGCACTGTAGTAGAGTGAGGTGCGGCGACATCACCACTCTTAAATGGATGGATCAGCATAATGAGGTGCAGTGTCTCCTCTAATATGTAGCACATCATACCTCAATGACAAACCGAGCAATTGGTTTTGTGGGATTCATTGTCATTGTTTTCATTGTAACCTATGTAATAATAATAAATAAATAAACAATTAAAAAAAAAAATGGAACCAAATGATGTCTAGTTAGTGTAATAAGTATGGGGCACTTTGCCACACCTTGAAAATGAAGCATGCCGGTCGATGTTGTTCCTGTATGGAAAAGCCAGCCTTTTCACAAACACAAACGGGTGTAAAATTTAGACGTATTTAAGATTTGATTTGAGATGAGATGATGATGATGACCTACTACTTAATAGAAAAAAAAAATCGTTTTTTTAGAAATTATTTTATTAACTAACCAGTTCTCTTACCATTTTTGTTTGATAAAGTAATTCCTTCTGTAAGTAGTTAGTTTTAATTTTCTAAAAGCCACCTTAACATTTATTTTTATAGATACACTAACTAAGTAGTTGGGTAGGTAATCAGTAAACTTTAAACTAAAATTACCTTACGGAAATCAATTTAGTCACTCCATAAAAGCACGAGTTAAAATTTATAACCTTGAGTTTGTCATTAGTTAAATTATAATTATTAAATTGCATTATTAATTAAATTATTCTTAATGTTGACGTCATAATTATGTTATAAAAAGGTTTGGGTCAAGTAAAGTGATAAATACACTCTCATCTTATATTGGAGGCAAAAGTACTCAAGTTAAGTCTCAAGACAGGTAATCGAAGTCGTCCGATGGATCGATCGAACTTAAGTGCATTCACACACGATGACGCACTGACGGAGCGGCAGATGTCAGTCCATAGAACCACAGCCGGCGCGTCAATGCGTCACCGTGTGTGCTTCTACGTGCGGTTTCATGCAACTCCCTGCTTCACAAATGACGGACTGACGTCTGCCGCTGCGTCAATGCATCATCGTGTGTGAACGCACTAAGCCTAGTTTGGACTAAACGATTAGTCTTACATTGTCATAAAAAGGCTGAAAGTCACCAAGAAGAGGGCAATGAAGAGGGCTACGCTCGGAGTTTCTCTGCGAGATCTAATCAGAAATGAAGAGATTCGCAGATGAATCAGAGTAGCTGACGTAGCCCAAAGAATTGCTAAACTAAAGTGGCAATGGGCGGGGCACATTGCTCGCAGAACCGATGGCTGATGAGGCCGAAGAGTTGTAGAGTGGCGACCGCGTACCGGAAAGCGCAGCGTGGGTAGGGACTGAGTCCCCCACAAGGTGGTCCGACGACCTGGTGAAGGCGGCGGGAAAACCTACTCGATTTGGATTAAGTAGACTTGCAGTTTTGAATGGTCCTGGTTTCAATCCTCACGGACGACATGCTATTACCAATTAGTTTCTACAACTTATGTACGTAATACTATACCGTCTGCTCTCAAACGGCGAAGGAAAACATCGTGAGGAAACCTGCATACGCTGAAGAAGAAATTCTGATGCGTATGTGAAAGTCTACCAATCCGCACTGTGCACGCGTGGTGGACTAACGTAACGCCCATACCCCTCCTTAAGGGTTATAGACCTATGCCCTGCAGTGGGACGTTTATAGGTTGATGATGATGATATCCTATAAATACAGCTATCTCCTGTTGGGGTGGCTAGAGAAAACAGATGTCTATCATCTAACAAGCCTTGTCCTTTTTTTTGCTTCAATCTGCAATCATCAATACGGTCAATAAAAACTGATACTAGTTCAACTAGTATGAAATATCCGTGGTATTTTATGCAGTACCTAACTATTAGATAAATTATGCCAACTTCTTTTATAACTAACGTAACAAATAGTGCAAAAAAACTGCTGTTAAATATTTAAATATATGGAACAGGAACTTTGGTCTGCTCTAATTTGAAAGCCAATATTAATGATTCATTATTATAGCATGTTTTTAAAGCTTCCGTGTTGCTGATTGATTATAGTGAGATTAAACACGAAGCGAAAAAATCGGTGGTTGGCATAGGCGTAGCAAGGGGGGGAGCCGGGTGGGCCCGGCCCACCCCAGAATACTTCTGGCCCACCCCAGAAATCAAATGAATCACTTACTAAAAATAAGAGATATCAATAGGTAATGAAAAATAAACACGAAATTATTTTCTTGTGTTTCGTTTCTCATGCACACTTTCTTGAAAAGTCAATGTGGTCGCAAATTACTTTGGCAAAATCTTGCAAATCTTGAAGCAAAAACTTGAGCTCGCTTCGCTCGCTCCTGTTTTTAGAACATACTGCTCTGATCTTATTTATATTGCTGTAAAATCGCGAGCTCGCTTCGCTCGCTCCAGAATTGGGTAAAATGTCGAGCTCGCTTAGCTCGCTCTAGGTTTTGGCTCGTTTCTTGTCATAGAGTAGTTAAATCTTAAGTTTGCTTTGCTCGTTCCATCTTTTAGGTCGTAAAAAACTCGAGCTCGCTTCGCTCGCTCCAGGATTTAAATCGTATTACACTGATATCACTATATTGAAATAAAATCTCGAGCTCACTCCGCTTTGTTCGCTCCAGAATTCAGTGAAATATCGAGCTCGCTTCGCTCGCTCTAGGTTTTAGTTTTTATTACATCAACCACGCCTGGGCCTGGCCCACCCTGGGAAAAAACCATTGCTACGCCCATGGTGGTTGGTCCAGTGGCGAGTAACCTTGCCTGCCGTGCAGGAGGCGATGGTTCGATCCCCGTCCAGGCGGACTCGTACCAATGAGTTTTTCGGAATTTACTTACGATTTGTAACACCACTGGCTTTACGGTGAAGGAAAACATCGTGAGGAAACCTGCATGCTTCAATTTCGAGGCATGTATTGTACCCACTGTCCATTATAAGTGGCGACGGGTTTACTCGCCGTCACACTGGACAAAGTTTCGGTACTACTGGTGAAACGTAGATGTTCTGATGTTTCAGAATATCTCTGACTACCCCCTCGGGGAATATAGTCGTGAGCATATGATGATGATGACTGTATCTGACGCCACCTCCGATCGTATCGGTCTCCCGTTCCATCAGACATAGGAGGGAAAGAACAAGAGTGAACTACTTTTTTGAACTACTCCGATCCGAATCCGATGAAATGTATGGACATTTATCACATATTCGATTCAAGACAGAATTATGAATGTGACTCAAAATTCATACTTTTTTTGAAGATTAGTTTTTTCCGGATTCAGATCGGACGAAGTGCGAAACCGCTCCTAGTGTTTAGAAATATAGGTTGCTAATGAGTCAGCCAATACGGAAGTTTATTTTTTATTACTTTTTTTGCATTCTTTATTATGGTAATCTTAGCTAAGCAAAAAACGAAACATACACCTAATCTTATTGTATAATGTTACTACGAGACGAAAAAAAATAGGTCAGTATTCAATGCCAAATTGTTTTTGTGTTAATTTATGTCTAAATATTGGGTAGTTTAAATTCATTTGCAAATCTGAACATTTTATAGCACATTTGTGTCCCATGACGCTTATATTATACAGGATCCGGGATGGTCAGGAGTGCGATTTTTGAATCTCATTCGGTGAGCTCAGCAGTTAAAAATGTGAAAATTACTATGGAGATACGCATCTTTCTTCTGTTGACTAGCCTTTCAAAAATCATACTCAAGGAGAGCTATTTTTGAAAGTCAAAACAGCAGTAGAAATATGCGTATCTCCATAGTAATTTTCACATTTTTAACTGCTGAGCTCACCGAATGAGATTCAAAAATCGCACTCCTGACCATCAAACTGAACAACTTTCTATATGGGACCCTAAGGTCAAAACGGCGAAAAAATATCGATTGTTCCATACAAAACTGCAATCCTACAAATGTAATGAAATAATTATGCACGTTTTGTGGGCTTTACAAAGGTGCCCAGCTGGAAAAGACAGCATTATACTGCCTACACCACACTGCAGGGCACAGGCCTACCCTCAGGGAGGGTGATGGGCGTTAGTCCACCACGCGTGCACAATGCGGATTGGTAGACTTCACATACGCATCAGAATTTCTTCTTCAGCGTATGCAAGTTTCCTCTCGATGTTTTCCTTCACCGTTTGAGAGCAGTCGGTATTACGTGCATAAGTTAGAAAAACTCATTCGTACATGGCATGTCGTCTGGACCTCATGGTCCATACCTCTCCGCAGCGCACCACCGAGCTCTCAAGAGTTAAGGGGGTGCTTCTTAGCAAACTGAACAACTTTTCCTTTAAAACCAACACCGAAATCGCGAAAAAAACCACCGAAACGCTTTTCCATTGATAATGTCAAAAACTACTCGACCACGCACGCCGCAAAATGGTCGGTAGGTTAGAAAAAAAAGATTTTTTTATTTTTTATTCATAATAAACGGGTAATTTGCGCTTGGCTTCAGCTCACCTGATGGAAAGTGTAGATGAAGCCGAGGATGTAACGCGCTCACCCAGAAAAACCCTAGCGTAATAGTAGGTGGAAATACCTCGGAGGCATCTTTTATTTTTCATTTTACGACTAGATTTATACCTACCATTTACCGAAACTAAAGTCATACCTCAGTTTTTTTGGATAGTTTATCTAGTGAAATCATAAACTTAATACACGATTGGAATTACTTCACTCGATAGAAAATCGTCACAAAGATGACTTATTTTCATGCATTTTTAAACATTTTTCTCGTTTTAGAAGCACTTAAAATAGTTTCAGATTTTTTGCATTTATACTCACATATTCACCATTAGTTTAACTAGTGAAATCATAAAAAAAATCTAGAAAAAGTAGGTACTTTGGTTAGTTCTTTTTAATCGAAAATACGGCTCACGCACACACTTTTCGGAGCGCTGGGCAATCGCGTTTCTCATAGAAAATATTCGTCGGGACCTATGGCCCCTTAATTCTTCTTTTAAAATATCCTGATTGTATTTTCTTGGGAAAATATACGCAGGGAGAGTGTTCCGGTTCTCATTATAAAAGATGTTTAGTTTGACGGTCTGCAGGACCCCGTACCGTATTGTAAGGTATTACCTATTTAAGTTTAAACTCTGTATAATTTTAATGAGTACATAATTAAATCAAAATTTGATAAAAAAACATCCTTCTTTAGCTCAAAAAACAAATACAAAACCGTAATTGTTGTATTAAATGACCTAGTCACAATTACATGTACTTACACGATTTAAAATTTAATTGCTTTATCCACTAAAACCTTACAATTAAAAACCTGCATTAAAAAAGAAATTAATAAAAACATTTAGTATTGGAATTTTTGGCAAAAATGAGCGTAAACGGTCGTATCCGGTTATTTTTTTTAGTTTAACCTTGTCTTCGGTTAGCGGATATCCAACTGTCAGATTTTATCCGATATGAGGTATATCATTAGTATGGCATAACGAGGTGGTGTTGCTTCAATTATGTAATATTACAAACATATAGACGTAAAGCCGTGGTGGTCCAGTGGCGAGTAACCTTGCCTGCCGTGCAGGAGGCGATGGTTCGATCCCCGTCCATGCCGACTCGTACCAATGAGTTTTTCGGAATTTATGTACGATTTGTAACACCACTGGCTTTTCGGTGAAGGAAAACATCGTGAGGAAACCTGCATGCTTCAATTTCGAGGCATGTATTGTACCCACTGTCCATTACAAGTGGCGACGGGCTCACCCCCCGTCACACTGGACAGAGTTTCGGTACTACTGGTGGTGAAACGTGGATGTTCTGAGGTTTCAGAATATCTCTGAGTACCCCCTCGGGGAATATAGTCATGAGCATATGCTATATAGACGTAATATGGATCTTGTTGCAACTAGGGATTACTTTTATGCGTTCAGATGCTTTTGTATACTTTTTTATTTATTTATAATTAATGGCTTTTTGCTTGTGCGTTGCACCGCATTTCCGCCAGTGTCAAGTGTAATTTATGGGAGTATCTATCCCAATCTCAGGGATTGTTTTTGTTCAAGAACAAGAAGAGATTGAGGATTGCGGAGCCTCGTGGCAGGCAAAAACGCGACCCGCGAAAACCACGCGAGACGTGTGCTCGGGTCAATTCCTGCAACGTGACTCCCTTTTTTATACTTATTAGGTACTGGAAAAAATTAGGTCAGAGTTTCACAATGTTAAGGTTAAGGTTTCCTCTTTTTTTTTATTGCTACCTATGTAGCAACGTTTTTCCTTTTAATCGGTGGTTTCTTTTAAACCGATTTTTTTCCTGGCGGGTCTTGTTAGGTCCCTGAGTCAGTAATCGAAAAAAAAAAACCATCTGGATTGGTATTTTTGAAAGTCATACGTTGAACTCAGCAGTAGAAAATGTCTATTAAACAAAATTGAATTGAAATTGCTCCAAAGCAGCTCAATTCAGCTTCCAAATTGCTCCAGGGAATGAGAGACTAGACCCAGGGGAACAGTTGCCTATCCCTGTCCCGTCGTTTAGAATAGCAAGAGCGCTCAAACCTGGGTGACCGGGACGCGGGATGCGAAGCGGGAGGGAGTGTCTACGAAACTCGGCCTCCAAACCTACGCAACTGCGACGTGGGACGCGAACTGCATTCTTATCTTCATATTATCGTGTAGATATGGTTCAGCTCAAAAAGTGCCAGTGCCAAGTGGTAAGAATAAAATGGTTACAAAGTTACCCAAAACTAGGAAGTAGCCCCTTAACCAAAGTTCCTGATTTCCCCTCATCTTCGTGAATGAAAATTCACTGTCCTCTGTCCAAAGCTCACAAGCAAATATTGCACTTACACATTTATAGAGACAAGTGGGAAAAAAACGTGATAGTTGAAGAATTCTTAACAAGAAGCTAATGATAGGATTTAAAACAACTAGGCTATAATTACAAATCAACAAATAACTCTGTCTCTATTACATTAAACGTTTTTGATCCATATTCAGTTAAACAAAGAAATAAGTATAGTTAATATAATTTGATTGACCTATTAGCAGATGATTAGATGAGAACTGTTACGTGTATCACGGAATAGAACTATACGAGGAAGCCATTAGCAGAGTTTAACGTAACGCCCAGGCTTTTTCGACCAAACATCAAGGTGCGTTCATACGCGTGCCACCCGGCCCGGCAAGCTTAGGCAATTCGCTGTACATTGAGGCTTTTATAAAGTTAAGTAGTAATAATCACTTTACAGACGAGTCGATGTACAGCGAACTGCTTAAGCTTGCCGGGCTGCGCGGCGTGCATGTGAACCCAGCATTAGCTTACTGCCCGTATGCCTCTATAATTATAGGACGATTGTTAATAGATCAAAGTAAAGTTAATGGATAGGCCTTACGCGAACATTTCAAACCAGAAAAATGAGGCAAGACAAATGAATGGTATACTTCAAATTTGTATAAAATTGACCTAGATTTGACAGATAAATGTGATAGTTTGTATGGACCAATTTCCCTAGACCCTATCCATTAATTTCACTGTCACCTTTAATGTTAGTGTTCCAAGTACAAAAAAGGTTTTTTATATTTCTGGTCGGGCTTTACACATGCCTACTTGTAAACATTTCTCATTTGTATGAAATTACAGCTATTGTGTCCAAGGTGTTGTACTGTGAAGTACCGGTAAAACGAGGTGACTGAGAATTGGGGCGACTTTGATGATATACTTAACCACAGATTTTATAAAATAAAATAAAAATAAAATAAACTTAACTGAAAATTGCAGCACGATTGTAAACTCTGCGAAAACAGAACGCAGCCGTATATTCTTTTTTGTGATGGCATTATTGACAGTTCGTCCATTTTTACCAAATCTTCAAGGATGTAACATGAGACTGAGTGGTTAAAATAATTTGATAAAGTTTGTAGTAAATATTCGCAGAAAAAAGATTCCTGTTAGGGGTGACTTTCCAAAGCAATGAGAAAAACGACTGGTAACAAAGTACCAGTTTTTCTTTTTTTTATCTACGAAATTAACATACATAATTTTATTTTTAAATATTATCATAAGGATAGTCGTCACTACTGTATTTTTTTTAAATTTTTAAAACCATTTTTTTTATTTTTTTTTATTTTTAAATTATAGTCACCTCGTTTTACGAAAGGTACCTATTTATTTTGTTAAACACCCTGTATTTAATGTTACATACTTACGATAACAGTTTAAACAAACGTTTTTTTTTTAATAGTTAATGATGTCACAAAGCAACATTCATAGTTTTTAATCGAGGTATTAAATTATGTAGCAATTATGTCTAATTGCTAATGTAACTCGTGTTTGTTAAAGTCTTGGCCAAGTGTAGGTATATATAGGTTCCAACTTAATACGCTGACACTTTTTTAAGGGGATGATCAGATCATCAAACTGAACAATTTTCTCTATAGGACCAACATCGAAATCGTGAAAAAAAATCAGCTGTCCCAAACATTTGGCTCACGTAGGTTTGCAGTTTTGTATGGAACTGCAAATTTTTTTCACCATTTCGATGTTGGCACCAAGGTTGGTCGGTGGCGCGTTGCGGAGAGCTATGGAAAATCAATCTTGAGGTACGGGTTCGAATCCGCACGGACCACATGCGATGTACTTTTTCTAGCTTATGTACTTAGTACCGGCTGCTCTCTGAGAAAACCTACATACGCTGAAGAAGACATTCCGATGCGTATGTGAAGTCTACCAATCCGCATTGTGCACGCGTGGTGGACTAACGCCCATACACTCTCCCTGAAGGTAGGCCTACGGCAGGGCCGTAGCTAGGGGGGGCATCGTGGGGCAATGCCCTACCTTAAAATACCAATGCCCTACCTTAAAAATCACCCAACCATTACTTCTTTCCTACATGGGCAACGTCTTTACTATATGGGCAAGTAGGGCATTTGCTCCCTTACAAAACTGACAGAATTCTGGTCACAACAAAATTCCAGTGCTGTGAAATTTCGGGCTCGCTTCGCTCGCTCCAGCCTTTAAATTGTTTTTTTAAGTGAACTCGGACTGATACTGTTTTTAGACTTGGTGTGTGAAATTTCGAGCTCGCTTCGCTCGCTCCAGCCTATGGTATTGTGCCGTATGAGTTACCAACACCGTTTTAAGTCCTGGAGTGTGAAATTTTAAGCTCGCTTCGCTCGCTCCAGCCTATGGTATTGTGCCGTATGAGTTACCAACACCGTTTTAAGTCCTGGAGTGTGAAATTTTAAGCTCGCTTCCCTCGCTCCAGCCTATGATTATTATGAGCGTAGGTAGGCTAATGGAACACAAATGCCAACACCGTTTTGAGTCTTGGACCGTGAAATTTCGAGCTCTCTTCGCTCGCTCCAGCCTATGATATTATGAGCGTAGTTAGGCTAATGGAACTCATACCAACACCGTTTTGAGTTTTGGAGTGTGAAATTTCGAGCTCGCTTCGCTAGCGCCAGCCTATGATATTATGAGCGTAGTTAGGCTAATGGAACTCATACCAACACAGTTTTGAGTTTTGGAGTGTGAAATTTCGAGCTCGCTGCGCTCGCTCCAGCCTATAATATTACGAGCGTAGGTAGACTAATGGAACGCATACCAGCACCGTTTTGAGTGTGAAATTTCGAGCTCGCTTCGCTCGCTCCAGCCTTTGAGTGGTGTCGAAGGGGAGGATAGGTAGGCTAATGGATCTCAGTATCACCATCGTTTTGAGACTTGGTAGTTATGTTCTTTTCTCATCTCATCCAAAAAAAACTGCTCTTTGCTTCCGCCCTACCTTAAACCTCCTATGCCCTACCTTCAATCCAGTCCTAGCTACGGCCCTGGCCTACGGCCTGTGCCCTGCAGTGGGACGTATTATAGGCTGCGATGATGATGATGATGATGACCATAATAAAAAAAGTCATTCAGTTTGACGGTCTGATCATCCCTTTAAAAAAGTGTCAGCATATTAAGGACCATATACAACGTGTATGAATTAACGCAAAACTAGAAAGTAGGTACTTAGTTTGTTTAGAATCGAGAGCAGAATCGAATTATCACGGCTTTAACTTAAGTATTGTTATTAAAATATTAAATAATTTGTTTGTAAATTTCAAAATTTATTGAACTCGATCTCAACCCACCGCTCGGGCAATCTCACCCTACTTACTACCAAAACAAGATTCTAAAATGAGCACGTTAGCGCTTTCATTCATTGCTGAAATGATAACAAATCATTTTTGCCTCAAAACTTAAAATGCGAATAACTTTAAATTTTAACCATCAAAATAATGAAATTATTGTTTCAATCTAATTATTTTGTTATAAATCAGTTGGGATGTATGAGGTTTGGCGCTTATTCATTAACACGTTGTGTATTATGCAGTTTTCACGATAACAATAGATAAATCTGTATTTTTTAGACAAAAAATACAATAAAAATTTAAACCAAAATTCCCAGACTGTCTGCCGCCAATCTTTATCTAAACATGACCTCTAATCAAAGGTCAAGAATAACAAAGGTCATTGAATTCGTGCAATTCGCACAGGGTCATATCTAATCGACCGGTTAAATTACGATTCTATTTTGTCAGAGTTAAGTTCCGTTCGTTTTTTACGGTTCATTTTAACTTACTACTGTTTCCTACGGCGTTTCCTTATAGGAAGCAGGACGGTGTTAATTATGGGTTAGAAAGGAAATAGGTGGACTTTTTCTTAAACGGAAAGAAGCGATATTGTAATTCTTTGCTTATACGGGGTGTAAAAAGATACGCTAGTAATATTTAAGGGGGTGGTAGACCATCAGACTGAAAAACTTTCACTATGGACACAACGTCGATTTTTTTCTTAAAACTGCTGTCCCATACATTTGAGTCTTGTTGGTAGGTACTGAAGTTTTGTAGGTTGGTTTTGAATGTTCAGTTTGATGGTTTAAACCAGTAGTCCAATCATTTTAGGGTTTGACCCTATTCTATTCTATTCTTAATTAATGGCGTTTCCTTGTTAGATTTCGCCAGTGTCAAGTGTTGAGGATATACTTATTAGATATTGTACGGTACAATAGGATATGGCGATCTCAAAGCCCCGTTTTTAAACAAAAACACACTATAGTCCGTTCGCGTTAAGAAAATAGTGATTTCAGTTTTAAAATTTATTGTTGAACGAGTCACGCAAAATACACAACCGTTTTGTTCGAAGGTCAGATTTCAACTGGTCACTGTGAACTGGTCACTGTGAACAAAACGGTTGTGTATTTTGCGTGACTCGTTCAACAATAAATTTTAAAACTGAAATCACTATTTTCTTAACGCGGACGGACTATAGAAACCGCCATAAAACGGCGGAGCCACGTGGCTGTCAAAATCGCAAGCCGACGAGACGTCCTCTTCAGCCACGTCACTCCGGTTTGACCCTAACAATAATTCATCTATCGCTGAAACTTTTCAGTGCGATAAAGTAAAGTATACAGATTACGGTTGACAAATAATCTAGGTTTAATTTTTTCCGGTCCTAGATTATTTGTCAACCGTAATCTGTATACTTTACTTTATCACACTGCAAAGTTTCAGCGATACCTAGATGAATTATTGTTAGGGTGTCCATACAAGGAAACTCTAAAATGACTGGAATACAGTGTTCGAAGTGATAATTATCATTGATAATTATGTATTATGGATAGTATTGAAAATATTACCAGACTTCGTTTGTATGCATATCATATTTGCCATTGCAGTTTTAATCAATGTCAACTTTTGAAACAGACAAATAAATCTCTGAAACTATTATCGTCGCAGACCTTCAGTTTGTGCAATTATTATTTTGTTTTTAATTTCCGTCATGAATGTTTCCTAGTAAAGACTCGAGCAAGTCACGACCGAATTTAAAAACCGGACAAGTGTGAGTTTGACTCGCGTACGGAGGGTTCCGTACCACTTACGGTAGTAATTATAGTAAGTTATAGCCTATAATAATAGTGTATCATGTTGTGCGCTCGGAGATGGTATCCGCCATGTGTATCCCTTACATTTAGATTAACTTGTCTTTTGAACGGGCCTCTACATGTTGGCTTCGGCTCCATGCACGCCTTCCAAAGGTCCGGGACTTAATTGCCCGTGATTACGGATCATAATAATATAATAATAATAAATTTATTTCACAAATGGTACAAAGGTTTTCACTTACACGAAATCTTACAGTAGTCGTTATAAATTTGTACATAGTCACATTATAATGGACCTCCAACTCCTTATGTCTAGGTAACTTAAGACCTGTGCATCAGGAGTCGTCGTTCCTCTAACATCTATTAGGAGCCAAGTAAAAGTAAAAGTAAAAGTAAAAGGGTGATTACAATTTTTAAAACTAAATAGTTTTAATATGGGCAGTGTGTGTGTATTTATCTGTGGGGGTGTGTGTGTGTGTGTGTGTGAATTAGTTGAGTGGAGGTTGTTTAAAAAATATTTTAGGTTTGTATTTCTGGAAGAATAGAATATAATAGAATCCCACTGCAGGGCAAAGGCCTCCTCTCACGAATAAGGGTGAGAGGGAGTGGGCCATACTCCACCACGCGGGCCCAGTGCGTGTTGGTGGAGGCAAGGTAGTGGTCAACTTGCTGTCAGAGAATTTTCAAGCCGCCTCATAAGGCCTCTGACTTGGCTTAACGAATAGTTACAACGCTATCTGACGGAACTATCCGAGACCAACTGCTTAACGTGCCTTCCGAAGCACGGAAACGCTCGAGATGAAATACCACTAAACAGTCAGCCATCCAAAGACTGACCGGACCTGACGTTGCTTAACTTCGGTGATCGTTTCCAATACCGAAGCTCCACTACGCCAACGAGCGCTTCAATAATTATGTATATGTACTCAATGCTATAATCCCACCAAAGTGGCTTGTAAAGACATTTCTTTAATGAAGTATGATGGCCCCTTAATTTATAACGATAAATTTGAGAAACAGTTTGTGAGCAGTCAGTTGGTATTATTCAATTCAATTCAATTCAAAATAATTTATTCAATATAGATAGGAGCCTGAAGCACACTTATTAAACGTCAATTCTTTTTTAAGCTACCACCGCGTCGAAACGTGTTGTCGCTGTAGAGAAGATGCGGCCAGAAACTCTACAGCATAACACGACTACATGACTATTACAATATAAATTCTTAACCATAGTTTTGTATACTGTATACAGTAATACATAGTCTATTTAATTAAATAATTGATACTATACAGTAAACTATAAGTTAGTGATACTCAGACCCAAGCATTTTGATAATTTAAATAATCATCCAAGTTTATAGTATGCTTTTTAACACAGGACTTTTTTGATCTGAGTTTTTAAACATGTTTTCGGAAAGATTCAAAACCCTCTCGGGATATTCACATTGTGATAATTCAGCATTTTGAAACATCAACATTTTAGGGAGTAGACATCATTTTTTTTTTAACCGACTTCAACAAAAGGAGGAGGTTCTCAATTCGACCCGTAGGTTTCTTTTTTTTTTTTTTTTACATAGGGTGGTTAGCGGTCAGGCACTACATCCGACCCCACCTTTGATCGTAACGGTTTCAGTTCTACTAGATTGAGGAAGTGTAGGTAGAAAACACGTAAGTACAAGTCAAGTACTTGAAGTATGTAGAATTTTATTAATTGGACATAATTGATTGCTACAATCTATAAAGGAAGGACCTTCAATGTGATCGCGAATTTTTAACCTTCAGTATTTGTTTGTTATTTATGAGTAGGTATACATTGTTAAAGGGACTACTTTTTGTTACCAGTCCTCTTAACTAGCTATGTCCACGACTTCATACGTACAGACCACTGAATTTATTCATCATCATCAGCCAGTTATCGTCCACTGCTGAACATAGGCCTCTCCTAACTGAATGCCGCACACACACACATGCCTGCAGGTCCGGATTAAGCCATGTAGAGGCCCCTAGGCAACGCAAGGCCCGGGGCCCCGATCTCCATGGGCGTAGCAATGATTTTCATCCTATGATCGCAGTAAATAACCACCAGCCAAACAACATAGTAAAAACACTAAAATGTGGAGCGATCGAAGCGAGCTCGGGCTTTTAATATTATAATGTCGTTGCGCAATGCGATCTAAATCCTGGACCGAGCAAAGCGATCTCGAAATTTTAGTTACCTACGACCCTACTGATGAGATCATTGCAACAACCGTCTCAAACCAAGAGCGAGCAAAGCGAGCGCGAGGTTTTACTACAATATTATAAAGTCGCGTTTCGTAATGCGATCAAAATTATGGAACGAACGAAGCGAGCACGAGATTTGACTGCAATCAACTGAAATACTTTTGTTGTGTCTTACTTTTCATATTTCCTTTGTCTGGGGTGGGCCTATATCTTTGAGTTTTCGCTTATTTTTCTCCCGAGCCACAGGATCTACAGATGAGATCTTTGCAAAAAAGTAGCGGGGAGCGATTGGATGAGGAAAGCCGACGACAGAGTTTTGTGGCGCGCCTTGGAAGAGGCCTATGTTCAGCAGTGGACGATGATAGGCTGATGATGATGAGGATGATTGCTATTTGCTAATTTATTCTAAGATTTTCTTTCACACTCAGAGTGCGTGCCATCTCGCTTTCTTCTTTGTTAGTTTACGCATTCCAAAATTAACTCGCATCATGGCTTTCTCGTTTTGTCACTTAGTCGTGCATTGCAAGCTAGCGCTAACGACCAGCATGGCAGCGATCAATGTAACCTATCTGTTACAATGGAATAATATACATTCTAGAGGTGCTTACTTCCCTTCGTTTGCTGTCTATACCTACAAGGTGTTACATAAGTAAGAATAAATTTTTTAAACTCTTAAGGGGGTTGTTAAGACTGTCAAACTGAACAACTTTCTCTATGGGACCAACATCCAAATCGCGAAAAAAAAACTGATATCCCATACATATTTTAGCTCGAGTCGATTTGTAGAGTATAGAACATAATTTATTTTTTTCGTGATTTCGATATTGGTTCCATAGTGAAAGTTGTTCAGTTTGATGGTATACACCACCCCCTTAAATGTTTATTTGTAGTTTTGTAACACCTTGTATAAACGCTTATCTGACTAATCGAAAACGGATATATATATGTTTTCGCAAACCTTGGCCATGCCTCGGCCCTAGACTTCAACAAGCTATTGACCATGTAGCTATGTACACTACCTACTTATGATAATGTTACCTTGATGTGTACCATTGATTTAATCTTACTTAAGTTTTCGCAGTTTTATTTTTTATTTTTATTTTATTTTATTGACAAAACCAACAGCTTTACAAAAAATATAAACAGGGATAATATTAACACTTCTTAAGCTAATAATAGGTTTCGCTAGTTTAAGTAATTGACTTATCTAATTTATCGTTTAAAATCAAGATTTATGAAAGTTTACAGTTTAAAGTTATAAAAAGTTTTAACAGACATTGTTTTTTAATAGGTAGGATATATATACGAGTATAGGATATATAATACACTTAAACAGTACCCGGTGGTATATATTGCACATCGACTAGTTTCGGCTTCTTAGAGCGTCGTCTCTGTCACTCAGTACATTGGAACGTGTTGTCCCTGTAGAGAAGATGCGGCCAGAAACTCTACAACACACGACTTAATAACTATTACAATAATGGGTGTTACGGTAAACGGTTGCACTACTTTATGGGGTGGTTGTACCCGTGAAAGCAGTGGTGGTCCAGTGGCGAGTAACCTTGCCTGCCGTGCGGGACGCTATGGTTCGATCCCCATCCAGGTTGACTCGTACCAATGAGTTTTTCGGCATTTATGTACGATTTGTACACCACTGGCTTTTCGGTGAAGGAAAACATCGTGAGGAAACCGGCATACTTCTATTTCGAGGCATGTATTGTACCCACTGTCCATTACAAGTGGCGACGGGCTCACTTTTACACTAGACAGAGTTTCGGTACTACTAGTGAAACGTGGATGTTCTGAGTTTTCAGAACGTCTCTGACTACCCCTGACTAGAATATAGTCGTGGGCATATGCTTATGTACCCGTGATACTGAACAACTTTCCCTGAGAAACTTATGGGAAATTCGCAAAAAAAAAAACCTTTTTCCACACTAAAATACAATCTGCTGATCGAAAGTTTGTATGAAAAGTTGAAATTCGAAAAATCTAAAAATTTTGGAAATCTTTCTCTGTTTCGGTCTCTTAGGGAAAGTTCTTCAGTACCTATCTTTTTTTTTTTATTTATAATTAATGGACTTCTTACTTGTGCGTTAGCACCGCATTTCCGCCAATGTCAAGTAGTTTGAGGGAGTGTCTATCCAATCTCGAGGATTGTTTTTGAGTAAGAACAACCTGAGAAGGATTGTGGAGCCTCGTGGCAGGCTGAGACGCGAACCGCGTGAACACCACGCGAGAGACAAGTGTTCGTGTTTGGGGCAAACCCTGCAACGTGACTCCTTCAGTATCTTATCACCCATTAAAGTAGTGCAACTGTTTACACTAATACCCCGTACCCCTAAATTCTTAAGCTAAGGTTATGGACACATTATTTTTCTTAGTTCAAAAGCTAAACCCCATTCTCTTTCTTCCACAGACGAGCATTAGCCATACCACCAAAGACAGAAGGTCCATTTTCCCACGACAGATGTAATATGTACTCTGCGGACTGGAAGTCAGCCCTGGAGGAGGGTAGGACTACTCCTGACGATGAATGGAAGATCGTACCTTGCAGTCATGGCTGGGAGTACAATAGGAGCGACGTGCCTTACGACACCATTGCTTCTGAGGTAAATTAGACATTTGCTTATAGTAGATTACACACTGAGGGCAGGAAACTAAGAAAGGTCTCAGATCTCATGTAATTAACTCAACAAACATATGATCTGATGCTTTCTTATTTACTGCCCGAGGTTAGTATACTATTTTTCTCCTCTATAGAGGTGGAAAGCGGCAATTTCGTTTAGCGCAGCGGGACGAAAATTGACGCTTTCCGTCCGGAGAGAGAAAAGTCTTTTTAAGGACCTGATTAATTTAGATTTACATCATCGGTGGTCCATACGCGATGCCTTCGGAGTATCTTGGGTTATACGCTGGACAGGGTGAGAAAAGAGAGAGTACTCCAGATTGCCGTATTGCACAGCTGCCTAGCATCACGGCTCTTCTCAAGGAGAGGCAGTTTAGGTCCAATGGATGAACGATCACAACCTTGAAATTAATTTCTCTAAAACGAAACTGATGGTCTTTCACCCCTACCAAAAAGCACATTTAAACATAAATATGTTGTACAACAACACTAGATTAGAATTAGTCAATGAATTCTCACTCCTCGGGCTAAACATTGATTCCAATGTAAATTGGAAGTCTCACATTCAAAAAGTTAGAACAAAGTTATCACGATTTACGTACGCACTTAAAGAGATCAAGAAAACTACTGACCTTCAAACTGCGCTCACAACCTATTATGCATTTGCATTCGCATGGTTGAGTTACGGTGTCGTCGTATGGGGGAGCAGTCCAGCAGCAACTGACCTCCTTATCTTACAAAAGAAACTTGTTCGAATCTTAGTCAACATTAAAAAAACCGACAGCTGCTTGCCTCACTTTAAGGACCTAAAGATTCTGACGTTACCTTCAATCTATATCCTTGAAATCTGTAAATTCGTAAGAAATCATCCTGATTATTATGAAAATCGTGAAAACCGACCGAGACTTCGCCCCAGACCCAATTATTTATTACTGCCGCCGTCAAATCTAAACCTACATTCAAATAGCCCTTTCTCAATGTCCGTTAAAATATATAATAAAATACCTGAAGGACTAAAAGATGAAAAAAATAACAACGTCTTTAAAAATAAGTTAAAAGAAATCTTGGTGGATAAAGCCTATTATTCCATATTTGATTATTTCAATGATAACGAACTATAGTGACAATTAATTCTTTGCCTACATATTATATACACAATAAACACAGGAACGTAACCCCTTTCGAGGTGATCAGAAACATTGCTACAATTATTTTCTTACTTTTAATTATTCCAATCCAATATTGATCTACATTATTATTATTATCCAATCGAATAAAACTGTGATGTGCCTTATTGTATGTTTCTAATTTAAAATTGCTTTTGTGTTAATATTTGAATTATTTGTTAATTGTTATTTATCTTATTGCATGACATCAGAATGTACCTTAATGTAAAATAATCCGTTTTTATGTTGGAATTGAATGATTTCTTATTTTGTTAGTTACTATTGTACTGAACATCTCTCTCAAGCATTGCTGTGCCCAACCGGGTTCACATGTATTACCTACTTTCTATTTTAATGTTACACCTTTCATTACTATGTATACATGTGATATGCAATGAATAAATGAATTATGAATTATGAATTAGGTGGCTGGAGCTCGTACACCGTATGGAGCACTCTCGTTTGCCAAGGTGCAACCTTCTTGGTGAGGGTCGCACAGAAGAAAGAGGCCAGTCAAAAGACCTATGCTGTGATTTAGGGACTGCGCCTGGAGGAATTTGACATCTTTCGCAATCGGCCACGTGATTTGGGAAGAGCTCGCTGAAAATACAGGAGGGTGGAGAAGGAAACAAGAGAAGGACGGACAACTCATAACAAAGCCTGGTTTTCTCACCTGGCAGAAAAACGTGTCAGAAGGCATAATGCTGTCACAATCCCGCTCTTCATCCACCGGTGTACAGTTCTGTTGTAGAGGCTGAATCAAAAACTACGGTGTCGTAGATTTGGTTCGAGTATGTTTGCAGTTTTGTATGGAACATCAGTTATGTTCAGTTTGAAGGTCTGTGACGGAATATCAAGAAAGACCCTGTTTACCTTATGGTAAATACATCATGAAACTAATATAGATCTCTTTCTCTCCCGCAGTTGGACTGGGTGTGTGACAAAGACAACTTGGCGGCTACTTCTCAGGCCATCTTCTTCTGCGGCGCTATAGTTGGTGGTCTCATATTTGGATGGATCGCTGATAAGTACGGCAGGATACCTGCTTTAGTCGGTAAGTATACTTTGAATATTCACTTGACCTGTCTATTAACAGCCGCCGAATTTCTCGGAGCCAACATCTATTTTCCTCTATTTTGATCTTAAGGTGGTTTCCGTCCATACAAAACGTTGTCGTATAACACTCGTAGACGGTATTAATAAAAGTAATGTTTTATATATGGAAAAATAGCTAAGAAAATCTAGTTTACGCATATCAAATAATATTTACAATTTATAATATTATTACGAAGATATCACGCTTTGAAATTATTCATACAAAATTTCAAACCGTAATTATATTACAAATTGTAAATATTATTTGATATGCGCAAACTAGATTTTCTAAGCTATTTTTCCATGTATAAAACATTACTTTTATTAACACCGTCTACGAGTGTTATACGACAACGTTTTGAATGAAATTGACAGCTCTAGAGGTTAAAAAGTTAAAAATATAAAACCGATTTCAGGACTAATCAGTAAAATAGGGTCGTGTTTTCACCCTTTGGGCAAGGAACCCTAAAAAGCAGAAAATAATAGTTTTTAAAAATAACAATTGAAATCTATGAACATTAATTTATTTTACCGGGGTCAATGTCAAGCCGGTACGATTCGCGACTGGGCTTGGATTAATTTTTAGGCTTGCTTCAAGCGTCTGTATCAACACCGACTCTAATAGTATAAGAGATAAGTGTACTTTTTACAACCATCAGCAGCAAGGCTGATTCAGTGTTAATGGAGTGTAGAGCATCTCTGTGATGGGGATGGTCGGACCTTTGTTCGGCTGTAACTCCTAAACCGACTAATGAACCATGTCAGTTTTTGAACTGTTCACATAGCTACAGTGCATACTACAATAATATCATACGATCAGCCTTGCAGCTGACCGTAAATTTTTTACTGACCTTAAAACGTCTGTAACTCCTAAACCAACTGACGTTATGCAGGCCGACCTGGTCCATACCCATCACAGAGATGCTCTGCACCCCATAAACACTGAATCAGCCTTGCTGCTGATGCTTGCAAAAAGAACACTTATCTCTTATAACATAATAAAACATAGATAGGTTGACGATATTCTTACGGATGCAAATTTCAATGTAGTTAAGTAGTATGTTTTTATTCCCTACTTTTTTTTTAGTTTTGACTTCGGTAAATTATGTTTCTACTAAAGTACAGTGGACCCATCAATAGGTAAACGCTGTAAATCGAATTAGAAATCAAATTAATCATGCAGCCTCTTTATGTTCCTTTACAAGCAAGTGGTGTTACAAGTGGACGGGGATCGAACATTGATCCCCAGCATGGAAGGCAAGGCTGCTACTCACTACACCTCCATGGTTTCTGACACAAAGACACTAAATCCTATTGTTAATTTTTTTTTTTTTAATAACGCTCACAGGCACATACATTGTAATGATCCCAAACTAGCACTAAAGGCTTTTATTATGGAAACCATACAACAACGGCATGAACATATAACATCCATGACCGAACCGGGATTCGAACCCAGGACCCTGGTTTGGCAGTCCGGCGTCGTAACCATTACACCAACCGGGTCGTCAAATTTGTATTGTAATATTTGTTGTAATATTGTGACTATTCCGTTGCCTCATTCCAGGGACGAACCTGATCGGCTTCACGGCCGGTGTGGCCACAGCATTCTGCAACAGTTTCTGGTCGTTCGCCCTCTGCAGGTTCCTGGTTGGACTGGCTTTCGACAACTGCTTCACTATGATGTATATCCTTGGTAAGTTTCTGGAGAAACAAGTCTTATTTTACTAGCTTATATTATAACAGTGCTGAGTGAATGCTTTTCTTTATTCAAGTTCACCACTTGTCAATTGAAAGCATCCATTCCGCCACCTCTTTCTAAGTTGATCTGGAGTGCGATTTTTGAATCTCATTCGGTGATCTCAGCTGTTGAAAATGTCAAAATTACTATGGAGATACGCATCTTTCTACTGCTGATTTGACTTTCAAAAATCATACGTCAGGAGTGCGATTTTCGAAAGTCAAATCAGCAGTAGAAAGATGCACATCTATTTTCAACTGCTGAGCTCACCGAATGAGATTCAAAAATCTCACTCCTGGACGCTGACAACCGTTTTCTGTGATCTTGGCCGTAATTATGGGCTTCATTATAATATTATTTAGATACAGGGTCCAACAATATGATGATTGTTTTATGAGAGGATGCGACAATTATACTGAGCAACTTTCTCTATGGGATCAACAGGGAAATAGTAAAAAATATCTGCTGTCCCATACATTTGGATCGAGTAGGTTTGAAGTTTTGTATCAAATAGCTGATTTTACATTCGCTATTTCGATGTTGGGCCTATAGAGTAAATTGTTCAGTTTGATGGTCTGATCAAATCGGAAACAGCGTCAGCATATTAAGAAGGAAGGATTTATTATTTTTACATGTATGCCATGTTAGCTTAATCAAATTAAAGATTGAAAAAGTCGGGCGGCGATCGGTAGTTTGTATAACTCTGGTAGATGGCGCTGACGTCCCTTAAAGATGAGATATAAATTGAAAATTTCGTCGTGGCTTGCGGGGCGACGACAGCTCTGTTGGAGTAGAGCATGCCCCGGATAGGCAGGTCGTGGGTTTGAATCCCGCTCGCCGCCCGACTCTTTCAATCTTTAATTTGAGGAAGGATTCCTTTCTGTTTTTTTCTTTTGAGCTACGCCGCCTACCTATCTTCGTTTGCACATTCCTCTACTATAAAAATATTTTTTTAGCGATAACCCTGCCATATTCGTACATACTTGTAGTTAATTCCTTTAACTTAATTAAAATGTAAGTAAGTTATAGCCTGTAGAATCCCACTGCAGGGCAAAGGCCTCCTCTCACGAATAAGGGAGTGGGCCATACTCCACCACGCGGGCCCAGTGCGTGTTGGTGGAGGCAAGTTAGTGGTCACCTTGCTGTCAGAGAATTTTCAAGCCGCCAATAGGCCTCTGACTTTTCTTAACGAATAGTTACAACGCCATCTGACGGAACTATCCGAGACCAACTGCTTAACGTGCCTTCCGAAGCACGAAAACGCTCGAGATGAAATACCACTAAACGGTCACCCATCCAAAGACTGACCGGACCTGACGTTGCTTAACTTCGGTGATCGTTTCCAATACCGAAGCTCCACTACGCCAACGAGCGCTTCGTGAATTAAAATGTACGTTTTGTTTTTGTGTGCGATATATTAAATTGAATAATTTGTTCCTCGTGCCGTTTTTAGCTATAAATAATGATTCCTTCCATGGTACAATCTCTGATTCTATCCAACAAGTAATCGATACAAACTGGGGCGAAGTAAACTGTAGATTATAAGTAAATTATAGTTAATTTGTTCTAACAACTTCATTAGACGTAGCGTGTCTATTCTTGACACTAATTTCATAGAATATTTCACACGAACAACGCCCGAAGGTACCTTATGTACGTTGTAATAGAAAGATAATTGAGTAGGTACCTACTAGGAGAAATAATTTTGTGCGGAGCCTGAAGGAATAACTAAACAATTTAAATGTAAACAGTTAAGAGAATATTATTCCGAGAGCGAAAATGCGCGCTGCATACAAACGTACTATGGTGATATTTTCAATACTAACCAATTAAAGTCAATGAAATTTTGCAGAAACAATCTAGAAACAAATTTCAATGCTTGTATGGAGTCATATTTTTCAATGCTAGGATTAATTTAAGATTTGTATGGAAATCTTTGAGGCACTGTAACTTGAAAACTATACATTTTAACGAAAATCTGACTCCATACAAGCATTGAAATTTGTTTCTAGATTGTTTCTGCAAAATTTCATTGAATTTAATTGGTTAGTATTGAAAATATCACCATAGTACATTTGTATCGAGCGCGCTCCGAATAATATACCTACCTACCCTTAATTTCAAAAAACATAATTTTAAAAACTTAAACCATAGGACCTAGTACTCGTATCTAATAAATAGACTTAGACAGTCGGTGTGGTGCGTTGCTTTGCGGAGAGCTATGGAAACTCAATCTTGAGGTCCGGGTTCGAATCCGCACGGACCACATGCCATAATACCTACCTACCAATGAGTTTTTCTAACTAAGGTATGTACGTAATACGGCTCTCAAACGGTGAAAGAAAACATCGTGAGGAAACCTGCATACCCTGAAAAAGAAATTCTGAAGCGTATGTGAAGTCTACCAATCCACATTGGGCACGCGTGGTGGACTAACGTTCATACACCCTCCCTAAGAGAAGGCCTGTGCCCTACAGTGGGACGTATATAGGCTTGATGATAAAATGGCTGTCTTGCACCAAAAGGTATTTAGGCTCATTCGTAGGTATTTAGGTTTATATAAATATAGTGTTTTCCCGCGACTTCGTCCGCACAAATTATATACCAGATTTTAAGTCAGATCATAGCTATCAAACAAAAAAAGTTTCATCAAAATCGGTTCAGTAGTTTTTGCGTGATACGCGAACAAACAAACAAACTAACAATTTTGTCAATAGATGGCGCTGCACGTTTTTAAATCGAGCTATCGACTGTTATTTGAATTTATATGAAGTGAACCGCTACTTTTTATTCCTCATGATTTTACGGTTTTATAATAGTTAAGATTAACACCGTCCCACATTATATTCATAACATAAATCTGTAACAGTGTAATCTTGAACAAGTCTTAACATAATAGTTATGATGTATGGATATCTATATCACGTAGGCACGCAGTCGCACTTGTCACGGGCTTGACTTGACCTAGCCTCGGATTATTTCGACAGAGGTTATAGTTTATACGATAATAGGTATATCTACATTATCATTATACTTAGATCTACCTACTAGCGTCACTCCGAATTATTAAAACTAGGTATTTTAGTAGCAGCTTTGAAAAATGTAACCATACAAGAAATTAGATTTATTCAACGTTTCTAATTCATTCTCTAACTTATCGTAAAAACGGTAATTTAATTTCGTTTAATTAACATGTTTACATGGTCTTAAAGTTATTATAAACCAAAGGCTGACCGGACCTGCAGTGTGATTTTTGAAAATCATACGAGTGGTTCGGCAGTAGAAAGATGCATAATCTCCATAGTAATTCTGACATTTTCTACTGCCGAACCGCTCGAATGATTTTCATAAATCGCACTGCAGATCGTTTCCAATTCCGAAGCTCCACTACGCCAACAAGCGCTTCTGGTAGGTAGGTACTCTCTTTTAAGGGTTGACAAGCACGTATCCAGACATTTAATTTTCGGGGGGGGGATATTCATAGAAAAACAATGAAAAAGTAGGTGCTGTAATCACTTTTCCATACAAATATTCGGATTTCGGGGGGGGGGGGGGGGATAAATCCCACCTATCCCCCCCCCTGGATACGTGCCTGGGTTGAACTACACATGGCCGCACGCGATCGCACTTTTCTGTCGCTCCATCCTTTTCTGTCACTCAGGAACGTCATTTGCGGAATATGCGAGGATATAGACGGAACGCGATCGCCTGCGGCGTGCGATCGCACGCGATCGCGTTCCGTCTATCTTATATGCTCTAGCAAATGACGTTCCTGAGTGACAGAAAAGGATAGAACGACGGAAAAGTGCGATCGCGTGCGGCCATGTGTAGTTGAACCCTCATTTTCTGTAAAAAAAAAAAGTAAATAACATAAAATATTTCTTTTATTTTCCAGTTTTAGAGTACGTCGGACCAAAATGGCGGACGTTCGTCGCAAATATGTCTATAGCTCTCTTCTTCACTCTCGCTGCGTCTCTCTTGCCCTGGATAGCTCTCTGGGCTGACGATTGGAGGACTTTCGCTTTGGGGACAAGCGTGCCTTTCTTCCTAGCTGTATTTACGCCTTGGTTGGTTCCCGAGAGTGCTAGGTAAGTGTATGTTGTAGTTGAACATAGTTACACCCTTGACACTTCATGCAAACGGGCTCGCACTCGCAAGGAACTAGCATGGTGAGTGCGAGTGAGAAAGGAATACGCCAATGCTTACTGTCGTCTATCTCCCGTACCATCGAAAGAGTAAGGTCGAAATTGGCGGTAAACTGAGAGTGTCCTTATTATATGTAGAGACCTAGGTAGAGACGTACTCTTTTCTATCATCATCATCATCATCAGTTTATACAGGGTGTTACGGTAAACGTTGCATTACTTTAAGTTGTGATTGGTCCCATGATACTGAACAATCTTCCCTGAGAAACTTATAAAAAATTCGAAAAAAAAAAATGTTGACTTCCCATAGGTACTAAATGCAATCAGCTGATCGAATGTTTGTATGAAAAGTCCAAATTTAATTTTGCGAATTCCCTATAGATTTCTCAGGGAATACGTCTGTTAATACGTCTCACTGCAGGACACAGGCCTACCCTCAGGGAGGGTGTATGTACGTTAGTCCACCACGCGTGCACAATGCGGATTGGTAGACTTCATATACGCACCAGAATTTCTTCTTCAACGTTTGCGTGTTTCCTCACAATGTTTTCCTTCATCGTTTGAGAGCAGTGGGAATACCGACAGTAGATCAGTCGATCTGTTATATTCTCATATTACAAAATATCATCATTATTGTATTGAAGATAAAACATACTTTCTTACTACGCCGGCTCAGGGACCCGAAGTGGGTCTTGGCCTCCGACAACAAAACACGCCATTCATCTCTTTTCTGTGCCATCTCAGTCCAGTTGGGCACCTCCAGCTCCTCGAGATCCTTGGTGATCTGGTCTATCCAGCGATATCTCGGCCTTCCCACCGGGCGACGCCCAGAGGGTCGCCCCAGATACGCTCTCTTCACCGCACAATCTTCCCCCATCCGTTCTATGTGTCCGAGCCAGCGTAGTCGAGCAGATTTTATCTCCACCAAAAAAGAACAAAGAAGAGAAAACATGTTCATACATATTTAATCCTCTTTTCCACAGATGGTTGGTATCGCAAGGCAAGATAGACAAGGCTTTGACCATCATGAAGAAGTTCGAGAGGATCAACAAAACCAAGATCCCGGATAAAGTTCTCAGCGATTTCACTGTAAGTACATGAGGTACTTCATGTTAACTAACCTGGTATCTGTTGAAGCAGGTTGTCCTTTTTACTCTACCTTTTAAATGCATGTAAGCGAAAGAGACAGTTTGCTTTGACAGGTGCCAAGTTAATGCGAGGGAGAAGTGTCCCATAAAATTCCACTTTCAGACATTGACCTCCATCCAAAGAGGAGATTTTCCATATTCGCTACGCTTGGCAGCCGGATTATCGATCGCAATTCGACAGAATTGCAAAATTCATGTGAATGCTGTGCTGGTGCCCAATCCTTGGACACCAAATATTTAGGCTCTTAAGGGTATATTATTCGGAGCGCGCTCCATACAAACGTACTATGGTGATATTTTCAATACTAACCAATTAAAGTCAATGAAATTTTGCAGAGAAACAATCTAGAAACAAATTTCTATGCTTGCATGGAGTAAAATTTTCGTTAAAATGTATAGTTTTCAAGTTACAGTGCCTCAAAGATTTCCATACAAATCTTAAATTAATCCTAGCATTGAAACTGTATATTTTAACGAAAATCTAACTCTATAGAAGCATAGAAATTTGTTTCTAGATTGTTTCTGCAAATTTTCATTGACTTTAATTGGTTAAAATTGAAAATATCACCATAGTACGTTTGTATGCAGCGCGCATTTTCGCTCTCGGAATAATATTCTCTTAAAGCGATCACAACCGATCAAGTGTGAACTTAATACTCATTGTTTGCTTGAAACGGTGGCTCCATCTAAAGACTGACCTGGCCGATCGTTGCTGTTTCCAATAATATAATATTATTATAATGCACGGGTTTTTTAATATCCCTTTTGATTAAGACCGTTGCGGGTTCCAAGTCATCCCTGGCGCACTTGACTTCATAGTATGTTATTGTGAAGAGTCGCTGCTGTTGGTCTTGGTTTACAGTTGTGTGTTGATCCTATGCCTGATGAAAAAATTCTGATGGTCCACTATGCCAATGACGATAAATTAAATACCTAACCAAACCATCCACAGGAATCTTCTCTGAAAACAATCAAAGAATGCGAAGCTGACGGCAAGACGTACTCCGTACTGGACCTCTTCAGAACACCCCGGCTGCGGAAGAATGCTATTCTTCTCATCGTGATTTGGATGGCCATCTCCTTGGTCTTCGATGGCCACGTCAGGAACGTCGGGTCTTTGGGACTGGATATCTTCCTAACTTTCACCATCGCTTCAGCTACGGAATTACCTGCTGATACTTTCTTGACTGCTGTGCTTGATCGGTAAGGGTTGCCTCTGTAATTTTGGGAAAACCCTCATCGTAGATACACCAGTGTCTCGTACAATTCTTTCTGTGACCCACGTGGAAAGAACTTTGCTTACAATTTTGACATCATCATCACAAACACGCATCACCTATGCAGTATGCACGTTCTACTGCAGAGCATAGGCCTGCCCTGTAGAATTCAAATACGAAACAGAATTTCTCCTTCAGCGTATGCAGGTTTCCTCACGATGTTGTCCTACACCGTTTTAGAGTTGTCGGTACGTGCAGATTCGAATGCGGCTCTCATGATTGGTTGTCATATAATTTTCAGATGGGGGAGAAGATGGCTAGCATGTGGCTCCATGGTCATCAGTGGCATCTTCAGTCTTCTGGCGACTGCTGTACCTGTTGGTATGTTATAAACTATAATTTTACTTCATTTTAATTGAAAAGGAACTAATAATTTTCAAATTTAACGCAATCCATCTGCTCAAGACTATAATAAGAGGGCAAATGAAGAGTCGGTAGGACACGTGGCTCGCGAACCTGAAAGAATGGACAGACATCGCCAGGGTCGAAGAACTCTTTCGTTTGTTGAGAGACAGGGATATGCAGAGATGACTGTCAACCTTCAGTAATGGAGATGAACCCGAAGAAGAAGAGATAATCCAACTTTGAATTTCTCCTTCCAGGTGGACCATCAGCATCCTTAGCCATCCTCGGTCGTTTCGCCGTCAATATTTCTTACAACATAGGTCTTCAATACGCCGCTGAGTTGCTCCCGACCGTGGTGAGGGCTCAAGGCGTTGCGCTGATCCATATTATGGGCTACGTGGCTTCGATTGTTGCTCCCTTCATCGTTTATTTGGTGAGTATCTTGTCTTCTTTGCTGTATTGTATCCGGCCTATAAATACCAACAACCCAGCCCTCACCGTGAGGCTGCCGGTTATAACCACTGCCTCTGACCCCACCTCTGATCGTATCAGTCTCCCGTTCCATCAGACATAGGAGGGTGAAGACGAGAGACAAACCGTGTGGCTGTCGGTCATAGCCACTGCATCTGATCCCTCTCTGATCGTATCGGTCTCCCGTTCCATCAGACATAGGAGGGTAAGGACGAGAGACAAACCGTGTGGCTGTCGGTTATAGCCACTGCATCTGACCCCACCTCTGATCGTATCGGTCTCCCGTTCAATCAGACATAGGAGGGTAAGGACGAGAGACAAACCGTGGGGCTGTCGGTTATAGCCACTGCATCTGACACCACCTCTGATCGTATCGGTCTCCCGTTCCATCAGACATAGGAGGGTAAGGACGAGAGACAAACCGTGTGGCTGTTGGTTATAGCCACTGCATCTGACCCCACCTCTGATCGTTTCGGTCTCCCGTTCCATCAGACATAGGAGGGTAAGGACGAAAGACAAACCGTGTGGCTGCCGGTTATAGCCACTGCATCTGACCCCACCTCTGATCGTATCGGTCTCCCGTTCCATCAGACATAGGAGGGTAAGGACGAGAGACAAACCGTGTGGCTGTCGGTTATAGCCACTGCATCTGACCCCACCTCTGATCGTATCGGTCTCCCGTTCCATCAGACATAGGAGGGTAAGGACGAGAGACAAACCGTGTGGCTGTCGGTTATAGCCACTGCATCTGACCCCATCTCTGATCGTATCGGTCTCCCGTTCCATCAGACATAGGAGGGTGAGGACGAGACAAACCGTGTGGCTGTCGGTTATAGCCACTGCATCTGACTCCCACCTCTGATCGTATCGGTCTCCCGTTCCATCAGACATAGGAGGGTAAGGACGAGAGACAAACCGTGTGGCTGTCGGTTATAGCCACTGCATCTGACCCCACCTCTGATCGTATCGGTCTCCCGTTCAATCAGACATAGGAGGGTAAGGACGAGAGACAAACCGTGGGGCTGTCGGTTATAGCCACTGCATCTGACACCACCTCTGATCGTATGGGTCTCCCGTTCCATCAGACATAGGAGGGTAAGGACGAGAGACAAACCGTGTGGCTGTTGGTTATAGCCACTGCATCTGACCCCACCTCTGATCGTTTCGGTCTCCCGTTCCATCAGACATAGGAGGGTAAGGACGAAAGACAAACCGTGTGGCTGCCGGTTATAGCCACTGCATCTGACCCCACCTCTGATCGTATCGGTCTCCCGTTCCATCAGACATAGGAGGGTAAGGACGAGAGACAAACCGTGTGGCTGTCGGTTATAGCCACTGCATCTGACCCCACCTCTGATCGTATCGGTCTCCCGTTCCATCAGACATAGGAGGGTAAGGACGAGAGACAAACCGTGTGGCTGTCGGTTATAGCCACTGCATCTGACCCCATCTCTGATCGTATCGGTCTCCCGTTCCATCAGACATAGGAGGGTGAGGACGAGACAAACCGTGTGGCTGTCGGTTATAGCCACTGCATCTGACTCCCACCTCTGATCGTATCGGTCTCCCGTTCCATCAGACATAGGAGGGTAAGGACGAGAGACAAACCGTGTGGCTGTCGGTTATAACCACTGCATCTGACCCCACCTCTGATCGTATCGGTCTCCCGTTCCATCAGACATAGGAGGGTAAGGACGAGAGACAAACCGTGTGGCTGTCGGTTATAGCCACTGCATCTGACCCCACCTCTGATCGTATCGGTCTCCCGTTCCATCAGACATAGGAGGGTAATGACGAGAGACAAACCGTGTGGCTGTCGGTTATAACCACTGCATCTGACTCCCACCTCTGATCGTATCGGTCTCCCGTTCCATCAGACATAGGAGGGTAATGACGAGAGACAAACCGTGTGGCTGTCGGTTATAACCACTGCATCTGACCCCACCTCTGATCGTATCGGTCTCCCGTTCCATCAGACATAGGAGGGTAATGACGAGAGACAAACCGTGTGGCTGTCGGTTATAACCACTGCATCTGACTCCCACCTCTGATCGTATCGGTCTCCCGTTCCATCAGACATAGGAGGGTAATGACGAGAGACAAACCGTGTGGCTGTCGGTTATAACCACTGCATCTGACCCCACCTCTGATCGTATCGGTCTCCCGTTCCATCAGACATAGGAGGGTAATGACGAGAGACAAACCGTGTGGCTGTCGGTTATAGCCACTGCATCTGACCCCACCTCTGATCGTATCGGTCTCCCGTTCCATCAGACATAGGAGGGTGAGGACGAGACAAACCGTGTGGCTGTCGGTTATAGCCACTGCATCTGACCCCACCTCTGATCGTATCGGTCTCCCGTTCCATCAGACATAGGAGGGTGAAGACGAGAGAGTGCATCTGTGTTTAGCGCGACAACTTATGCACTTCACAATATTCTGCGTACCTGATTGCTTTTCTATAAAGATTAGCAGTCGCCGTAGTCGAAATGGACGAGGAATCAGTTTTCATAATTTTGTTTTACCTGTGTAAGTATACTTTGTTGCTTATGTTTTGGCCTTAAATAAAGATTTAATAAATGTTTTTCCCACAGGCCAACATCTCCCAAGAACTCCCACTCCTCATTCTTGGAGTCCTGGGTATCCTGGGTGGCATGCTCTGCCTATTCCTGCCTGAGACTATGGACACTGAGATGCCTCAGACTCTGCTGGATGGAGAGAACTTCGGCAAAGACCAGAAGTTTTGGGATAATCCTTGTTTCTCCAAGTAAGTTAAATATATGATTATATTTAAATAGGGTTACATACCGCGTATAAGAAAGCGCAGCATAGGAGCCCACAACTCGGCGGGAATCTGTTGTATGAGGTAAGCGTAATACCGGTCTTTGTGGCGATCCTTGGAGAGGCCTATATGTCCAACAGTGGATGTCTATCGGCTGAGATGATGGTAAGGGAAGGTTATTTGAGTTTGCTAGGTTTCCGTTACCCTGAGTGGCATTGCTAGCCTCATAGCATCTAACTGACACTTTTATCGTCTACAAAAGGGACAGGCCAACTTATTGCATAAACTGTTTTCCTTGGCTTTTCAGAACTGCCCAGTAAAAGTAGAGGGGGCAATGACTTTTATGCAGATTTGGATGACTTCAGTTATGAAAATCTTGAAAATATCATAATAAAATTGTCATTGCATTATTTTATTTACCCTCCTGCAAATCTGATGGAACCGGATGGATGGGATTAATCAAGTTGCGGAAGCTGTCTTAAGACAGCGTTTGACTAGGTATATTAAAAACCCACAAAACTCATCCAACGAATTTTCTTCCGCAGAAAAACGGTAAAAGAAGATGAAGAGCATCCAGGTCGTTATACCAAAAGGCACTCGATCCAGGACAACCAGGAATTCGTGAGAGCAGCCCCCAGTGCTATCGGATCCAGGGCTTCCTTCAGAGCCTCAATTAGGGCCTCAGTCAGGGCCTCAGCCAGGACAAAGAAGGAGGAGAGAAGGGAGAATATGGTCTGATTTTGTTGTTAGGATATTTGACAAATTGGTGAAAATATTTCTGTGCGTGTTTGCGGATGTGATGTATGTTTGTCCCAATGGGATTTTTGTTTGTATGCGTTAGGGTGTTTGTGTGTATGTGGGTGGGTGTGTGTGTGTCGGAGGGTGTGTGTTTTTGTGAGACTAAATTTCATGTATCGGTTGACGCTAAATTGTATCAAAGAAATTAATATTGTTGCTCGAGCTGTCTTTTCTATTTGACATGGTATTAGTTATACAGGTTGTAACAAAACTTAGGTATATATATTTGTATTTTTTCTTGGGTGTTTTGTTACACGCTGTATTGTATTGCAACTAATAGTCAGCATATTTTCGTGGCATTGGCAGTAATATTTCATTCGCTAGGTGTGCTGAAAAATTGTATTTTTTTTTAAAACAATGTTTGAATAAGCTCAAAATTGTCAAAGAATCTCTAAAAAAATATTAAAAATTATAGAAGAGTCCTCAAGCTCAAAATAGTTATAGTATTAGTAAGTTATTATTTTAACTTAAGTTTTACTGTAATTTTAAGTTTTAAGTGTAAATAATTTATTCTTTTAAGTTTCAAAATAATTTTATTTTCGAGTCACTTCAGTCAAAAACTTTAAATATTTTATTTTGTTCTTTTTTATTATTTTCATTTATTTACTCTTTTTTTTTTAATTTAACAAAACTGTCAGAAGTGACTTTGATTTAAAAAAATATATTGTATTTATCTTTTATTTATAACTGTATACAGTGAGTAAAGTAATTAGGTAAGTAAAATGAACAAATTAGCAGTATTTTTTACGATGCCATCTAAGTATGTGCAAAAATTGTGATCATTTGATTTTTTCTGTGATAAATATTAAGTGAATAAATAAAGAAATAATGTCACAATATAAATTGTGTTTTTTTCATCATCCATGAATTCATGAAGAGAGTTTAACAGATTTTCAGAAAGATATTGAAGCGTTCTCCAAGTGCAGTGATTATAAATTTCAGCAGATGGCGCTAGTGAATTTGACAAAAACCTGTAAATTTTAAGTTTAAAAAGGTTTTTTATCTGTAGTTTGTTTTATTGACTGACATTATAGATATAGGGTAACAGATGAATAATATAAAAAACGAGATATCGTCGATGGTTTGTAGAAAGGGCGAATAAACCATTTAAAAAACGAGATATTATACTTAATAAACGCATAAAAAAAACCTACTTGACATCTTGCCACACTTATGACAGCCGTCCTAATGGACGAGCGAGATGTCAATAGTAAACGAATATCGTCTTGAAACCTTTTGTGACCACGGATCCAAATGGAGCTCTACGTATTTTGTCCTTAGGCTAAGGTTGAAATTTGCTTAAAAAGTAGTGATAGTTATTTACTTAACTGATATTGCCGGTTTTTAGTTTATAAGTCAATGGTTGTTTACATAGACTCGATCGATGCCTCTACATTGATGCCTCTCTACATTCTTGCTTAGTTAACTCACTTTAGCTTCACTACAAGTTTATTTCCATCCTTGGATAAGTTTCCATCAATAAATCAATGATGATGATGATGATACAGGGTGTCCCGTAACCAAACTTCAACCTGGCGGATGCTGATAGGATAGTTCATGTCTAACAAGAAAATAAAAGTCGAAAGAACAACTCTATCAATCAATAAATCTGTGTAAATTTGACTTTTGTAAAAGTGTCTTAGTTTTCGAGATATTTAGGTAGGTACAGTTTTATTAAATTCGTTACTAAAAAACCTTAGTTACTGTTTTGAGTGCCGCTACAAATTAAATGTTCTATACACAGTGTATGTAATAAAACTGTAAATATCTCTTTTACTAAAGTAAAATTTTGATATTCTGTTTAGACATGAACTAACTTCAACACCCACCAAGTTGACGTCAGTTTACGGGACAACCTGTATACGTAAAAATAGGTACAATTAGGTTTAAAACTCACTCCAATCTAAACTTTGTCACAAAGAAATAAGGCGCATCTTTTTTTATTGAATTGTACTTCGAAGCAATATAAAAACAATTATTACTGATTGAAAAGTGCACGCAATGTCATCATTGCCATAGAGTTATGAAGTTTAATAGGAGTTTCCCTGCGAGATCGAATCAGAAATGAAGAGATCCGCAGAGCAACCAGAACTGCTATAACCTGGGCCTGGGCCTGGCCTTGGGCTTGGGCCTATGGCCCAAAGAACTGCTAAACTAATGTGGCAGTGGGCGGGGCACATTGCTCGCAGAACCGATGGCCGATGGGGCCAGAGTTATCGAGTGGTGACAACCTACTGGAAAGATCGAATCAGAAATAAAGAGATCCGCAGATGAACTAGAGTTGCTGACATAGCCCAAAGAATTGCTAAACTAATTTTGGTGTGCCACTTAGTAATGGGTGGGGTAATTGCTCGCAGAACCGATGGCCGATGGAGCCAAAGAGTTATCGAGTGGTGACAACCTACTGGAAAGATCGAATCAGAAATGAAGAGATCCGCAGAAGAACTAGAGTTGCTGACATAGCCCAAAGAATTGCTAAACTAATTTTGGTGTGCCACTTAGTAATGGGTGAGGTAATTGCTCGCAGAACTGGCCGATGGGGCTAAAGAGTTCTCGAGTGACGACCGCGTACTGGAAAGCGCAGCGTGGTTAGGCTCCCCTACAAGGTGGACCGACGACCTGGTGAAGGCGGCGGGAACCCGTTGGATGAGGGCAGCGCAGGACCGGTCGTTGTGGCGAACCTTGGGGGAGGCCTATGTCCAGCAGTGGACGTCCATCGGCTGAGGTGATGATGTTGAATGGACGGTCCACTTCACGCATAGGTGATGCGTGAATTTTCAGAGACAAACCCGCAACCCGTCTTTTAACGTTGGTGTTCGTTCGTTTGTTTTAAGGGTATATTACCGTTGGCGCGCTCCATACAAACGTACTATGGTGATATTTTCAATACTAACCAATTAGAGTCAATTAAATTTTGCAGAAACAATCTAGAAACAAATCTCTATACTTGTATGGAGTCAGATTTTCGTTAAAATGTATAGTTTTAAAGTTACGGTGCCCCAAAGATTTCCTTACAAATCTAAAATTAATCCTAGAATTGATACTGTATATTTTAACAAAAATCGGACTCCATACAAGCATAGAGATTTGTTTCTAGATCGTTCCTGCAAAATGTCATTGACTTTAATCGGTTAGTATTGAAAATATCACCATAGTACGTTTGTATGCAGCGCGTGTTGGAATAGTGGTTATATACCATGATAACTATATAAATCAATTTAAAGTTTTATCAAATTAAATTACGAATTGCAATGCAATTTGTCTGACAATCCCAACATTATTATTATTTTTGGCAACATTGAATAAAAAGCAAACCGTTGTTGTCAACAATGTTTATTAACTTATACTATCGTAAATCTTGTTGAAATGTGATATTAATTATACAGTTATAGTTACTCTGATCCTTTGATGTAATCTTAATTATTGAATATATATTCGAGACATTATTGTTGGTTTAGCAACACTCGTCGCTGATTGGTCCGCCAATAAGCGAACGAGAGAATTACTTTGTGCAACTAAAATATGTTTGTTTGTGTTAAATATTATATTACTTATATATTACTAAGTCTAAAATTGTATTGTGATTTGTGAGGTGATCGTACTAAATAAGAAATTATTTAGTACTAGTTTAAATATTATAACCGAACTTCCTGTTCCTGTGTGGATTTGCCACCATTATAAAATGTACTTTGTGTAACTAAAAATGCTTATTAGTGTTAAATATTATGTTACTTATATTTTACTAAGTCTAAAATTATATTTTGATTTATCAAGTGATCGTACTACAAGTTTTAATATTGTAAACGAACTTCCTGTTCCGGTGTAGATTTGCCGCCATTCCTAACGATCGTCAGGGGTGGTGGGAAATGTATAAAGGAGGTGGTTTGTCATAGAAATGTCATTCTGCCAAAGACTACAGTACCATCCATTCTGCTACCAAAGACCACAGAGGTCGTCATGCTGCCCAAAAGTTAAGTAACTTGTGTTAATTTATAAAGTGTACCGAATTGTTATAATATGTGTGATATTCAACAATGTGCTTTGGTTGTTCTATGGAGTTTCTATGCTTCTTCTCCATAGGCCCTTTAAATAGGGAAAACACTTGCGAAGCAGATTAAATGTCGAGTCAGAGAAATAAAAGATAATTGAGTAATTATTCAGTCAGAGAAATAAAATATAATGATTGGACTTAAATATTCTCCCGTTTCATTTATATCATTACCATCCTAATACCAACTGTCTCATAATCATGTGTTTGTAGACCTGTGTCCCTGTACTTGGGACAACAGATGATCATTCTAATCATGATGATGAGACAATACTTGATAGATTTGTATCGAGGTACTACCTACGCTGTCCGAATAGCTTTTGCTTATTAGTATGATGGGTTTGATCAGCATCAATCATGGTAAATTAAGCAATAGATTCTATTAATAATATATAAGCATAGCTATCATCTTTATATTTCCACCTATATGCACCCCATATCTAACATCAGAAGTGTGTGCCGTACTCCTTAGCCCATACTAATGTATTTTATTTTGTTTCATGAAAATTATGGTCATCAATACCGCTGCTGCTGTCTGCAATCAAGAAAACCCTATGGGGGAAACTCACCCACACCGGGAAACTCGCCCACCTGCCCGGAGGAAACCCCCCACCCACCCAGAGGAAACCCACCCACCCCCCAGGAGGAAGAAGAGAACATTTTCCGTACTATTCTGAACCGTGCTGGAATAGTTAAGTTAAGCAAGGTAACGGCCAAGGCCGAATTATTTTTCATGTTGTTGAAGTTATGAATTGTACCTTCTAAACATTGTATCATGAATTGATAATCATGTTTTGATAGTCAGTATAACCGTGCGGCTAATCGTATTTTGACGGACGGAATCGTTCCGGTCGATTGCGAATCATGAAAAAATTTATAAAACAAGTGATTTGCTTTTGACGTTTAAGCTAACTTTTTTTTAATAATTTGATTACAAAAATCCGTTTTTTTTTTACCCATATTTCTTTCTTTTACAACGATTTTGTCATCAAAATCAAATATATTAATAATGATCACAAAAATCAACTTTAATGTCGTGATCGTATAATAATGGAATAATGTCAGTCTGACCGAGCGGTTATTCGAGGTATTTTATTTTTTCTCCAAAGCATAAGCATGACGGCGTCTGGTGCCATCCCTCTACGGCACCTGGCGCCATCTCTCAAGTTAAAACAGAACAAGATCGCACACTAATGACGGTGCCTTGCTACAGCGCCGCCTGGTGTCGGTCTAGTGGAACGTCGGGTCTTGACAGCCATGTCAAGAGGAGTTCAGTTGAAGATTTGAATAGAAATGGCTGAACCACCGCATAACTCGACGGATCGCTAGTTCTGTGTAATCTCGGTAGTTTTACTATTAAGCAGTGATCTGTTTGCGATGAAGGCCCTCCTGCACCTATATCAGAAGTGTAAACAAACTTGCGCCCAAGAGAAATAAAATCGTCTATAGAAAAATCTTGATGGTTATTTGACAGCTAAAACCTAGCTTTTGTTTCAAGAGTCAAGACCTGATGATAGTTTTATCACGAGGTTCCAAATCGATGCGAAAGAAACAGCGGCTGAATCTGCATCTGCATCAATCTGCATTCTAAATTCATGGAACATGATCTAACTTATGTCCTGCCTACTCATATGGCTAGTGGCGGAACGACGAGCAGTAATTTTCAACCCCACCAGTTGACGAATGATTTACAGTAAAGTCGACGGATACATAATACAGTTCATACAGTACGGACACTCCCTGCACTTCTTCGTGGAAGACAGATGGAAGACAACTACAGTGTCTACAGTAGGCAATATGGTTTTGCTAATGCCAGGCCAGCGTTTGGCCCGGCCTTGTTGTATGAAGTGTCCAGGATGAGATAGTGGGCAAGTTATCTCCGTGTTGGTATGGTATAATTAATGTTTGTGGTTCGAAATAGACTTTGGTCACGGATTATTGGTGAGAATTTTGTCGGATATTGCTGTGTTGTGCTTGGTGTGCCCTCATTACCTGGTTTCATCTATTTAGAATGGGCTTTTGAGTTGTAAACTTATGCTTATGCTACAATATTCCTTCTAGTAAAACGCGGATGTTCTGAGGATTTAGAATATCTCAGACTACTCCCTCAGGGAACATATTTGTGATCATACGATACTACGATAGTTCGTTGAATGCAGGCAGTGTAGTCAGAAACATCGCTGTAGTATCTAAGCCAAAATTTTTGTAAAATATGGCTTTTATGGTTTCCATGCTTTTGTCATGCCGTCATGCCTGTATACACTCTATTTCAAAGGCATGTTTCTGTTGTTGATACAATAAAAACTTATTCATATTTGCTTCTGTGTACAAGGTAACTCTGTACCTAGATGCTGCTGAAGAATTTAGGTGTCTCAATCTGCCTGTTGCTGACGCGATGTGGAACTTAATAGGCGATTAAGAGCTCTCTTTGTCGGCTCGTAAATCGCTTCATGTTCAGTCAGGTCAGGCCAAACTCCGAAACTCCTTCATACATCATCCTTCCAACAAGATTACGGCATTTGAAACTTGTCCTCGACTTCCGATTCTGATTTAGAAGTGAAACAAGGTCCTTATTGCGTGTTGAATTTGGGTTGTAATGTAAATGGTGGTTGTATTTGCACATTGTTGAAATTGATCGCCGAGCCCCGGGCTCTTTTGAGTGTGCACACATGTTTTACTAATTTATAATTGCGGTTTATGGACTTGTAATTTTTGATGCAATGTTTCTGGCCACACTGAAAGGGATTATTGCCGTGAGTTTCTGTATGTATGTAACTTTTGATCAAGAAATAATGTAACGGTGGTTATTATGTGATGGTTTTCGTAGACAAAAGTCAGGATTGTGTTTTGTGGATGTCAAGTGTTAACGCAACTGCATGGTCGAGCGGGCGTGCGGGGCGTGCCACCTCTTTGGACGACGACTCCAAGTGTTGTTTTTTTTATGTTGTCTTTTATTGTTGTTCTTGATTCACAAACTAATAATGTCTTGATTGTCGTTGTCACGATGACGTTCGGTTGATTGTTGATTGTTGATTCATATCGCAAATAAATAACAAATATTGAATTGAATTGAGCAAATAAATTCGTGCTGTAGGTGTTTGATGCTAAATGGCACTGGATACATCGAAGCATTGTAAGATCGAAATATCTCTGTTGTGAAATCTGAAATATTACAACGAACTCGTTTAGAAGGCCTTTTTTTAGCGGAGGAAGACAAAGTAAGGATTTACATCCCTTTTTAACTGAGTGCTGGTATACTGTATGAATGAAACACAATTCTCTACTATGTTCATGGTTATCTAGTAGATTTCGACGCCGAACCATTGAGGTACTATGTTAACTAGAGAAGCTACCGAGAAGTTATGTTTTGTAACACGCGTTAGGGTGCACGCGCTCTAACCCACTTAGCCTGAGCCAGGCGCTCGTCGCAGCCTGACGCTCCCAGCACGCGCCCCACACTGCTGATCATGGTGCACAGATTTTGTTCGCGTTGTCTGCTCGATACATAATTATACTCAATGCGCCGAACCAGTTCTTCGTCACTCGCGTTTGTCAGCTGCGATAAATTCTTACCTACGGCGCCTTGTATCTCATAACCATGAGGTACAGGGTGTCGCGTATTGATATAAGTCGCATTTTAGTTCTCGTTTCTGAAGACCAAAGTTTGAAATTCGAAAAGCGCGCGAAACTGTGATGAGTGCGGTACCTATCTGTTACGGTAGTAGGTAACTGTTGGATAATCTGTTTCCGAACTCGTGGTTCTGTTGTAAGATGGTGTGCTATATTTAGTTTGGACAATATTATGATGGTGGTGGTATCTCAGGTTTCCTTTTCTAACTTCGTGGTCAATGTGTAGACATAAATATGGGAGCTTTTTCTTTTGGGAGCCAATGTCAGTCAAAGAGCATAAAATTACTACGTTCTAATATCAGATTTACACGAGGTTTCTAATTCCCTGCTTTTGTTGGTAAAGATGTTATTATTTAAACTGCAATAACACGTATCTGGTATTTAATTTAAATATGTACGGGATGCATGAATCATTACACCCAATGCCGAATATAGCCCGATGCAGTTTATGGATTAGGAAAATGTAGTTTGTCCGTACAAAATTGCTGAGGTCACAATGCCATAACCCAAAACAGAGTCCAAATAGCCATTATTATGCGGCTTTTCTCAGAGCATCAAATCATGCACATGTTGTTTTACTATTGAACATACCTAAATCGCCGAAATTATTTCGTCCAGTCACGGATTATAGAAGAGTACAGTTGCAATAACAATCCATATTAGTATACCTCCTTAAAAAGTTATAATGTGAAACTTCTTCTTCTGGTTCTGTGCGAAAGTGCATGTTAGTGCTTAGTGTCTCGACGTTGAGATAATTGATAACTAATTGCTTCGTCCGTTTCCGAGGGTATTTCTTTGTGGGTTGACCTTGAACTGTCTTTATCATAAACTTGGTACATGTTTATCCTGAAACTCTTGCTATAGGTATGATGTCCAGTTTTTTTTTTTTTTTTATACGGCCTATTTGATAAACTGTTCAGTTTGCTGTGAGACACTTTTATAGTCAATGGCTGTTTTCTTGAGTCTTTCGGCAATTATTTCTTGATGTTGTAGTCTAGCTGTAGTGGCTCCATGGTTGAAGGATAAGATAACTACAGACTTCAAAGATGTGGTTAGCATACAGTAAGTCTTGCTCTCATGTTGGCCGATGTTTGTACTTTATCAGTGGCGCAGCGCAGCGTCATAGGTCTTGTGATTTCCGATAGGGTTGTTTGTGTCCATAAAGATGTATTTTATGTTGTTGTCTAATCACCACAATGCAGGTTCGGCCTAAATTCTGGTGCTTAGGTTTGCACTACCTTGGTAATCTATGTAAGAATGTCTAAAAATAAAGATCTAATGTGTACCTTAATTTGTCTGTTTAAGCGAGAAGATTCGTCGAGATCAGCGCGCACAAAAGAGCATAAGTAAACGAGACAAACGTTGTAACTTGCTTTGTGTCAACCTGTTATGTTTGCGGCAAGCCAGGACGCATGACTACCATCCGATCAGACCGAAAAAGCAGTAGAAGAGTTCTTGTCAAGTGAAGAAGGTTAATCAATGTGAACAATGAATGTCCAGAGGTACCTCGAAAGCATGATCCGCGGTGAGCCCGCCTTTTTCTGGATGTGCCATGACGGCGCCAGAAGACGTTACAGTTAACACGGGTCACCGTAATGGCCCGTGTTTATGGAAACGGAATTCTATGCTATGCATTGACTACTTATATGAGGGACTCGCCTTGCGGTAGCATTTCCCCTCTGCCACGGTATAAGATCAATTGATCATGTGCAGTTTACATTCAATTTTATACCTTATCACTAAATAAACGAGACAGCCTATAATTGCGAAATAAATAACATCGAACTTAGAACTTTTGGGGTTCACACGAGACTGCTTTTCATGATTTTTGACATTCAAAATTAGAATCTAAAATTATGGGGAATAAAATCCAAAGTTGCGGATTGCATATTACCTCGCCCCCCGCAAAAAGTGGCAGAAATGTTTGTAAGTAGAATTACACGCGTTACTAGTCCTCATATAAGTACATAGTCAAAGATGCTATGTGATAAGATAATTGATGGAGTAGCGGCACGGTGAAAGCAATTCTGGCGGTCGTAGTGTCGTCCGAGCCATACCCCTTGTGTGTGGGGGTTGGTTGGAGGGACGCACTCGTCTGTCAAGGTTGTTATGAGATTGGACGGGGGGGCTGCCGTCCGTGCCACACCTTTTTGGTTGGTAGAAGGGACGCACCCGGCCCAACGGTGAAGAACATGTCGAGATGCAGTCTGACGATGATGCGAGATTGTTGTCAGGCTGGACGAGCGGGAATTCAGATCTGCCGTATGGTTGATGTTTGCTTGTTTCTTGCAGGGCCGCAGTAAGATACGCCCGAGGACGGTCGACAGTCAGTCTGGCCGTGACGGCGTCTGGTGCCATCCCTCTACGGCACCTGGCGCCATCTCTCAAGTTAAAACAGAACAAGATCGCACACTAATGACGGTGCCTTGCTACAGCGCCGCCTGGTGTCGGTCTAGTGGAACGTCGGGTCTTGACAGCCATGTCAAGAGGAGTTCAGTTGAAGATTTGAATAGAAATGGCTGAACCACCGCATAACTCGACGGATCGCTAGTTCTGTGTAATCTCGGTAGTTTTACTATTAAGCAGTGATCTGTTTGCGATGAAGGCCCTCCTGCACCTATAAGCATAATGCTCACGACTGTGTTCCCAGAGGGTATTCAGATATATTACTTACTCGCTAGTCACTAATTTCTAGGATTGTAAATAGTAGATAATGAGATATTTGTCAGGTTGACCAAGCGGTTAAATTTTTTTTTGTTTCAAATGTGTTTGGTTTGTTATTGTTGATAATTTAAAGTTTATCGTATCTGAAAGACAAGCATACTTATTGTTTCGGTCGATCACTGATCATGGCCATATTTCAAATAAAATAAAAAACAAGCTGTTTACCGTTGGTGTGTTATAAGTTAGATTTTTAAATTATTATTTCTTTGTTTGAAATGTTGGTAGACTGAAAAAAATATTTTCACAACGAAATTCTGTGCCAATAAGAATAACGATCAGAAAACGCAACAACAAATGGGTGATCGTAGCGTAGGTCGAATCACAAATGCAATTTAGTTAGGGTTTGTATTTGATATTTATTTTTCTACAGTTTTGCTTGTGTTGTTTCTATAAGTCTGCTGGTCTAACAGTTCATTTTGATTTGTTGTATTTTTTGTTTTAATCTAACAGTACATAATATACTATAAAAGTGAAAACAATTGTAAAAATTATTGATGAAAAAGAAAACGATGTGAAGTTAAATAACGAGATACCTACCTTGAATTTTTTTTTTACATAAATTATAATCAATATTGATATCAAGTGATATAATTTGAATGATTGTCTGATTTGCTCCGACCATTGTACCAATTTCTCTATTGACAGAGTCCGAATGGATATGATAATATTAACGAAGATTTTTTGTTGACTGACATTATGACTTGACTTTGACTGAATTTTTGTTGTTGACTTTACATTATGACTTGACTTTGACAGAATTTTTTTTACACTATACAATCGCTAGCGGCTTTCTTGCCTGATGTCATCCCTTCTTCACCTATAGCGAGTGATGGGGTAAACATGTCGAGGCAGTTAGTCATTACACTTACAATCGCTAGCGGCTTTCTTGTCTGATGTCATCCCTTCTTCATCCGTAGCGAGTGATGGGGTAAACATGTCGAGGCAGTTAGTCATTACACTTTACAATCGCTAGCGGCTTTCTTGCCTGATGTCATCCCTTCTTCATCCGTAGCGAGTGATGGGGTAAACATGTCGAGGCAGTTGGTCATTACACTTACAATCGCTAGCGGCTTTCTTGCCTGATGTCATCCCTTCTTCATCCGTAGCGAGTGATGGGGTAAACATGTCGAGGCAGTTGGTCATTACACTTACAATCGCTAGCGGCTTTCTTGTCTGATGTCATCCCTTCTTCATCCGTAGCGAGTGATGGGGTAAACATGTCGAGGCAGTTAGTCATTACACTTACAATCGCTAGCGGCTTTCTTGTCTGATGTCATCCCTTCTTCATTGGTAGCGAGTGATGGGGTAAACATGTCGAGGCAGTTAGTCACAAGACTGTTTGTACAATGTACAATGAAAACACCGAATATGAAATATACACAAATGCCTTTTATGGTACATGACACACCGAATATGAAATATAATGCCTTTTATGGTACATCATAAACAACGCAAACATACACAAACAAAAACACTAACACTCACTTACCCGCACCCCAAACATACTATACACACACTAACTATACATTCACAAACTATACACACGAACTATACACACATTCAATACACAACGACTGAGATTGAAACTGCTGCTTCGAGAACGAAGCATATGTCAGTATGGCCGTGTTGGAATAGTGGTTATATACCATGATAACTATATAAATCAATTTAAAGTTTTATCAAATTAAATTACGAATTGCAATGCAATTTGTCTGACAATCCCAACATTATTATTATTTTTGGCAACATTGAATAAAAAGCAAACCGTTGTTGTCAACAATGTTTATTAACTTATACTATCGTAAATCTTGTTGAAATGTGATATTAATTATACAGTTATAGTTACTCTGATCCTTTGATGTAATCTTAATTATTGAATATATATTCGAGACATTATTGTTGGTTTAGCAACACTCGTCGCTGATTGGTCCGCCAATAAGCGAACGAGAGAATTACTTTGTGCAACTAAAATATGTTTGTTTGTGTTAAATATTATATTACTTATATATTACTAAGTCTAAAATTGTATTGTGATTTGTGAGGTGATCGTACTAAATAAGAAATTATTTAGTACTAGTTTAAATATTATAACCGAACTTCCTGTTCCTGTGTGGATTTGCCACCATTATAAAATGTACTTTGTGTAACTAAAAATGCTTATTAGTGTTAAATATTATGTTACTTATATTTTACTAAGTCTAAAATTATATTTTGATTTATCAAGTGATCGTACTACAAGTTTTAATATTGTAAACGAACTTCCTGTTCCGGTGTAGATTTGCCGCCATTCCTAACGATCGTCAGGGGTGGTGGGAAATGTATAAAGGAGGTGGTTTGTCATAGAAATGTCATTCTGCCAAAGACTACAGTACCATCCATTCTGCTACCAAAGACCACAGAGGTCGTCATGCTGCCCAAAAGTTAAGTAACTTGTGTTAATTTATAAAGTGTACCGAATTGTTATAATATGTGTGATATTCAACAATGTGCTTTGGTTGTTCTATGGAGTTTCTATGCTTCTTCTCCATAGGCCCTTTAAATAGGGAAAACACTTGCGAAGCAGATTAAATGTCGAGTCAGAGAAATAAAAGATAATTGAGTAATTATTCAGTCAGAGAAATAAAATATAATGATTGGACTTAAATATTCTCCCGTTTCATTTATATCATTACCATCCTAATACCAACTGTCTCATAATCATGTGTTTGTAGACCTGTGTCCCTGTACTTGGGACAACAGATGATCATTCTAATCATGATGATGAGACAATACTTGATAGATTTGTATCGAGGTACTACCTACGCTGTCCGAATAGCTTTTGCTTATTAGTATGATGGGTTTGATCAGCATCAATCATGGTAAATTAAGCAATAGATTCTATTAATAATATATAAGCATAGCTATCATCTTTATATTTCCACCTATATGCACCCCATATCTAACACGCGCATTTTCGCTCTCGGAATAAAATTCTCTTAATGATTGTCTAGCTACGAAGTTTTCTAACTCTATGACGCAGTAAAATCCAAGAGATCATGTCAATTTAAACGTTGAAATGCAGTAAAACCTTTATTGGAATCAGCTATGTTATAAGTTATCCTATTTTAATTATATATAAAAATAAGTGTAGTTAAGAGAGGAATAAGGTGTCCGGCCTTTTTGCCCAAATGTCCGGCTAAACAAGCTGGTCTGTCCGGTTATAGTAGATCGGCTAACCGACAAAAAGTCGCTTAAATAAGATTCTGGCACAAGTCATCTCCTTTATAGTGTTATCTGGTATCGATGCATTCAGTATGACTTCCTGATTACAAATATATGAGATGACAAGCGCTCAGAATGTGGGGGTAGAAACTGTGACGTCATAAAGGTGGCCATACAAAGTAAAATTTTGTTTTTGTTTATTCATGCCGTGTGGGGTTTCTACCCCCACAGTCTGAGCGCTTGTCATCTTATATATTTGTAATCAAGAGGTCATACTGAAGCTATTGATACTAGATAACACTATAAAAGAGGTGACTTGAACGGAAAGTTCCGAAATATCCTTTTTCCAACCCTCTATTAGGACCATGACCAACATTGAAATCACGGAAACCAAATCAGCTGTTTCACATATTTGGGTTGAGTCGCCGGTGATGTTTTCTATGGAACAGTAGATGGTTTTTACTCCATTCATTAAATATTGTAGTTTACGGTTTACATTTGCGGCATTAGAGGCTGAATCGATTGCCAACATCCTATCTAAGAGAGGAAACTGAATCTTAGATAAAATTGATTGGTATTCGCTTGCACACGGCAAAGACAATAGTTATTTGTTATGCTAGGCTGCAAAGTTGCTTTTTGGCGTGAGTACTTGTATAGAAACCTGAGCCTAGCGAAGGTTTCAAAGGTACGAGACGCAGAATAACTTTGCAGCCGAGCGAAACACACAACTTTTTACCTCACAACAGCGAGGAAAAAAAGTTAATTGCTAAATAAAGCCCGACCAGAAAAATAAATAACCTCGCCATGTTGCGGAAAATCATTGGAACTAATTTTTGTACTCGGAATACACTGACATTAAAGGTTATAGTCGATTGCAGCGCCCCGAAACCAGGTTTTTTATATTTCTGGCCAGGCTTTACCTAGAACATTTTAAAAAGTTATTTTTTTCCTGCCGGCCAGTGTCATGAAATAGTTACTAAGCATTTTCAGTGGATTGGGGGTATAGAAAAATATTGAATAGACAGACTCGAATTTCAAATACTCTTTCCACGCTAGCGGATAAAATACACTTTTGCACTCAGATTACGAATGATAAACAGAATCTTTCCGAACTTGTGAGGTGAAAAATCATTCATCAATTATGTAATAAAATAAAAAATTACCGGTTAGCACCAGTTATCACCGGTTGACGCAAACAACTAAACAAACAAACTAACGCAAATAAGTTACTTATAGCTAATCTTTTACAAACATGTTTGTCTCACAAGATAATTTCTCAAGTTTTAACATTATTTAAAATTAAAGATAACAAAATTATTAATAAGCCTGCCATTTTGTTTTAACCCAATATTTTGTTCCATCAAGGAGATTCGTAAAAAATGAAAAGGTATTTGAAATTTTAGTATCTTCATGCAAAAGTTCTCCCTGCCTCACACGTCTCTGCAGGATAGGTTTCGAGTTCTGGTCCTGTAGTCGGACTGACATAGTGCCGTTTTTGTACAAGCATTTCAACACCTCGATGTAACGGAGTCTACTTGGCATTGCTGAAGAGACTGCAGTACAACCCAAGTCTCAATCGAATCAAGGCTTTCTCGTAGTTCACGTACGCCAAGCAAAGGGGTACTACATCTACCGGAGGATGGGCAGCAGCATCCTCTGAGTAGGTACACACATTTAATCCAACTGCGATCGCCAACCCGCCTGCCAAGCGTGGCGATTATGGCAAATCCCCCCATTTTTGGGGAGGCCTATGTCCAGCAGTGGACGTTTATCGGCTGATATGATGAAGCAAAGGGGCAGGTATACTCTTCGGTCTTCTGTATAACCTGCCATAGCGTATGTATGTGGTCCACGGTGCCAAAGCCTTGTCGGAACCTGGCTGGAAGTCGTCGAAACTGTGCTCTCAAAAACATCTTATAGACATGACTAAGAAGCGAAATGGGCTTATACTTCTTCTATATTATCGCCCTTTGTGAAGAAGGCCGAAAAATTATCGAGTGGCGACCGCATATCGGAAAGCGCTGCGTGAGTAGAAACATAGGTGAACCGACGACCAGAAGCCGTAGCATGTTACACGTGATACGGCTGTATCACGTCTTTTATCTCGTTAGCTCGCGCCGCAAATAGAAAGAGAGCGAATGTGTGATAGCGCTGTATCAAGGCGGCAAGCTACTCGTACCTATGCTGGTGAAGACTGCAGGGACCCGTTAAATGAGGGCAGCGCAGGACCGGTCGTTGTAGCGATCCTTGGGGGAGGCCTATGTCCAGCAGTGGACGTCCATCGGCCGAGATGATGATGATCCGAAAATGATACAATTCAATTCAATTCAATTATACTTTATTGCACACCAAAACAGAACATACATTCCTCGGTATTTAAAAACAAGCACGACAATATTTCTTTGCGGGTTGTTGGTTTGAAACTGCTGTAAGTAAATATACGCCAGTCATATAAAACATTGTAGGTCGCAATTGATTGCACGGAGCTGCATTTTTGGGATGTTGTTAGGATAGATACCAGCAGTATAAAACCAATTTTGCAGCTTCGAAAGACCTGTGCTAACCGAGGGGTGCTCGAAAAACCGCGCATTTTTCGGTCATTTTTCATGTTTTGACATATAACTTCTAAACGGTGCATCTTGCATAAAAATTTCGTACTACGTTTTTAAAAAGACAAAATTATCTATAATTTGAATTTAACTGCAGCTCTGAAAGTTAAGTAGGTCTTGAGACACAACACTTCAAACATTGGCCATTTTTCCCAAAAAGTTCAAAATTGTAGTTTTAGCCGTCTTCCGAACAGGATATCAGCTAAAATACTCATTGTACGAGGAAAATTGTAAGAAATGAATTAGTAAAACAGTTATGTAACTTTAATATAAACACAAGTTGAACCCTGTACTGTGATTGATTCCTTTGTTATCAGGAAAAAACTAAATATAAGTAAAATCGTTTTCAAAAAATGGAGCTTGACTCATTGCAAGAATTTTGTAAAGGATAAAAAAGACATAACTCAGTGAAAAATGATTATTTTATGCAAAACGAACTTGAGTATGATTAATAATGTATCTATACCATAACAAAACTGTATATGTTTGTTTGGTTGTTAGTTCGCGCATCACGCGAAAACTACTGAACCGATATTAATGTAACTTTTTGTATTTGAAAGCTTATGATTAGAGGTATGAACTGATATATATTTGATCTCACTACCATGACGAGTGCCGGTGCGGACGAAGATGTGGGCAAATCTAGTACCTACTATTATTAAACCGTAAATATTGGTTTGTTGGTTGGCGCTTCACGCGAAAAGTACTAAACCGATTTTGATGAAACTTTCGAGGTCTGCAAGCTTATGGTCAGACTTAAAATTTGGTATATCATTTATTTTGATACAATGAAGGGAACCCGCGTGGACGAAGTCGCGGGAGAACTAGTAATTACAAAATTCGGTATGTCAAGTTTTTTTTGGTCTTCATTTTTATATTTTTTACAGATAGAAGACATAATTTTAAGACACCTATTTCATTCTTATTGCGATTAATCGAGTTTATCAATATAAATTAAATTTTTAAATTATTTTGATTTGTAATCTCTAAGTGCAAAAATGGTGGAGAGAAAATAATTGGAACTCCATGGAGAAAAACTATCTACTGCTATATTTAAAAAAAAATAAACCTGCCTCCTCTTTCTAACTCTATGCTGGAAACAGATACGGCAACATCAAATATCAAATTCTGAAATTGTGAATGTATTTTTTTTCTTAATGGCCGGTTATTTTAAGTTGATTTTATGTTTACCAAGGAGTTCACAGGTATGCCAGTGACGTCACTGAACGGACCGAAAAACGACGTTATTTTATTAAAAATATCTGTAATCCTTTCATTTTAAAATCTCTGACATATAAAATATGATTATTGAGACAATTATCTCGAAATGGTTTTCGATTCAGCCCTCCAAAAAAAAACTTGACATACCGAATTATCACCATTATATAAAAACGAGAGTTTTCCTACGGCTTCGTCCACACGGGTACCTACCCGTCATTGTAGCAAGATAAATTATATACTTGATTTGACGTCTAATCATAACCTTTTAAATGCAATAAATTTCATCAAAAATAGGTTTAGTAGTTTTTGCGTGATGCGCGAACAATCAAACAAACATTTACGGTTTAATAACAGTACTAGATTTTCCTACGACTTCGTCCGCACCGGCACTCGTCATGATAGTGAGATCAAATATATCAGTTTATACGTCTAATCATAAGCTTTCAAATACAAAAAGTTACATTAATATCGGTTCAGTAGTTTTCGCGTGATGCGCGAACTAACAACCAAACAAACATTTACAGTTTTGTTATTGTATAGATACATTATTAATCATACTCAAGTTCATTTTGCATAAAATAAATCATTCTCCACTGAGTTATGTCTTTTTTATCCTTTACAAAATTCTTGCAATGAGCCAAGCTCCATTTTTTGAAAAACCGATTTCCCTTATATTTAGTTTTTTTCCTGATAACAAAGAAATCAATCACAGTACAGAGTTCAACTTGTGTTTATATTAAAGTTACATAACTGCTTTATAAATTCATTTCTTATAATTTTCCTCGTAGAATGAGTGTTTTAGCCGATATCCTGTTCGGAAGACGGCTAAAACTACAATTTTGAACTTTTTGAGAAAAATGGCCAATGTTTGAAGTGTTGTGTCTCAAGACCTACTTAATTTACAGAGCTGCAATTAAATTTATATTATAGATAATTTTGTCTTCTTTAAAAACGTAGTGCACAATTTTTATGCAAGATACACCGTTTAGAAGTTATATGTCAAAACCTGAAAAATGACCGAAAAATGCGTGGTTTTTCGAGCACCCCTCGGTTAGCACAGGACTTTCGAAACTGCAAAATTGGTTTTATACTGCTGGTATCTATCCTAATAACATCCCAAAAATGCAGCTCCGTGCAATCAATTCGGTATGTCAAGTTTTTTTTTGGAGGGCCGAATTGAAAACCATTTCGAGATAATTGTCTCAATAATCATATTTTCTATGTCAGAGATTTTAAAATGAAAGGATTACAGATATTTTTAATAAAATAACGTCGTTTTTCGGTCCGTGCAGTGACGTCACTGGCATACCTGTGAACTCCTTGGTTAACATAAAATCAACTTAAAATAACCGGCCATTAAGAAAAAAAAATACTTTCACAATGTCAGAATTTGACATTTGATGTTGCCGTATCTTTTTCCAGCATAGAGTTAGAAAGAGGAGGCAGGTTTGAATTTTTTTAAATACAGCTGTATGTAGTTTTTCTCCATGGAGTTCGAATTATTTTCTCTCCACCATTTTTGCACTTAGAGATTACAGATCAAAATAATTTAAAAATTAAATTTATATTGATAAACTCGATGAATCGCAATAAAAATGAAATAGGTGTCTTAAAATTATGTCTTCTATCCGTAAAAAATATAAAAATGAAGACAAAAAAAAACTTGACATACCGAATTGCGACCTAAGGCGATTTCTATGTCTACCGTGACTGGCGTAATAATAACTTGGACATTGTCAGTATAGTGACAAGGGTTATCTAGTCTAGGCTATCTATCTAACCTAGACTTGTATATTTATGAAAAATAGATAACGACGGTAATACAGATCTACACATATTCATTCCATGATTCCGGTTATACTAAGAGCGAAAATGCGCGCTGCATACAAACGTACTATGGTGATATTTTCAATACTAACCAATTAAACTCAATGAAATTTTGCAGAAATAATCTAGAAACAAATCTCTATGCTTCTATAGAGTCAGATTTTCGTTAAAATATACAGTTTCAATGCTAGGATTAATTTAAGATTTGTATGGAAATAATATAATAATAACTTGAAAACTATACATTTTAACGAAAATCTGACTCCATACAAGCATAGAAAATTGTTTCTAGATTATTTCTGCAAAATTTCATTGAGTTTAATTGGTTAGTATTGAAAATATCACCATAGTACGTTTGTATGGAGCGCGCTCCGAATAATATACCCTTAAGAGAAGTTTATTCTGAACGCGCTAATGCACGCTGCATACAAACCACAGCTGTGATACAAACGAAGTCTGGTTATTATTTTCAATACTATACAATTACAGTCAGTGAAATTTTGCAGAAACAAAACAATCTAGATATACAAATCTATAGTTTCAATACCTACCTGTTTAATTTAAGATTTGTATGTAAAATTTTAAGGCATATTTAAAACTATAAGTAGGTACATTTTAACAAAAATCTGAGGTGGCATACAAATTCCTCTCACTCGAACGAAATTGTACCTAGTAATAATATTGTACTTCCTAGGAGTACTAAGTGTTAAAAGTAGCCTCTATTACCCGTGGACCCGGTGATGGGTCAACCCAACGGGTCCACGGGTAACGACTCCCTCTCAATAGAACCATATTTGACCCATTGTTCAAAAGAAAATCTGTTTTAGAACAGATGGAACGAAATGAATGGATGGATGGCATGGAATGTGCAATTTCCCATATCAAACGCTTAAAAACGAAAACTCCTTGTTTGAAGAGTCTTAATTTAGAACTGACACTAAGTCAACTGTCATAGCTCTTATGTGTTTAACATTTAAAGTCGATAATAACTTGTGTTGCGAGAGTTATAACGTTGAATAAACATTAACTAATTTATATGTCAACGCAAACTTTTTGTACTCCATTCAATATTGCGACATCGTCCGAGTAGATCGTCTATTGTTCTAATTATTTTTTAATTATTTTTGAAGTTTTTTTTTCTAATAGCGTCTTTGGTGGCAATAAAGAAATAATTTGGTGAGTTAATAGTTAATAATACTTACATAATAACCGGTACCTAGTATCAGGGTGGATTTTTGAGACGGGGCATCTTAACCGTTGTAGCTACTGCGAAACGTTCTTAAGAGGATAGGCGGGCTGAAATGCTAATTTGGAGAGTCACTTTTCCAACTGTATACATATTTGTCCGATCCGCCCCACCCATACACCACACCGACTAGAGTGCGAAAGAGACAACTGCAGCTAGGACCGATTTTATTTACATAAAATCGACGAAAATAGCATTTCGTATTCCCCTGTTTTCTCCTCCAAAACTAAACCGATTTTAATAATTATTTCAAGATTAATATAAGAAAGACTTTGGCTAGGTATGTCTGTATGTTTTCCTTTTTTTGTTTATATTCATCATTTTCGAAGGCCCCTAATTCCTACAGTAAATAATTAATGTAAAAAAGCAAAACATAGGGACATGGCAGAGGTGACATAGATTATATGGTAAACAAATATTTGCTCTAGTGTTATTATCCAGGGAGAAAACAGGGGAATACGTTTGTATGGAAAAAACTTGTTTATCCTCACTCTTTGAGTTATTTCGAGCTGCATTGTCAATTATCTTGCTAACTGCACATTTTTTTTCAAAATCTGTGAATGCAGTTCGACATGTTACACCACGATAATAATAAAATAATTTTCGCTAGACATTGTAAAATATGTAATAGGCAGTAGAATTTTTTTTTTGCGTTTTCGAAGTTGGTGCCATAGAGAAATTTGTTCAGTTTGATGGTATGAGCATCCCCTTAAAAAATGTCAGCATATTAAGGAAGGACCCTGTATAAACGGGTTCGTATCGGAATTGGTGAGCCATTTAAAAGCGACCAGCCTAATAATATTGGCAAAGTAATGGCACTGTATATGGCATTGGATTTTACATTTGTAATCACGGAGATACTTATTCTAGCATAAGCATAAGCATATGCTCACGACTATATTCCCCGAGGGGGTAGTCAGAGTTATTCTAAAACCTCAGAACATCCACGTTTCACCAGTAGGTAGTACCGAAACTCTATCCAGTGTGACGGGTAGTGAGCCCGTCGCCACTTGTAATGGACAGTCGAAATTGTAGCATGCATGTTTTTATTAATACAAAATGAAATTATTTCGTTAAAAATTTGTTAGGGTGTATGACCCGAACACTTGTCTTTCGCGTGGTGTTCGCGTGGTTCGCGTTTCAGCCTGCCACGAGGCTCCGCAATCCTTCTCAGTTGTGTTCTTACTCAAAAACAATCATCGAGATACTTGACACTGGCGGAAATGCGGTGCTAACGCACATGCAAGAAGTCAAAAATAGGGTGTACCTATGAGGTTTTGCGCTTATTTATTAACACGTTGTGTAGCTTATTTAGAATTGGTGGCACGCGCAGGTAGCGCACGCAGAAGAAAATGTGAATTACAGAAACATAGATTTGAGACACTTGCTCTCACTTAGTGCGTTCACACACGATGACGCATTGACGCAGCGGCAGACGTCAGTCTGTCAATTGTGAAGCAAGGAGTTGTATGAAACCGCAAGTAGAAGCACACACGGTGACGCATTGACGCACTGGGTGTGGTTCTATGGACTGACATCTACCGCTCCGTCAGTGCGTCATCGTGTGTGAACGCACCGTGTTTATTCATAGAACAGCTTTACTAATGTCCAAGATATGTCGGATAGTACATCTTTCTGATAAATAAATTAATATTTACTTATCAGAATTAGCGACAATGCTAAGTAGGAATCGGAAAAAAAATTCGTCGTTATATGAAATGAAGTATAACTACCCCCTCTGCTCCCCCTTGGTGACACCCTTGGGTCACAGGCCTACCCTCATGGCATTTTACATGAGCACATTGGGGATCGGTAGACTTCACATACGCATCAGAATTTCTTCTTCAGCGTATGCAGTTTTCCTCACGATGTATTCCTTCACCGTTTGAGAGCAGTCAATATAACTTTACAGCAATAAAGATAAAGGTATTAAATAAGATGTTGTAAAAGATTAGGCAGTATAATTACAGATGGGCACATCTTTTAATGTACCTACTATCTTATCTTTGTATTATAATATGTCGTTTTGTCGCTTTGCGTCTCCTTAAGGGTATACTATTGGGAGCGCGCTCCATACAAACGTACTATGGTGATATTTTCAATACCAACCAATTTAAGTCAAATAATATAGAAGAAACAATCTAGAAACAAATTTCTATGCTTGTATGGAGTCCGATTTTCGTTTAAATGTATAGTTTTCAAGTTACAGTGCCTCAAAGATTTCCATACAAATCTTAAATTAATCCTAGCATTGAAACAGTATATTTTAACGAAAATCTGACTCTATACAAGCATAGAGATTTGTTTCTAGATTGTTTCTGCAAAATTTCATTGACTTTAATTGGTTAGTATTGAAAATATCACAATAGTACGTTTGTATGCAGCGCGCATTTTCGCGATAACTGGGACTAAATAACGAATTAACATTTTTAGTTGAGATTATTTTTTTATTCCCCATTCGTGTCATTTCACATTCATTTTATTCGATCAACGGATTGTCCCAGTCCAAACATTTTTTTTTTGCTTATTTCATTCAAAATTGATTATTCAAAATAATATTACATAGATAACTTTCTGACGTCATATTTTTGAATCTACCTAATCTTCGGAAGGTGTTCCGTCGTAGAGAAGATGCAACCAGAAACTCTATAACACACATCTTTTAAACATAACAAAATATACAAAGAAGGAACATAGACTGACTACACTCTTTGAGAATAAATAGTCATGGAAATATGTAACTAATGGATTCCATTGATAAATAAATGACATTCGATTGATCAATAATGCGCGTGATGGAAGTTTATTTTTAGTGTCTAAACACATTATGCCGAAAGTACGCGACCGAAGTTCGGCACGATTACGCCAGCAATGCTATTTGAATGAACGACGACACATTATGCCGAAATTACGTTGCGTTATAGCGTACAGCCGAACTTCGGTCGGGCGTAAGTTCAGCGGCAACTTAGTCTGTAGTGCACACATTATACGCGAGTTTACGCGACCGAAGTTCGGTTCGATTGCCGACGAAAATCCGGGGGCGGGGACTGAACAAAGTTACGCAAGTTTACGCAACTGAATTTCTGCCGCGTAAGTTCGGCGCTTATGGTGTGTCATATTACCCGAATACGTCGGAACATGGTCGGAACGTAAACTCAGCCGCGGATCTTCGGTCGCGTACTTTCGGTATAGTGTGTTTAGACACTTAGACTGCAGTTAGAAGCGGTCAATAAGACAATATTGATCAATATATTATTTATCAGCGCACGTGGTTTTTGCTCGCGAAGAAATAGTTTCATTTTTGGGATATACTTTCCTAAAGTAGCACCTATTTGTGTTTTCTCATACATTCAACTCTACGTCTCTGACTTTCATACAAACAGTCAAACCCATTTTTAATAAACAAGTAATTAATGTTATTTGTTATGCTAGGCTGCAAAGTTGCTTTTTGGCGCGAGTACTTGTATTGAAACCTGAGCAAGCGAAGGATTCTAGGATTGAACTTCGAGCGAAGAGAGTGGTTCAAATAATAGAATCCTGAGCTTCTGAGCTCAGCGAAGGTTTCAAAGGTACGAGACGCAGAATAACTTTGCAGCCGAGCGAAACACACAACTTTTCACCTCACAACAGCGAGGAAAAAAAGTGAATTGCTAAAAAGAACATTTTAAAATGTTTTTTTTTTCGTGCTGGCCAGTGACATGAAATAGTTATTAAGCATTTTCAGTGGATTGGCGGTATAGAAAAATATTGAATTGACAGATTCGAATTTCAAAAACTCTTTCCACGCTAGCGGATAAAATGCACGTTTGCACTCAGATTTCGAATGATAACAGAATCTTTCCGAGCTTGTGAGGTTAAAAAATATTGTCTCCCCTCCGGACGGAAAGCGTCAATTTTCGACCCGCTGCGCTAAACGAAGTCGCCGCTTTCCACCTCCATCGAGGAGAAAAATAGTATACTAACCTCGGGCAGTAAATAAGAAAGCCTCAGATCACATGTTTGTTGTTTTACAATTACATAAGATCTGAGACCTTTCTTACTTTCCTGCCCTCGGTGTGTAATCTTATAATCTACTAAACATAACCTAATTAAAAGTACCATCATGGAGGTCCGAGTTCGAATCCGTACTGACGATATGCCAAGTACCAATAAGTTATTCTAACTTATGTTCGTAATACCGACCAGCGACTGCATACGCTGAAGAAATAATTCCAATACGTAGGATGTGCAGTCTACAAACCCGCATTGTGCACTTCTGGTCGACTAACGCCCATACACCCTCCTTGAGGGTAGGCATGTGCCCTGCAGTGGTACTTACCTACTTAGATATAGCTTTTAACCAGATGAAAAACACCGATATAAAAGTTCCACACACGCAGACGAATTCGACTAAAAAGTGATCCTTCTGGTAGTTGTAGCAAAAGTTGCCACCACCCCAAAAAGGAACACAAACGCAATAATATGCATATGTTTTATACAGGGACCTACTTAATATGCTGACACTTTTTTAAGGGGATGATCAGACCATCAAACTGAACAACTTTCTCTATGGGACCAACATCGAAATCGCAACAAAAAAATCTGCTGTCCCATACAATTTTGGCTCGAGTAGGTTTGCAGTTTTGTATGGAAGAGTTTTTTTTTTTTCGCGCTTTCGATATTGGTACCATAGAGAAAGTTGTTCTATTTGATGGTCTGATCATCCTCTTAAAAAACTGTCAGCATATTAAGTTGGACCCTATACAAGGTGTTACAAAACTACAAATAAACATTTAAGGGGGTGGTGTAGACCATCAAACTGAACAACTTTCACTATAGGACCAATATCAAAATCGCGAAAAAATAAAATTATGTTCCATTCTCTACAAATCGATTAGAGCTAAAATATGTATGGGAATTCAAAATTATTTTTTTGCGATTTCTATGTTGGTCCCATAGAGAAAGTTGTTCAGTTTGACGGTCTCAACAACCCCCTTAAGAGTTTATTGTTACACATGAAACACCCTGTATACATAAAACATGTGTGTCATCTCATCTATCTACGCGTATAGCAACAGAAGACAATTACCTACCACGAATTGTTTTGTGCAGGTCCAAATATAGAACAATTTAATATAGATATGAGTCATACCTACATATAGCTTTTATTAACTTGGTATGGAATGTTTTTATCAACAAACCATCTTAGGCACAGTCCTAGGTGCTAATTTAAAACATATGTATACCTATGTACACACGGCGACATATCAAGCTACGCAAAACCAAAATAAGCTGGCCACGCGTAGGTAAAGTAATGTATAAAAAAGTCACGCGGCCAGCTTATGTTTATTTCGCGTAGCTTGATGTGTCGCCGTGTGTACTTAAGCGCGTTCACACACGATGACGCATTGACGCACCGGAGGTGGTTCTATGGACTGACATCTGCCGCTCCGTCAGTGCGTCATCGTGTGTGAACGCACTAAGAGATGTTCCTTGGCGTGATGAGCTTCGGCATCAGCAACCAGGTCAAGACATTGGAAAGAAGGACCATTGGTCAGGTGCTGTCCGTATTTGATGGGTGACCTTTTAAGTGGTACCTGTTTCATCTCTAACTGTTCCATACTTCGGAAGGCACTTTAAGCAGTTGGTCCCGGTTAGTTCTGTCAGATTCCTATCAGAAGAACAACTAGGTATTCGTTAAGAAAGGTCAGATGCCAAAGGCTGTTTGAAAGGGAAAATTCACTAATAGAAGAGTTTTTGGAAATGTATCATTGTTAACAACAATTAGAGGGGTGCACACTCAACGGCACCCAAGCTTTAAAAATAATCACGCGACTTCCAAAAAAAAACAACAGAAAATCCTTGGCTAACCGATGGCCGATGGGGCTGAAGAGTTAGTGGCGCCCGCGTACCGGAAAGTGCAACGTGGGTAGTACCACAATATAAACCGACGACCTGGTGAAGGCGGAAACACGTTGGATGAGGGCAGCGCAGGACCGGTCGTTGTGGCGATCCTTGGGGGAGGCCTATGTCCAGCAGTGGACGTCCATCGGCTGAGATGATGATGAAAAAAAAATCCTAAATGTTCTACTGCATGGATGATTCGATTAAGATAATAATTTTCCGTTTTTTTTTTTCAGCAAAGCGCCACCAAGTTCAGTTTCCGTAGCCAGAACCACGCCGAGAAAAGTGTCTTTTAAGGCAAAAACGTTTTTCCAGAATGGAATCACATGAGAAGAACGGCAAGGTCGTAGGGGTTGTACCTCTCGACCTTGACCCTGTGACCTTGAACATGCAGGATGGAGTTTTGGGTAAGGATGTTCTATTTGTTCTTATTCCATCATAGAAGCGCAAGGAGTGTAGCGTAGGACTTTTATTCATAAAAATCCAGGCAAATTCAGGATAATTTACTGTCACTTCATACAAAGACGCCCCGCACGGACAAGAAGAGCACATGCAATACTGAATTAATGCGAGTGAGAGGATAAAATAGAGAATAGAGGCTGATGATGATGAAATGCAGACGGACGAACAATTTACTTAAGTCCAGAATCAAAATCTACATGCGATACTGAATTAATGCGAGTGAGAGGATAAAATAGAGGCTGATGATGATGAAATGCAGACGGACGTACAATCAAAATCTTCCACATTGTCTATCTTCTAATATGATAAATGAGAAAATATCTTTGTTTATCTATTACGTTTTCACGGCTAAACCGCTGGACTGGTTTTGATTAAACTTGGTACAGGGATAGTTTGAACCCTGTTCCACAGGATTAGGACATAGGCATAAAAATTCCAAGAAGACAAAATCGCGGGAAACAACTAGTGGTAGACCTGCCTGCCTGACAGACAATAAAGATAAAAAAACATGACAGAGGATGTATTTTGTTTTCCGAAATCCTCGCGGACGAAGTCCCGAACAAAAGCTAGTGTTTCAATAAGTTTTTACTACAATCCTTATATCTTTTTCTCAGAAAACGCCACCCCGCGCAAACTGAAAGACCTCGATGACCTCTTCCCGTACATCGGCAACTTTGGTTGGTACCAACGTATCCTGTTCCTCCTGATGATACCCTACGCTTTCTTCTTCGCCTTCGTGTATTTCTCTCAAATTTTCATGACCATAGTACCGGCAGAACATTGGTGCTTCGTTGAAGAGCTTGGGAACCTGAGTTTGGAAGAACGGTGAGTGTCGTCAAATATAATGTTTAGGATAATATCTCCAACTGGAAAGATAAAAAAGGGAAAACATCGTGAGTTGACCTGCATCAACTGAAGAAGAAATGTTGATGCGTATGTGAAGTCTACCAATCCGCATTGGGCACGTGTGGTGGACTGACGAAGATACACCCTCCCTGAAGGTAGTCCTGTGCCCTGCAGTCGGACGTATTTAGGCTGGTGATAATCTCTAACCAAGCTTTCGCGGAATACATACCTAATTTCTGATGATGATTTTCTCAATTTCCAGCCGTCATCTCTCAATACCTATAGCACCCGACAACAGCTACGAAAAATGCATAGTCTACGATGTAGATTGGAAGGCGGTTCTACAAGATGGAGCTCGTGAACCCGACACAAAATGGCCGACGAAGAAATGCGAGGAAAAATGGGAATTCAATTTCACTGATGTGCCTTATGAAACTATTGCTACTCAGGTAGTTTTCGAAATTCAACCAAACCTTGATTATAATATATTGGATCCTAAGCACTTTACGTAATTTCTCTTTTGTCTTTACAGTTGTTCTGGGTGTGCGACAAGGACAACTATCCTGCCACAGCTCAGGCTGTGTTCTTCTGCGGTGCTATTCTTGGTGGACTGATATTTGGTTGGATGGCCGACAAATATGGAAGGATACCTGCTCTGACTGGTACGTTATAAAACGTGATAATACCTTCCATGGTTATTCATAGAAAGATATCATAGTCATTATCATCATTCATATAGTCCACCACGCGTGCCTTATTTATAATGGTAAACATCACAATACGCATAAGAATTTGCTTTTTTTTTCCGCCGATTTCGATATTGGTCCCATAGACAAAGTTGTTCAGTTTGATGGTCTGATACTCCCCTTAAAATAGTTTCACCTAATTTTGTTAGACCTTATAGAAAGATATCATTGTGGGATATATTTACGTGACAAACAAATATTTAACCATAGACAAAAGAAATGTGAGTGAAGAATCTTCGATCTTCTATCTCGAGTCTTCTACCAATCCACTGCTGAACAAAAGTCTCTCCCAATACACACCACATCTCTCAGTACTGTTCTTCTGCATCCAGTTAGTACTTCTTCTTCATCTTGTGCAGATTGGTGTAACAAATAGCAAAGGATTGCCCCACACTACGCTATAATAGGTCTCGAGGTCTCCACTCCAGAACCCGTTTACTCCTCTTGTCATCAGTTCTGCGATAGATGTGACCAGAACATTGCCACATTCAGTTTGTTGACTCAATCTACTTCAACTGGCCTGATTTTAGACTGATGTTTTTCGTCACCGATCACTAATTTTAGCTTTCATTTCCAGGAACCAACTTGGCAGGCTTCATAGCGGGCGTGGGGACGGCCTTCACCAACAGTTTCTGGTCTTTCTGCCTCTGCAGGTTCCTGGTTGGCCTGGCTTATGATAACTGCTTCATCATCATGTATATCATTGGTACGTTACTTAATTCTTATGGAAATAGATTGAGATGTCTAAATATCAGAATGTCTACAAAACATAAATAAAGAATATACGTACGATTCGTAAAGTCGTACCTGGCAAAGGCATAAGGTCCTCAAGGATCTTTGATGGGCGTTAGTCTTATAAGCATAGCACGCACGCATGCTATATTCCCCGAGGTGGTAGTCAACTAGTCAGAGATATTCTGAAACCTCATAACATCCACGTTTCACTAGTAGTACCAAAACTCTGTCCAGTGTGACGTTGTGAGCCCGTCGAAACTATTTTGAGTTTTGAACGAATAACCAAAATAAAATACTTTTGTTACAGTCGTGGAATACGTTGGACCGAAATGGCGTACATTTGTAGCGAACATGTCAATAGCAGTCTATTTCACGTTCGCGGCGTGCCTACTGCCTTGGATAGCTCTCGCTGTAGCTGACTGGAAGATATACACTTTGGTGACAAGTGTACCGCTGGTTTTGGCTGTGCTCACACCTTGCTTCGTTCCTGAAAGTGCTAGGTACTTTGAAAATTTCCACTCACGGCCGTTGGCTATTTCATGGTGGCCACATATCTTATTACATTTATCTACTACTTATCCATTTAATATACAATTCCAACTAATTTTCCGACAGAATTTTGAAATAAAGCTTTTGGTGATCAAAATCAAGCACTAGGAAATAATACATGATCTAAAATCAACCCTTGTGGTACTCCACTCATTTTAGTTTTCAGACTCGAATCAATTTTGTAACAGAAAATTGTTTAACTTTAATTGTAAAGTAGTGACAATACACCATAATAATATCGACAGTGGAAACTTCAAATGTCGTAAGGGACAAACCCCTACTTTTGAGTAGAGCCAAAAAACAAAATTTCGGCGAAAAAACCTTATAACTTCGTTAGTTTCTTTCCTATTAAGGTGATTTCCAGACAGATAGTTTTGAAATTACTTCATCTATAGAAGACTATTGATCAAACCTGGATTAGCACAATAGTTTAGAAGTTAGTGTCCCTTACACAATATAATTTTTGAAGAGATGTCCTTTACACAACCTAACTTTTGATGAGATGTCCGTTACGACGTGGAAAAAATTGCGATTTAAAAAAAATCTATTTTACGCCCTACCACACCCAACGCTTAATCATAATCATTTTGTTGTAACTGCCTACCAGTCTTGTCCACTCCTAATAATTGTATGTTGTAAAGCAATTATATAAAAATAAAAGGAAGTTACAATAAAAAATTTCGATCCAATCAAAGAGATTATTGCTATGTCAGAGACAAATTTCAGATGAGAACCGTTGCGGTTCAGTTTAGTTTTGCTTGTCCTTAAACACTGTTTTTAGGTACCGGTATTTGACACGTTTTCTTTATTAGAACCATTAATATTTTAATTTTTCACCGAAACATTTTCTATAGGGTTCAACTTAATATGATAACAGTTTTTTCGAGGATGATCAGATCTTCAAACTGAACATCTTTCTCTCTGGGACCAACTTCCAAATTGCGAAAAAAATATCAGCTGTTCCATTCTTTGGCTCGAGTAACCTACTGCACTTTAGTATGAAACAGCTGATTTGATCCCATAGAGAAAGTTGTTCAGTTTGAAGGTCTGATAATCCCCTTAAAAAGTGTCAGCATAATAAGAAGGACCCTATATAATTATTCGACGCCATTGTTGTTGTTACGGTCTACTGTACACCTATCTCCCTTTCTGCCCTGACCTAGCGGCGCTGTTTCAGAAAGGAAACTAAAAACTGGCAAAACGGTGATTCATAACCCGCTATAATTATGACATTACGTCTAGCTTGTTATAGCAGTATTGAAGAACGCGAAGCGCTGATACAATGCGACGAACGTTCGATCAGCCGTATTACCGGCTAAATTTTGATCCGCCGTAATACGAAATGGCTCATTTACAACGGCTACCTGTTATGACTTCTTATTTCTCGTTTGAAGTTGATTACACTTTATCTTTCCAATACTTGGCCACCTCTATTCCTCGAGGAAAATCCTCTGCTACGTCCTGGAGGGCGCAAGACACAGGGCACAGGCTACACTGCGATAGATGTCGAGTGGTTTATGGTGGCCTTTTTGTAATGCAGCTAATAAATTCTACAAACCGACTGCGACATATTCACGATTTAGACACATGAGCGCTTAACTTGCAAGACATCAAAAAGTGCTGAGTAGATCTTCTTTTCAATGTAAATTTAAGGCTTGATGACGGATATACTTACATTCCAGCACAACACTTTCAACTTAATTTATGACAACACTTTTTCTCCACCCAACACTACAAATATATTGGGACACGCCTACCTTGCAATCTAGATATAAGACTGTAGCAACTTTCAAAGAATCATTGTAGAGCAGCTTTCCCAAAATGAAGGAAGGGAGAGAGTACCTACAACCAAATTAGCGTCTGACTCCGACTCCATACTATCACTCATTTTTTAAGCGAGAAACATTAGCACCAACAGTCGCAGCCGTCTTGCTGCGATATCATACCTGCTTGCACGGCCAAATTTTCAGGGCGCTTAGCGTATGGAGAGGAGGTTGCAGTTGCAGTTGCAGTGGTAGTTAGGGCAGAGTAGTAAAAGCTTTGGAATATCTATGTACGCTCATTTATTTGGGCATTTCCCCCTTGTTTTATACAAAACGGCGGTTCCCTATTCGTCGGTAAACGTCCGACTTCCGAGTAAACTGTTCATGTGGGTATCCCCACAGCGGGCACTATGTTAGGTGTACTATATACCTGAAAAAATTGTTGTATGGCTCTCTCCCTTTTATGACTATTTATAATTTAAAAAGTCGGTAGTTAATGTTACATCTTAACCAAGTCGATATACATGGTGTTAAGGTAAATAGTTGTATTACTTTAAGGGGTGATTGTACACAAGGCGACACATCAAGCTACGCAAAACAAATATAAAGTTGGTCGTGAGACTTTATAAACTACTCCACCTACGTGCGCCCAGCTTATTATGGTTTTGCGTTGCTTGATGTGTCGCCGTGTGAACCGACGGTACTGAACAACTTTCTCTAAGAAACGTATAGGAAAGTAGCAAAAAAAATTGGGCTTTTCATACAAATGTTCGATCAGCCGATTATCGAATATTTGTATGAAAAGTTGATTTTGGGAACTTTCCCTTCTTCCTTTGCGAAAGTTATTCTGTATCATGGGTACAATCACCCCTTAAATTAATGCACCGTGCATAACAATAAGCAGTTGTCTAAATAATTTTGCCAAACCGTGGCGCATACGAAAGCTAGCTTCTTTAACAAAACATTACTAAGCAAAAGATAAATTATTTTGTGTCATTTTATTGGAACCTGGAACCTGAAATTGGAATATTTATAATAAATTCTTTTATTACCTAACTTTTTAGATAGCTTTACAACATTTAATTTTAGAGTGAACAAGACTGGCAGGTAGTTACGCCAAAATGGTTACAATTATTCCTAGGGTGTACAATATTTTTATTACAATCACAATTTTTTGAACGTCGTAACGGACACGTGATCCAAAATTATATTGTGTAGGGATACAATCTTCTGAACTATTATCCTAAGCGAGATTTGATCAATAGTTTGCTATAGATAAAGAAATTCTAAAACAATTCGTCTAGAATTCATTACAATAGCAACAAAAATAAAAAAATTATAACGTTTTTAGGCAATATTTTGTTTTTGGTTTTTCTGTAAAACATACAAGTTTATTGCCGAAGTGTAAGTTTACTAACGAAATATCGGGAATATAGATATCAAAAACGGGGTAAAACCCCTTTTAAGTGTTTAATTTTAGTTTAAATAAGAACCGTTGTCATGACTTTCTACAACAACTTTGAAATTATTTGTGAAAATAACGTCGTAAAGGACATATTGTATTCAAATTATTTGTGAACACAACGTCGTAGGGGACGTAATGTAAATAACTTGTTGCTACTTATGACAATATTAATTCAACATTCTAAATTATTTTACCACAATTTTTGTTGTAAAGGACATAATGCAATAATTTTTGCTACTTACGACAATGTTTATCTAAATATTTGAAATTACGTTTCAGACGATAATGTCGTAAAGGACAAAGGGTAATAATGTGCTGCTACTTACAACAATGTTCATTCAAAGTTTGAACTATATTTTAAATGAATTTTATGTTGTAAAGGAATGTTATTTTTTGTATGTGGGTTACAACGCTTTAAGGCTGGTAATTATAAAGACTTACCACGTTGCATAACAGTTTGAACCTAAAATTTGACCTATACGACATAAAGTTTTAATATTTATGTCACTTACTACAAAATGAAAGGCCTCGTATCTCCTTTATTTGAAGAGATATCAAAATTTTAAATATACAGATCGATAGAGGAAAAAATTCTGAGTTCAGTGGTATATTCAGTGGACTTACGACAAAATGTCCCTTACGACATTTGAAATTTCCACTGTCGATATGTAGGTAAAGAATTTGGCAAATACCTAACGGTGTGTTACCTATTCAATAAAACGCTTTCACAAAGATCATTTCTTTAAAAAGTAAATTAATTTCAGATGGTTGATATCGCAAGGCCGGATAGAGGATGCCCTCAAAATATTGTCGAAATGCGAGAAAATGAACAAGAAGAAAATACCAGACGCCATTCTAAAAGAATTTAGAGTAAGTATGAAGAGTTCTCGAGTGGTACCTTGTACCGGCGCAGACAAACTGTGTGGCAATGTCCAAGATATTCATCTCACATCTTATAACTTGTAAACATTTTTGTTTTATTTTGTCTTCGCTTGGAGCTACCAAAAAAAACGTTGTAAACTTACTGCCTGATAGCTCAATGTTAGTAAACCTGCCTCCTGAACCGAGAGTCGTGGGTTCGAATCCTACCACGGACAAATGTAATTAAAGTACTCTGTGTTTGTAGTTTTGTACTATGTAGGTACTTGTGTGGTAAATAAAGGGTGAATACGAATATGTATACCCTAGTCATGGATCTCTTATCTAGTCATCATAATTTTATTCTGGTCTAGATTCTGGGACAAATCGATAATCTGTGTGTGTGTGTAATCCAACACGTTTATTTACCTCATTTTACCTTTCATAGGAAACAGCAGCTGAAATAGCTAAAAGCGAACAAGAGATCAAGAACTATTCAGTAGCGGATCTCTTCAAGACTCCACGTCTCCGCCGCCACAGCATCCTCCTCATCTTCGTCTGGGTGGCCATCGCCATGGTCTTCGATGGGCATGTCAGGAACGTCGGGTCTTTGGGCCTGGACATGTTCATGACGTTCACTATAGCGACGTTTACTGAGTTTCCTGCTGATATTCTTCTGACCTTGACTTTGGATGTGTAAGTGCTCTTCTAAACGACCTTTAAAACGGAGGAAGTCATTCATCTTCTGACTGGCCCACAACGAAATCGGCGATCGATGCAGACTTAAGTGCAGGTGGCGGGACCAAATTGATGGCTTCAAGATATGGTCTTTCGAAGTGTAGAACAGGGACTTTTGGAGATAACGGAGGGAGGCCTTAGCCCAACAATGGGACAATTCAATTCAATTCAAAATCATTTATTCAATATAGGAGCCTGAAGCACACTTATTAAACGTCAATTCTTTTTTAAGCTACCACCGCGTCGGAACGTGTTGTCGCTGTAGAGAAGATGCGGCCAGAAACTCTACAGCATAACACGACTTAATGACTATTACAATATTAATATAAACAGCAATGGCTGTTATGATAACTATGTAGAACCAAACTTACTCCTCTTCATTTGAAAACAGATTGAACCGAACGGCTACCTAATTATATAACGTCACGCACGCCTCTTTCCCAGTGGGATAGGCAAAGACCAGAGCGCGCCATCTACTACGATCCTTACATATAATTTTCATAAAATTATGTTAATTTTCTTTACAGAATGGGCCGTCGGTGGCTAGCCTTTGGATCAATGGTCGTCAGTGGAATCTTCAGTATTCTAGCTACAACTGTGCCTTATGGTAAATAAACAATTTTCAGAACAATAATTACCTTTCGACCCTCTTTTACAAGCTTTTATTTTTCTTGCCTTGTGAGTTTGTAAAGTTAGACAGACAGGTAGCATATATTTCAGCCTACTGTAATAATATCAATATAGATGGCGTTGGCTAAAAAAATTGGAAGAAAACCATTTTTTTTGCGTGAAAAGGCACTTTCTCAGGGATAAAATCTATCTAGATTAACTTGGAAGACACTGCTGGGCAAAGCACATGGTACAAATCTTGCGAGTGGTTTTTGACTCATTTTTAGATATTCCACCGAGCTAAAACTCATAGTAACTCGATGACACTGCAATGACATCGTGACAATGTAATTTTGACATACAATATTGAATGCACGTTTAATTCTGATTAAAAACAAAATTTTAAACAGAGTCTGGTGCCGCAACCAGGATCACTTATTGACTTGCAGCTTTGTTTACTTTCACGTTCAGTAATTGTGAAAACAAATTATTGGCTGAAATTCGGTGTGTTTTCACTAATAATAACATTTTCCCAGGTCTACCCTCGGCTTCACTGGCCATAGCAGGCCGCTTTGCCGTCAACATCTCCTATAACATCGGCATGCAATACGCCGCGGAGTTGCTTCCGACGGTCGTGCGCGCGCAGGGTTTAGCCTTGATACACATTCTGGGCTATGTCGCTACTATATTGGTGCCTTATATTGTTTACATGGTAAGTATGTTTGACAGAAGATCCACTAACCACAAATTTTTACCACCCCTCGTGGAAGAGGGGAGGAAGACGAAAGTAGGCAATGGTGTAGGTACACACACGGCGACACATCAAGCTATACAAAACCAGCATAAACTGACTGTGCGACGTTATACGTTACTCGACATACGTGCGGCCAACTATTTTTGGTTTTGTAAAGCTTGATGTGTCGCCGTGTGTACATGGAAGAAAAATAGCTAGTAGTATCCGACTGTGACAACTATTCATTTCAGCAGATTTTACCCCTGGTCTAATAGTTAAACTGCTTCCGTGGTCTAACGGTTAAGAGCATTGGGCTCTTGACACTTGACTCTTGAGGTCGTGGGTTCAATTCCCACGGGGAACACCTGGGGATATGTCACTTTGTGCGTTTTTCCCCAGTTGGTTAGCACATTGCAGGCTGAATCAGCTGATTGTCTGAAAAGAAAGATGATTCCGTGCTTCGGTAGGCACGTTAAGCCGTTGGTCCCGGTAGCAGTCGTTACATAAAAACCACGTCAGAGGTCGTAAGGCGGCCTCTACTTTGCGTGGTTGCTCTGGTTCTCCACTCGCAGTGTTCTTCTGGTCCAAACCCACCGGGTCCACGGGTAAAGACCCCCAAAGTTCAGTATCCATTCGTTAGTGAAATCTGGATATCTAGACTATTATAAAACTGTAACTGAAGTGTGTCTGTACATTGAAGATATTTACAAAAAAAAGATTACGATATGGTTTTTAGGTAGCCCTGACTCGAAATCAAACTTTTTTAGAAATGTTGTCCGTCTGTTTGTTTGTGTGTTTGTTTGCTTGTTTGTTTGTTTGTTTGTTCGCGCATCACGCAAAAACTACTGAACCGATTTTTATGAAACTTTTTTTGTTTGATAGCTTATGATCTGACTTAAAATCTGGTATATAATTTGTGCGGACGAAGTCGCGGGTAAACACTAGTTAAAAATAAATGTATAATTTTCAGGCCACAATAGCGAACTACATCCCACTTCTGATACTCGGATTGCTCGGCATTTTCGGCGGAAGTCTCTGCCTATTCCTACCTGAGTCAATGGGGAAGGACATGCCACAGTCGATCCTGGATGGAGAGGAGTACGGGAGGGACCAGAGGTTCTGGAATATGCCTTGTTGTTCCAGGTGAAACATTTTTATTGATATTTTACGCTTTGGTCGCCATAGAATATAGAGAGATGGGATACAAATTATTAGGGGTCTTACATAAGGCGATCTGAAAAAACTCTGACATGCTTGCTGCCCACTGCCCACACGATAAAAAGAAGAGGGGTATTCCAGACCATCAAACTTATCAACTTACAGTATGGAAGTCAACATCGATCTCGTTAAGGGATGGTTTACTAAATAAATTTTCACTACAGGGTGTAAGGAAAAGTATAATTAACCTTTAAGGCCTCCGCTCATTGCAGCGATAATATCGAGCGATATTATCGCTGCTATTTTGCGATAATTGTTCTCACTTCTCAGTACATTTTGTATGGGGACGCGCGCGATCCTACACACTGCCGCGATATTATCGAGCGATAATATCGCTGCGATTTAGCGATAATTGTTCTCAGTACATTTTGTATGGGGACGCGCTGATCCCACACACTGCCGCGATATTATCGCAATCTGACGCAATCTCTTTCTACTACATTCAGTGAAGGGCGCATGCGTGACGCGAATCGCGGAATCGCTGCAGTGTGTAAGGTATCGCGATATCGCTGTCGATAATATCGCTGCAATGTGCGGAAGCCTTTACCTTGGAAGCGAACCTGTCAGAACAAAAAACTTCAGCTCTTTCATACATTAGAGTCGTGTAGGCATTGTGTTTGGATGCAGAACAGAACAGCAGACTTTTTTTGCTCTGTAAGCTTTGCTCCCTAGCTTGCATACTAAAAGTTGTTCGTAGCGTTCGTAACGTAGATTTGGCCACGCATCAGTGGCCCCAAAAATCCTTCGTTATGTTGTGTATTTGCTATAACTAGTATAAATAGAAAATAATTAGGTAGTCTAATAGAAGATTCTTTTTACAGGAAGGTAAAAAGCAAGAAGTAATATCGCTGCATCAAGATACTTTAGAGGAAAATGTAACATTTTATCTATAACTGTTTAACTTCCATTATAATGAATAAAATGTCTGCGAATCCTTGAGAACTGGGTTTCAATTTTAAATCCTGATAGTTAGAAGAGGTGGACATTTGTGATGTTGAGAGACGAATGTCGGTAGGTAGATACTTAACATAAATCCGTAATAGGCCCGGTTTGTTTAATTTGGCCCGCTCCGTGTGAGGAGGCGTGTGCCTTACAGTGGGACGTATACAGGGTGTTACATAAGTAACAATAAATATTTAAAACTCTTAAGGTGGTTGTTTAGACCGTCAAACTGAACAACTTTCTCTATGGGACCAACATCAAAATCGCGAAAAAAAAAATTGATATCCCATACATACTTTAGCTCTAGTCGATTTGTAGAGTACCTACCTATGGAATATCATTTTTTTTTTTCGCGATTTCGATATTGGTCCCATAGTGAAAGTTGTTCAGTTTGATGGTCTACACCACCCCCTTAAAGGTTTAATTGTATTTTTGTAACACCTTGTAGAGGCTGATGATGATGAAGCCATAACTAGCTCTTTGTTTTCCAAAACAAACGCGTGGCCCCGTGACCTAAATAAACGTAGAGCCAAAATGTTTCTAAACATTCTTATCGAACTAAAAACCAAAATATTTTCGACATTATACCAAGAAATTGGGAAAAGAAGCAAAAATATATGAAAACAGTTAACTAAAATAAAAGGGAAATGTGAATCATAACAGATTATTCGTTTTCGATTGAATAAACGTAAATATTGACGACTAGTGTTGGGCTGATAATGTTTTGTCGATTAAAATGTTGTCGGCAGAAAAACACATTTTTAATTTTGATGCACCAAGATCTCAATTATAAATACTACCTATGTCACGGATTACATAAGAGTACAACCTATGTATTAATAATGTGAACTAGGTTTATCCCTTTCAGGGTCGGTATAGACTATAGACTCTGTATCACCTCATCATCATCATCATCACACGTGCCAATGCAGGGCACAGGCCTACCCTTAGGGAGGGTGTAACACCTACCTAATCTACCAACTAATTATCTAAATGGGTTACTTCAAATAGTGTTTTTCTTCAATTTTATGCTGGTAAGTACCAGTTTATTTTATGCTGGTGTCGAAATCCAAGATTTGAGTAAAATTTTTGTTCTATCTTTATTATTATTCAATTTTGAGATATTTACTACAAAATGCAACTGACAGAAAACAGATTTCTTTGCACTTTGAATTAATGAAACAATTGCCATCAAACTATCGATAACAAAATTTATCGACACAATCTACAGCACCAAACCGTCAATATTTACAAACAAATCAAAAAATGCACGATCTCGCATTACCATTCAAATACAACCCGAATTCCATTCATTTGCAACTCGTCTTTACAAAGAAATGTCATTTTGACAACCGAAGTGATGTCATACATACAAATAATATCGATATTTGCCGTAAACATAGTTTTTATCAATTGCCACTTAGATGGTTCTGATAAGCTCAAGGTGGAACACACAAATATTTTAAATAAAGGTATTTGGTTACGAAATAAGTATAAAGACACAGAACAAGTTACTAAATTAGCAGATTTTATATTTCGTCCAAATTCGTTAGATGTGGATAATATGTTACAAGGCAATTTTAATGCCTTTGAAGACAATGATATGCACAATACGCCGTTTTTACCTAATTACATGGAGAGGTACAAGAGATCGGATGATGGTATGAACATTTTTCATATTTAAACGATTCTTCTAATCTATTTTAGCCTCTTTTATTGAAGACTGGCTTTCAGTGAAGGAAAAACATCGTGAGGAAACCTGCATGCTTCAATTTCGCGTGTATTGTACCCACTGTCCATTATAAGTGGTGACGGCGGGCTCACCCCCCGTCACACTGGACAGAGTTTCGGTACTTCCATAATAAACCATATGCTTATGCTTTATTGAAAACGATTATAGTTGTAAAAATAAAGAAAAACTGGATAAATATACTGTTTTAATATGATACATTATGCAGCTTTACGTACAACTTATAAACGTTTGTAATTTATTTTTAGTTTTACGGATTCTGTTTTATAAATTTTTCATTAACTCTTCAAAATTGTTTGATGATCTAAAAATTTAAGAGCATGATAATGATGTATATCCAATAATGCTTAGTTCTATTTTTCCAGTACGAAATAGAAAAAGTATAAAAAACAGTGGCAATAATAAACCAGGTTATTTAGACGATATTGATTTATCTTTAGTCAAATCAAAAATGATAACTAAACTAAAGCCTGCATCTGTATTTAACGACTATCCCTTCGAAATAGCTATGCTCCTTGGCCATAATGGTATTGAATTAGTCAAAACAAACATTACTGACTACGAAGATAATATCGTCCCCTTAGAGGGAAAAGTCACTAACTGACATGTGCATAGTTTTGAGATATTGAGGTTTTAAGTTTAAAACGTCATAACAACGTCAAATTTTGATATATTTAATTTTTTGTAAGTACGAATTAATCGTTGAATTAATCCCCATTTTGTAAAGTAAAGTGTAGATCTCTAATTATCACACGAAAGACGAAAAATAGGATAGTTAGTTTTCCATCCAACACATTTTTGCCAAATAAATCGTTAGTGACTTTTGTCACGTTGTTGGTGACTTTATGCAATTTGGAAATGCAGGTTTATGAGTGTCCAATTTAACTAACACTATTATTTGTGTCTTTAATATTACTAAAAGTTATTTAAGCATAGCATAAGCATATGCTCACGACTATATTCCCCGAAGGGATAGTCAGAGATATTCTATAACCTCTGAACATCCACGATTCACCAGTTGTACCGAAACTCTGTGTGACGGGGGGTGAGCCCGTCACCACTTATAATGGACAGTGGGTGCAGCACATGCCTCGAAATGTGTGAAAATGAAGGTTTCCTCACGATGTTTTCCTTCACCGAAAAGCCAGTGGTGTTACAAATCGTACATAAATTCCGAAAAAATCAAAGGTACGAATCGGCCTAGACGGGGATTGAACCATCGCCTCCTGCACGGCAGGCAAGGTTACTTGCCACTAGAAAAACAAAAATTCATGTGAAGATCACCTTCAGTCAGGTATCAGGAACCTTTGTGTGAAGGTCAGGAATTTTTGTTCCTGGTGTGACAGAGCAGTGTGATGGTTAGGTTCAGGGCTTAACTTGACCATCAAAATCTCTTTAAATAATGATGTCACATAAAATAATGTATAAGTCACGCTAAAACACAACGCAACGGTGTTCATCGACCGGCTAGCTCGATCGATCTGACTGAAGTGGGGGCAGTGTTTCCAACAGTTAAATTAGCTCTCTACCAGATTTAAAACCACAGGAAAACCGCTAACAGAAGGCCCTAACTCTCATAATCACAAAATTTTGCACTAAACAAGAAAACATTGGGTAGTTATATTGGTAATTTGCTACCTTTATTATACATATTGTGCAACATTTACTTGTAAGTGCCGTAAGTGCCGTGTCGTGGTGGTCCAGTGGCAAGTAACCTTGCCTGCCATGTAGTAGGCGATGGTTCGATCCTTGTCCAGGCCGACTCGCACCAATGACTTTTTCTGAATTTATGTACGATTGTAACACCACTAGCTTTTCGGTGAAGGAAAACATCTTGAGGAAATCTGCATGCTTCAATTTTGGCATGTATTGTACCCACTGTCCATAACAAGTGGCGACGGGCTCACCCCCGTCACACTGGAGAGAATTTCGGTACTATAATAGTGAAACATGGATGTTCTGAGGTTTTAGAATATCTCTGTGTACCCCCTCGGGAGATAGGTGTGAGCCCTTTTTCTAACGATTTATTTGTAAGTCCAAAAATATAACTAAACTAAACAAAGTATTGAAATTACACAAAGAAAAAGGTATTTGCTTCTGGCCGTCCGTACATGTATAGACCAAAAGTGACAATGATGCTGGCGGCATTTCTCCGCTGCACAGCTAAGGACAGAGGAGGTCACAACCTTTATCTTATCTTTATCGTTAAGGACATCCCAGGTCCCTAAAGAAAGGTTTGGCTTCGAATCCCCATGGCCCTGGTGTCTCGACAGCGAACAGTTGTATGACAAAATATTTTTCTAGTTATGTAAATAATCAGTAAATCAGCTTAGTGGTTGAGTAATCGTCTGTTTACAAATTGAAATGCTGTGTTTAAATCGGACAATTTCAAAAACATGATCGAATAATGCATTTTATAAACTTAAATAAAGGTTTAAGACATTTGGAGAACGAATCAAGCCTTACGAAATTCAAAAATAGCTCTCTTGTAACTCAGACTCGCAAAACCAGTTAAGGGGATCAAAACCATTTTTAATAGAAAATCCACTAAGTTTGCAACACTGAGCGGTGGGCGCACGCAGGGTGCAGGTGAAGTGGGCGGCGGGCGCGGGAGGTGTGTTTCAGTACAATGCTTTCAACGGTTTCTCAGGAGAAATATTCACTAACGGCCCTTACGGAAATAGGGCTTAGGCAAAAAGTCACTAAATGCGGTTAGTTCATTTTTAAAATGAAATAAAGTTCCATAGAAAAAATAACTAATTGCACTTAGTTATTATTTTTGTTGGGTAAAAGTCACCAAGTACCGTTAGTGATTTTTATTCACGTTGGAAAAGTCACTAACTGCTCGTAGCTATATTGGATGATAATGCAGCTGGAGTTAGTTATTATTTCCTGTTTGAATTCACACAAAAGCTGTACTTAGTGACTTTTCCACCTTTTTATCTTGGAAAGTATGGCAGATATCGATACGTGAGTGAGACGGGAACGTAGAACAGGTTATTCTGAGTACGGTGGTGTTAATAACTCATTTTGGCCAAATGTGTCAGTTGGTGACTTTTCCCTCTAAGGGGACGATATTATTAAAGAAAACAACTACACTCTTATTCATATAAAGGAGAAAGACAGTAATAGTTCCAAACACAGGGATATTCTAAAGGAGAACGAAAATTTCAAAGACTTGTATAACATTTCTAATGCAAATTTAGCTATACCCAAACGTAGACAAAGCAAAGATGAAGATGAATTGATAAAAAAAGTTGAATTTACTGAAGAACTCAATACAACCGATAAGGAACCTAAAGTAAAAGTGGATAGAGATGTTTTTGATGAGAAAAGTGAATCGTCTTGGCAAAATGCACCAGTTTCTAACGTGAACAGATACCAAGTTGTACCAAGGGTTGATGAAATGAAAAAAGTGAAGCCGATGACTGAAAGAGGTTTGGTTAAAGTTTTATCCATGCTTACGAAGACCTTCAAAAAGATAATGAGACAACACAACGATATTAAAGAAGTGCATAGAAAAATTCATGACATGAACACAGATTTTCTAAGAAATATAGTTGTTGTAACTGAAAAATTCAAAGATTTTGATGAAAAATATCTTGCTTTACTGAATTTCAATAAAAGAATACAAGCTTTGGAAGATAAATTGAAAACAAAAGAGCGACATGTAAAAACGAAAGAAAAGGAGCTGTCCCAAAATTTACTTGACTTCGAAAGTCAGCAGAAGAAATTCTTGAATCAACAGCGCCAATTTTACAATATACAAAAGCTCATGCTGGATCAAAACGAAAAAATAAACAACAGACAAAACATGATAGCTAGAACACAGAGCGAAATATCACACAGACAAAACAATTTTGCTAGAATACTAAAAAAAGCTAAACAAATCTACATAGATAAGCACCCAGCCGCATCTAAAATAACAAAAATCTTCGCCAAAATACGGAACAATACAGAAATGAAAACTGAAGACTTAGAAACGACATCGACTACTCCAGCATTAAAAATAAATTTATTTTCCATACCATCAGAAGTACGACTGGAAAATCAAGATGCACTACTTCTCAACGAAAAGGATGATCAAACCATTGACGATTTGGTATACAAATATTATTTCAATAACACTTTCATTGATAAGTTAATGAAGACAAATTATCTATCAAGCTTCGTTCCCGTACCAGAGTATTTCGATAGTAAAGTTTCCAAAAATAAAAGGCAACAAGATTCTGAATTAGAAACAACGATGTTACTACCTGTCAATAAACCAATATTTGAAACCAATGGTGAAGAAAAAAGCCTGAATCGAGAAAGAAGATGGGTAGGACGTCATTCGCACAAAAAATCTAGAAAGCACAAACAAATCACTGAAAATGATAATATAATAAATGATGAAAAGCAAACTGATAAGAAACAACAGAATTTTATAGAAGAACCAACTAAGATACAGAAGACAGAACCGTTCATGATAATGGCTAAAAGTTTCTGTAATGGCATCGGACAGAATTCAAGCCAGCAAGTCTTGGATTGGTGTATAGAGAAAGCTTTGAGGAGACTTAAGAATATTGGTAAGCTATTTTCATTCGGTTTTATTATCAATCAATTAAATATACTTTATTTCATTATAAACGTCCCACAGCAGGACATATAGGTGTATAGGAGCTGGTTCATCACGAGAGCCCAAAGCAAATTGGACTTCACATCACGGACTTGAAAGAAACTTCTCATACGCATCAGAATTTCTTCTTCAGCGTATGCAGGTTTCCTCACGATATTTTCCTACACAGTTTGAAAGCAGTCGGTAATACGTAAGGTAGAAAAACTCACTGATACATGGTTTACCTATCTGAGTTCTAGATACTCACAAACTAGTATACCTTTATAATCGGCCGCATGGGATATACCTAGATAGGAAGAGTTTTACAGTGTTGATAATATTGATCTCAATACAATGATTACAGTCGATTTTAACTACACCGACTGTTTTATTATAACAATAGTCATAAACTCAGGACATAAGGTGCGATTACATTACCCAACTAATCAGACCCGATTTGATCGATCTCTATTATTAAAGAGTACTAATGGGCAGTGTAAATGCACTCTCCTGCCGTTATCCTTTTGAAATATTTCAAAAATATGTTATCCTTGTTTAAATTATATCCTTTTAAAACTTCACTGCCCAGGTGACATGAAAATGCCACCTCCACCAACGGGAAAGCCGGACCCAGCAAATGGTTTCCAGTCTCCAATGAATGGTGAGTATGCTTCTTTTATTCTTTGACATAAATATATGAATACTATCCAGGAAGCTGGCATAGGCTTGGCCGTCTAACCAAACACGACCGGCAACACAATCGTCTTCATGTTGCGTCGGCGTCGCCGTTATAATCGAGGTCCCCGTCGTCGCCGCGGGGGACAGTCGCGATCTCTGCCCACTCCTACCTTCTTCCTACCTATCCCCACTACTAGTGTTGCAAAAAAACTGTATTTTTTCAATCTAGAAAAAAAAACATGAAAAAATCCGTGAAAAAAACGGTTTTTTTCCGGACCATGTTTTTTCTTCATAAGTACAGAATGTGAATTTTCAAGGCTGTTAACGATTTAATATGTTTGTTTTAGAGTTTATATTTTAATATTAAACAAAATTTTTAAACCTAATATATTATTCTGGATAAATACCTACTTAGAACTAAAGTTTACGTTTAGATTTCCCAAAAAAGCCGAGTGTTTTCGTTGCTAGGTTTGATCGACCATTATAATATATCAAGACTCTGCTGTTTTGGCAGTTTTGATTGTTTGAAAATAAACCATATTTAGAAAAAAAACAAAGGTGCCAAGTTTTTTTTCCTGATTTTTTTTCGTAAATTTGAAAAAATACATTTTGTTTTTTTTTCTATTTACAACCCTACCCACTACCCAATCCACCGCAAAGTCCCAGCAACAAATATATTACCATTTACCCATTCGATTGATTGTTGTTTACGAAACATAATATAGGGGTTTCTATCAAACTGAATAACCTTCTCTATGGGACTAACCTTGAAATCGCGAAAAAGCTTGGCGAAAAAATCATCAAAAGCTGCCAGCACGTGAAAGCATGAAAAATGACTATGTAAAGGAAGCTTTCATATTATATTACTCGGTTCATTTTTGTTTGCACGCGCACCGCACCGTTGGCGTTGTGAGTTTGTGACGGTTGGTAGGTTAATTCGCGAATTCGCTGGGTGAATACAATAACGGCACAAGTCAAAATTTGGCAAATTCGAGTTAGATGCGGATTCATGCTCTGCGCCAACTGTTCTATTTATGCAATAATGACTTAACTTGCTACTTCACAGGGTTTCCCGATAGATGGCACTAGTGTCACTTAAATCTGTTCGCGCGTAGTACATTCGACGCAACTTTAAACACAATTTTCTCGAAATCGCTTTTTTTTAATTGTGCCGTTATTGTATTCACCCAGCGAATTGTACGATAGGTAAGACGGGTTCGAATAACTTTGCACCTTATTGCCATGCCGTGCAGAGTCACTTAAAAAAATAAAAATAAAAATTTCTTTATTTGCACAAATGAAAAGTACAGAGTAAATACACAAAGGGAGAACAAAGTGGACAGTAGTTGGTACGTTAAGTTTGAGAGTGACAGTGGTCCCACACTAGGCAAGCCTGGCAACGTGTGAACCGGTAGGCGGTTTTAACTATGGTTGGTAAACGTCAAGTGACGCCTTTTGCATATTTTATACAAAAATAAAAAGAAAACAATTAACTTAAGGAAGTAAGTTGTTTTGAACTTAGATCAGAAATTTAAAAGTAATAAGATATTAATTTAAATATAAATTGGACTCTTACAACAGCTTACAACAGTAAACCTTATGAGGTAGTGTAGTGTAGTGTAGTGTAGTGTAGTGTAGTGTAGTGTAGTGTAGTGTAGTGTAGTGTAGTGTAGTGTAGTGTAGTGCAATTTAATTTAAAGTACATATATTATATGAATATTGCGTATTTTATGATATTATTATACTTTGTATTTACCACAGTTTATGCTGGAATTTTTAATATCCTTTCGGTGTCCTCGTAATCAAGTTCTAAAAGCCAATTGCGGATCATGCGTTTGGCAGTACTTACTGCGGTGTGTTTTATATCGCATTCTTTTACAACTTTGTTGTAAATGTATGGATGTAGAAATGGAGCGAACCTTTGTGCAAACGCTGTTTTCGTTGGTACTGTTTTAGCTTTAAAGACCCTGCGATTTAACATGTTTTGGTACTCCGGAGACTTAATAATGTATTTATGTTGAGTGACGGTTACGTTGAGAATAAATAGCTTTCGTATTGTTAGGACACGGCAATCCCTATATAATTCACTGGTTGGGTACCGGATAGGCTTCTTTAGCATTACTTTCAGAATTGAGCGCTGGGCTCTTTCAACAGCTATTATGTGGGATTTTGCAGAGCTTCCCCAGCAGCTTATACAGTAACTTAGGACTGATTGGCATAGTGCTATGTAAACTAATGTTAGGGTTTCTAGAGATGCACTGTTTCGTAGGAGCCTCATGATATTAATGAGTTTGCGAGCCCGACCTGCTAAGGAGCGTATGTGCTGGAGAAAAGTGACTTTTTCGTCAATGGTAACTCCTAAGTATTTGATGGCATCGGTTCTTTCAATAATATCGCATGTGCATGAGTCTGATAGACGGTTACAGGAATGTATTTTAATTGGGATGCCTGTGTCCGGTCTTGAAGCTAAAGTTTTGTGAAAACATAGGTATTTGGTTTTGGCTGTATTTAGTGTAAGCAGGTTTTTAGCAAGCCATTTTGCAATTATTGAGAGGCCGTCTATGGTTTGAGAGAAAACGGAGACCCATGAGGGGCCATTAAATAAAATAGCAGTGTCATCTGCGTAACAAATTATCTCTGCCTTCATCGATGGAGGTAAAACCGATCCAATGTCATTAATGTAGATTAAGAAAAGCGTCGGGCCCAAAATACTCCCCTGTGGAACCCCGTATTTAATAGGCATAGGATCGCTGACGGAATCACCGATTTTAGTAAGTAACTTCCTCTCACTCAGATAACTACAAAACCAGTCCAGTGCAACACCCCGAATGCCGATATTCTCTAGTTTTTGCAAAAGAATTGACACCGATACGGTGTCGAATGCTTTGGCGAGGTCAAGAAAAACCCCCACGCTACATTTGCCGCTATCCAATTGAGATGAAATAGAGTTGAGTAGTAAATTTACCGCATTTTCGGTGGATTTTTCTCGTCTGAATCCGAATTGGGTTGGCGAGAGAATGTTGTTGGCTTCTAAATATTGGACCAGACGTGTGTTCACTAGTTTCTCCAGAAGCTTAGAAAAAATGGAGAGCAGGGAAATGGGTCTGTAGTTGCACGGGCTACTTTTGTCGCCTGCTTTATGAATTGGTGTAACAGATGCCACTTTCCAGGTGTCAGGGAAAGAGCCGCTTAGTAAGCTCAGATTGCAAATATGTAGGAGAGGTTTAATAATAACATTTTTGGTAAGCTTTATGAGAAAACTTTTGACTCCATCGATGCCAGGTGCGCTATCTTTTTTTAATTGAGATATACATTGTATAATTTCGGTTTCGTCTGTGGGGTGCATAAAGAAAGAGTGGGAAGGGGAAGTCGATGATTTTGCTTGAGAAACTAGATTAGATTCTGTTTCGTTTGTACTTATCAATATTTTATTTGCAAGATTTGCGCCTATAGTTGAGAAATATTGGTTACAAGCGTTTATCGATTCTTTGGGTGTAGATTTTGATGTTAAGAGCTCAGAAGAAGCATTAGATTTAGAAGTAGAAAGCTCACAAACTTTTTTAATCGTCTGCCAGAGCTTTTTCGGCTCTTTTTTACTCTCCGTCAAAATTTTGTTTTCATATTCGAATTTTACTTTGCGAAGGAGATTATTACAGAAGTTTCGGTATCTTCTGTAAACGATATGTTCGGTTGAGTCTTTGGGTTGTTTTCTGCATTTGAGATGAAGTCTGTCTCTGTGCTTCATGCATCTTATTAAGCCTGGGGTTATCCAGGGTTTAATATTGAATTTAGAACGACTAATGGTAACGGTTTTTTGGTGTTTTTTAATAACGTCATTGAGTTTTGTGGTAAATTTATTTGTTGCCTCCGACACCTCGTTCGAGGACGTTATATCAGACCAGTCGACTGTATCGAGTTCCGCTGCAATAGCGCTGTAGTCGGTCCTTAGTACTTGCCTTTTAAAAAGTTTTGGTGTTGAACGTGTGTTGACTGCAGCCATTGGTAGATCGTGATCTGTTACTGATGTATTACAAACTAACGCTATGGTTTCGTTTTTAGTTTTGATGAAAATATGGTCAAGGCAAGATCTATCCCTTGTTGGGATAGTAACCGCAGGAATAAAGCCATACTCAGCCATTAGACATAAGTATTGGGGCTTACGAGTATCGTCGGAGTCAGCTAAAATATTAATGTTTATGTCTCCTGCAAGAATTACGTCAGATTTATTTTTGATTGATTCAAGCAAATCACCCAAAGACATGAGGAAACGGTCAACATTTGTGGTTGAAGGGGATCTGTACATTGCTAGAATCGTGAAACTACTTTTTATATTAATTAGGAGACTGTTTGCATCGTTACAGTCCGGTTCAGTTACAGTGGGATTCCAGTTTTCCTTTACATAAACAATTACTCCGCCGTTTTGGTTGGTGTACTTTGTTGTGTGAAAGTGTAAGTAGCCATTTATTTTTTTAATCAAAGGGTTATGGCCTAGTCTGCATTCTGATAAAATGATGACGTCATAAACTATGTCAAGACGATGCAGTAGGGTGAGGAAGCTATCAAAGTTGCAATTATGACTTCTAATATTGAATGTCAAGATTTTGAAGTTGTATCCTGAATGTATGTAGGTTTTACATAGTTCAGCCGAGTTTAGCGCGTGACATGGAATAACTAGAGAATTATCTAAGTCCTCCGTCATGTCTAAGGAGGCCATTTGTGTAACTGTTTAATTTTATTGAGCATGTTGAAGTTTGTTTTGTCACGCACTATACTGGTTGTTTGAGTTTCAAAACCCATGTGAATCAAATACAGAAAATGTGTTTGATTGTTCATAGAAGGAATAACGTCAATTATGTATCTTGGGGGTAATATACTATATGTACAGCGGAAAAATATATAGTTAAGATTGTAGTTTGTTGTTGTAGCAGCATTTCTGGTCATCCTGAAAGCTACCAGGTGTGTGAGTGTGTAAGTGTGGTAATAATTAATGCTGTTAAAAAATGTAGTTTGAATTGGTGTTGAGTGTAGACAGTGATAAAATCCAATTTTAATAGAGTCCATAATAAAATTGAGAATAACACTTAAAGTAGAAAATAATGAAATAAAAATAACAAAAGAAGAGACAATAAAATTTGACAAATAAATGTAACATTTTAGGAACATTTTAAATTGTGACATTATCGATAATATGTTACTTAGGATTCTCGTTATTATTAGAAGGTGGCTTATCAGGTTCAGGACCCAAAATGCGGTCAATGTCGTCCGGTGTTCGGATATTTTTCGGGGGTTTTTGGTCTTCTTTCCGAACGTAGATAAGTCCGTACTATTTATATCTGTTTTTGAAGTGATTCTTCTGTACGCGTAGTACTAGTATTTGTTCTGTGATATACGTTATGTAGGTATTTCTATATCTAAAAAAATTATATTACCTACAGATGCAGTGAAAACTCAAACTTCTATAACAATAGTACCTTCTGCATATATTTCTACGAGTATTCCAATAAAAGCCAGCCAAGTTTACGACATGTTCTTCCCTGGTAAGTCCAAATCCGTATCATCATCATCATCATTTCAGTCAATTAATCCTGCCTACCCCAATCTGCAAAACCAACTATTTATTTTGCAGCTTACCTACATCCATCGGAACCTGCAACCTTTATTTTCCAAAACCATAGTGCAATGACATCTAATAGTGGTGAAGCTCAGCGGTTGCGGCAGGTCTATGATGGCGCGGTGTTTGACGCGCTCCTCCCGACCCCCGCACACCGCACTCGATTGACCTTTCGCGACCGCTGAACTTTAACTACTTATTCGTTTTTATTACACTATTCCAAAACTGTACGGTCAATGGATTTATAAACATGGTTAATGAAATTAAATGACATTTTTTTACTTTTCAGACAATGACCAACTAGAATCAAATCTCAAGCAATATGGTAATTACTATTTATATCTATTTATATGTTAGCCAGTTTCCTAAGCACTTTTCTACAATACATGCGTGAAGGCACACCTCGGAAACTACATAGAACGATCTCACAATTATGAACACTCACAAAATCAAGATGTCGCCATCTAGCTCACACGCGTGCGTCATCTATGTGATGTGTTCTTTCTCGGCTCCTCTAAAATCTCCCCTGAAGTGCGGGGTGAGGTGCGGTATATGAAGTTAGTGGGGGGCATGGAGTTGACTTTGTGTATGTTTTATAATGTAATAGCACAGTGTGATAAGAACCAATAGTGGGGAAGACACAGCGGTCACGCGCGTCAGGTCAATCGAGCATTGCCTGCGTCACAAAACACTAGTTACTTCGTAACAGATACATCACTTCCTTAGAAAACGATAAATTTTCACGCTTTAATTACCTAATGCCAGATAGTACGCGCAAAAATATATAATAATATAAAAATATATTCGCGACCGCTGAGCTTTCCTACTATTCGTTTTTATTACACTATGGCAGTGGGGAAGGTCAGGAACATAATTACAGTGAAACTTGGTTAAGTGGGACCTGGATAAGTGAGAAACCTCCATAGCTGGAACTCATGCTGAGGTCCCGACACTTTAGCCCTGAATTACCTCTGTTAGTGGGATAAAGCAAACCTCTATAACTGAGATTCGTTCTTTCGATTTTATCGTCATAGTTACCTCTATAATTGAGTCAGCGAGTATATTTTACCTCTTTTACTGAGACTCTATTTTAAAGGATACTTTCCTTCTGCCTTTGACCTCTTAGTTACCTCTATAATTGAGACAGCGAGTGTATTTTACCTCTTTTACTGAGACTTTATTTTAAAGAATACTTTTCTACCTCTTAACTCTGTAACTGAGATAACACCTCACCTCTCTAACTCACACTATTTGTTTCCTAATTTTTAGTCTACCCGCTTATTCCGCACTTGGCTCATTTTGTGCCTCAATGATCTCCAGGTTTAGTTTTTTTTATTTTGCTATCATCCGGATGTTTATTTGAAAAATTGTTCCGAAATGAAGGGTCAAATCCTTATCATTACGTGAAAAACTTAAAGTTAATATCCGTTTATGAAAGTGGGAAAACACGCGATGATGTTTGTGTCGAATTTAATGTGCCAAAATTTACTCTTTGCCGAATCATTCAAGATAAAGATAAAATTCAGTCGCAGTGTTCTGAATGACAAGGAAAACTAAAACGTGTACGTTTATTATAGAACAGTGTTTGCTAACATGGGTACCTATGTTGTCTTTTGTTTACATAATACGTTATTTTTATTTAATAATCGCACCTCTATAACTGAAATAACCTCTACTCTTACCTCTATTAGTGGAACCCTCTGTAAATGAGACAGATATTTATTTATACCTGGATATCGGAGACACTGGGTAAGTGGAATACCTCTTTAAGTGAGACAAATTTGCAGGTCCCTTAATGTCCCAGTTATCCAGGTTTCACTGTATATCTTAATTTTTTCAGGAGAGGCACCGGACATGGAAGGCAATGTTTATTTCGATGGTAGTTTGCATGCCAGTGATATTTTTAAGTGTAAGTATTACTTAAGTAGGTACCTTAATACAAAACAAATACAAAACAATGTCAATTTCTATTTCTATATTTCAAATAATGTATTAGGTTCATAATAACATTGGGCATATACAGGGCCCTTCTTAAGAGGATAGGCGGGTACCGTTTTTTCCATACAAACGTAATCCCCTGTTTCCTCCCTGGATAATGACACAAAAGCAAAAAAAAAATTACTGTACCTACAATAGCATAGCATAACATATGCTCACGACTATATTCCCCGACAGGGTAGTCAGAGATGTTATAATGTTACTTCTGCTATGTCCCTATGATTTGCTTTTTTGCATTAATTACTGTAAGAACTAGGGACCTTCGAAAATTATCAACTTTACCGCCCATTTTCAGACTTTTCAGACATCCAGCAAACAAAATATCATGCCCAAATCGACAAATATAAACAAAAAAAGCAGAACATACAGACATAGCCAAAGTCTTTCTCATATTATTCTTGAAATATCTACTTAAGGGTATATTTTCTAAAACCCCTAGTTTTAGGAACATTGTTTTCAGTGATATGCTATTGCATATCCAGTGTTTTATATTTATTATGAAAGAACTGCCTTTACTTAAAAATGTAATGAATCGTTTTTTTGTATGTTTCATATAATTTATTTTAGTAATCGCATAAAATCCGGACACTGTTCGTCGAAATATTGCTAAAAATGGGGTTACTTTAGGAACATTTTTAGAAGGGTTACGTTACACGGTTGAATTTACAGTTTACGCTAAAAGTAATTTTATATAAATTTAAAAAACATAATGAATCGTTTTTTTTAAATACTAGTCTGAAACACGAATGTTTTTGAAAACATTTTAGTTAAAATCAAACATTGTGATTACCATACAAAATGGCGAACAAATTCAATCTTTTGACATCCTGTGACAACTGCAAAACTATCCTTGTTTCTGATTTTTTTCATTGTACGGCGAAATGCCGTTACTGGAGCACGTCCGCGTCAAATGTTTTAAAAATAATTTGCGACAATTTTTTTCTCGATCCGTCTGTGGATGACTGTAACACAAAGGTAATTGAATGGAATAATTCATTATTTGTGTTTTTCTAAAGATGAAATTATGTTATATTCCAAAAAAAATTAACGAATTCTAGGATAATATTTGTCATACTGTTCAATCAAATTGAAATGACTTCAATTATGACAGTAGAGTATACCAAATCTATTACCATTCTCTTTGGTCGGCTTTTCAATATACAATTGCCAATACAGTCGCGCACAGTTTCAAATAAATTCTAAGCAAGAAGATTAAATTACCTACGTAGTATAAAATTCTTGATAAGAAAATCATGAAATTTTTATTTACTTCTGAAATTAAATCACTGCAAATAATATCAAAACAACTAAAAACTTACTTCCTACCAATTTCAATGAATAATTGAATAGAAAATGTTTATTTAATAGCGGTGTTCACGAATGGAGCGCGCTCCATACAAACGTAATAAGGTGATATTTTCAAAACCAACCAATTAAAGTCAATGAATTTTTGCAGAAACAATCTAGAAACAAATCTCTATGCTTGTAATTGGTTAGTATTGAAATTATCGCCATAGTACGTTTGTATGGAGCGCGCTCCAAATTATATCCCCTTTAATACTCACAACTTTTGATTGAACAATATAGCCTGAATTTTAATCCAAACTGAGCCCTATGCTTTCGTGAAATCCAAATCTGTTCAGTAGTTTTAAAATAACGTGTGCACAAACAAACAGACAAAAATTCTAAAAATGGTCTCAATGTATTCCATTACGTACCTATCCCAAACGCCCCCAATTAACATTTTTATAAATATCTTCAATGTACATCTACGCCATGTTTGCATTTATGACCCAATCACAGACTTAAATTGCTTTCGAATGACATCAAAACCTTAGAAAAAGTATTTTTATCTTGGGTATATGTCTAGAATGAGCCTCACGCTTGTTCCGTATAAAACAAAAGGGGCTAACTTTCTTAGGTTGGTGTGCGTGAGGCGCCATACTAATTATGTATGTGTGCGTGTATATGTATAGGGTTTTGGAACCAGTGCTGGTTCCTATTTTTTTCGACGATTTCGTAGCTTTGACTGTCTATCTTGATAATCTAAGATCAAAACAATGGGAATATTAAAATTCCACGGCATAGTATCTACATTACTGCAGCGGCCAGCAAAAGAGGCATTGATGGACGAACGTGTAAATGTGGGCTGAGGCGAAGCCGAGGCACACATACGTAAGTTCATCAATGCCTAGTTGTGGCCAAGGCTTGTATAGTGCTTTTCTCAAATAATGCGTGGAAATTAAAATCAATCAACTTTTCAAAATCAATGACGAACAAAAATATTTTTTCCTTCGTTGAAGATAGATAGATCTCGAAGAAGGCTGTCAAAATAATGCTCAAATTTCCAAGCATGTTTGAGAAAAAGCTATATTTCTACAATTTTATTTAGTAAAAACTACTAAAGCATATAATTATATATTTAATGAAAACCGGCCAAATGTGAGTCGGACTCACGCACGGAGCCTTACGAAGCGTCCCTTAGCACCATACAATAGCGTAAATTCACTTTGACCAAACCGGCCAAGAGCGAGTCGGACGCGCGCCCGCGTCTCGTACGCTCTGTTTTTATTGACTTTAAGCATGCTCTGAGCGCATAATTAATATATGCTTATGTCTTGAGATATATTTCTCTCGAGATTTTTTCGCAACCCCCATTTCGTAGTAGCTATACAGAATAATATAGGTACCTACAGTACAGATTATAGGAGATAGTTAAAAGTATATTAATGAACGATAGTTTGTTGCAATGAAAGCTGTATCTTTTGAGCCGTAAAAGCTAGCTAGTTTATCAATACAAATACATTTTTTAAATGATTTTGATCTGTAACCTCTAAATGCAAAAGTGGTCACAAGAAAATCATTCGAACTCCATGTAGAAAAACCTTAGCTTATCTAAAAAAGACACCTTCCTTCTTTTTATACCGGAAAACCCTATGCTGGAAACAGAAACAGCAACATAAAATGTCAAATGCTGACTGAAAAAAATATTTCTTAATGGCCATTTATTTTATGTTGATTTCATGTTTACCGAGGAGTTTGCAGGGCCCTGTTTAATAAACGTGACAATTACAGATGACAATCGTCAAAATATCATGGTAAAAAATTAAAATTTGACCTATTATTGTTCTTGAGATTAAAAATCAGTCAAAACAATTTTATTCAACTTCGAAGCTATCTAACTAAAATTCGTATCTTTTTAGGAAAACAACTCACTGTAAGAAAACACTGTGTTTGGTCTCACTTATCATCACTCAACGAGAACTTTTTAGTCTCACTGTCTTGGAAACTGGATATTTAGTTAAAAAAATACTTTATAATCAAAAACATTTTAAGTAAGACGCATTTATTTCTAATTTTTTTTATTATTGTATTAAAAACTTGCAATTAATGTATTTTGGTTATAAAATCGTGGGTGCTTCCAATCCAATAATAGTACTTATGATTCACTAAGTAAAACAGACTTGCAAGCACAAGGCAAGCACACGATTTTCATAACCAAAAGAAATAACATCGTTTTACTTAACATATTAAATTCTTAAAACTTTTGACATAGACCATATAATGTCAAATTGACGCGACAATCCGTCAAATTTGTCAATTTTGTCAATGTAAATTTTTATTGAACAGTAAATTGTCGAATTGTCGCCTGTCACCTGTCATTGTCGCGTTTTTTTTATAGGGTCCTGCTATTTTTGAAACTCATTAGCTGAGGTCAGCAATTGAAAATGTCAAAATTACTCTGGAGATACGCATCTTTTTACTGCTGATTTGGCTTTCAAAAATCGTACTCCTAAAGTATAATTATTTACTTTAGAAGTAGAAGTAGAAGATTTTTTTTGTCTTTATTTTTATTTTTACGGATAGAAGATATTATTAGAAACTAATTTAATTTTTTTGCAATTCATGGAGTTTATCAATACAAATTTAATTTTTACTTTATTCTGTAAATGGCAAACGTGGGCGCGAAAAAATCATTCGAACTCCACATTATTCACGTTGTTGTTTAACAATTTAATTTAAAAATAAAAATTACCCGCCTTCTCTTTCTAACTCCAGTTGGAAACAGAAACGGCAACATGAAATGTCAAATTCTGACACATTGAATATATTTTTTCTGAATGGCCAGTTATTTTAAGTTGATATTTAGTTTACCAAGGAGTTTACAGGTCCAACGTCTTCGTTGAACCGAAAAACGACGTTATTTTTATTAAAAATATCTGTGAGTAATCCTTTCATTTTAAATTCTCTGACAAATAAAATATTGTTTATGAGACAATTGTCTCGAAATGGTTTTCGATTCAGCCCTCCAAAACAAACTTGACATACCTACCTACCGAATTGACGAAAATGTCGGTAAATTTTGTTTTCATTATGTTCAAAATTAGAAAATATCACATGTGTAATTTTGAAACTCTCGAAATATTTAAAAACAATCTGTAGGTACTTATAAAATAAATTGAAGGCATATTCCGTTACTCTACATATTGTGAAAGCATAATTTTGTATCTCTATAGTAAATTTTTTTGCCCTCAGTGATGATCGTATTTAGTTTGAAAAAAGTGGTATGCATGTAGGTTTCACTTTAAATTTACCGAAACTTCCCACTTTGGTTAATTTAATATGTTTTAGTTATGTAATGAATTTCATAAAATTATTACCTACTAACTAGGTATTCTTCACTCAACCAAATTTCAAAAAATACTTAACACTTTTCTTATCGATGGTGGGAGCTCAAACAAAAGGTCACGGAAAACTTACAAAACATTATCAACATTTTTTATTGAAAATTGACAGCAAGTGATGACGTCACAAACGAAAATATACCCTTAAGTACCTAATTTTAAAAATCGGTTTAGTTTTGGAGGAGGAAACAGGGGAATACGAAACGCATATTGCGTCAATTTTATTTAAAAAATCGGTTCGAGCTGCAGTTGTCTCTTTCACACTCTAGTCGGCGGGTATGGGTGGGGCGGATCGGACAAGTAGACTGTATACAGTGGACCTATTCTCCAAATGTAAATTTCAGCCCGCCTATCCTCTTAACACCGGGGTCTCCTTCTTACCGTCAGCATAATTATGCCGAGCTGCTTATGATCATGATCAGACCATGAAACTGAAAAACTTACCCAATGGAACCAACATCTAATCGCGAAAAATAAAATTGCTATTTCATACATTTAGGTTCAGCAGCCATTGACATTTTCTATCGTATTTTTGGATTTTTTTTTTGCGATTTCATTATTGGTCTCTCAGGAGTCTCAGGGCCCTAAGGGACACCTAAAATAGTTACATATCACTTTGTACGTTTTCCCCAGTTGGTTAGGACATTGCAGGATTTGCAGGGTGAATCACCTGATTGTCTGGAGAGCGATTTCAGAAACTCATTCGGTGAGCTCAGCAGTTGAAAATGTCTAGATTACTATTATTATTTATTATTTATTGGAAAACCAACAGCAATACAATACAGTAGTCACAAGAGTATAAAGCAGAAAGCCAATAACAGGTTTTCACTGATAGAAACAGGAATAGTCGAGAAAAAACAAATAGTTAACAATGTATAAAAAAACGCACATAAGTCAGCACACATGTCAGCACGGAATCATCTTTCTTTTCAGGGGTGCGATTTTTGAATGTGAGCTCAGCAGTTGAAATTGTCAAAATTACTATGGAAATACACATCTTTCTACTGCTGATTTGACTTTCAAAAATCTCACTCCAGGAGTGCTATTTTTGAAACTCATTCGCTGAGCTCAGCAATTGAAAATGTCTAAATTACTATGGAGATTATGCATCTTTCTACTGCGGATTTGACTTTAAAAATCGCTCTCCTGGAGTATGATTTTTGAAAGTCAAATCAGCAGTAGAAAGATGTGTATTTCCATAGTAATTTTGACAATTTTAACTGCTGAGCTCACATTCAAAAATCGCACCCCTGAAAAGAAAGATGTCTACTATCTCTGATGGTATGATTCCGTGCACGTTAAGCCGCTGGTCCCGGCTACTATCTCTGATGGTACACTAGTAGTCGTTACAAAACCACGTCAGAGGCCGTAAGGCGGTCTGAAAAAACTGTGACACCAGGGCTTGCTGCCCCCACGATAAGAAGGAGAAGGGTTCTAAGCCTTAGGGTCTTAGGGCCTAAGGTATTTCTAACCGGTGTTAATTTTTTTGCAGCCGTACCTAGTAGTGGGGGGTCAGATATTCTACCAGGGTTGGATAGCAATTCCAAAATAGACGATATCGACCCTATGACTTTGGACACTCAAGCAATGCGGAGAGCTTTTGTTAACAGGTAATGTTATAATGGGCGCTTTTCTTTCATAAATTCAGTTCCTAAAAAACTCGGCGGATGCCATGTTAATCACTCCATAGAGCCGTTCGCGAGATCCTGTCAAAATCTTGTCAAGGCTGTGCCTGCCTTTTTTTTGGAACGCCAAGGGATCGAGCCCATAACCATGTCAGGCGTAAAAGTTTCGAATTTTCGATCTTATTAAAGCCTGACCAGGAAAATGAAAAACCTGGATTGGGGGCGCTGCAATCGACTGTCACCTTTATTGTTCGTGTTCCAAGTACAAAAATTCGTTCCAATGATTTTCCGCAACATGGCGAGGTTTTTTATATTGCTGGTCAGGCTTTAGTATCTAAATAATGAAATATGCCATCAAAATATGCGTTGACATCTTCTTGATTATCTTTTCCCTCTTTATTATTTTAAAGAAACACTTTTTGTAATTTTAACGTTTATTTGCACAGATTGTAGCGCCATCAATCGATTCCATAGAAACGCTCAATAATGCGTTTTTCCATCAATTTTCCCGGCAATCGCCAGATGTCGCCATTGGGGTGTGGAAATCTATACTTTTATTGAGCTTTCAAAATGTGGTTTATTAAAAAAAAAACATGGGAAAGATAATAAAAAATATCAATTTGGAGTCATAGGGGGGGACACCTAAAAACCATATCGCAATCATAGATAAAAGTATATTGTCTAGATTGAACCTCATGCTTCTACCGTATATAAAACTAAATTGGCTAACTCTCTTAGTTTGGTGTGCGTGAGGCGTCATACATATTATCTCTGTGTGCGTGTATAGCGACACAGTTTATCACCCAGCCCAGAGCTAAGTGATATTTTTTCGACGCTTTCGTAGCTTCAACTGTCTATCTGGACATACATATAAGTTTCTTTTCTCCCCTCCGGACGGAAAGCGTCAATTTTCGTCCCGCTGGGCTGCGTTCAGAACTTTTGGGTGCGGTTGTTTTTCTCGCTCGCACTTATGGGTAGAACGCTTTTCACTCGAAACGGCGTTAGTGCGAAAAGTTGCATTCGGGGTGCACTCTGGGCGCGCTCTAGGCGTAGGTTTTGAACGCACCCCTGCGTTAAACGAAGTTGCCGCTTTCCACCTCCATCGAGGAGAAAAATAATATACTAACCTCATGCAGTAAATAAGAATCTTCAATTATACAGACTTCTGTTAAGTACAGTTTTTTCTTTTCCAGGTTGCAATATGAAAACATGCTGAAGACTATGTCCAGAATTACTCCTTAATTATAATAAAAATATAAAATAGGTACTTAAGAACCTAATAATTAGTATTAAGCTTATTATTTATTAAAAATTATGTAGGTAAGTAGTAATTTAATTATTAAATAATTAATTAACATGTTTTAGAGATGTGATCAAAATGCAAATTATAGTTAGGTAATAATTAACCATTATGATAATTTTGTATAATAAATTGTGACATTCATTCATAAATAATTATAGTTACGATTTTTATTTTAAAATAAGTGCCACCTATCACCACCCACCTATTCTAACAGGTGAAAACTTAAATTCCACACATACCACTCCTAGAGTGCGATTTTTGAATGTTATACGTCGAACTCAGCAGTAGCAAATGTCAAAATTACTCTGGAGATACGCATCTTTCTTTCTTGTTTTGAATTTTGATCACATTTTGTTTATTAGGTTCTTTGTTTTGATTTTGTCGGTTTCCAAAATGGAGTATAACAAGAGTATAATTTCTAAGAAGTACAGTGAATTCTATCAATACAAGGAAAATTATTATAAAAGCAGGTACTTACCTATTTTCTTTGAAATATTACGTACTTAGATTTCTCGACTCGACCTATTGGTCCTCAATTCCAAATAGCAACGAAATTTTAAGGCTAAAGCCAATTGAATTACAGAAACAGAGATTTGAAACACTCAACTCTCAATTTCGAAGCCGGATACACAGACTTAAAGGTGGCCGGATAGTAATGTTTCTGATAAATACATTTTATTTGCTAATCAGAATTGGCCAGAAGCTTGCTAGGAATCGGAAAATCTTCTCGTTCTTATATGGAATGAAGTACCTACTTATAGGGATAAAAACAACAGTTAACGTAGGCACTTATTGATTTCGTATTAAGTATTGGATAGAGGTAATCAGCACTCGTAGTATGCTGCACGTGATACGGCTGTATCACGTCTTTTATCTCGTTCGTTCGCACGCAAATAGAAAGAGAGCTAAGGTGTGATAGCTTGGTGATAGCGCTGTATCACTGCGGCATGCTAGCTATGCAGCACGTCTAGTGCGTCTAGCATGATTTCTTGCGCGCGACTCTGCTTTATTCCATACTACTTGTAACAGCAAGTGGCGATGCACACGCACGTTTATACCGACGTAGACGCGCGTGTGCTTTGCGATTAAGGCTGTCGACGAATAATTGACCAGACGAACGTTTTGCGTCGCGGCTTTATCACGTTTGCATCGATGCTGTATTGCGTTTGTGTCGATGCTGTAAGTATCGCGTTTGCATCGATGCTGTATTGCGTTTGTGTAGATGCTGTGTATCGCGTTTGCATCGATGCTGTATTGCGTTTGTGTCGATGCTGTAGGTATGGCGTTTGCATCGATGCTGTATTGCGTTTGTGTCGATGCTGTAGGTATCGCGTTTGCATCGATGCTGTATTGCATATGTGTCGATGCTGTAGGTATGGCGTTTGCATCGATGCTGTATTGCGTTTGTGTCGATGCTGTAGGTATCGCGTTTGCATCGATGCTGTATTGCGTTTGTGTCGATGCTGTAGGTATCAAGTCAAGTCAAAGTCAAGTCAAAAATTTTTATTCAAAATAATATCACATAGATAACTTTTTGACGTCATTTTTGATTCTACCACCGCTTCGGAAGGTGTTCCGTTGTAGAGAAGATGCGGCCAGAAACTCTACAACACACTTCTTTTAAACAAAACAAAATATACAAAGTACAAATATTGAATTACATAGTGTAACATTGTCAAGACCAGACATTTTGGTCATTCAAATCTATAATAATATCGCGTTTGCATCTATGCTGTATTGCGTTTGTGTCGATGCTGTAGGTATCGCGTTTGCATCGATGCTGTATTGCGTTTGTGTCGATGCTGTAAGTATCGCGTTTGCATCGATGTTGTATCGCGACTGAATCGATTCAGAAGCGCTGCAAAAATCGCAGTGAGTCGACCAGAATCTTATGGCCTAAAAAAAAATAAAAAAAATAGAGATTTTCACATGGTAGTGTCAAACTGTCACAATTAACATGCGTTTGTATTGAATCAAACGCATGATTGTAGCAATGAACACACATGTACATATCGATGGGCATGCGCGTTTGCATTGTGACAAAGGCTGTCGACGAATAACTGATCAAATTTTAAGAAAGGCCATTGAACCTCTTTGTATGGGAGGCTGGCATAGTGATGACCATAAATTTTCAGGAATTTAAAAAACGTGGCGCACCCTGAAACCTATGTATATCGATAGAGGATCTATAGACGAACATAAAATGTCAAATAACATATAGTCCTAAAGTGCAACGTTTTCGAGATAATCCATGTTAAGGATCTTGTATAGATAAAATATTAACACATTTTCCTCCAATACCAATCTCCGTGGTCCAATGGTTATAAGACTTGGGATCTTGACACGGAGGTCGTAGGTTCGATTCCCATGGGGGACACCTAGTGATATGTCACTTTATGCGTTTTTCCCCAGTTGGTTAGGGTAATGCAGGCTGAATCACCTGATTGTCTGAAAAGAAAGATGATTCCGTGCTTCAGATGGCACGATAAGCCGTTGGTCCCAGTTACTATCTCTGGTGGTTATTATTCGTTATATAAAAACTACGTCAGAGGCCGTAAGGTGGTCTGAAAAAACTCTGACACCAGGGCTTGCCCACACGATAAGAAGAAGAAGATGTATGGAATAGAAAATGTTTTTGGCATAAACAAGTTCTATGACACCTTTCTGTAATACCCAGTATGAGAAATATACCGAGGTAGGTAGGTACTTATTGATGATAATTTATTTCGAAAAAAGTTCCTGTATTAATGGCAAACATTTATTTCATCTGTGCAGGTATACACGTACACACGGTGACACATCAACCTATACAAAACCAAAATAATAAGCTGGCCGCGCGACGACTCATACGTCATGCAACCTAAACCTACTCGCGGCCAGCTTATTTTGGTTATGAACAGCTTGATGTGTCGCCGTGTGTAAGTACAAATACGCCTCAAGACGCGCTGCATACTTCGCGGTCAACTTATACTGGCAGTGTAAGAAGCAAAAAAAAAAAAAAAAATACTGGCAGTGTGTAGTGCGTCGTCGTGCAGGTTGTATTTGCTATTGTACCTCAACAGATGAAATAAATGTTTGTCTGGGCTATGTCCACATGGAATATATTTTAATCATGTGCTATGTCTATGTTTTTCTTAATTGCAATTACAATTTAATTGAAATAACAAAAAATCGAATGAGAACTTTTTTCGAAATAAAGTACCTACCTACCGCTGTATTTTTTCACCAAAAAGAGAAAGGTGTAATAGAAAACGTTTATACCTAAGCACGGACTTGAAAAAAAGGCGGACGTAATGTGACACTAAAAAGATGTGAAGCATGAGCATGCAAGGTCCTACATATTCGTTTGTTCTACAAGGGACCTTCACTCACACAGATGCACCAGTTCTAGGCTTAGGACCTACAACCCGCCACCAGCGGGATGAGCTCATGCAGCTCTGGTGCACACTCACCGAAGTACAATCTGTAGAAGACCGACAAGCAGGCTACTCTGCGGCGGTGGGCTAGGCTATGAAGCTTGGTTTCCACCAACCAGATTACTGTCGCCAATGAGCCTCTAGTTGATAATTAGCTGAGCCATCTCACATGTGGCAGCAATACTTCATACACGATCGGACCTGAGCTTTATGCAACATTAAGAGCTGTCCAGGAGTGAAGTACCTTGTTTCAGATGCCCAGCTTTTTGGCTGCACTTTGAGCCTTAGACTCGATGTCAGCGCCGAAGTTGAGTTTCGTAGTCAACCCATGCTCAGAAGCTCAAGACTGTCGGAAACAGGGACAGATTTATCTTCCCCAGAAAGTAGGAACCAGAATAAACGAACTCCTTTTGGCGTTGAACAGACAAGCCTGTGTTTTGGTGGCGTTGAAGTTGACTAGATTATTGTCACCCCATTGGGAGACAAGACTTAAAGTCAAGTTTGTCCGCTCCACCATGGCTTCCCTCTGCGAACGTATTTCATCCCCGCCCCAAGCGCCGGATAGATATCTCTCTGTGACAGTACTGTCATCTGCATACCCAATAATACCTGACACAAAGAGGTCAGTGATGTGTAGCAGGAAAAGTCTCGCAGAGAGAACAGACCCCTGAAGAACCCCAGCATCAATTGCCATGAGGTCTTCCGACCTCTGAGCAGCTATCAATGACAACTCTAATCGACCGTTCACTCAAGAAATCAGATATCCAGCTGCAGAGATCAGCAGGGATGCCATAAGCAGGAAGCTTGCTCAGCAATCTAGCGTGCCATACCCTGACAAAGGCCTTCGAGATGTCAAATTACACAACTAGTGCTTCGCTGTGTTTCTCGATGGCCTCGCCCCACCAGTGCGTGACATACATCAATTATTAATTAATTAAATAGACTATGTATTACTGTTTAAATAACCTTAGCGTAAGAATTTATATTGCAATAGTATTAAGTCGTGTTATGCTGTAGAGTTTCTGGCCGCATCTTCTCTACAGCGACAACACGTTCCGAAGCGGTGGTAACTTAAAAAAGAATTAACGTTTAATAAGTGTGCTTCAGGCTCCTATATTGAATAAATTATTTTGAGTTTGAGTTTGACATAAGAAGATCCCCAGTCGATCGCCCCCGGCGAAAGCCATATTGACGATCACTGTGTAGATCATTATCTTCTAGGTATGTCCGCAACTTACTGTTAAGTACTCTTTCCATGACTTTACAGAGAATGGAAGTGATGGCTATAGGTCGGTAGTTGCAGGGGTCGGAACGAATGCCCTTCTTGGGAATCGTTCTTGTTCTGAGAGAGAGGCGACACAGGCGTGTTAAAACAGGAGACAACTCAGGCGCATTATATCTCAGCACTCTTGCAGGTATTCCATCAGGACCTGGCCTCACATGCAGACTACGCAATGCTCTGCGGACCTCTTTCGTGTGTATTGTCATCTCCGGCATGTGTGGCTGTTTGGCACGAGCGTCCAGACGTGAATTGCTCCTAAACAGAGAAGCATATAAATTCGCTTTCTCAGTCAGTGACCCACCAGGTTTCTGCATGGGAGGCAAAGGGGGACGGTAGAAATTGGATTCGACCGATTTTGAAAGGGACCAGAACTGTTTACTACCAGAAGGGTAGGATGCCAGTCTGTGCAAAGACCGATACTGAGTGCTTGTCTGGATCTGATGTCAGCAGATAGTCTAAACGATTGGGCGTATGGCCATCGACATCCGTTACCCGCGTTGCTTGATTCACCAGCTGGGTGATATCTAGCGATAACGCAAACTTACGCGTCTCTCTGCCAGCATGGTTAGTTTTCTGGAACAGGAACAGCCACTCGCTGTGGTGGGCATTTAAGTCCCCCAGAAAAACATGCTCCGCTCCGTCGAGATACGCTCCTCAGTTACCCTGATGGACCCCTTGGGCTCGACTGACTGATGGGAAACTCACTTGTAGACTGCGGGGACGCCCGATCCCCCCTGCAATGGCCACCGGGACCTCCCTTCCAGTCGCCAAGGCTGCAGTGGGGCAGCCTTTCACTCGTGGCGATCGCACTACTTGGGCCCCCTACTAACTGCGGTACCGACCCACGACTGTCACCGTGCTTCGGATCCCGCTACCCCCCAGAATGAGTTTCCCGGTACAGTGTTGCTCAGAGGCCAAGACCGGTTCCGAACAGCACAGCTGATTTTCTCCCATTCCCCAATAGCACTGGCACTCCTGCACACCGACGGAATGCAGCAAGCTGCTTGGCGCAAGACTCCAGCAGGAGGGTGGGCGCAAGCCAGGCGGCTCCTTGCGGAGCCTAGTACCGCTGTGGGGGATCGTTCGGCCGTCACCACAAACTTGGTAGTCTGTGGTGGCGGCGTTGTCCGGGGTGGAGGAGGTAGATCCTTAACCACCCCAAACGTCCACCACCTAAGTCCCACTGCAGGGCACAGGCCTACCCTCATGGAGGGTGTATGTACGTTAGTCCACCACGCGTGCACAATGCGGTGCCATAGACCTCATATACGCATCGGAATTTCTTTTTCATCGTATGCAGGTTTCCTCAAAATGTTTTCCTATGCCGTTTGAGAGCAGTTGGTGCTACGTAGGTACATAAGTCAGAAAAAACTCATTGGTACATGGCATATGTCATCCGTGCGGATTCAGACCTGGACCTCAAGATTGAATTCCATAGCTCTCTGCAACTCGCTACCGACGGAGCGTTGCGATTCTATTGATATATGATCAACCTAGCAAATACTGAAACGGTAAACTCAGACCATCAAACTGAACAACTTTCACTATGGAGCCTACCTCAGGAAACGCAAGAAAAAAATCTGGTGTCCCATACATTTTAGTCAGGTAGGTAGGTATAACAGTTTTGTATGGGACCGCAGATTTTTTTTCGCGTTTCCTGAGGTAGCCTCCATAGTGAAAATTGTTCTATTTTATGGTTTGAGTTCACCGTTTCAGTATTTGCTAGGCTGTCACTTACACCCTTACAAGTAGGTAGGTAAAAGGTGTTACAAAAATACAAATAAACATTCAAGGGGGTGGTTTAGACCATCATACTGAACAACTTTCACTATGGGACCAATATCGAAATCGGGAAAAAAAAAAAAAATATTGTATGAGATATCAGATTTTTTTTTCGCGATTTCGATGTTGGTCCCATAGTGAAAGTTGTTCAGTTTCATGGTCTAAACAACCCCCTTAAGAGTTTTAAGTATTTATTTTTACCCTGTATACACAACATCTTTAACATGCATTATCTCGAAAACGTTGCACTTTAGGACTATAGTTTATAGGACATTTTTTGTTCGTCTATACATACTCTATCGATATACATAGGTTTCAGGATGCACCGCATTTTTGAAAAATTTCCGAAATTCCTGCAAAATTATGGTTACCACTATGCCAAAAAGTTCAAAGCCCTTTATGTATCGTGGCTGTATCGCGTTTAGATCTATGCTTTATCGCGTTGGCATCGATGCTGTATCGTGACTCAATCAATGCTTTTTGAAGTACTTCTGCGCTGCAAAAAGTCGCAATGTAAAGGGTCATAATCCAATTAACTACCCCAGAGCTGCTCACTCTAAAACTTTATATCTTTATTTGCCATCTGATTCTGGTAGACTCTTGGTATAAAGGATGCTAATGATATCAATTTCACCTTGTAGAGGTTGATTGGGTAATGGTGCAGGGCTGACTACTTGGTACTTTACCCTACGCAGAGGTGCTTAGCCATACCCAGTACCGGATTTATATTTTTTATGAGTGTAGGCCACTTTATTTCCGCCACCGCCCCATGTAGGTACCTTTCAAAAATAATATTTTCCATTTATAGTTTCATCTGAAATTTGCCGCCCCAAGGACGCTGCCGCCCTTAGGCCGCGGCCTATACGGCCTATTGACAAATCCAGGACTGGCCATACCCAACTAACTACTCTTCGTGTGCAATACAACAGTGCTCTTATGTATGGTGTTATCAAAATAATATCCTTGATGCCCGCTTTCAACTTGAAGGTGAATACAACAGCATTTACCCCAGTCAATTCACAGAGTTTGGTTAGAGGGGTGAGTAATTACGAATGGGACTTTTGAAGGTTACAGATGTATTTAGGCTAGTCAATTTACGGTGATTTGTTAGAGGGGTGGGAAGTAATTATAAATGGAACTTTTAAACTGGCACTAGTTTGTGACAAAAATCTTATATGAAAAAAATTCGTTACGCAACATAGAAATAAAAATGTGATCTCCTGGATTTTTACTTATACAATAATAATAATACCAATGCACTCATTTTTAAATCATTGCAATAAAACACCCATTGATATTTTAAAATTGTGTTATTCATTAGAAAATACCGACTAATGTATTTATCAAAGTTTTTTAAGTAGACAAAAATCTTTACTCCGTGTTTAAAGTAAGTACGAATTTACGATGGTAAAGCCTAAGAAATGTGAAAAAAATTACCATCGGGTTTTTTATAACGAGATACTTTAAAGGCAACATTTTTTATTTGGGGCTGTTGCTGTCTTGATTTGTATTTAAATTTTTCATATATCATACCGTACGTCCATACCGTAAAATGACTGGGATAATTTAATAAAGATGTTATTATTTAGTATCGATATTAGCGCCAAGTCATTAATTTTGGTACCCACTTTTATTTCAGTTTTGAAAATATACACTTTGTCGCTTGCAAAATATACACTTTGTCGCTCGCAAAATATACACTTAAGAAAAAGAGAAATTAAGAGTTACCTAAGTGTTGAGCTCACTTTCTATGACAGGTATCTCTCTTACTTTCCTCTACCAAACGACCCTTTACAAACATCGACTTTTTACAGCTTTAAAAACGCGTGTTTGTCAAGAGACTGCATCTCTGCACAAGCAATTAACAGGCGTTTGTATCGATTCAAACGCGTGATTTTAGCGATGCACACCCACGTTTGTACCGAAGCAGACGCCGCGTCTGTTTTACGACAAAGGTTGTCCACGAATGACTGACCAAAATATTACGAACGTTTTGCGTTGTGGCTGTATCGCGTTTACATCGATGCTACATTGCGACTGAATCGATGCAAAAGCGCTGCAAAGTGTGTAAAGGGCCCTAATCAAATTACCCCAGTGTTGTTTACTCTAAAATTGTATTTCCTTACTAGAGTTTACCCACGACTTCGTCCGCACATATTATAATATACCAGATTTTAAGTCAGATCATATAAGCTATGACTCAAAAAAAAACATCAAAATCGGTTCAGTAGTTTTTGCTTGATGCTGTTACAAACATACAAACGGACAGACAAAAATTCTAAAAAAAGGTTGATTTGGAGTCCGGGATACCTAAAAACCATTATCGTTTAATTAACCTTCAATGTACCAGATGCCTACTGGCCTATTTTTGTACCTTCTGTATATTCCTGTTTGATTACTCTCCGTACACTATGTTGTTTGGAGTGAAATAAAGTATAATTCATTGATCAATGATTGTCTTCAGTTACAGTAATTGAGAGGAAAGTGTCAGATATGGGACGCCACGTGCATCAGCACTTTCACACCTCAGCCGCACGCTTCGGTCTGCCAGGGCCGCCGCTGAAGTAGCAGCTGACAAAAAGCGGGACATTTACTCGGCCCTTGTGCAAATTTTATTATTTTGTGCCACTGGCCTTTGAGACGAGAGCGTAAATACAATTTGTAAATATTTTATTAAGCTAATTTTATTGTTAACCCCCGAGATTTCACGCTCCGCTCGCTCTAGATTTTAGATCGGTTGAATCTATACTCCATTCCAAATAGCAACGAAAATTTAAGGCCATTTTTAAATACAGAAACAGAGATTTAAACCACTTAGGGCCTGTTTCACCACTTCTGGGTAAGTTTTTTTTCATGGTTTTTCTATGAAAATCCCCCCCCCCCCCGAAAATTAATGTCCCCCCCCCCCCCCCTCGAAACAAAAGTCTGGATACGTGCCTTGAGTATAGTCACTTCACGCGCTATAGACTTAAGATCGTTTTAATCTGGAGGTGGGTTCGTCCACTCCAGGTTTTAGGTTTTAATACGGTAGCTTGAGCAAGACCTGTGCAAACAATTATTGTTACGCCCATGGAACATAATGCACCCCTCCCGGTGCCGAAGTAAAGGCACAAAAATATCGTAGATATCAATTTTTGGGAAGACCGGTCGGGGCCCTATTGTGCTGCCCCCAATCGTATTTTTTTTGTCTTAACAATTAAACAATATTTCCAAAAAACAGGACATATTGATTTTGACATTTATCCCGATAAATTGGAATTCATTGCTGATTTGATTTTATTTTATAATGTTTCTACCTAGTTATTATCTTTAAAAACCAAGTGGCTACTTTTGGCGGTTTCAAAGATAATAACTACAAATTTATGAATCATCATCATAGCCAATATAAGTCCCACTGCAGGCAGGGGCGGACTAAGCCCTTCGGAGGCCCGGGGCGGTCAAACTAAATGGGCCCCGACCGGTCTTCCCAGAAATAGAAAAATCTAACCTTTCCCTTTAGTCGATAAAATTCCATCAATATCGATTAAAACGTTAGTCAGTATGACAGTAAAGCGTGAACGCTATGGCTAGGAGAGTAACACAGAACAGTAACGATATTAGCTACAAGCATAAACCATAATAATCCATAATGTTTCGATATATTGAAAGCCAATCAGGACTACAATGTATCGTTCTTGTTTTTTGGAAATGTTGTTTTATTAGAAATAAAAAAATACGATTGGGGGCAGCAAAATAGGCTCGGTTTCTTAATAGTTTCACTATTGTTAGAAACCACTTTACTATTAACCTTCACGAGACGATAAGTTTGTTTAAAAAATGCTCCAAAACAAAATTAAAAGCTACGACTTTTTAACCTTTTGACGACGTTCAAAAAAGATGCAAGACAATAGAAATGAAACAGTTCTGCAAGTATGTTTGTAAACAAAGGTTTCGTTTGAAATTCTTGTTCTTTGATCGACTTCCAGTATTCTTCTGAGTTCTGACAAGTATACCTTACACAGTGTTTTCACTTCGATAAATATTTACGAATAAGGTTCGTTTAAAATATAAATAGACACTTAATTTATTTATTAAAATACAGAGAATTTAAGATACAAGTATCTGAAATACAGCTTATCTTTTATCTAAAATATATTTTTATAAATTCTTTTGTATCTTCAATCACTATCCATCTAACATTATCAAACTTTATTTTACACCAAAAAATAAACAGTAAAATACTGAGAAAAAAACAAGAGGCACAAAATAAGGCGGCGGTTATCGCTTAGAAGCTATTTCTTCCAGACTACCTTAGGGGAGACGAAACGGTGAACGAAAAAGTATTTCAGATTCCATCCAGTATCTTGTATCTGAAATACTTATTTTAATAGTATCTTGTATTTTGTATTCCAGATACTTTATATGGGGTATCTTGTACATCTCTGCTAAAATACCTATAGGTACAGGATGTATGACATACTCTACTCTTTTTTCTCGTCTTTCGAGCCATGTTCCTCCCCGGGCTGAATTCTGGTACTTTCAAATGAGACTAGATAATTTGTGTTACAATTTACAAGATATTTAGTGAATCAACGTCAAGAAATGAGTATACAGGGTGAAATTGATATCATTACCATCCTTTTAAACTATGAGTCTACCCATCAAACTGAACAACTTTTACTATGGGAGCAAACCGATCGGAGCAAAAAAATCAGCTGTACCCATACTAAACTGCAGTGCCCGCTCGACTCAAATGTATGCAACAGCAAATTTTTTTTGTTGCTCCGATCGGTTTGCTCCCATAGTAAAAGTTGTTCAGTTTGATGGGTAGACTCATAGATTAAAAGGATCGTAATGATATCAATTTCACCCTGTATAATAAAACAACTTTCCCTGAGGAACATGGCTCGAAAGACGAGGAAAAAGAGTAGAGTATGTAGTTTAAGGGTATATTTTCGTTTGTGACGTCATCACTTGCTGTCAAATTTCAATAAAAAATGTTGATAATGTTTTGTAAGTTTTCCGTGACCTTTTGTTTGAGCTCCCACCATCGATAAGAAAAGTGTTACGTATTTTTTGTGAAGAATACCTAGTTAGTAGGTAGGTTTTTTTTTCACACAATAAGAAATTCATTACTTAACTAAAACATTTTAAATTAACCAAAGTGGGAAGTTTCGGTTAATTTAAAGTGTAACCTACATACATACCACTTTTTTCAAACTAAATACGATCATCACTGTGGGCAAAAAAATTGTGTATAGAGATACAAAAATTATGATTTCACAATATGTAGAGGAACGGAATATGCCTACATAACTAATTAAATTTATTAAACACTTATTTTTTTAAATATTTTATTAGTTTCAAAATTACACATGTGATATTTTTTACTAACCGACAAGGAGGAGATTCTATGATATATATACCGCCGGTATTCTAATTTTGAACATACTGAAAAAAAAAAACCGACATTTTCGTCAATTCGGTATGTCAAGTTTTTTTTTGGGAGGACAAAATGGAAAACCATTTCGAGATAATTGTCTCAATAACAATATTTTATATGTCAGAATATTTAAAATGAAAGGATTAAACTAAATCAACTTAAAATAACTGGTCATTCAGAAAAAATATGTTCAATGTGTCAGAATTAGACATTTCATGTTGCCGTTTCTGTTTCCAACATGGAGTAAGAAAGAGAAGGCAGGTAATTTTTATTTTTTAAATTAAATTTTTAAACAACAAAATTAACAACGTGGAGTTCGAATAATTTTTTCGAGCCCACTATTGCCATTTACAGATAAACTTCATGAATTGAAAAAAAAAATGTTTCTTATAATGATATCTTCTATCCGTAAAAAATATAAAATAAAGACAAAAAAATTCTTGACATACCGAATAATTGTGTGAATAATATAGTAGATTACCTACACACCGAGCACCGAGGGCAGGAAAGTAAGAAAGGTCTCAGATGTCATTTGATTGCTGACCGAGGTAAAGCCGAGGTCAACAAACATGTGATCTGAGGCTTTCTTATTTACTGCCCGAGGTTAGTTTACTATTTTTCTCCTCGACGGAGGTGGAAAGCGGCAACTTCGTTTAGCGCAGCGGGAAGAAAATTTACGCTTTTCGTCCGGAGGGGAGAAAACAACATTTTCAATGTTAGAGATTTTAAAATGAAAGGATTGCGGATATTTTTTAAAAATATAAGGTCGTTTTCGACCAGGAGTGCGATTTTTGAATCTCATTCGGTGAGCTCAGCAGTTGAAAATGTCAAAATTACTATGGAGATTTGCATCTTCCTACTGCTGATGCGACTTTCAAAAATCATACTTCAGCAGTGCTATTTTTGAAAGTCAAATCAGCAGTAGGAAGATGCATATCTCCATAGTAATCTCCATAGTAATTTTGACATTTTCAACTGCTGAGCTCAGCGAATGAGATTCAAAAATCGCACTCCAGCGCCCGCGGCATGATACATCGATAAACGTTTTATCGCGCCTGCTAACTCATTCGTTCGCGCGCAAAAAGAAAGGGAGCTAGGGCGCGATAGCGTTTTATCGCGCGATCATGCCGCGGGCGCTGGGCACTATTCAATAAACGCGACAATTACAAGTGAAAGGCGACAGGCGAAAATTCGACAATTATTTACAGTTCAATAAAAATGTACATTGACAAAATTGTCAAGAGCATTGAGTTCTGCTTACGTAGGTCGTGGGTTCGATTCCCACGGGGGACACCTAGTGACATGTCACTTTGTGCATTTTTCCCCAGTTTGTTAGGATATTACAGGCTGAATCACATGATTCCATGCTTCGGATGGCACGTTAGGCCGTTGATCCCGGCTACTATCTTTGGTTAGGTACATAAAAACCACGTCAGAGGCCCGTAAGGCGGTCTGAAAAAACTCTGATACCAGGGCTTGCTGCCCACACGATAAGAAGAAGTGTTTAATAAAACAAATACTTATGTCAAGTTTTTCAGGACAAATTGTCATTATTTCTATTCTATTTTTATTAAATGGCGTTTCCTTGTTAGATTTCGCCAGTGTCAAGTGTTGAAGATATATTTATTAGATATTGTACGGTAATAGGATATGGCGATCTAAAAACCCCGTTTTTAAACAAAAACACACACTTGAAACCACCATAAAACGGCGGAGCCACTTGGGCAATCAAATCGCAAGCCGACGACACGTCTACTTGTTACCTCCTTAGCCACGCGACTCCTCTGTCACATGTCACCTGTCAGGAGAAAAATTATTGAACAGAAATATGTCAAATTGTCGCTACAATCCGACAAATTTCTTTTCTCAAACATGCTTGGAAATTTGAGCATTATGTTGACAACCTTCTTTGAAATAAATCTAAATTGCTGTACTATGCGAGCAGTGGCCGGCAATAGCTGTATGAAAATCTATATCTGTCGTAGTTTAGCGGCCAAATAAATTACATAGTAAACTTATATTATGTCGTGTAATTTAAAAATGGAACGATCTTTTACTCCGAAACATGGCAACCAAGGAGGTAACTTATCAAAGGTTTGGTTTAAATTTTGAACTGGCTTGCAAATAAAAAGCTTTATAATGAAAAAAAAAACGAATGGACACTTTAACCACAGATAAGTTATAAGTTACTAGCTTTATCGCAGGAAAAATTATTGTTGTTCGTCATTGATTTTGAAAAGTTGATTAATTTTCATTTCCGCGCATTCATAATTCATAATTCATAATATTTATTGCATAATCATAATAATAACATAGCATTGTTTGAGAAAAGCACTATACAAGCCTTGGCCACAACTAGGCATTGATGGACTTACGTATGTGTGCCTTGGCTTCGCCTCGGCCCACATTTACACGTTCGTCCAGCGATGCGTCTTTTGCTGGCCACTGCAGTAATGTACTATAATTTTCCACCATGACATTTTGACGAAATTATCAGATTTTCCACCTGTAATTGTCACGCTTATTGTCACGTTTATTCAACCGGGCCCTGTAAACTCCTCGGTAAATTTGAAAAGTACATAAAATAACTGGCCGATAAGAAAAACAAAATTATAATGTCAGAATTTGACATTCTAGGTTGCCGTTTCTGTTTCCAGCATCGAAGTAGAAAAAGAAGGAAGGTGTCTTTTTTAGATTAGCAAAGATTTTTCTACATGAGTTCGAATGATTTTCTTGTGACCACTTTTGCATTTAGAGATTACCGTTCAAATTCATTTAAAAATGTATTTGTATTGATAAACTAGCTAGCTTTTACGGTTCGCTTTCATTGCAACAAACTATCTTTCATAAAAAATACTTATTTTATAACTGTCTCCCATAATCTGTATATTCTTCTGTCTAGCCCCACACCAAGAAATGGTGGTTGGGCAAAAAATCTCGAGAGAAATATATCTCAAGACAATAATTATATTACTACTATTGTATTGTATGGTATAGTCAAAGTGAATTTACGCTATGGTATGGTGCTAAGGGACCCTCCGTACGTGAGTCCGACTCACATTTGGCCGGTTTTCTTTAAATATAGTAGTTTACTTAACAAAATTTTAAAAATATTGCTTCTATGACTAGTGGAGAAAAATTAGCCGTGGAATTTAAATATTCCCATTGTTTTGGCAGACGTGCCTAAACCACTGAACCGATTTTGATGGTTGAGATGTCATTCGACTGCAATTTAAGTCTGTGATTGAGTCATAATTGCAAACATGACGTGGATGTACATTGAAGATATTTATAAAAATGTTAATTGGCGGTGTTTGGAATAGGTACCTACGTAATGGAATACATTGAGACCATTTTTAGAATTTTTGTCTGTTTGTTTGTGCACACGTTATTTTAAAACTACTGAACAGATTTGGATTTCACGAAAGCATAGGGCTTAGTTTGGATTGACATCAAACTAGTACCTACCTAAGTAATAAAATCTTTTCTGTTCAATTATTCATTGAAATTGGTAGGAAGCAAGTTTTTGTTGTTTTGATATTATTTGCAGTGATTTAATTTCAGAAGTAAATAAAAATTGCATGATTTTCTTATCAAGAATTTTATACTACGTAGGTAATTTAATCTTCTTGCTTAGAATTTATTTGAAACTGTGCGCGACTGTATTAGTAATTGTATATTGAAAAGCCGACCAAAGAGAATGGTCATAGATTTGGTATACGCTACTTAGACGACACTGACATAATTGAAGTCATTTCAATTTGATTGAACAATATGACGAAAATTATCCTAGAATTCGTTAAATTTTTTTGGAATACAACATAATTTTAGCTTTAGAAAAATACAAATAATGAATTATTCCATTCAATTACCTTTGTGTTTCAGTCATCCACAGACGGATCGAGAAAAAAATTGTCGCAAATTATTTTTAAAACATTTGACGCGGACGTGCTCCAGTAACGGCATTTCGCCGTACAATGAAAAAAATCAGAAACAAGGATAATTTTGCAGTTGTCACAGGATGTCAAAAGCTTGAATTTGTTCGCCATTTTGTATGGTAATCACAATATTTGATTTTAAATAATATGTTTTCAAAAATATTAGTGTTTCAGACTGGTATTTCAAAAAATCGATTCATTATGTTTTTTAAATTTATATAAACTTTCTTTTTACGTAAACTGTAAATTCAACCGTGTAGCGTAACCCTTCTAAAAATGTTCCTAAAGTAACCCCATTTTTAGCAATATTTCGACGAACAGTGTCCGGATTTTATGCGATTACTAAAATAAATTATATGAAAAATACAAAAAAACGATTCATTACATTTTTAAGTAAAGGCAGTTCTTTCATAATAAATATAAAACACTGGATATGCAATAGCATATCACTGAAAACAATGTTCCTAAAAGTAGGGGTTTTAGAAAATATACCCTTAAAGGTTAATGATACTTTTCCTTACATCCTGTACCTATAGGTATTTTAGCAGAGATGTACAAGATACCCCATATAAAGTATCTGGAATACAAAATACAAGATATAATTAAAATAAGTATATCAGATACAAGATACTGGATGGAATGGTATCTGAAATACTTTTATCGTTCGGATGCTAATGATAACACTTTCACCCTATTATTCATCTTTTAGCGCATTTTTTTCCAGATATAATAAACCCACATGACACGATGCGATTTCGACGGCATCTTCCACAAGGTGTTCTGTGTTACTCTCCTAGCCATAGCGTTCACGTTTACTGTCATATTGACTAACGTCTTTATCGATATCGATGGACTTTTATCGACTAAAGGGAAAGGTTAGATTTTTCAATTTATGAAACCTTAGATAAAGTTAAATGTCTACATTGAACCACACGCTTCTACCGTATAAAACAAAAGTGGCCATATTTCCTAGGTTGGTGTGCGTGAGGCGTCATACAAATATCTCTTTTTATTAATTATATTTCTCACCTCCGGACGGAAAGCGTCAAATTGTCGTCCCGCTGCGCTAAACGAAGTTGTCGCTTTCCACCTTCGTCGAGGAGAAAAATAGTATACTAACCTCGGACAGTAAATAAGAAAGCCTCAGATCACATGTTTGTTGACAGAGTTTCAGCACTACTAGTGAAACGTGTTGTGAGTTTTCATATTTAATATCTCCGACTACCCCCTCGGGGAATATAGTCGTGAGAATATACAATTAATAAATTATTTATTGGAGTCGCGTTGTAGGTCTGCTATAGGGTAGTCGCATTGCGAGTCGATTGTTGGTTGCCCCCTCCCCGGCCTACAACGAAGCTCCTGTGGTGGCTCAAGATAGTGTTCTTTTCGAAAAACAATCCTTGAAGTCACCAAAATACATAAGTTACCGTCATAGACGTAGTACATTGATATCGTTGGTTACCGTACAACGTCAAGCACTCTTGCTACAAAAACTAGACATTGGCAAATCACATACCCAAGATGGCAGCCATTTTTTTAAAATATCGAATAGAATAGAAATTATTTATTCAAATGCGTAATTTTTACAGCAAAAATCGAAAGAGTTCAAATAGTGCCAGAAACCAGTGTCGTGGTTAATCGAGATGAGAGGATGAATCGATTTGAGCCAGAATTGTTCGCTGACGATTTCAATCGATACGAAGAGGATACTGAGGAGCCGCCCTACAGGACCAAAAGATCACTGGGTAAGCACGTAAAAGATCAATGACAAAACACATAAGAGATCATCATAGTATAAGAGATAAGTGTACTTTTTGCAACCATCAGCAGCAAGGCTTAGACAGTGTTTATGGGGTATAGACCATCTCTGTTATGGGGATGGACCAGGTCTGCCTGCATAACTTCAGTCGGTTTAGGAGTTACAGACAGTACTACATTCAGCCTTTCAGCTGATAGTTAATTTTTTACTGACCTTTAAACGTCTGTAACTCCTAAACCGACTGAAGTTATGCAGGCAGACCTGGTCCATCCCCATCACTGAGATGGTCTACATCCCAAAAACATTGAATCAGGCTTGCTGCTGATGAAATTAAAGATTGAAAAAGTCGGGCGGCGAGCGGGATTCGAACCCACGACCTGCCTATCCGGGGCATGCTCTACTCCAACAGAGCTGTTGTCGCCCCGCAAGCCACGACGAAATTTTTAATCTATATTATCGTCTTTAAGAGAATATTATTCCGAGAGCGAAAATGCGCGATTTTATCGAAAATCTGACTCTATAGAAGCATAGAGATTTGTTTCTAGATTGTTTCTGCAAATACAATGTTATACAAACTATGGTTGTATATACAAACGTACTATGGTGATATTTTAAATACTAACCAATTAAAGTCAATGAAATTTTGCAGAAACAATCTAGAAACAAATCTCTATGCTTCTATAGAGTCAGATTTTCGATAAAATATACAGTTTCAATGCTAGGATTAATTTAAGATTTGTATGGAAATCTTTGAGGCACTGTAACTTGAAAACTATACATTTTAACGAAAATCTGATTCCATACAAGCATAGAAATTTGTTTCAAGATTGTGTCTGCAAAATTTAATTGACTTTAATTGGTTAGTATTGAAAATATCACCATAGTGCGTTTGTATGGAGCGCGCTCCGATTAATATACCCTTAAGGAATAATATACAGCGCCATCTACCAGAGTTATACAAACTACTGATTAAGCTAACATGGCATACATGTAAAATAATAAATTCGATTGCTGCTGATGGTTGCAAAAAGTACACTTATCTCTTATAACATCATGATCTTATACAGGGTGCAAGGGACAACCCTCCACAGACTGAAACGGTGAACTCAGACCATTGAAATATGGTGGGTTGCAGGGGTGCAATTGAAACACACTTTTAATGGACATCCTTTACTCCATCTTAGATCGACCCCTATGTCTAGTTAATCTATGCTTATATACTAACTCGTACGTGGTACGGGGAGCTGAGCTAGCAAGAGATAACATTAGATTATAATCACGTTTTAACCATCTTCCGCTATCTCAGCACCTTACGTGAGGATATGTGACTACTATATCACACCTCCCCCGAAAAGTAGGGCCTTCCCTTCCCCTTAAAAAAAATGTCTGAACTATAATGACATTACATTCGATATTTAAACCTTATTTTCCTACACGAAATTTACATCTATAAATTAATACTTTATATTTAAATTATTATTTTATTTTTACAAAACAAATCTGAAAAAATTAATGTTTAAACACGCAAGTTACATTTTTTTATATTTTGTCTCTACTTAAATCTTTTCCATTGGGTGTAGCTTTACACCTACCCATATCCTAACTTGTAAACTTACTTTCAATGTTATTTTTACCTATTACATGATTATTTGCATGTTTCCTCTTACATGCTATTAATGATATCTTACTCGTATTTCTAAGAGCCGTGGGCTTTTGTTTTTGACAATATTCACAATTTAAAACATAGTCAGTAATATCTTTAACCATTCCTTTCCAAAAATATTTCCGTTTTAAGTTGGTAATCATTTCATTTTCGTCTACATGTCTACGTGCTGGTAGCGAATGGTAGTTACATAATATTTCCTTAATCATATGTATGTTATAAACCTTTCTCACACCTTCTTTTATATACAATTTTGGTAAAGTATTACAATTTCCCATTACGCGACAAAATTTTTCGATTTGAGCCTTATTCCTGTAATATTTAAAAATCACAATTTCCACAATATTATATTTTCTGCAAATATCTTTAAGTTCTCGTACCGACTTATCAATGCGTTTTTCCGTTAACAATGAATCTTGATTAAAATATATCGTGTGTCCTGACATAAGTACATAACTTTTATGGCTTGGCTGATTTCCTGAAGAAGATTTATATATTTCATCAAATTCTTTTTCACTACAGAAATTTAATTCCATACGATTCTGTGCTTCCTCCACTCCTTTTTCCACCTTTGGTGGACCAAAACTTGACTGTAAATCACTTCTTCTCCTCCAACTCGGCTTGCTATTTAAGGGTCGGCACTACCCTAATCGGGCCAAACAGGGTTCGGCGTTCCGACTTTTGAGGATAGTAAATAGCTATATTTAGAAACAAAATTAATACCATCGCTTCTTTAAAAGATGAAGTACAAGATGAACAAAAAAAATTTTAGTAAAATTGTGTAGTTACATCAGAAAGTAATCGAGAATTTCATGAAAAACTACAGAATAGCACTGCCGCGTTCCGAGTCCTGTGATTTAGTGAAACAAAATAAAACAACAAAATATATTTCTAATCAATGGCAAAACATCAAAGAACACTTTAAACAAATCAGTTTTTCGATACGACTTCTAGTTTTTTTGCAATTTGTTACCAAAAATCACATATTTTTTTGGACGTTTTCTTCATACAAATTACTATGGGCCGTCAATCGTTCGAAATCATTGCAAATAGACCGGTGACCGGCAACACCCAACCCTGTCTTAGAAGATTAATGAACAAATCTATTTTTAGCTAAAGTAGGCAAAGTAACTTATAAAAAACCGGGCAAGTGGGTGTCGGGCCACATGCAGTGTAGGGTTCCGTAGTTGCCCGTCACGTATGTGGACTTAGAAGTACATTTTATAAATTGGTCGACTATTACTCGTTATTATAACAGAATAACTGTAAGTTTATAACTATTGTTACTAGCAAACTAAGGATTGATAATCTGAAATCTGTCAAATATGTTTTAAATAAGAATGGAATAAGAGTGAATTCTGTACCGCAGTAGGTAACTCAAACGATTGACTTTGTAAGTCATTTGCACGACAGAATTTTGCGCGAAAAGACATTGCGCGACACAAGACAACACAAAGGAATTTCACAAAAGTTACTTTCCGGGCACTGTTTGGTAGTTTTTGGTTATTTTGGTAATTTATGGTAGTTTTGAGTCTTTCGGTAGTTTTTGGTAAATTTTCGTACAAAAGTAACCAAAAAGTTATTTTGGTAGATTTTCGTACTTTTTGGTAGTAGTTTTGGTTATTTTGGTAGTTTCTGGTTTTTTTGGTAGATTTTCGTACTTTTTGGTAGATTATTGTTATTTTGGTAATTTTTCGTACTTTTTGGTAGTTTATGGTTAATTTGTTACTTTTTGGTTCATCTCATTTCATTTTATTTATTTACCTTAAATTGTAGGTAGGTACATAAGATACAGATGGTAAGTACAGAGTACCTATTAGTCACACTACAATATAATTTATAAACATTAAGAAAAAAACAGATTTAAACAATAGGTGCCAGACAATAACTTAACTACAATTAAATTAGTTAAATGTTATAAAATCAGTTCAATGTGATTAGTTAAAAATTATAATAACCTATTGAGGTACAAATAATCGGTCTGCAACACATTTTTTTCTACTCAGATTGATGCCTGTTTGTTTACTTATACTGAAGAAACTAATTAAAGTCATAGAGACACTGTTCGATTAATAATTCTTTAACCTTCTTTAGAAATTTCTTGTCGGCTTTAATGTCATCTGGTATTTTACTATACACAAGAACAGTATTCGACTTTATTTTGTAGTCCTTAGCATCGATGCTAGTCGGTAATTTGGTACCAGTAGCTCATTTTTGCGAGTTAAATTTAATCTCTTGCTACGGAATACTACGGGGTATCGTCTCACGATTTCGCACAGATCGAGGATATACGAAGCTGTCACAGTGAGTAATTTAAAGTCGGTAAACAAGGATCGGCATGACACCCTTACTGACTGAATTCCGCTTACGATTCGAATGTAGGTACCTCTTTTGCAAAACATATATTTTATTTATGTCAACAAACCCACCCCGTAGCCAAGCCGTCAAGAACTCTTTTGTTTTTACCCGACTGCGACAGAAGGAGGGTTATGTTTTTCAAGCGTATGTATGTATGTATGTATGTATGTATGTATGTATGTATGTATGTTTGTATGTCTATTTCTTTGGCACGCCCTACAGCCTAAACGGCTTGATGGATTTTAACATAGGAGGTGTCGTTAGATTCGTAAAAATCGTGAGAGTGACATAGGGTACATTATTTTAATGTGGCGTATGCGAATTAAAAAAGAGAGGGGGGAGAATAAAATTTTTTTCGTAAAAAAATACAATATGGGTATCAAATGAAAGCTGGTGAAGAGCAGATTCCAATTATATATATCGACGGCTTAGTGGAATAAAACCGCAATCGACAAATCCTGTTTTTCCAGGAAAAAATAAAACGTGAAATCACTTCATATCTTCAAAAGTACGCAGAGTATGAAAATGATTTATATGTCAAAAGATGTGTTATTTTTTTCCCAAGCAGCCATATAAGTTCGTATTGGTGAATTGTTCACCTGATCTGAAAGAAATCATAAAAACGACATTGCTGTATCTCGTAGTGGTATTACTTTCCGAAAGCGCGCCATTGCGACTTTATTCACGGAACATTTTTTAAAGTTTGTTTCAGCAATAGTCGCATACAATTTTATTCCATGAACAATATTTATAAAATTATTTCAGTAATTGCATATTACTGTAAAAAAAAATTTATGGCAATTTTTTTTTTTTTCAAGTTTGAATTTTAACTCAATTTACTTTTGAAACGTCCTAAAATTAAGTAAAATAATTATTTATTGCGGACTAAAACCCAAAGATTGTTAGTAAGAAGATTAGTGACAGTTTCTACTTAGTTTAAGTAAGTACCATCATAAGTAAAATTAATATAATTTATATGGCCCAATCGGTGTCGATGTTTTGTATAAGACAGTAAAACTGAACAGCAATGATTTTCAGGACGCTGATGTTGTCACTGGTAGGTAGTAGGAAAGGGGGGGGGGCGGGCTGTAAAAACATAATAAAAGGGAGTGTCTCCGCTGCGTCTCCGGCCGCGGTAATTTGGTTGCCAGTTCTGGTTATGAATATCAGTGCCGGCGCTGGTTGCCGAGTTAGCTGTCGGCGCCGTCTGCCGAGTTAACCGAGTTAAGTGTCGGCGGCAGCGCTGGTTGCCGAACTAGCTCCCGGCGCCAGACATAGGCCTCCCACAAGGATCGCAAAAACGACCGATCTTATGCTGCCCTTATCCAACAGGTTCCCGCCACATTCATCAGGTCGTCGGATGACCTTGTGATAGGGCTGTGCCTTCCGGTACGCGGTCGCCACTCTAGAGCTCTTCGGCCCCATCTGTTCTACGCCTATTGCTGCTTGAGTTTAGCAATTCTTCGGGCTACCTTGGTTCTTCTACGAATCTCATTTCTGATTCGATCTAGCAGGGAAACTCCCAGCATAACCCTCTCTATTGCTCTCTGAGTGACTTTTAGACCTTTCGGCTAGGCTTAGGCTTTAGGGTATTAGGCTTTCGGGTATTAGGCTTTTAGTGAGCGATTGTGTCGCCTCACCTCGGGGAATATAGTTGTGAGCACATGCTATCCTGATAATATACGAATCCAAAAAAATTACAAATCATTGACTAATAGGTAGATGAAACAACTCTGTCGAGACCTCCGCTTCTAGATTCCTAGTAGACAAAGTTGTATTCATCATCATCATCTCAGCCGATGGACGTCCACTGCTGGACATAGGCCTCCCCCAAGGATCGCCATAACGACTGGTCCTGCGTTTCCCGCCGCCTTCACCAGGTCGTCAGTCCACCGTCCTACCCACGCTGCGCTTTCCGGTACGCGGCCGCCACTCGAATGAATTCAATTCAAAGTTGTATAACGTTATGCAATACAACCTGCATAATTTCTACTCTACACCGTGTTTCGCACCACCAAAGAGCATCCTCAGGAGTTGGACCGACGAACGTTTGAAACAGAGTTGTTACTCCACCGATCGTCCAGGTCTGGGAGGGCCGGGTCCAACATTGTCACCTACATACATACCTAGGTATTTAGAAGCGGAGGTCTAGACACAGTCGTGTCATCTACCTATTAGTCATGAATTTCCGCAAAGTATCGCCGGATCCAATTAATTATTGCATTGACGTGAATATTTTGTTTTGAGTGTCTCAGTTCCATATGTCATCACTGGCAGTAAACTCTGGTCAAAGATACAGTAAGGTACTTTCGTTTTGAGACAGAGAGTGCGGTATCTACGACGAGAATATATTAAGGATCTTTCCGAACGTGGCCCAGTCGTATTGAATTCTACGTTTGACCCCTTTCTCGATATTGAACCTACCTTACCTACCTACCAGTAGGGCTATTGTGTAAGCTTCCGATTATATCGTTTACGAAATCGATAACGTTTTATGACTGTCCTAGCCAATTTTTAAATAATATTTTGTTTCTGTGATCATCGTGTTCATTATCTGAGATAAATTAACTAAATATTAAGAAGCAAAATCGCCAAGAACTGCTAAAACACCGTGTCGATTTGATACCGATTGAATCGGGTATAGTTACACAATAACCCCCCTGAACAGTTTGTCCCAGTTTTACATGATCGTCAACAACTTCGAACACAGAGTGTCCGATCTTGGCAGGAGTGGATAGAACATGATATTTGACATGATTTTCGTCTTGTCCATGTTGTTTTTAAATCAAATCATTCGGAGGCTCTGCTAAGGCCATGGAGTAGGCCCCTGGGGCCTAATTCTCCTATTTTACACATTACTGGTTCTGGTTCGTATTGTAATCGGTTCGTAATGACGTCACTTTTTAAAATGGAATTCTGTTGACATATTTTTATCTTGTTCCAATCTCGTTCCGTTGACATTACATACTATTTAGTGACTTTTGGTATTCTACTGTATCGTAACGTGATTGTAAACGAGGAAAGATCGTACGTAAGAACATTGTAAGTAACTTTGACGTTTGTTTTAACCAATGTTATTACGATTTCTTGCCCTTAGAGCTGTCAAAATAAAAGTTAGTCGTGAGGTACTTTTTTACAAACGGTTTACGAACGTTAAAAATTATTGGAAAAAAAAAATTTTTTTATGCTCTCCTACCATCTGCGTCAAACAGCCACTAAATACAAACCCTGATTTTGGTACCAAATTGAAAGCAAACTTAGTTTTCATCACTATTAGCTTCTTCCAGCCCCCACTATGGGGTATCCTGAGATAGGCCTACTAGTGGAGGCTCTAGCCCATCTGCAACACGCGCGCCCAATTCACCTACTTATCCCTCAGAATATTGTATCTTTATCGTATCTTAGTTTTCTCGTGGTTGAGAACATTTCATATCATCTTATAGATCATTGGTACATACGGCGACACATCAAGCTATACTTAACCAAAATAAGCTGGCCACGCTACGTTACACGTTACTCCTGCTACGCGCGGTCAGCTTACTTTGGTTTTGTATAGCTTGATGTGTCGCCGTGTGTACATAGCATAGCCTATACCGTATCTGCGAATTCGAACCCGTCCCATAATTTTATTACTGAAAGTTTCTGTAAAACACAACTGACGCTCCGAATATTTACGTTGTGTTTTACAGAAACTTTCAGTAATGACGCTCCGAATTTTTAATTTGTTGGTGTTTACGTTGAGTGCAATTGTTTAGTTTGTTTGATTATGTGGAGAGGATTAACAAAAGATAATAATACTGTTGAGTCATATGAATGAAAGTGTTGGTATAGGGTAGAACTTAGAATCGACCGACCATCCGACCACATGACCAGAAAAGTGCTAGATATCGATACTGAACCCCGAGGACGAGGAAGACCCCGAATTACATGGATGTCCTTAGTAAATAAGAACCTCAAAGAAGCCCAAGTCAACAACGAGACGACCCAGGACCGAGCTGCCTAGAGACGTATGACACGGAGGGCCGACCCCAAATAAAATGGGAACGGGCAAGGCCAAGAAGAATAGGTTAGAACTTAGAATGTAGAACCGACGGGCTTGTATGAAAATAATTGTATGGATGTAAATAAGGCGAAAGATGCATGTCAGGGTCGCAGTATACACCCTGGAATCGAGATCGTTCTGAAGCCGGAAGACGGTACTTCAGACCATCAAACTGAACAACTTTTGCTACGGAGCCAATAGCGATATCGCGAAAAAAAAACTGCAGTTCCATAGAAAGTGCAATTAGCTTCTTGACAAAAAGTTATGAAATAGCAGGTTTTTTAAAGATTTAAAAGTTGGTTTTACAGTGGTAAAAGTACAATTTGATGGTATTAACACTCTGTTCCTACTTCAAAACGACCCCGATTTCATGGTGTATAATGACGCATCCTAGTCTTTGTCTACCCCAGCAGGAAAGAGGCGTGGTTCTATAGATAGATTAATATACTTTATTATCGTTATCGACATTATCATGCAAGTTGAAACAAAGAGGTTTTAAAACAAAAAAGATAAATCCTTCCGAATAACATCTTTTTCGCAAGAAGCTTTATGCTTTACTCTGGAAAAAAAAGTGCCTATAGATAAAAGTGAAGTGCGTCAATGTCAATTAGTAAAATATTGATTTTTATGTTTACACCTCAGACAAAGAAAAATTTCTAAATAAGCTCGACGATTTGAAATTTTGATAAGAAAAGGCAGCAAGGCATTTGAACCAATTTACAGACAAGTTTACATTCCATTCTCTGTTACAGAAAATGTACAGAACTTACAGTAAAATAAAAATAAAATCGAATACCTATTATAAAAATATATTCAATAACAATACACGGACTTGAAAGAAGAAATATAATATTCTAACAAAGATGTAATAAGGAGCAAGAATATTCAACAGAGATTGAACCAAGAGTCTTAGATACGAGTATGATATTAATAAGAAGTCATGATTAGTTTGGTGATTGATCTTATTATTCAAGAAGTGGTTTGTGTCAGTATCCAGAGTTGATCCAGAGTTCCATCGTGTCGCCAGCGATTAAACTATCTTGGTATACTTAATTGGTACTTGAACTATTCGTCATCATCAAATCATTTCGATGGGGTTAAAAATCTGCAAGTGTATTATAATATAACGCCGCCGCCGCCCTTAGTGTCGATTTCGAACGAAGACAAATGCTGTAATTAAAAAAATACGAAATAAAACATAAATTAAATAAGTTGGATTGTTTTATTTACTAAATCCAATTTCCAAGATACATATTATATTTTACAATAGTAAACACTTGTCACTGTTTTCCAATTGTTTTCATAAATTTACTTAACTATTTGTTTCAATTATACAAAAATATAGGTGTGCATAATGAACTGTGTAGGTTAATCACTTCTACTATGTGTTATTGGAGAGGTGAAGAGGTGATTCACAGTGTAAAAAGATCACCGAAGTTGGATAGGTAGGTCTTTTGGATGGGTGACCGTTTTAGTGTTATTTAATTTATGAAGCCTCCGTCCGTAGTCTAGCTAGATGGTTATTACTCGCATATTAAGCACACAACTCCCCATGTTCCGGATAGTTGAAAATACACGACAGTAGGTATCTATTGAAGATAGAATTAGCAACGAGGTGGTCCTGCAGAGGGTGAATAAGAGATTAGAAATCCTAAAAACTATAAAACCTTGGAAATGACAGCACTTCGGTCACATTATGAGAAGTGATATTTAAATATAAACTTCTCCAGATTATTTTGCAGGGGAACATTTTGAGAAGAAGAATGCCTGGTAGAAGAAGGACGTCCTGGCTTAAAAACCTATGTGAATGGTTCGATATGAACACCACCTCACTGTTCAGGGCTGCAGTCTCCAGGGTCTGAATAGTCCTAATGATAGCCAACCTCCGATAGGAGATGGCACCATAAGAAGAAGAATATAAACCTACCTATCTGTTCGTTAAGTTAGATCATAGGTCAACGAAGACGGTGGCAGAAGATAACTAGATATGTACTAGCTAGACAGTATACCTCTGACTTGCCTCCATGCATCCGCTTTGGGCAGGAGAGTAGAGAGGTAGAGAGTAGCATATTCCTTGGCTAGAGGTCTACTTTCATAAATGTAGATGAGAGGAGGCTTCTGGCAGAAGAATACGTACCTAATACTTCATCTAAAAAGTCATGGTACCTGAAAATGTATTGTTTTCCTCATGTTTTCCTTTGCATGATATGAAATAATTTTATCTGACGCTTTGGTTTTGAATGAATTTTGACACGAATTTGACAGAGTAGGCATGCCAAATAAAACAGCAGAGGTAAGCAACCTTTTAACTTCGTGATAATATTTTGGAAACAGGAATTGAAATCTGAATTTTGTTATTTTGTAAAATGTTAACGGTTATTTAGTGTGTGCATTTTAAGTACTTTAACTTTTTATTTAAAAACAATTGCCCAATGAACAACAAACTGTTTCGTATTTTGCGTTGTCTCTTTTTCTACAGGATTAATCTGATTTTAACTATGTATTTTTAAGTGTCTGTGTACGGAAACCTCAACGCGCGAGTCCGGCTCCCACATAGCCGGATTTTGAATGTCTGGTATTAGAGTTGAAAGATGGATAATTATGTATATTAGTATTTTTTTAGGAAAATATTTGATTTAGGTACTATGATGAAGCTAGAAGGTATATTTGATATACCTTCTAGCTTAAAATAAAAAAATCCAACTAAGTAATAACAAAAATAATTAAGTATAAGCACTGATAAAAAACTGTCAGTACCTAACGGAACTGTGTTATACAAGGTGTTACAAAAATACAAATAAACCTTTAAGGGGGTGGTGTAGACCATCAAACTGAACAACTTTCACTATGGGACCAATATCGAAATCGCGAAAAAAAATAATTATGTTCTATACTCTACAAATCGATTAGAGCTAAAATATGTATGGGATATGAAATTATTTTTTTCGCGATTTCGATGTTGGTCCCATAGAGAAAGTTGTTCAGTTTGACGGTCTTAACAACCCCCTTAAGAGTTACAAAAAATTATTCTTACTTATGAAACACCCTGTATAATTTATTATATAATATTATCAACTCAAATTAAAATAATTATTCAGAATTGTTACGATCGTAACCGTATTATACACGGTGTGCGGAAAAGTACGAGTATCATTAACCTTTAAGCCACATACTCTACCCATCAAACTGAAAAACTTTAACTATGGGAGCAAATCTGTCAGAACGAAAAAAATCAGCTGCCTCATACTAAACTGCAATACCTACTCGACACAAACGAATGGGACACCAAATTATTTTTTTATTTCAAAGGTTTGCTCCCATTGTAAAAGTTGTTCAGATTGATGGGTAGAGTAAGTATGTGGTTTGAAGGTTAATGATACTTTTCCTTCCACCCTGTAAAGAATATTCAACATTTTTATCATTTTCAAAGTCCCTTCCACCCTAAGATGTTTTTACTTCCACCTCGTTGTGTTATATTTGAACTGTTGAATTTGAACTGTTAGCTTTCGACTATATTAACACATTTGTAACATTATGATGTGCAATCACGGACTTGAAAGAAATACTTTTAAGTCTGTGTGTGCAATAAATAAATTGAAATTGAAATATTTGTTTTAAACAGAAAAATTTCCGGAAAACATATTTTATTCGCACAGCAACCAATCGAAAAAAATGTATGTGCAATAATTTCAATACAACAAAAATATGCTTACCTATCTATTATTTTTACAATCCTACAAGAAATAGGTAACTAACAATAATTAAAAATGTTTCTACCCCTGCTTCGGTATTGCTTCGGTATTGAATCGTGATCGGGTGGGGTTTGTACGTAAAACAACGCTACACACAATGTTCATCCGTTTCCTCTACGATCACGTTATAAAAAAAAGAACATCTTTTTTTTACCCGAAAACTGTCAAATTAGTGTCAAAATAACGGAACTGTTTCGTATTGTAACACAAAAATCGTTAGCAGAATTAGGCCCCAGAAGACCTAAATAGTCTCAGCTATGGGCAATGAGCTCTATATCGTAGGCAAACGAAAGGTTAGTGATGTTCTCGTCAATAGTGTAGTTAAGGGCTCGTCTGCACAGCGATTTTTATTCACGCGAATGATTTGAATGTGATAACATAGGATGACTTTCGACAGGACACTTATGTCAAGACACTAAATACAAAAATTGCTTGTTGCACGCGTCTTCCTATGTGAAAGTAGGGTGTGGGTGGTCGTTTTAGCGATAAAAAGCATAGGAAGACGCGTGAAACAAAAAATGTTGGTGCTTAATTTCTTGACATAAGAGTCTTGTCAGAAAGTCATCCTATGTTATCACATTCACATCCTTCGCTAAATAAAAATCGCTGTGCGGACGAGCCCTATAACGTCTATCAGTGCAACGTCTATCAGTTTCGGAGAAATTACGTCTCCCTTGCAACACATCCTCAATACAATATTATATGTTTTAAATTCTGATACTGCAGTCGGACTGAAATAGTGGCGTTTTTCACTTCGATGTACCAGTAACCAACTGGACGTTGCTGGAGAGACTGCATTACAGCCCAGGGGGCCTAGATAAAGAATCTTTTGTTTAGCGTTAACGACAGTAGAAACCAATTTTATGGGACTGTAGAAAAAATGAAAGCAAAGAGAAAAAGGCCCAGACAACATGCAGTTTTTGGCAGTTGCTGTCGACAGTGAGTGTTTCGTTTTGAACGCTTCGTGTCGATCGACCAGACCTTGCAGATAACGCTAGAAAATGGTGGGCGGCGAGAATTTGACAGCAAATTCAAATTATAATTTGTTTTTAAATCGAACAGGGTATCATTATTAAAAATAAGAGTGAATGATTTAGTGAATTAAACGCTAACCAAAAAGAGGATTACCTTTTTTTCTCTAATAAGTGATTGTCAATAATTTGTGACGTTGTCTAGCATTCTGACATTTTTCAATCGTCAATAACGCTGCGGCGTTGGCGTATGTAGAATCAGAAGCGTGCACTTTGTCTAGGCCCCCACGTCTTGTTCAGACTTTCTACGAAGCTTTCAATTTGATCGAGTCCACCAACGCTAAGCAAAGAGGCAGGTTATACTCTTCGGTCCTCAGTATAAGTTGCTAAAGCCTTTTCGGGAGGCTGGATGTCATCGAACCTGTGCGCAAGACAGTTCGTAATGAATCTCGATAATATCCTTTAATAATCAGCGTATTATCGTCCTTTTTGAAGATTGATTATTGTTTCTCAATAAAGAAAGCCTAAAATAAAAAAGCTTTATTTAATATTGTTAAGAGGGCGCCACGGAACTGTAAAAGGACGATTGATGATTATTTCTATCTTTGCAATTTGATTTCTGGCGTAATTGCTAATAATCGTTATCCGCTAATAATCGAATGGCTTGAATCGATGCGAAAAAAACGCTGGATCGTATGCTCGAGTAGTGATCAGATTTATGGAAAGATCGGCGCATCCCTAGCTTTAAGTCTTATAAATCGTCAGCGTTTTAATTCTCTTGATGATGATAATTATTGATTGATTGTTTGAGTTCCTATATACAAATTTCTAAAATCGCAGTAGGTAGGTACCTACAATCTCTCGGCCTGCGTTCTGTACGAATCGATATAAACGTTACAGTTGTCGCGGAAGGAAACCCAGCCTGTCTAAGGCTGCTCTACCACCAGAAATGTGCAAGGAAGCAAAACGGTGCGCGAGGAAAAATTCCTAGCCTCGTTTTGCTCTGGTAAAAAAAGGCTAAGCAAAGCGAGGTGAGCGATACCGTGTGCCCAGTCAATAGACTGCTATTGATAACCAATTGAGACGCGAGGGACGTGCAGCCGCCCGCGCCTCTTCTCCCCATCATACCTCACCCCACCTTCATATCTAAAATGAGTCAGCAACACAAATCCTCGCACTTTTTCACAGCTTCGCCACACATCCTCGCACAGCTAATCTCTCTACACACATCTCTCTGGTAGAAACGCCCAAACCATTTCATAGCTCCAGTGCATTCCTCGCACCACTCATCTTCCTAGCAAAAATCTCTGGTGGAAAAGCAGCCATCTTAATTTGTAACTAGAATGACTTTTGTAATAAAGCTTGACAATTGAGCATTTGCACACATCTGCAATAAGTCTGCAACATTATTGACTGTTATGTTATTTTATTTAACCAAAGTTCTTATTATTAAACTACAGAGTTTCATCCTTTATACATTTGTTAGGTGGTTTTCTTAGCCAGAATGTATTTTATTGGGTCGGAGCTTTACGATTTTTTTAATCTTGTGGCGAATGTAGAAGATGAACTAACTATGAATTTTGACTATTGGTAGGTATTCAATCATAGGCTGTCATAGTTTTAGGCATATTTTTAACCTCGCTCTATATTTTAAATTTTTATTTTATCGGTTAGCAATAGCTACAACAAATTTTCAATTAAAATGAGTGGTGGTTTGACATATTTTTCTTTTAGTTTTTGAGTGTGTGGCTGTTCATCATCGAGCAAAGAAAACTAAATTCAGTTTTATAAACCATTTTATAGTTATATTTTAAGATGCTACTCATAATACTGACCAGTCCACCGACCTTACACTGGTATTGTGGTATAATCATAGCGCGGAAATTTAGGAAAAGGCCAGGTTCACTATTCGTCGTAAAAATAATTAGTGTAACAAAGATATCTTGTTGCGTTGGAATATAAGATAGTACGGCAACAAGTCATTGCACGTGAATATTTTAATAATCTTTTGATGGTAATGAACATTGCTGTAGGATTCTTTTGCTGCCATAAAACAGCAATGTCGATAAACGTTATAATATTTCCAAAATAAGTCATACAATATACATTGCCGTAATAACCTAAAATGAAATTTCCCTGGAATAAAACCGCAATATACATTGCCGTAATAACCTAAAATAAAAGTTCCCTGGAATAAAACCGCAATATCCATTGACGAAATCAACACTTTAAAACTAACCACGTAAAGTACAGTGCCTTTAAAACTTATATAATGTTTATGATGGAATAAAATTGCCATAGCGTTAACCGTAAAATATTTCTAAAATAAGTCATGCAATATACATTGCCATGATAAACTAAATGAAGTTTCCCTGGAATAAAATCGCAATATCCATTAAGGAAATAAATATTTCAAGACTAATGTAGTTAAATACAATGCCTTCAAGAACTTTTGGATTATTAGATAAATAAGCACCATGTTTTTGTTGTTTCATCGCAATCAATAAACAAAGACCTATCAGTTCACAGTATAACATAGGCCTCCTCTCTATTTTAATTGCATACCATTTTAAATAGGTACGTTGTATTATTAAACATTGCAATGGGCACATCTAGGATGATTTTGTGGGAATTAAACTGCAATAATTAGGGAGGAAAGACAGAGAATTAAAAAGTCGTGGTGGTCCAGGAACCTACCCTACCTACTGTCCATTATAAGTGGTGGCGGGCTTACTCCCTGTCACACTGGACAGAGTTTCTCTGAATATCTCTGACTACCCCCTTGGGGAACATAGTCGTGAGCATATGCTTATGCAAACTTCAATAAGGATAACCGTAAAACATTTCTAAAATACTACTTCAACTAGTGAAACCTCGATGTTCTAAGGTTTCAGAATATCTCTGACTACCCCCTCGGGGAACATAGTCGTGACCATATGCTTTATGCTTATACTATTTCCAACATAGGTCCGAAAATAAACATTGCTGTTTTAAATTAAAATGAAAGTTCCCTGGAATAAGGTCGCAATATACATTAACGATATTAACTTGATAAATATTTTAGCAATGAACATAATGTTTTTATTCCAGAATTTTTTGTCTACGATCGTCCGAGAATAAAGTATCAATATACATTACACGTTTATCTAAGTCAGCGAATATTCGTCAAAATAATCTGAAAAAAATTCACAAGGTGTATTAGGGTCCATAGATACCGAAACAAGCTTAATCGGAAAACAACCACTATGGCGATTGCGGTTTTATTCCACTAAGCCGTCGATATATTATAGTATTTTTATGCAACCATTTTGACACAAGACTAAAAAGTATGAAATAAACTAAATTATTTAGAAAAACAAAAAACCCGACTGCATAAAAAACTATTAACTGAAAAGATAAAAACAAGCTCCTTAAATCAGCTATAATAACTTTGCTTGAGCAAATTAATACAATTTGAATGTTATTACTTATTAGGTAGGTATTGCAGGCGGGGACAAACCAATAACCAACAAATAGGTAATTTTTCTTTGTCCCCGTTTGCGATACCTACCTATTAAGGAATAACATTCAAATTGTATTAATTTGCTCAAGCAAAGTTATTATAGCTGATTTAAGGAGCTTGTTTTTATCTTTTCAGTTAATAGTTTTTTATGCAGTCGGGTTTTTTGTTTTTCTAAATAATTTTTATGGTAGTTTTTGGAAATTTTCATTCTTTTATCAAATATTTCCAAAAAGTATAAAAATCTACCAAAATAACCAAAAACTACGAAAATCTACCAAAATAACCAGAAACAACGAAAAACTACCAAACTAACCAAAAACTACCAAAAAACCAGAAACAAAAAAAAATAATTACTAAGTAATAATTACTAAGATAGTCTCTTTTGAGAACAGACAAGAGAAAGAAGTTAAAAGACGGATTCAAAATGCCTGGAAGAGCTACTGGTCCATGAAAGAGCTTATGAAGGGTGACCTTCCTCTGACACTCAAGCGAAAACTCGTCGATATGTGCATCCTGCCCATCTTAACTTACGGTGCTCAGACTTGGTCTTTGACCGAACATCAAAAATCCAGTCTCAAGATTTGCCAACGAGCTATGGAGCGCAGCATTTTAGGTGTAAAATTAACCGATCGGGTGCGAAACACAGATCTGCGCTCCATAACTGGTATAGCGGACGTAGGCCTAAAAACAGCTCTGCTAAAGTGGGATTGGGCAGGACATATCTGCCGAATGCACCCAGAGAGGTGGACCAAGATGGCCACAGAATGGGTTCCACAAGACGGTTGCCGACGTCGAGGAAGACCCAAGAGAAGATGGAGTGACGACTTGAATACCTTCCTGAACGGTTGGCCTGATTTCGCGTTGCATAGGGAAGATTGGAGGAAAAGAGGGGAGGCCTTTGCCCAGCAGTGGGACACAAAATAGGCTATATAAAAAAAAAAAAAAAAAACTACCAAAATTACCAAAACCTACCAAAAGAACCAAAAACTACCAAAAGAACCTAAAGAACTATTGACATTGTACTAATTTTTTTCTTTAAAATTACTTCTTGTTAATATTGCTGTGCCCTTTCAGGATTCATGTACCCACTTTAGCTACTAAGTAACACCTATATGTTCTTGTGTCGCGCAATGTCCTTCAGCGTGACGAAAATTACTGCTGAAATTTACCAAAATCTACCAGCCCTGTTTCAAATTCTACTTAAAATCTACCAAATAATATTAATGTCGTTACAGATGGTTAAAATTTAATATAAAACACGTTTTTGAACAAAATATTATCAATTTTATCTAAACGCTCATCATAACACATGTTATTTTCGCATTTTTTCGCAGATTTCGATATTGGTCCCATAGTGAAAGTTGTTGAGTTTGATGGTCTTAACCACCCCCTTAAATGTTTATTTGTATTTTTGTAACATCTTGTATATAGGCTGATGATTATGATGATGATGTACTAGAAGTTCCGGAAAACTTGCAAACCCTGCAATCGTTTTCTCAGCCATTTGTATTGCCAGCTTAGATTTTATCAGCCTGAATCCTTGCATTTTTAAATACATTAACATTTTCGAATACCCAATTTCTACTAAAATCTACTAAACAATTTTGCCCTAAATATACCAATAAAGAAGAAATCTACTAAAAGTCGTCACACTGATGATGTCCTTTTGCGCAAATGTTTTTGAAGGCAATCGTTCCAGTTACTGCAAAATATACTTTTATTCCGTGCTTAAAATATTATATCTGACGATGATTATGATGATAAAAGATTACAAACCCTTAGTTTGCTAATACCAATAATATTAAACTTATAATAATTTCATTATTCTGTTAAAAGTTTTAATTTGTTCTGTTAAAATAATTTTAAGTTTTTTTAAGCCTTAGTAATACTGTGATCTAATTAGCTAGAACCCATCCTATCCTACCACCAGGGGTTATCTTTGATCAGTCACATTATAGGTTCATCACGATACTGTACTGTTGCTGTAAATGTCAATTTCGACCTACGGCTCTCAAATCCAGATGCTGCAGGATGATTGCCACGCACAACCAAACATTCAACATTAATTTAATGTGGTAAAATCTGCCTTCCGGGTAGTAGGTACCCTAAATTCGGTCGGACCTACGACCCTGCCAGGATAGGGTCGGCCGACCAGACTTTTTAGTCCTTACTTATTGGACTCTAGACCAACAGACTAGTTACGTCCTTTAATTCAACGAGGTAAAATGTTGTGTCACCAGGTAGGGTTCACTTTTTCCTTCACACCAGTAAACATGCCAGCCAAGCTGCGCCGCGCGTTGCAGCCGACCAAGTTTTTTGCAAGAAAAGTATTACCAAAAGCTATCAAATTGATTTGTTCATTAATCTTATAAGATAGGGTTGAGTGTTGTCGGCCACCGGTCTTTTTCTTTTGACAGATATGTCAAACGGGCCGTAGGTAGTGCCGACCCTTAATGCACTGTAATTAAAACTATCCACTAAACCTACAAATCCTGAATTACCTTTCTTCATTTTGTCCAAAGCTCTAGTCAATGCGTGAGCATCAGCATTATCAGTATAATTAATATAATTAATACTTATTCTATCACCATTATTATGTTTTAAACTTAAGCACCTCGACTCATAATCTATAACGCCCTTATACTTCCTCAGAAAATCCTCTCCTAAAATTCCGTCTGACGTACATTGCAACCCTTTGAATACATAAAACTTGTGTCTAAACCTCAAATCATTATACTCAATATCTAAATACACATAGCCTAGCGAACGTAGAGAGCCACTAATGCCTTTAATAGCTACATCGTCCTTATGGATTTTAATTTCGGGAAATTGTTCTAACCAACTATATTGTAATATTGAAATCGTTGCTCCTGTGTCCGCTATTAACTTAACGTCTCTATCTAAACAATCGAATTGGACAAAACTGTTATTTTGAAAAGTTAATACTTCATTACTGTTATTTCCATTTACGGGACAATAAAACGAATTAATTGATTCACTCGTATTCTCATCTTCAGCTGCGTTTCTTACATAATGAATTTGCTTACTACGAGTAACCACTCGACCTTGCTTACCTTGCGGATATTGTGGTGCGCGTGCATTTCTATCATCTATCCGCGCTTGACCTTGTTGACGCTGCACATTGTCGCTAGCACAACACGAATTTATACAATAATTATAATACTGATTATCATAAAATGAATCTTGGAAATTGTAGCATTGTTGGATCGGTTTTTGAACATATTCCTCTTCCTCTAAGGCTATCGTAATTGCCTCTCTAAGAGAAGCAACTGGTCGGCAAGAAATAATGGTACTCAACCTACTGTCATTTAAGCCTTCTGCGAATCGTCTAATCGCTAATTTCTCATTGATAGGCTTTAAAATATTAAACACTGAATCGTTTCCCTCGGCTTGGGCAATAGTCAAATCAACTAATAGTCTTCCTATCTCATCTCCATAATCGTTTATCGTAAGATCAGCCTGCCTACATTTATATAATCGCGACAATATTGCCGTATATGACTTCTTCGGTAAAAGATTACTTTTCAAATCATTAATCAATAGTTCCACAGTGGCATAATTTGATTTTAGTTTTAATTTTGCACTGCTGGACAACCTCGTTTTTAAAACAAAATTAATTAATATTGGATGATCCGCTTTCTTTATGAATGTCCTATAAAAATCAACTCCGTCTATCAACTGTTTTACTAAATGTTCCTCGTTATTAACTACCGGAATCATCAACAACGCGGTTTCTAAATCAAAACTAGCCATTTTGCGAACAGAGAACGTCTCGTATCCTTCTAATATTTTGACTTATTTAATTCATGTAAGTAACTAAAGCTACCTAACATTCCATCTGGGCACCTATATACAATTTTCCTTTACCTCATAAAATATCTTTCTGAAATGTTGTGCTGCATAGAAAGTGCTTTACTTATGTCAGAACACATAATATCCATTACATAAACTGTTAGTACACATGACTTACCCTAGGTTAGCACCTTAGGCCGACGCACTTTTTGTCCTTTGCAAACTAACACAGCATAACTTAGTGATTCACAGCACAACACAAAACAATTAACTACACTGAAATCAACGAGGATCCCTCAATTACATGTCTCGTTCCATCTGGCATCTGCGAGTGCATATCAACTTTTTCAGACGGCATCCATATTAATTCTCCCAGTCTTGCGATTCACGCGGCTTCGAACTCCTTCCATAACAATACGTCTAGTAGATACTTGTACATAGTTATTAGCTTCTTCGTTGATTAGGCAGTATTTAATGCTCCGGAACGGAAGACACAGCAGCATATCGCATTGTTTCGTCTTGCTTAAAAATCCCCATTCTATTTCGATAGCAAGGAATAGGCCGGCCTGCCGGCACCGGCACACGCAGTAGTAACAATTCTTCAAATTCGACTTCCAATCCATATAAGTAAACAGTATTTGTACCTTTGATCAGCGCCCATGGTCGTCTTCATCGTCTTATCTGGAACTCACTCGCGTACTATGTCACGGTCGCCATGAAATATGGTGGGTTGCAGGGGTGCAATTGAAACACACTTTTAATGGACATCCTTTACTCCATCTTAGATCGACCCCTATGTCTAGTTAATCTATGCTTATATACTAACTCGTACGTGGTACGGGGAGCTGAGCTAGCAAGAGATAACATTAGATTATAATCACGTTTTAACCATCTTCCGCTATCTCAGCACCTTACGTGAGGATATGTGACTACTATATCACACCATCAAACTGAACAACTTTCTCTATGAAGCCTAACTCAGGAAATGTTTAAAAAAAAATCTGATGTCCTATACATTTGAGTCGGGTTGTCGGGTATGCACAGCAATTTTGTATGAAACAGCAGATTTCTTTATCGCGTTTCCTGAGGCCGGCTCCAAGTTGTTAAGGCATTTTGTCCGTGCGGATTTGAACCTGGACCTCATGATTGAGAGTCCATACCTCTCCGCAACGCGCCACCGACCTCTCCGCCATTGAATAAAAGAAAGTCGAATCATAAGCTTTTTAAACACAAACAGTTTCATTGAAGTCTTCATTGAAATCGGTTCAGTAGTTTTACTTAGTTACAGGCTAGGTAGGTAGGTACATTACACTCTACTTTGATAAACCATATTTCTTGAAAACGGTTAAGAATAACATAGAGGTCAGGTGATATGAAAATTATCTGCGTACCTAACGCAAAAATTGCCAAAGTTATCGAATGATAACATTTTAACCCTGTAGAGTAAGGAAAGGTTATCATTTGCAGTGTCCAATATTTGCAAACCGGAATAATATAAGGAATCAAATCGGTGTCTAACCGTCCGTCCGTCCGTCTGTTACACGCAGGAAGCTGAGACTTGACATAGTTAAAGCGATTAAGACGCTGTTATCCCGTCGAGGCCGTTTTTAGAACACGAACGAAAGTATTTTAAACTGTGTTTTAAAGTCTGAAATTATATTATGTCTTATTTAAGGATCGGGCGGATGGGCGACTGTTCTCAATTACACGATTAGATTAAGTTTACTAGATAGAAAAACATCCCAAAGTTACCCCTTTTTGTTATGTTTTTTCAATACTTACTATGATTAAACTGATGATAAATAATGCTGTTATATGAAATATAATGTATAGTTGTAATGTTACCTTACTTTAAGATATGTTAAATCAATGTCATCGATTTAGGGAAAACCTGTAATGATGATATTGTTGTAAATGTAGAATAAAATAAATAAAAAAAAATATCTGTCTTGATATTTAACTTTTTATTCTTGTACCTACTTAACTAAATACCTACATTAAATATTTCTAGTGAACTCAGAAGAATTTTTAGCTTAGAAACTCCCATGAGCAAAGATATTGACGAAAAACACGTTTTTTTGCGATCCTGCTTTCAATTGGAGCGGGATGGCTAATTATAAACTTATGCTTGCAAGAAAGAGACGCTTGCACTGGGATAACCTAGCCTTAATGACCCAATCAAGAATTACGTTTTTCTGTATTTCAATAATATGGTATATTGAAGTCAAAAAAGTGGTAAAAATATTTCTTTATTTTTATGACCGTAACATTGTTTTCACTCAATTTTTCAATAAACTGAAAAAACTGCTATCTCGTCTGTATTTCAAAACTTAAACAAAAAGATTATTCAGTTTATTAGTTATATCTTCGATTCGACATTGACGCAACTTTTCGCGGATGGCGTCAGTTTAGAAATTTTATCAACTTCAGCCAAAATTATGTTATTTTCTTCATCAATCGCCAATCCGAAAATACCTTCTAGTTCAAAAATTTTCACAACTTCTTCTCCATTTAGTGAATATACACCAGTATGAGTTGAGAAATATATATTCCCTGTTTTATCAGCGGTAAATCCATTTACAGTATAGTCTCCAATATTCAATATTGTATCATTATCTCTTTTATACATGAAAAGTCCAGAGTAATTTGTGAAGTAAATGTTATCATTTTTATCTACTGCGACGAGCTTTGCTGTTGTATTTTTCAATTCTTCTACTTTTTTTGTTTCTTCATTCTCATAATAATACGCTGTTTCATATGGATAATTTGTATAATACAAACGATCTTTGTAAAACATTTGATATATATTCTCATTGCCAGCAACATGTGCAGCTGTTTTAGTATCAAAATTGAACGTATAAAGACCATCTTCACCTCCAAAGTAAGCTATGTGTTTTTTTGAATCAACAGCATTGGCAAATCCACCTTTTACTTCAGATATAGTTCCGAAATCATTCGTTTTTAAGTCGATGTATGCATTTTGGGATGTGTCAATTTCGTCAACTAACACTTGGGTTAAGCTGAAAAATAGCATTTTGGTATCATAATCCAAGGCCAGTTGATAGGGGTTGTTGATCTCATCTTTTAAAACCACCCTCTCATGGTATAGGTTTCTAATAAACACGCCGTCACAATTTTCTTGAATCACACCAGCTTGAGCGACGGCAAGGATTGTGAGAATAAATAGCTTCATCTGTAAAATAATATTTCAATTGATCATTGATCGCCAGTTCATAAGTTTAGTCAGTACGAATAAAATCCCTAAATAAATAAAATAAACACAAATTAAAGTCTTGGGCATTGTCAATAGAAAACAGGACCAAAGGAGAAAAATTTCCTTAACTACAATGACATTTTTAAAAGAGGCAGTGAGCGTCCGTACCGTACCGTAGATTATAAATATATTAATCTTATAACCATAATTATATTTAATTATTAACTAAAACCTTTTGCCAGACTTAATTCTATTAACAAGATAAACACTAATATTAATTCTACTTATGTGTAAGTTGTTTATATTAAGGTACCTAATATAAACAATACAGGGTCCAAACGGAGGCGTTTATATTTTTTTTAGAATCTAATAAATAATATGTAGGTAACTATAACAACATAAGGAAGAAAAAAACATAATTTCTGACTGCTACGAAACTACAATAGGTATACAATTAAAATATTAATAAACGGTTTTTATTAATATGTGGGGACTTGCCATAGATGTCAACACCCACAAGTTATAGCAAAGAAGCTAACAGATGGCGCTACCGTCGCTCTCAGAAATATGCTCCATACTAAGACAACGTTCACCGTAAATACGTAACTCGTAACCTACTACAAATAAGGTTCACAATCGAATGCGAGACATAAATCGCGCAAGAGAAATAATCACAGAGATTCGATATATATACTAGGTCCAACTAAGAACTGTTGGACCACGGCCGGTCCCCAGGCTTCACACTAAGCCTGGTGGAAGATCTTCCCTTTTCAATGGAGGAACATTCCCAAGTAGCACCTCCATATTGGTGACCCTCGACAAAGAACATCGCAACCTGAACACCGCAGAGCAGCACCAACACAGAGCAGCAACCAACCCTTAACACCCCTCGACCAGGTCAAACAAGCAGCAGTCACACGCCGTCAACCCGAAGCCGCACCAGGTCCATCGCAGCTGTCTTCACACCGCTTCCTGGGCCTGCAGCTTCCTCAACGACAGTCAGCGTCTGCATAGAAGGATCTCCCGCAGCCCACGTGTCTGAGCTCTCCTCCACGTGGCAGTTCTGCTCGCCTTCTCCACGCCTGTCACTCACCCGCATCACATCAGGACTGGTCTCCCTGACAGATGCACACACTCGCAGCACATCGCTCGTCAGACTCACTTGACTGGAGCACTGCACCTACACGGATATAGACTGCACACTTCGAACAACTCAACGACCTCCGGTCTGAGGGGGGAGTACTGTGGGGACTTGCCATAGATGTCAACACCCACAAGTTATAGCAAAGAAGCTAACAGATGGCGCTACCGTCGCTCTCAGAAATATGCTCCATACTAAGACAACGTTCACCGTAAATACGTAACTCGTAACCTACTACAAATAAGGTTCACAATCGAATGCGAGACATAAATCGCGCAAGAGAAATAATCACAGAGATTCGATATATATACTAGGTCCAACTAAGAACTGTTGGACCACGGCCGGTCCCCAGGCTTCACACTAAGCCTGGTGGAAGATCTTCCCTTTTCAATGGAGGAACATTCCCAAGTCCCACCTCCATAAATAATATTCGTACTAAAACACACGATGAAAAAGAACAAATAAATAAAAAAAAATTATGCAGAAAAAGACATCAAATAACAAAAAAAAAAAAAGATTTATTTAAAAATACTTGCCTTTAATAAGAGAAGCTATCTCGTTGACGATTAAAACGAAACTAATAACTCGTAAACAAAAGTTTTGTAGTGACATTGAAATCATTAAGGTTATCTATATTTTATTATCCTTTTGACATTACAGTCTAGCTCTTGCCCGACGCTTTGCTTAGGTACCTATTTACAATAGTTTATAGGTATTCGGTCATTTTGAACAGTTTGAATAAACAGTTTTAAACAGTTTATTCTAATCTAAAAATTTTGGTTGAGTCTTAGCCCGGCTTGCACCAACAAGTTTTTAGGACGTATTTAGTGATAGTTCTGTCACTCACGATGCTCATACAAATGACAGTGACAGCATCATATTAAATACTTTTTGGTGCAAGCCAGCCTTATGATTTTTCCAGAAGGAGTTGTCTACAATACTGGTTAGGGTACCGACTACAGATTGAAAGCTTATGAAAATGCAAGTCTAAAAATATATTTACCTATATATTTCTTTTTTCAATAAAACATCATAATTACCTACTTACCTACTCATGTAATCTCATTTTCATAAATAATAAAATGAAACAGTTTAAAACTGTATTTCCAAAATATTAGCTACAACATGGTGACATCGTGAAAAAACCTTCATAAGGTAAGATAAGATAAATATTCTTTATTTGCACACCAAGAAATCATCACCACCATCACCTTCATTATTGGAAATCAGGTGTATAAAAAAATATACCTACCTTAAAAGGTATATTTTTTATTGTCATGTAGGTTTCCCATCACCTTCAGGTATTATCAATTTCAGGGAATTACTTAAAGGCAAATTTAAAAGCGTTATCATTATGATCAAATCTTTATTTACAGTTCAAAGTAAAATTTTAAAAATGTTATACCTAGACTATTTACAAAAATGTTCACTACGGAAGAAAAATATGCAGATACAATTCAAAGAAAATGTCGATAAAAAATTATTTGTTACTACAAATAGAACGTCATTGTATAAATACTCAAACATTGTTGTTTGTGATTTCCTTAGTATCAGCGCAGATTTTCTTCGACGGCGTCAGTTTAGATATTTTATCAATCTCAGCAATAATTATGTTATTTTCTTCATCAATCGCTAATCCGTAAATACCTTCTGCTTCAAAAACATTCACAACTTCTTCTCCCTTTAGCGAATATATACCGCTTGGAGTTGAAAAGTACACATTTCCTATTTTATCAGCAGTGAATCCATTCACAGTATATTCTCCAATGTTCAAAATTGTTTCACTATCTCTTTTATACATAAAAAGTGCAGAAGAATTTGAGAAGAAAATATTATCGTTTTTGTCTAATGCGAGAACCATTGCTTTTGTATCTTTCAATTCTTCTACTTTCTTTGTTTCTTCTTTATCATAATAATAAGCTGTTTCAGATGGATAATCTGTGTAATACAGACGATCTTTGTAAAACATTTGCCATATATTCTCATTGCCAGCAACATGTGTAGCTGTTTTAGTATCAAAATTGAACGCATAAATACCATCGCCTCCTCCTAAGTACACTACGTGTTTTTTTGAATCAACAGCATTGGCAAAACCACCTTTAATTCCAGAAATAGTTCCGTAATCATTAGTTTTTAAGTCAATGTAAGCAGATTTAAATCTATCAACATTGTCATCTTCGCTGGCGCTGAAAAATAGCATTTTGGTATCGTAATCCAAGGCCAGTTGATAGGGGCTGTTGACATTATCTTTTAACACCACCTTCTCATGGTAGATGTTACGAATAAACAAGCCGTCACATTTTTCTTGAATCACACCAGCTTGAGCGACAGCAAGGATTGTGAGAATGAACAGCATCATCTGCGAAAGAATATTTCAATTGATGTTTACCGCTATTTCACCAGTTTGAGGAGGCTTCTAGTTAAAGGATTAACTTGACACTTTATTGAATGAATGAATGAAAAATGATTTATTGCCAATCACTCAATCAAGAACACAAAAAAAAATTAAGATTATCATTAGATTAAAGTAATAGATAAAATAGATGCTATGTTAAACTTTCTTAACAATGACAACATAATTATTAGGGACAGTGAGAGACCGTGACATATAGAACATTACTTCAGTGGCGTAGCTCTAGTTTCTGTGGCCCGGGGCGCACAGATTTTGCGGCCTCGTTCCTCCCGTGTAGAAATACGAATCGGTTATAGCCAGGCCATATAAAACGGGGTGAATAGGGATCGGGGTGTGAATAGGGACAAAAACGGGAACGACATTTGAAGCTGACCAGACGAAAATTAAAAAACGTTAAATTGCTGTGAATTATTTTCATGTGTAGAAGAATATTCGATCTTTTTACTGGCAACACCAAACCACAGTTAAGTTAGTTACAGATGTCAAAATTTTACTTTCATTTGAAGTACCGAAAGCGGTGGTTATTTTGTTCTTCAAAACTTCGGTTTTTTTATGAAAAATTAAAGTGTTTTTATAGTAAAGAGGGGTTTAATCCAACAATCAGTTATTGGCGGAGCTACACAAAAGCAGGTAAGTCTAGATATTAAGCACTTTTACTTAGAAAGCAAAATATTTAAAGCTCGGTGATATTGAATTATTTAAGAGGTTATTAGACACGGCTGATGGGTGAATAGAGACGACTGTGGTCTGAATAGGAACGAGATACTGGGTTAATAGGGACGAATAAAAGTTGAATTGGAACGGTAAAGTTTGTATTGGGACAGGGTTGTCACTTGTCATTTGTTATTTTCTTCGTTATTTATTGTAAATTTTAATTCCCCTTAGTTGTTTTCTTTTTATTTATTTATGGAGTGTGTAACAAAACACCCTAGTAATATTTAATGAGATGTTCTTGACCATAAAACTGAACATCTATTTATTTAGATAAGTTTTGGACAACCCTACAGATTTTTCCCCATTCACCCCTGTTCCGTCCAAGTTCACCCCGCTTCAAGTATAAATAGGGACAGCATATATTTTGGTAGAAATCATTGGGAATTTATATGGTTTTTGTTTATGTTTTTGCATTTTGGGAGAGTATGAATAGCCGGAAAGATTTTGAATGAGTAACCAAGGTTATAGTCGTCCTACAACATTGATTAATTTCAATGTGAAGTCCGATTTTGTGCCTATTCACCCCGTTTTACGGTACTCGTTGTGACCATTTCTGCACAGAAAAACTGTGATTTCTGTCCAAACTTTATTGGAATAGAGTTGTCATTGGAACAAAAACGTTCACGCATATTGCGAAAATCTAATTTCGTGGTAGATCCTCTGAGCTTTTTGAGTTCAAAACCTTAGTAAAATCTAATACGAAGCGAGAGAAGCGAGCTCGAAGTTTTTAGCACCACGACTTAACTATAGTCTCTCTTTTGAATTATGCTCTCCTTTTATTTATGTTGCCGTGCCCAGCCCGTGTACTTAGATCAAAAGTTGTTACATTTAAGACCTAACTGTACCATGTAGCATAGCATAGCATAGCATAGCATATGCTCACGACTATATTCCCCGAGGGTAGTCAGAGATATTCTGAAACCTCAGAACATCCACGTTTCACCAGTAGTACCGAAACACTGTCCAGTGTGACGGGGGGTGAGCCCGTCGCCACTTGTAATGGACAGTGGGTACAATACACGCCTCGAAATTGAAGCATGCAGGTTTCCTCACGATGTTTTCCTTCACCGAAAAGCCAGTGGTGTTACAAATCGTACTAAATTCCGAAAGCTCATTGGTACGAGTACGTTGCAATAAATATATGAATATGAATATGAATTATGCATGCAGTTATAAAAATCAGAAAATTAGAGCTTGTCTTTTCTCCGCTCTGCGAATTAAAGATAAAAAACAGAGCTGGATCAATAATTTATTTAAATAAATCTTTTTTTTTTAAATTAAAATACCTGATAAATACCTTTATCTAAGAGAAGCTTCCTCGTTGACGATGAAAACAACACTAATAACTCGTAAACAAAAGTTTTGTTTAGTGACATTGAAATCTATAAGGTTATCTATTATTTTGTTCCAGCTTTTGCTCGCGGCTTTGCTTACAATAATTAATTATTTTCTAAACTACCGATTCACGTATAACAGGAGTGCGATTTTTGAAACTCATTCGCTGAGCTCATCAGTTGAAAATGTCAAAATTTCTATGGAGATATGCATCTTTCTACTGCTGATTTGACTTCCAAAAATCATAATTCAGGAGTGCGATTTTTTAAAGTCAAATAAGCAATTGAAAGATGTATGAGAACGCTTTTGTATGAGATTTAAAAACCGTTCAAGCTCACCGATGAGATTCAAAAATCGCACCCCAGAGCATAATATAGGGTCCTTCTTAATATGCTGACACTTTTTTAAGGGGATGATTAGACCGTCAAACTGAACAACTTTCTCTATGGGACCAACATCTAAATCGCGAAAAAAGAACTGTTGTCCCATACAAAACTGCCAACCTAACTCGACCAGAATGTATTTCAATTTCAATTTGTTTATTAGGATTACCAACAGGTTATACACAATTCTTTAACAAATATCTTAATCATTAACATGCACGGTGCTAACCCTTTTATAGGCAACCACAACTTACATAATAATGATTACAAATTAAGTACCTAAATAGTCTAACAATCTGATTGAATAGTAAGATCAGCGTGCTAAAATATTTTGCAATAGAATAGAATAACAATTATATTATATTAAAATTAATCATGTCAAATACAAATTTCTTATAAGTTTAAATACATCGGATAATTAAAAAAAAAATCTCAATTGAGATCTAGTGAAATGAGCTACCTACTGTAAAATTAACACAGGCACAATAAAATAATTAATTAAGACAGTGAGAGATGTTTGTGGATCTTGCTCTTGTAGCAGTGCAGTTTATCTCCGAAGACATCCGCTTCGATAGATTTTGGCAGAAAATATAGAGTCGGATCATTCTGCAGAGCGGTGAGTTACGACCCAAGTTCGTTCTATGAGTTCGTTCTTTGAACAGCCTGTAGACTCCCGGGCGCGGCAAAGTTCGCGGTATAACAAAATTAATCCTGCTTAAGAGTTCTGGACAATCAATTCCATTATTTAATAATTTGTAGAAAAATATAAGGTCCGACAACTTTCTTCTACTGTCCAAAGCCATAAGGCCAAAGTAATTTAATCGGTCAGAGTAAGAATTTAGACGGCGCTGTTGATTAGCATTGTAACTTAAATAGTGTAGAAACCTTTTTTGAACACGCTCGATGCGGTTGATGTGAACCTGGTAGATCGGAGACCAAACATGAGAGCAGTATTCCAAATTACTTCTAACGAGGGCAGTGAACAAGAGCAACTTCGTCTGTGGGCGCCTGAAGTGTTTGGCATTCCTAATAATAAACCCTGACATTCTAGCTGATTTACCTATAATGTGGTTCAAGTGAGCATTAAAATTCAATTTACTATCAATGAGTACTCCCAGATCCCTCATACACTCCACTCTTTTGAGAATGCATCCATCTATTTTATATGTGAAGGGAACTATATTGACATTTTTTGTGAATGAAAGACATACACATTTATTGGCATTTAATACCATTCTGTTTCGCTCGCACCACTCAGTCAGCCTATCGATGTCTTCTTGCAAAAGCACACAGTCATTATCTGATCTGACTGGTCTCATTAGTTTGAGGTCATCGGCGAACAAATATGCCTTTGAGTTTTGAAAGCAATCAACCACACTGTTAACAAAAATCAGAAAGAGCAAAGGACCCAAATGAGAGCCCTGTGGGACGCCGGACAGCATCCTAAACACCTCAGAATGAACACCGTTAACAGCAACATATGATTCACGATCAGTCAGATAGCTTTTAAGCCACATTAGAAGTGATCCCCCCATGCCAAAATCTTGGAGTCTTTCCAGTAGAATTACATGGTCTACCTTGTCGAAGGCCTTGCTGAAATCTGTGTATATTGCGTCTACTTGAACACGTTGATCTACATGGTCAGTCAATGCCTCGACAAAGGAGACCAAGTTGGAGTTGGTTGATCTGTTCCTCAAAAATCCATGCTGCTCCTCAGTCAGGCGCATCTTTACATGGCTGTTAACGATTGGATACACTATGGCTTCAAATACCTTCGGTAACACAGACAAAATTGAAATGGGTCTGTAATTCTTGATGTCATTTTTGGATCCATCTTTAAAGATTGGTACTATTTTAGCCTGCTTCCAGCGTTCAGGAAATGCGCCTGACAGCAGAGATGCATTATAAATGATAGTGAGAGGTCCTGCCAGTTGTCTAGCACACCTCATAATAAAGAAGGGTGGTAAGCCATCCGGTCCAGGTCCCTTATCAATATCCAATCCCCTTAGTTTTAAGAAGACAGTCTCTTCAAGGACACTTATCGAATTAAGTGAGTCAGAACTGTACATGGTGCGATCACCTTGGCAGATTTTACTCGATGGACGAACATCACTGTTGTAAACGGATGAGAACTGTTTGGCATATAATTCACAAATCTTGGTACTGTCCGATGCCTGTTCCTGCCCCAGATGCATATAAGCGGGAACGTTGCTCTCATTCCGGCGCCTTTGCTTTACGTATTTCCAGAAGTTTTTAGGATTGTCTAATATACTCCGCTCTAGATTAGTGCAGTAGTTTTTATAACAGGATTTAATTAGCTTTTCGCTTCTCTTTTTGAGGTAGTATAGATCAATTTCATCCATAGGGTTATGATACTTTTTAAAACGCAAACGGATCTTATTTTTCTCTCTTAGAAGTTTTATTAAACTAGGGCTAAACCAAACTGGGAATCTTGTACTTCTGGGTTTAACAAGTGGGACGTAGGTTTCAATAAGTTTATCAATAGTCGTATAAAATATCTCTACCATCTCATTTACATCAACGCATCCCGAAAGTATAGTCACCCAATCAGTCTGTTCGAGTTCCGACTGTATCGCCTCGTAGTCAGCTTTTTTAAAATTTGGCCTTAGCGTAGCATTTAGTGGGAGTGTATCGATCGGATCTAGTGTCAACTGGAATTCTAGAGGTGGGTGATAATTGTCTATTTTACTTAGTTCGTCATTACTTTTAATTAGATTTAGTTTAGCTAAGGTACAAAAAACAAGGTCTAGAATTCTACCATCTTTATTTGGGACATGGTTGAATTGTCGTAAGTTGTTAAGAGACATAAATTCCGAAGTTAAGTTGTAATAACCACTTGCAGAACGATTCGGTATTAGTGATTCGTTATCACTGCTGACATTCCAGATCAAGTCTTTCATGTTGAAATCTCCTATAATTAATGAATCTGTATACTGAGCCAAAACCGTACCAGCGCTATCCACAAACTGTTCAATGTCTGAAACTTTTACAGGTGAAGGAAGGTATACAACGCAAATGCAAAACTGTTTAGTCAGACCATTCTTTTTTAATTCTAAAACAATCCATAGATCCTCCAGATCATTATCTAATATATCTATTTTGTATGAGGTAATTTTTCTATTAACCGCTACCATCACCCCTCCACCTCCACTCTTGGACTTAGGTTTACTCAGATTACGATCCTGTCTGTACACTACATATCTATCATCAAAAAGTTCAGCATCATACACGTTATCCTGTAGCCAAGTCTCTGTTATGATTATAATATCATACCTATTGACAGCAACATTACAATAAAAATTCTGGGTTTTTGTGTTTAAGCCCCTAGTATTTTGATAAAAACAAGTTATTGAATCGAATTCTAAAAAATTAAGGATAAAGAATCTTACATAATAGTTTACAATTCTTATCACCAACTATTATTATGTACAGACTACATTTTGTCTAAGCTGGATAAGTCTTTAATGACAATAGTTTGTGAAGACGCAGATTCATCCTTTCTTACAAGTACTCGGCCTCCTCTCACCCAGACAAACTTATAGTTCTTGGTTTTAGCTTCGGTCCTAGCCGCTTTGTGTAGCTCTTTGTTGCGTGGTGATAGATGTTCGGCAACATAAACAGCTTTTCGGTCTCCAGCAATGCCCAGATGACTAGAATTCAATTTCTCATTTGGATGATTCTTATTAAATTTGATAACATGAGCCAGGAGTCCATCTCTTATCATCTGGTTTCTGAATTTTACAATAACTGATCGTGGACGGGCGCTGGATGGGTTTGCCTTTGCCACTCTGGTACATAATTGTATATCTTCCTGCGCCATTGTAAACGATACAGTGTTTGCCAATTGCATTGTCATTGTGACAAGGTTCTCAGATCTGTGTTCGGGAACACATTGGACTTCGATGTTACTGGCTCGGGAATGCTGTTCCATTTGCTCAACGCGGTTCGTTAGTTCCTTATTAATAGTTTTGAGATTCTCGATTTCTTTTTGTAGCTGGATCCCTTGCTCCAAATTAGTCTTGACATCATTCTTGAATTGCTCATACTCATTGTTAATAAAATCCATAGATTCTCTAACTAAAGCAAACTCCGTCTTCAGGTGGGTAATATCAGATTGCATTTTGCGGAATTCAGAAGATATTGTTTCCTGTATTCTTTTCCCCAGTTCCTGGCTCAGAGCATTCCTAATTTCTGTTTGAATTATTTGTTGGATGTCTTCTTTAGTGAGACATTTATGTTGCGGCTCTTGCTTCAACTTAACAGGGTCCTGGTGTGCATCGCCTAAGGGGATTCCATCGCCTAAAGGTATACCATTTTCATCCATAACAGGCTCAACGATTACTCTACGAATAGGTGTGTCGTCGTTTTTACGCTTATTAGATGCGCGGTCACAAGTCGGGCATTTCCAGGTGCGCTTCAGATTTTGGATGTTCTTCATATACTGATCAGAATCAAGTCCTAGGCATTGGTAGTGGTAAGTTCCATTACAGGTGATACATACTAATATGTCGCTTCTAGAGATAATCTTTTTGCACGCTGAGCACTTCATAATATCGACTACACTTTATTTGGAAACCTTTGTTAAGTTCAAGGAACAAAAAAAAAAATGGAAATAAAACAAAAACAAAAAATAAAAAAGAAAAAAAAATGTATCAGTCTGCCGCCGCCCGGGTTTGAACCCGCTGCTACAGTTCCACTCGCGTCAGACGTTATAATCCGAGCGTCTAACCACAGTGCCAGCCAGCTGCTGATAAAACTTGTGAATTTAAGAGTATCCTTTGGAGCAAGATAAGTTGTATGATTTGATAAATATAGTTATAGGTAGTTGTTCACTCACTGGTCCATTGTTCTCACTGACACTATTTCTTGGTTTAACGGTAGGATTTGAACAGTTTATTCGTTATATCTCTTGTTTAAAAAGTGTTCACTTAATTTTGCAAATTCAGTTCTTACGGACTCCCGATTCCGCTTCGTTTGATATTAGTTTTAAGTCGTAACGCAAACTTTTAGCACTTCAATTAAAATAAAAACGACACAGCAAAACAAAACACGTCTTTCTAGTAGGAAGGTACTTAGTAGTAGTCTGTATGTATGGGACAGCTGATATTTTTTTCGCGATTTCGATGTTGGTCCCATGGAGAAAGTTGTTCAGTGTGATGGTCTGTACATCCCCTTAAAAAAGTGTCAGCATATTAAGTTGGACCCTGTATGCAATAAAGAATCTAAGAACAGAAAATAATTCTTGGAATTGTCAAACAGAATACCTAGTGATTATTGAAGAAAATAGGTAGGTACTTACTAGAATTTAGTCCAGACTTGTACTATGATTTCCTACTTTTAATGGTTTACAACAGCTTCCGAGACTTCCTTACACGTCGTAGAACTTCCACATTATTGGTGACTCGTTGAACCCAACTAATTCGCAGCATTCTTCGGTAGAACCACATTTCTATAGCCTCTAGCCTCTAGTAGTTTCTGGCGGGTAGGTATCACCATAGAAGTATTAATTTAGTACGATGGGTATCGAACATGCTTGCCATTTGTCAGTTTTTCCAATTTGTATGAAATGAAAGTTAATTGCTAAGTAGTCATAGTCATAGTCATAGTCATATATTTTATCCACTGTGTAGCCATCGAAAGAGGCAAGCTGCCAGACTACTAGGCTCTTTGCCTCGAGTAGGCGCTTTATATGACATTTTTTATTTTTTACTTTAAAGGCTTAAGTATTACACCTTCCTAATTTCAGATTCTAATTGAGAGACAGAGCTATAGGTTAGAACGGGACGTTGTATGTCCTTATTTGACCTATAGCTTTGTCCATCAATTAATTAATGGATGTTATTATGTTCGTGCCGTTGTTGTATGGTTTCCATAATAAAAGCCTTTAGTGCTAGTTTGGGATCATTACAATGTATGTGCCTGTGAGCGTTATTTATTTTATTTATTTATTTATTTATTATAATCTGAATTTAGGAAGGTGTAATAAGCCTTTAAGTATAGCCTCCATACTTCCATACATGCCTATAGTTATCATTATCTTTAGGGTCCTTGTTAATGAGCTGACACTTTTTTAAAGGGATGATCAGAACGTCATACTGAACAACTTTCTCTATGGCACCAATATCGAAATGGAGAAAAAAAACTCAGCTGTTCCATACAAAACTGTAAACCTACTTGAGCCAAATGTGTGGGACTGCAGATTTTTTCGATTTCGTTGTTGGTCCCATAGATAATGTTGTTAAATTTTATGGCCTGATCATCCTCTTAAAAAACTGTCAGCAATTAAGATGGACCCTGTATATTTTTTATCTGTTTATTAAATAAATAATTAACAATTATTGTTGTTTGTGCGAGCTTGCGTTGCTAGAGAAGTGAGTCATGAGATTTTACGAGGTATTGATATTATGAGTTAGGTATGTCGTTATCATTTTCTAGGAACTGTTTATTATTGTTTGTTATATATGCGTTATGAGGAAAAAGATTGATGGAACGAGTTGAAAGCACATTACTTATAAGAAATTTTCTAGTACCTACCTACCTAGAAGGTAAGGTGCGTTGGGGTAAGATCGTGAACGGGGTAAGAACGTATATGTTAAAAATCTACCGATTCTGTGATTTTTTTTATACTCGCACCATATTAAATAGCGCGAGGCTCCTTGCAGCTATTCGTAAATTTTTTACTGACCTTTAAACGTCTGTAACTCCTTAACCGACTGACGTTATGCAGGCAGACCTGGTCCATCCCCATCACAGAGATGCTCTACACCCCATAAACACTGAATCAGTCTTGCTGCTGATGGTGGCAAAAAGTACACTTATCTCTTATAATATTACTAGATATCTACGATAACATGACCTCCAAAGTGTTTACAAGTCTCCCAAGTCTCACAACGCACGCGCATGTGCAGAGTATAGTGCTGAGACGGACAGACAAACGGATTTGTTGGTCGACTAGCGGTGTCACTAATTGGTTCATCAAGTCATCAATGCCAGTAAGACCGCAGACCATTGTTATCGTAGTAGATCTCTACATAGAGCAAACCCCCTGTCCACCAATTTTTACCTCACCCCCTAGTGAAAAACGGGTGGGAAGATAACAGTAGGCAATGGTTTAGTCCTCTCTCACTCGCACTTACTCATTATTGCATGTGCTTAACTCTTCTCGTCAGTGCGAGGCAGTTTATATTATTACCACCACGAAATGAAAACACGGATCTTCATTCTTTTCCATACCTAATACCTATATAAATTCCAAAACTATCTCTTTCCAGATTCATCAGATTTCCGATTCCATATTAAAAATCCTAAAATTAAAAAGGTCCTAACAAACAGACTGGCTACTCTTCTAGAAGAATTAGACGCAGAAGAATTTAACCCGAACAAAATAGAAAGAGAAACAGTAAAAGAAGATAAATTGACTAAAGAAGCTGCCACAAAAGAAGATAGAAGAACAGATAAAGAGGAAGATGTCAAGAAAGATGAGAAAATGTTACATTTAGCTATGCATAATATACTCCTTCAAGGTATTATTGGACACATTGATTTGGGTGAAGCTTATAGAAGAGTTAATACTGTCGTAGAGAGAATTAATCAAGACATTGTTGATGAATCTAAGAATGGTAGGTATATTTATAATTATAGTCACCATGTTCATGGTCATATTCATTATCATGCTCATTCATATTATTATTAATGACTCAGCACTGTCATACCAAAACAAACTACTAATATTACCTCCGTGGTCTAATAGTTATGAGCATTGGGCTCTTGACACGAAGGTCGTGGGCTCGATTTCCACGGGGGACACCTAGGTCACTTTGTGCGTTTCCCCCCAGTTGGTTAGGACATTGCAGGCTGAATCACCTGATTGTCTGAAAAGAAAGATAATTCCGTGCTAAGGATGGCACGTTAAGCCTTTGGTCCCGGCTACTATCTCTGGTGGTAATAGTCGTTACATAAAAACCACCTCAGAGGCCGTAAGGCGGTCTGAAAAAATTCTGATACCAGGGCTTTCTGCCCACACGATAAAAAGAATAACTAATATTTAAAGTTGTAGTATAGAGCATAAAACTGAATAAATTTCACAATGGAGTCAAATAAAATGCTTGGAATACATTTGAGTCGAGTCATGAAACATTGCAAAAAATGTATCAAATTTTAATTTATACTTCGCAGAAAAATATCAACAAAAACAAAAGTCAGAAGAGAGTTCAAAAGAGCTAACTACCAAACCGAGTTCCTACAATGTCGAGAGCAAGTTCTTTGATGAACTTGTCAATTGCAACAAACTCCAGCAGCAAATAGAAGAGAAAAGGGAACAGAAGCATGAAATAGAACTTAGAAGATCTAATAAAAAGAAAGGTAGGGAAACAAAACCGTTGTGTAGTAGTTTAGTACATTGGTTAGTAACTTTAATGGATAATCTATGGCTAGGCACAATGTAAACCCCACTCAGGTTTAAATGTAATTTGAGTGAATGAAAAATTTATATTGTATTGTTTATAATGATGAATGAAAAGAAAACAGGTGCTATTTGGGCCCTTTTAGAAAGTCAGAAATCTGTATCATATTTATTAAAACATAAAAAAAATCTTGCAAGTGAAATAGGTATGTTTGAGGTTTTATAGACCTGCCTGCGTGGCACATGATTGTAGCCATAATTCTAAAGGACATGATTTTCGGGGGCCCTTGAAACCTTCTGGCTCATACCCATATCTCGAGGCCAAGCTGGCAAGCAATCTGACTAGAGCTTTAAACAACGAATGATGTTATATAGTTTTACGTAAAAATGAAATTATGTGCGGACAAGTCAAGTCAAAAAATAGCTAACTAACCTGCCAATGTTTTCAGGAGGAAAAATGCTGATCAAAACAGTGATTGATATAACATCTTCGGGCAACGTGAAGAATAAGGAAAATAATACGTGAGTTCATAAACTTTTCCTTTACTGAAAGTAAACTCCGCTGGCTCAGCGACCCAACGTGATCTTGGCCTCTGGAAATAGAGCGCCATTTTTCAAAATTGGATTTAGATAGATAAATAGATAACTCATTTATTTCATCAGAAAAATACAGGATAAATAATGACAGACATATGCAGTAGGTATCATTATGAAGTCTGCATAAGGAGGTCCGTGCAAAGCTGCAACAGCAACAGGGAGCTCCCATGACAGACCGGTCAATAACAATATTGTAGGTATAGGTGTTGGAATATGACACCGTGCGACCTGTATTGCGCCGACGAGAAAGGTTCTGACTCAGCATTTATGCTGAAGAAATTGTGGATCATAGGTAAATTTTACTAGTAGATGTTGTACATAGAAGCAAAAGCTACAGCGCTGTTAATACTGCCAGAACACTATTCGAGCGATTTAATAACCACTCGCTAGCAGCTGGCTTGATTCTCACATAGGTCAGCCTCCACTATGTCTTTTCAGCGATACCGGGGCGACCCACTAGACTCCACTCCGTCTAGCTCCTATATTTTTTTCGATCAATGGTTATTGACTAATTTTTGAGAGAACACGTCACAAAGTAATCAAAGATACATTATATGCCACAAATGAATCAAAGAGAGAAAAATGTGACACACAGAGAGAACTTAGTTCTGACTCCACACATAACTCCATAGATAGGCTACTTCATTACTCAAATGGATTGAGCATGTCACAAATGGATTATTTATTTTAACACTTTATTGTACACACGGAAGTACAGATGAATACAGCATAATATACAAGTACAAAGGGCGAGCTTATTGTCTTCCTTACAAAGTTCTGCTTGTGACAATGACAATATAGCAGATATTTTATTTATTTCCAATTTTCCTCGTTGGACACCTTGAATTTGTTTCTTTGACCTCTCTTGTATAATTTATTATGTTCTGATAAACTAGAGGGAATTCCTTAACATCACAAAATATTTAAGATGTCAATATTTTTCTATAAGTAATCGCAGAGACATCAACCCCTTCCATTGAAGTCGTCTCTTGTATTTTTCTACTCTTTGATTCCATATTTTCTCTTTCATTATTTAGCCTGGTCTAACATCCATCACCTCTTCTTAGACCCTTCATAATCATTTTAATTTATTATTGCAGAAACTCAAATGAAAACATTAAAGGTGTAATCAAATTAATTTACAATGGAAGATCGATCAAGTTAATGCCGATGGAAGATGAGAGGAAAGATAAAATCGATCAAGTAGAAAATGTACATAAAAAACAAGAGGAAACACATAAAAACAAAAATCTAGAAGCTCCCGAATTGCTAAATGAAAACTTTGACAGCACTAATATACCAAAAGAGATTGTAAATGACGCGCTGACTGAATACTTCAAGAAATATCAGAATCCAGCGAACCATTTCGAAGGAAGAAACAAATTTAGTGGACGACCAAAACGAAACGTCAAAGTACGCGGAGAAACAACAACTGAAAAGCTAAAAGCTGGAAAGAAAAAGGATGAAGAGGAATTGTATGTTGAAATAGAAACACATTTCGATAGCAAAGGCATGAAAGGAAAAAAGAAAAAGGAACTAATCCGTAGCCTGGTGGACAAAATTCAAAAAGCAATTCATGACGATATCGAATCTCATAAAGATCCAAGGAAAAAGAGAAAACATGGCCACATAATAAAAAGAATTCAACACCCGCTCGTTAAAGCTCACAGTGTTTTAAAAAACAAAATGGGGCTAGCTTTCAACCCAGTTGTACATAGAGAAATTCATCCTATAAGCAAAGCTGTACTAGCTGAAGAAAGTGTTCCATATATGTTTGATAAGACTGGTGAAGCATGGCAAAAGAAATACGGTGGCCCTAATTTTCTAACTAGTGCCAAAGCTATTAACTCAGGTGAAATGGGTGAAGTCGATTTAGAATACAATAAAGTTTTGGAGTCAACTGGAATACCACAAAGATTACAACAGCCTTTAAATACTGAATCAGATACACTGGATAACTCAATCTTCGATTTAGGCAATCTTAATTTTGTTATCAAAGATCTTGATGGGTCAGGATTTTCTATCGGCTTCAACCAATACGTCGGTGAGGCACCAGACCCAGAAAGTGTAAAATTCTTTACAAGTCTGAACGAACTAGTAAAAGATTATTATGATAGAGTTGAAACTGATCCTGATATTGATGAATATGATCAAGAAGGAACAGAATATGCTGAAGCAAGTCATGAGGTAAAAAAAAGACACGTCGTCAGAAACAAAAGAAATACAAATCGTATGTCTTCTAGTGATAAAGATTATCATTCAAATGAATACAAAATCATATTCAATAATAATTTTATGCCTTACGACAGTTATCGAGAAATATTTGAAGACCGGAGTAAGAAAGTAGCGATATCTGTACAAAAAGGTGAAAGGAGAAACGATAGCTATCACCACAATCCTAATAATATAAAACTAAGAAACAAAAACCAAGTGATTGAAGATGAACCGATCATAATAGATGAAGACTTCCTATCCAGAGATATGAGACCCTCTGAAATATTCGGTTTAGCCAATCTTTTGAACAGAAAGAAGAGAGCGGTAAAATTTAAACAAATTTCCAAACTCAGAACTAAACCCAACCTTAAAAGATACTTACCTAAAACAGCTAAAAAAATTTACATTAAGAAGAAACATTTAAAAAGAAATAAACGTCAAATTGGTAAAATTAGAATCATAGCCAGAGATCACTCTCCAAGGCATTCCACAGAAGACATTTTTGTTATTTCCGATGAAAATGAATTTGCTGAAAGAGCTGTTGTCAGAAACGAACCAGAACATAATAACAGAGATGAAAATAATTCGGATTATGAATTTCCTTTCGCTTACAATAGAGCAGATTACGCGTCCGCTATTTTCAAAGGACGGTCTAGACACAACGCTTTAATGTCAAAATATCCACACGTTTTTCTAGAAGAAATATCAAGCCCGAAAGATGATACAATAGAATATCCATTCTATAATCAACACGAAGACAGAGAATCCGAAACTAAAAGAGAAGCTGTTGAAAACAAGTCTAATTTACATGACAGTTTTAGTAAAAACAAAGCTCTAGATCAACCAAATAGTAATTATAAAGTAACAGTAAAAATAAGTCCAAAAAATGAAAGCATGCGTGGTGGATTCAAAGAAGTCCATACAAGCATAAATAAAAGCATCAGTAAAAACGGTTTACTTTATTCATCATTGGTAAACGTTTCTGAATTTTCGCGAATAGAAAACGATAATAAAACTGCTGAGACAAGCACAATATCCCCAATGGTAAGTCATATAAAAAAGCAACAAGAAGAAATGAAACATATTCTAAGACAACACAGATTGAAGATAGATGAACAATTAGCTCACTTACAAAAAGAAAAACTAAATTTAGATTCATTAATAACCGTGAAAAATGCTCCTAAATCTAGCGAAATGATTGATTTTGTTTTACCTTCAAATCCATCCAAAATACTGCATTTAACTAAAAAAGAGGCTAGCGAATTATTATCATCGGCTTTTGCGCAACTACAAAGAACTCCTGAACTGAATCGTGTTACCTCTATAGTTGCTACTACACAATCTACAAAAGTTTCTACTACACCTATACCTACAACATTAAAACAAACTACGTTAAATCCTGAAAAAGGACAAATAATGACAACTATACTGCGCAGCGAAAATCTGACAAACAGAATACTGAACAAAATCGACAAAAACACTGAACTTTTACAGACATTCTTACAAAAATTGTCTGAAAGAGTAGAAAGTACAACAAAAAGAGAAGTAAGACAAGAAAAACAAGCTGAAACAGACCATCATAGAGATTACAGAGAGTACATTCACGATCCATTTTTGATTGATACAATGCCGAATATGGAATATACAAAAAACGAAACACACATCTCTATACCTTTCGTTTACGCCTATCAGCAACCATATCCATTAAATAACAAACCAAATACACCTATGGCAAGTGTAATATATCAAGGGCATATACATACTAATACTTTACATCGAAATAACAATCAAAATATCAAACAAAGTAATGAATTCAAAGTAAAACCAAGCATAAATAGAAGGGATATACCTACAAATCAAAACACAGTCAACTTACCAATGAACCATAAAATAAATCAACGAGATATTAATTTGTCTAACATTAAAATGAACATGCCACAAATTAATCAAAGAGAGAGTAATATGCCAAACAGAGAGAACATAGTTGTGCCACACATGACTCAAAGAGATATAAGCATGCCACAAATGGATCAAAGAGACATAAACATGCCACAAATCAATCAAAGAGACATAAAAATGCCACAAATAAATCAAAGAGACATAAATATGTCCCAATTTAATCAAAGAGAAATAAATATTCCACAAAGAGAGAACACTATGGCACACAGAGAGAACATAATTATGCCACCAATTAATCAAATAGAGAACACAGTGGAACCCTTGAACCAAACGAAATTTTTTATCGATATTTCCGACACTGGTAACACTTTAATACCAGTAATTGATACCATGACACAATTTATGAATAGTAAAACTAATTGTACAAATTGTTTGATATAAGTGTTTTTCCATACAAATACATAATAATCTGACGGTCATTATGCCTAATGAGGTGAGATAATTATTATAAGTTTACCAGAATCTCATGGCATACAAAAAGTAATAAAATATAGTACATTTTCCAGTACCGATGCTGAATCGCGTTTGCATCGATGCTGCATCACGTTTGCGTTTGCATCGTGACTGAATCGATGCAGAAGCGCTGCAAAAAGTCGCAGTGTGTAAAGAGTCCAGAGAGAAAAAGAGTAGATCTCGAAATAAAATATTGTTTTTATAAATTAGGTGATAAGATTGAGTAATAATTAATAAATTAAATTAAATGTTTGGTAAATAATGCGTGTTTTATTTTCTCCGTGCCAATTAGGTAAGTGTGTGCGTATGCCCAGCAGGGCCCTCTCGTCCCGATTTTCAGATTGTTTTTTGTCACTAAATGATACCGGATACAGATTAAAAGTACCATTCCTAATTACTCCCTACCCCTTCTAACAAAACTCCGTAAAATGACTGGGCTAAGTACCTTAGTAAAGAAGGGTCCCGCTGAGTGGAGGTTTTTTCGGACCCTGTTATTTTTGAAATTATATAAGCTAGAACACATGTCCGTATGCCCAGCGGGGCCCTCGGCCCTAGGGCTTTGCAACCTAGCTAATCATTTAGTGCTCATTTAGTGCTCTCTGAATATGTATTGCTTATATTTAGTGCTTCAAAGATAACGGAGTTATATCAAATCTAAGCTAGCGTCCGCCCAGCGGGGCCCTCCTTTATTATGGATAAAAATGATCAAAATGTTACATCAATATTTAGTGCTCTGAATTCCTATTAAAACTGTATCAAAAGATTTTATCTAGCTGGTTTGGTTTAAAAGTTATTGCATTTTTATGTTTTTAATTTCCAGCGGGGCCCTCTCTTGTTTGACTATATAGGTAGCTGAAATTAATGTCGCCATTTAGTGCTTGATGCCAGGTATCTGTCTGTATGGTTAATTTACACATTCTGCTTCTAATAAACCTGGAAAATGCAATAATATCTCGCAACATTGATTCATATAAAATGACATTTCGTGGACAGTCGGCATCAGAAGTAGATGAGAGCTTTACTTGTCCGTGGTTTCCTAGGGGATCGCTAGAGGGCGCTACGGTCTAAGCATTCAGACACAAAGTTTTATCAAAATCGGTCCGGTAGTTTAAGTGTACAAGGAAATATGGTGCGTAATGGTGCGTACTGGTGTGTCGCAGGTATAGGGAAAAGCGTTGCACGCGTATTCAACCGAACGTTCGGCGCCGAACGTTCCGCAGGTGTGTCCATACACTTACATTTAGACATAGTGTGATACGCCAACAATCAGTCAAACCTTTGTAGTAGGTATTATATTATAATAATAGATAGATAATAAGTACTTACCTACACACACGCACAATTTCATAAACGTGTTGGTACTAGTAGAAGTCATACGGCAGCAAATAATTGATAATATCACATCAAGAGTCACTCAGGACTAAAATACGACGTAGATGTAGACAATGTACCAGAAATACGGGTGCACAATTTTCGGCGGACTAGTAAAAATAGTAAAGCTCTCGTATACTTTTGATGCCGACTGTCCACGAAATGTCAATTAATATGAATCAAAATTGCGATATATTATTGCATTTTCCAGGTTTATTGGAAGCAGAATGTGTAAATTAACTATACAGACCGATACCTGGCATCAAGCACTAAATGGCGACATTAATTACAGCGACTTATATAGTCAAACAAGAGAGGGCCCCGCTGGAAATTAAAAACTTAAAAATGCAATAACTTTTAAACCAAACCAGCTAGATCAAATCTTTTGATACAGTTTTAATAGGAATTCAGAGCACTAAATATTGATGTAACATTTTTATCATTTTTATCCATAATAAAGGAGGGCCCCGCTGGGCGGACGCTAGCTTAGATTTGATATAACTCCGTTATCTTTGAAGCACTAAATATAAGCAATACATATTCAGAGAGCACTAAATGAGCACTAAATGATTAGCTAGGTTTCAAAGCTCTAGGGCCGAGGGCCCCGCTGGGCATACGGACATCTAGAACACTGTTTTCACTTAAAACGTAATAAAGGAAAGTAGAACTAAACCTTGACACCCATTTGGAGTTCCTGTGACTTGTAAATAAAAAGTGTCCCGCTGGCTGGAGGTTTTTTTCAAACCAATACCGTTCTTCCATTTTAACGGAACAAATTTAATTCTGATTGGATTCGATAGAACAAATTCGGAACTAAATCCCAGACATACTCGCATCGTTCTAGGACATACGTAGACATAGGGTCCCTCTGAGTGTAGTCACACGACATTATTGACTTCAGAATCATATGATCGGTCATTACCCCGCAATTGTACTTAGTAACAGATTCCAAATGCGTTTCTTAAGACGCTGTTATCCCGTCGAGGCCGTTTTTTGAACACGAACGAAAGTGTTTTAAACTGTGTTTTAAAGTCTGAAATTAAATTATGTCTTATTTATTTTAAGGATCGGGCGGATGGGCGACTGTTCTCAATTACACGATTAGATTAAGTTTACTAGATAGAAAAACATCCCAAAGTTACCCCTTTTTGTTATGTTTTTTTCAATACTATGATTAAACTGCTGATATTTAACTTTTTATTCTTGTAATACTTACATTAAATATTTCTAGTGAACTTAGAAGAATTTTTAGCTTAGAAACTCCCATGAGCAAAGATATTGACGAAAAACACGTTTTTTTGCGATCCTGCTTTCAATTGGAGCGGGATGGCTAATTGTAAACTTATGCTTGCAAGAAAGAGACGCTTGCACTGGGAGCTATATCTCGTAATTGTGATGATTTCAATCAAAATTTACAATTATGCGGGCACTTGTGTTTATGTTTTACTGATCTAGCTACAAGTTATAGTAATTTTATTGTTCATACGAATTTGATATACATTTTAATTTTAATCAATTTCATACAAAACTTTGACGTATAACATTCGTAGACGGTATTAACAAAAGAAATATTTTATATATGGAAAAATAGTTAAGAAAATCAAGATTACGCATCTCAAATAACATTTGCAATTTATAACCTAATTACGAAGATATAAAATAAAATGTGATAAAATCAGGAATGATGCTCCCGAGCGCCATCTAGTTGCCTGTGAACGTCTCTGCAACCCCCTTAAGGGTATATTTTCGTTTGTGACGTCATCACTTGCTGTCAATTTTCAATAAAAAATGTTGATAATGTTTTGTAAGTTTTCCGTGACCTTTTGTTTGAGCTCCCACCATCGATAAGAAAAGTGTTAAGTATTTTTTGAAATTTGGTTGAGTGAAGAATACCTAGTTAGTAGGTAATAATTTTTTTTCACACAATAAGAAATTCATTACATAACTAAAATATTTTAAATTAACCAAAGTGGGAAGTTTCGGTAAATTTAAAGTGAAACCTACATGCATACCACTTTTTTCAAACTAAATACGATCATCACTGAGGGCAAAAAAATTTACTATAGAGATACAAAAATTATGCTTTCACAATATGTGGAGTAGAGTATCGGAATATGCCTTCAATTTATTTTATAAGTACCTACAGATTGTTTTTAAATATTTCAAATTACACATGTGATATTTTCTAATTTTGAACATAATGAAAAAAAAATTACCGACATTTTCGTCAATTCGGTAGGTAGGTATGTCAAGTTTGTTTTGGAGGGCTGAATCGAAAACCATTTCGAGACAATTGTCTCATAAACAATATTTTATTTGTCAGAGAATTTAAAATGAAAGGATTACTCACAGGAGTGCGATTTTTGAATCTCATTCGGTGAGCTCAGTAGTTGTAAATGTCTAAATTACTATGGAGATGTACATCTTTCTACTGCTGATTTGACTCTCAAAATCATGCTTCAGGAGTGCGATTTTTTAAAGTAAAATCAGCAGTAGAAAGATGCGTATCTCCGTAGTAATTTTGACATTTACAACTGCTGAGCTCACCGAATGAGATTCAAAAATCGCACTCCAGATATTTTAAATAAAAATACCTAACGTCGTTTTTCGGTTCAACGAAAGACGTTGGACCTGTTAACTCCTTGGTAAACTAAATATCAACTTAAAATAACTGGCCATTCAGTAAAAATATATTCAATGTGTCTGAATTTGACATTTCATGTTGCCGTTTCTGTTTCCAACATGGAGTTAGAAAGAGAAGGCAGGTAATTTTTATTTTTAAATTAAATTTTTAAACAACAACGTGAATAATGTGGAGTTCGAATGATTTTTTCGCGCGGACGTTTGCCATTTACAGAATAAAGTAAAAATTAAATTTGTATTGATAAACTCCATGAATTGCAAAAAAATTAAATTAGTTTCTAATAATAATTTCAATCCGTAAAAATAAAAATAAAGACAACAAAAATCTTGACATAAGTACCGAATTGTCTGAATATCAATATTTTCTGTGTTAGAGACTTTATAAAATGAAAGAATTACAAATATTTTTTTAAACTAGGTACCTAAGGTCGTTTTCGACCAGGAGTGCGATTTTTGAATCTCATTCGGTGAGCTCAGCAGTTGAAAATGTCAAAATTACTATGGAGATATGTATCTTTCTACTGCTGATTTGACTTTCAAAAATCGCACTCCTAAAGTATAATTATTGAAAGTCAAATTGAAAGTCAAATCAGCAGTAGAAAGATGCGTATCTCCATAGTAATTTTGACATTTTCAACTGCTGAGCTCACCGAATGAGATTCAAAAATTGCTCTCCTGGAGTGCTCATCTTTCTACTGCTGATTTGACTTTCAAAAATTGCACTCACTGCACCGCAGTAGAAAGTTGCGTATCTCCATAGTAATTTTGACATTATGGCATTTGAAAATGCCATAATTACTATGAAGATATGCATCTTTCTACTGCTGATTTTACTTTCAATTTGACTTTCAAAAATTATGCTTTAGGAGTGCGATTTTTGAAAGTCAAATCAGCAGTAGAAAGATACATATCTCCATAGTAATTTTGACATTTTCAATTGCTGACCTCAGTGAATAAGTTTCAAAAATAGCAGGACTCTATTAAAAAAACGCGACAATGACAGGTGACAGGCGACAATTCGACATTTTACTGTTCAATAAAAATTTACATTGACAAAATTGACAAATTTGACGGATTGTCGCGTCAATTTGACATATTTCTGTTCAATAAACATTTTCTCCTGACAGGCGACATGTGACAATTTGTAGTGCAAAACTTGACATGTTTGTTTTATTAAACAATAAATTGTCGCGACTAGTGTTGACAAATTTGTAGAATTGTCATAAAATCGCGACAAGAGACTATGGTCTATGTAAAAGTTTTAAGAATTTTATATTATGTTAAGTAAAACGATGTTATTTCTTTTGGTTATGAAAATTGTGTGCTTGCCTTGTGCTTGCAAGTCTGTTTTACTTAGTGTATCATAAGTACCTACTATTATTGGAGTGGAAGCTTTTTAATACAATAATAAAAAAAATAGAAATAAATGCGTCTTACTTAAAATGTTTTTGATAATAAAGTTTTTTTTTAACTAAATATCCAGTTTCCAAGACAGTGAGACTAAAAAGTTCTCGTTGAGTGATGATAAGTGAGACCAAACACTGTGTTTTCTTACAGTGAGTTGTTTTCCTAAAAAGATACGAATTTTAGTTAGATAGCTTCGAAGTTGAATAAATTGTTTTGACTGATTTTTAATCTCAAGAATAATGTAACGCTACTAAGTAATTTAAATCCATTGGAAACATCATAATGTAATGTACTCCACATTATTTATTTTTAATTCTATCCTTGCACTCTTTAATAATCATCGAGATAATTAATGTCAAAAATTGACAGTAAAATTGTCAATCACCACGACAAATTTGTCGATCCCCACCACGAAAAATATGTCAACTACTTATTTTTGAGACTGACAATTGTCAAGTTTTATTAAACACGGTCGACAAGTGTGAAAATTTTACCATGACAATTATGTCGCTGTCTGACTTATTTATCGCCTTTATTGAACAGCACTTGTCGCGCGCGACAATGCGTCAATTATGTCGACGAGCAGACTTAATTGACAAATAAGTCGACTTGTCACGCTTATTGAACAGGAACTGGGTTCACGTAGGCCGTGGGTTGGATTCGCACGGGGGACATTAGTGACATGTCACTTTGTGAGTTTTTCCCCAGTTGGTTAGGAAATTACAGGCTGAATCACCTTTGACGATTGTCATCTGCAAAGAAAGATGATTCCATGCTTCGGATGGCATATTAAGTCGTTTGTCCCGGTTACTATCTTTGGTGGTAGTCGTTACATAAAAACCACGCCCCGTAAGGCGGTCTGAAAAAAACTCTGATACCAGGGGCTTGCTGCCCACACGATAAGAAGAAGGTATTTAATAAAACAAATATGTCAAGTTTTTCAAGACAAATTGTCACATGTCACCCGTCAGGAGAAAAAGTGTATTGAACAGAAATAATAGGTCAAATTGTTTTTAAGAAATAACTAGTAATTTTTTAAAATTTTCCACCATGACATTTTGACGATTGTCATCTGTAATTGTCACGTTTATTAAACAGGGCCCTGCAATCTCCTCGGTAAACTTGAAATCAACATAAAATAAATGGCATAAAATAAAAAAATTTCAGTCGGTCAGAATTTGACATTTTATGTTGCTGTTTCTGTTTCCAGTTCCAGCATAGGGTTTTCCGGTATAAAAAGAAGGAAGGTGTCCTTTTTAGATAAGCTAAGGTTTTTCTACATGGAGTTTTAATGATTTTCTTGTGACCACTTTTGTATTTAGAGATTACAGATCAAAATCATTTAAAAATGTATTTGTGTATTGATAAACCAGCTAGCTTTTACGGCTCAAAAGATACAGCTTTCATTGCAACAATAAACTATCTTTCATTTATATACTTTTAACTATCTCCTATAATATGAAATGGTTGCGAAAAAATCTCGAGAGAAATATATCTCAAGACATAATCATATATTATATGCGCTCAGAGCATGCTCAAAGTCAATAAAAACAGAGCGTACGAGACGCGGGCGCGCGTCCGACTCGCTCTTGGCCGGTTTGGTCAAAGTGAATTTACGCTATTGTATGGTGCTAAGGGACGCTTCGTAAGGCTCCGTGCGTGAGTCCGACTCACATTTGGCCGGTTTTCATTAAATATATAATTATATGCTTTAGTAGTTTTTACTAAATAAAATTGTAGAAATATAGATTTTTCTCAAACATGCTTGGAAATTTTAGCATTATTTTGACAACCTTCTTCGAGATATATCGAAATTGCTGTACTAAGCGAACAATTGTATGAAAATCCATATCTTTCGTGGTTTAGCGGCCAAATAAATTACATAGTAAACTATATTTAAATTACATAGTATATCTGTCGTGTTAATCTTTTACTCCGAAACATGGCAACCAAGTAAATTTCGAACTGGTTTGCAAATAGACAGCTTTATAATGAAAAAAAAAACGAATGGACACTTTAACCACAGATTAATAATTAGTTAATAGCTTCAACGAAGGAAAAAATATTTTTGTTCGTCATTGATTTTGAAAAGTTGATTGATTTTAATTTCCGCGCATTATTTGAGAAAAGCACTATACAAGCCTTGGCCACAACTAGGCATTGATGAACTTACGTATATGTGCCAAGGCTTCGCCTCGGCCCACATTTACACGTTCGTCCATCAATGCCTCTTTTGCTGGCCGCTGCAGTAATGTAGGTACTATTAAGACTAGTGAAGAAAAATTTGCCGTGGAATTTCAATATTCCCATTGTTTTGATGTCATTCGAAAGCAATTTAAGTCTGTGATTGGGTCATGATTGCAAACATGGCGTAGATGTACATTGAAGATATTTATAAAAATGTTAATTGGGGGCGTTTGGGATAGGCACGTAATGGAATACATTGAGACCATTTTTAGAATTTTTGTCTGTTTGTTTGTGCACACGTTATTATAAACCAACTGAACAGATTTGGATTTCACGAAAGCATAGGGCTCAGTTTGGATTAAAATTCACGCTATATTGTTCAATCAAAAGTTGTGAGTAGGTATTAAAGGGGATATAATTTGGAGCGCGCTCCTTACAAACGTACTATGGCGATAATGTCAATACTAACCAATTACAAGCATAGAGATTTGTTTCTAGATTGTTTCTGCAAAAATTCATTGACTTTAATTGGTTAGTATTGAAAATATCACCATAGTACGTTTGTATGGAGCGCGCTCCATTCGCGAAAGCCGCTATTAAATAAATATTTTCTATTCAATTATTCATTGAAATTGGTAGGAAGTAAGTTTTTAGTTGTTTTGATATTATTTGCAGTGATTTAATTTCAGAAGTAAATAAAAATTGCATGATTTTCTTATCAAGAATTTTATACCACGTAGGTAATTTAATCTTCTTGCTTAGAATTTATTTGAAACTGTGCGCGACTGTATTGGTAATTGTATATTGAAAAGCCGACCAAAGAGAATGGTAATAGATTTGGTATACTCTACTGTCATAATTGAAGTCATTTCAATTTGATTGAACAATATGACAAAAATTATCCTAGAATTCGTTAATTTTTTTTGGAATAAACTATAATTTTAGCTTTAGAAAAACACAAATAATGAATTATTCCATTCAATTACCTTTGAGTTTCAGTCATCCACAGACGGATCGAGAAAAAAATTGTCGCAAATTATTTTCAAAACATTTGACGCGGACGTGCTCCAGTAACGGCATTTCGCCGTACAATGAAAAAATTCAGAAACAAGGATAGTTTTGCAGTTGTCACAGAATGTCAAAAGATTGAATTTGTTCGCCATTTTGTATGGTAATCACAATGTTTGATTTTAACTTACATGTTTTCAAAAATATTCGTGTTTCAGACTAGTATTTAAAAAAAAACGATTCATTATGTTTTTTAAATTTATATAAACTTTCTTTTTACGTAAAATGTAAATTCAACCGTGTAACGTAACCCTTCTAAAAATGTTCCTAAAGTAACCCTATTTTTAGCAATATTTCGACGAACAGTGTCCGGATTTTATGCGATTACTAAAATAAATTATATGAAACATACAAAAAAACGATTCATTACATTTTTAAGTAAAGGCAGTTCTTTCATAATAAATATTAAAACACTGGGTATGCAATAGCATATCACTGAAAACAATGTTCCGAAAAGTAGGGGTTTTAGAAAATATACCCTTAAGAGGAAAAAAAATGAAAATTTCCCATGTATGCAAAACGAAAATACCTAATGGTCTTGGAACGTAAGGATGAGGTTACAGAGTGTAAGATCACTATTGAAGGAGAAAGAATGGAACAAGTGAATGAGTTTGTGTATTTGGGAACTATGTTTACGAGAGATGGAAAGTGTGAGGGGGATGTGGAGGCGGGAAATCAGGTAAATGGTTCCCTGCACGCCGTAGTGAGTAGCCGATTTGTGTCAAAAAGGGCACGTCTGGCTATTCACAATGGCGTGTTGGTGCCTACCCTTATGCACGGGAGTGAATGTTGGGTGTGGAGCAAAAGGAATGAAAGTCGAGTGAATGCAGTGGAAATGCGCTCTTTACGAAGTATGAGTGGTGTTACAGTGACCGACCGAATCAAGAACAGTGTGATAAGAGATCGGTGTAAGTTGAAGGATGATGTGGTAACCAGGATTGAAAGAGGTATGCTTCGGTGGTTCGGTCACGTACAGAGGATGAATGAGAGTAGACTCACTAGGGAGATTTATCGATCCAATATCAGTGGAACAGTCGAGAGAGGGCGTCCGAGGAGAACTTACCACGACCAAATAAATGGTCTTCTCCAAAAAGGACAAGTGCGTAGCACCCTCAACCGACGGAAGTGCATGAAGAGATGTATGAATGTGGATGAGGCGAGAAAAGTATGTCAGAATCGTAGTGTGTGGCGAGCCGTAGTCTCTGCCTACCCCTGTGGGATAGTGGCGTGAGTATATGTATGTATCCTTATATAGAGTCTGTGATTATATAATGTAACTAATCAGACATGCTGTCGCTGTGATCGAAATATGAGTAATAGTCATCATTAATGGTAAACCTCATTAAATAAAACGAAGCCAATGAATCTTTTGACCACAAAATATAGCACAGCTTAATTGTTAAACCAATCAAGTTAATAAATATTCCTGTGGAATATTGCATCTTTGATTTTTATATCAAAAAAATCTTGAGGTCCAGGTTTGAATCCGCATGGATGACATGCCAAGAACCAATATGTTTTTTTTAACTTAAGTAGGAACGTTATACTGATTGATCTGGAACGGTATAATATCGCGAGGAAACCTGCATACGCTGAAGAAGAAATTCCGATGCGTATGTTAAGAGAATATTATTCCGAGAGCGAAAATGCGCGCTGCATACAAACGTACTATGGTGATATTTTCAATACTAACTAATTAAAGTCAATGAAATTTTGCAGAAACAATCTAGAAACAAATTCCTATGCTTCTATAGAGTCAGATTTTCGTTAAAATATACAGTTTCAATGCTAGGATTAATTTAAGATTTGTATGGAAATCTTTGAGGCATTGTAACATGAAAACTATACATTTTAAGGAAAACCTGACTCCATACAAGCATCGAAATTTGTTTCTAGATTCTTCTTCTTCTTCGGGTTCCTCTCCATTACTGGAGGTTGGCAGTCAGCTCTGCATATCCCTGTCTATCTCTCGCCAAACGAAACAGCTCTTCGACGCTGGCGATGTCTGTCCACTCTTTCAGAGTGGCCTACCGACGCTTCTTTTGCCCTCTACTTTGCCCATTATTATAGTCTGGAGCAGTTGGTATCGCTCATTCCTCAAGATATGACCAAGGTAGGCGACTTTCCTCCTTTTAATGGTTAGAAGCAACTCTCGGGACTTCCGGACACGTCGTATAACTTCCACATTGGTGACTCGTTTCTAGATTGTTTCTGCATAATTTAAATGACTTTAATTGGTTAGTATTGAAAATATCACCATAGTACGTTTGTATGGAGCGCGCTCCGAATAATATACCCTTAAGTCTACCGTGGTGGACTGAAGCCCATACACCCTCCCTTAGGGTAGGCCTATGTCCTGCAGTGGGACTTATATAGGCTGTGATGATGAACTACAAAAGTGGGTATTTTTTTTTTGTCTTTGCCAAGTGGGTATTAAAAAAATATAAATCTGTACCTAACCCGATAAAATTTAAGGCCTCCGCACATTGCAGCGATTTTATCGAGCGATATTATCGACACCGACTTCGCGACACCTTACACACTGCAGCGAATCCGCGATTCGCTGGGTGCGACTCGATGACACGTCGCGAAGTCGCAGCGATAATATCGCGGCAGTGTGTAGGATCGCACGCGAACCCATACAAATTGTACTGGAAATAAATATCGCAAAGTCGCAGCGATAATATCGCTTGATAAAATCGCTGTAATGTGCGGAGGCCTTTAAAATCAGCAATTAGTACAAAGTGACATTCATGTTTTTTTGGAATAATGAATAATTAATTGTAAATTGTTACAATACGATTGAAGGCAGCATTGGAGGCTCTACCATCTTTTATAGGATTTAATGTAAAGAGTCAAGTTTAAAGACTTGGCCGTTTCGCGAAACTTTGCAAAGAAACTTTTTTTGATTTGCTCTTGACCTCAATCCAGTCCTGAGGACAGAGATGGGGTTTCGCGAAACGGCCAAGCCGTTTCGCGAAACTTTGCGAAGAAACTTTTTTTGATTTGCTCTTGACCTCAATCCAATCCTGAGGACAGAGATGGGGTCGAAGATGTAGCGAGCTTACCCAGAAGAAGCCTATTCACTCTTACTTTAAAGTTATTCGGATTGTAAGCGCTCGGAAATACTGACGCAGGCAGGGCACTCCACTCCTTGGCTGTGCGCATTATAAAAGAATCGTGCAACTTGGCTTCGATAGCAGATTTTTGTGCATTATGCTATGCTATAAATGATGAGTAATCAATATTCTCTTAATTTGTTTCAATGACAGCTGCATTCTTTTAACATCCTGGTCCATCATCTTTAATTTACCTTTTTAGATAACTATCAAGATATTAAAGTCAATTAAGGTATCTTTAAACCATTTTTAACAAAAATTCAGATTGTAGAACCATCAAGAAAAAGTGATAAAAGATCAAAAGTAGATTAAAGATGAACAAGATAAAATAACTATTAACTGTTTTGTATATAAATTGTTGAACAAAATAATCGAATTAAGTTATTGTTTGTTTGCTGTAGTGTCAAAATGAAAGTGTTAGCGGTAAGTTTTTTTTTACAATAAAATAAAACAGATTCGCTTTGCAAGTTTGGCCATGAGCGATTGTAGATATACTAAGATCCGACCGTAAAATTGTGCACCTATTTGTTCGGTGAACGAAATATTGTGATTTAAGCGAAAGGTTACACAGGGGTTCAAAGAACCAAAGACCCGTAAAGATACAGGGTCCTTCTTAATATGCTGACACTTCTTTAAGAGAAAGTCTGATAGTTGATCAGACTGTCAAACTGAACAACTTTCTCTGTGGGACCAACATCGAAATCGCGAAAAAAAAACATCTGTCCCATAGATTTGGCTTGTGTAGGTTTGCAGTTTTGTATGGAACAGCTGACTTTTTTTCGCGATTTCGATGTTGGTGTCATAGAGAAAGTTGATCAGATTGGTGGTCTGATCATCCCCCTAAAAAGTGTCAGCATATTAAGGAGGACCCTATAGAGCAGGGTTTCCCAACCTTTTTTGCGTCACGCCTCCCCTGTAAGTAATATTTTCATGCCGCCCCCCGCTATACGACAAGCACGGATAAAACGGTGTTATTTGAGACCTGCTGAGCCAGAACATGTCGGTAACAACGAACGTATGGGTGAATTAGTAACAGAATGGATGAGTGAATTAATAGAATGAATTAATAAGTGGAATTTACGTGGTTAACTGGATTTTTCTTTTTAAAATGCAAATGCATTGCGCCCCCCCTACAATATCGATACGCCCCCCAAAGGAGGCGCGCTCCACTAGTTGGGAAGTCCTGCTATAGAGTATAGATATAAATATTATCAAAAATCATAATAGTACCCAGCGGCGTTGTATGAACCCCTGTGTAACAATTCACTTAATTTACATTTCGTTCCCCAAACAGATAGGTGCATAATTTTACGGTCAGTTCTTAGTATCTATATTGTGTGTCGTTAGCGATCTAGCTTACCACGAGGTTCCACTATCTTGTTTTATAAGTAGATAATCATTTGAATTACGATAACTTGCAACCAAAGGGTAGGTAGCTACGCTTCGAGATACGGATTGCAATTGTGTACCTACACAAACTCAAAATAATTTCTTGATGATTTGATGATGATGTTATAATTTGTTTCAGATATCATTGACGCTGCTTTTATTTCAGCTGAGGAATATTTCACCTCACGCAATTCCCAGAATAGAGGTAAATTATGTTTCAATCTTCTTCTTCTTCTTATCGAGCGGGCTGCAAAGCCCTGGTGTCAGAGTTTATTCAAACCGCCTTACGGCCTCTGACGTGGTTTTTATGTAACGACTACTACCACCAGTGATAGTAGCCGGGACCAACAGCTTAACGTGCCATCCGAAGCACGGAATCATCTTTCTTTTCAGACAATCAGGTGACTCAGCCTGCAATGTCCTAACCAACTGGGGAAAAACGCACAAAGTGACATTTCACTAGGTGCCCCCCGTGGGAATCGAACCCACGACCTCCGTGTCAAGAGCCCAATGCTCTAACCATTAGACCACGGAGGCAATTGTATATATGTTTCAATGTAATCTAGTCATATAACAAAATTATTATTTTCGAGTCAATTTCGGACCCCGTGGCATAGTGTAAGTGTTACGACACGAACCGAACGTTTGGCGCCAAGCATGTATCGCCATAGGTGGGATTTATCCCCCCCCCCCCCCCCAACCCCCCCCCCCCCTCGAAATCCGAAAATAAACATCGAAAGTTCGAGATTAGGTACCATGATATTACCTAACAATCGAATAATCATGTTGCAGCCATCAAATGCATCAGTAATATACGAAGTACAGGAAAATAATGCCACCACTCTACGTCTCATCAACCCGAAGCCAGAGGAACCAGTTCTGAGAGAGATAGTCTACTACCACGTTATTGAGAGAGCCTATGGGAGCAGCGGAAATCAGGTTGGTAGCATTTCACAATTTCTAACGCTCCATCATAAAACCATGGTTGACATAGCACAAGAGTTCATCTGAAAGTGGCAATGCATAAGTCAGAACTGACGACCGATGGAGGAAATGGGGTGTGGCGGATGCAGAATGTATTTCTGGGATGAGCCGAGGGTCAATTTCGTCGAGCGATTTCCATATCTAATAAGCTAATCTGATTAAATACCAGACTTCAACACTTTGAACCAATGGGACCTTTATTTTCTTCACCCTTCAAAAACACGGTAAATGAGGGAGAAAATACCGTTCAACGGAATAAAGCTGTGATCTCCCGGTTTTGCATAACCATCTCCAAGGAGGCACATGCCTTTAGCCGCTAAGACATCGCAGTCACACATGATGTGTTCCATGGTTTCCTCTTCCTCTTCGCACGCTCGGCAGCTGGGGCCTAGGGTGAGCTTCGTCTTGTGCATCATCGTTCCCGGTGAGGGCTCCGACGATGGCATGAGTCATGCTCCTGCTGTTGTTCAGTATGATAAATAAATAAATAAATAAGTATGAACTTTGGGATTCAGTCCCTTGCTTGTTAGCTTAAAAAGACTCTCACAGAAAGTTGACCACTAATTTGCCTCCAATCTCTCTTTGTTTCTTACCACAACAATTTTTACAGGATGGCAAAACAATTTCCAACGAAGAACCAGACTTTGATGACACTAGACGTCCATTCACAAACGGCCACGGCTTCCCATTACCTGATGAAAACAAAGAAGCTAATATTGAAGAAGAGAAAGAAACAAATGAAGAACCAAATCTTATAGAAGAAGAATTGATAGACGTACCTGAAGGAGACAATTCAGATCCAAATGATTTAGTACCTGAACCTGATCAAATAACAGAAGATGAAGTGAATGATAATAATGCTGAGGTTGAAATGGAACAATATGAACCAGAGGGGGTTGCTTTCTATGAAATTGTAGACGGTGAAGAAGTACCTGTATATTATTATTATGAAGAGGTAATTAAGTCTGACTATTTATTGGTTAAGGGTGCGACGCTTGTTGGCGTTCTCACAGAATAAATACTAAATAGGTATTATACATAATTTTCGCTGCCATACAATGCGTAGGTAACTAACTACTAAATTTGACAAAACTTACCTATGAAATTACGTAATTTATGCGATCCAAATGTATGCCATGCGGGAAATGTATGAGTATTCTCCACGGCTTCACGTCGCGTAAGTAGACAAACATTTTAAAGGCGAAGTGGAGCTTTGTTTTTAGAAACAATCACCGAAGTTAAGCAACGCCCGATTTGAGCTAGTTTTTTCAAGGATCACCTGAAAATCGTTTCTTCTCATTTATTGTTACAGGTGCCCGAAGATGCACAAAGAACTAAAGAAACAGCTGTGCAAGAAACACCAGAGGTAATAGCGAACAATAATGATACTGAAAACACAAAAGCAGACGAGGTAACGTTTTTTATATATTGTAAAGAATACTGAGTTTACAGAAACGAAGATCTCTAATGAACACTTAAAATATTTTTAGGGGTGGAAATCGAGACTTTTGTTGTTAGTTTAATTATTTACCTTTTGAAATCATGCTGAGAATGTAGATTATGCTCTTCTCCAAAAAGAATTAAGTTCTAAGCACCCTCAACTGACGAAAGTGCATAAATACCAATTTCCCTTTTTCAATTTCTCTAGTTAATCAATAAATCAAACTATTAAAATAACATAAAGACAAACTTTTTGAATTCATTTTTTGAGATTCTACCATCGCTGCACCGCATCGGAATTTGGAAGCCTAGGTGTTATTGTAGAGAAAGTGCGGCCAGAAATTGTAAATTACAACTTTTAAAACAATATGCGTCAGCTTTTAAACAAAACAAGTGTCTATCAGATAAACTTACCAATTAATTACAGATGCCTAAAGACAAGACAGAAGAAAAAGCCAATATTAAAGACACTGATGGTGATAATGTTGAAATTCCATCGGATGAGGTTAGTCAAATATGTCTTTTCGAAATCATTCTACTAAACGCAGATTCATCATATCAGCCGATAAACGTCCACTGCTGGACATAGACCTCCCCAAAAATGTGGGGATTTGCCATAATCGCCACGCTTGGCAGGCGGGTTGGCGATCACAGTTGGATTGAATGTGTGTACTCAGAGGATGCTGCTGCCCATCTTCCGGTAGATCCCTTAGTCGCCTTTTACGACACCCACGGGAGGAAATGGGATGGTGCACTCTTAGCCAACACCACACGGACAAAACGCAGATTAAGTGGTGAAAATTCACAGGGTTTCTTCTATCCATTTTACTTTACAATGTGTTGGCTCAGTGATGAAAAGTGAAAATTTGAATTTTGAAGAAGTATACCAGGCTTATGATAAGAATGATCAATTACGACTAATTATTGATTTTTGGTCAGGTCACGGTAGCAACCGATCCTGTGGTCGCAGTTGAAGATGCCATAAAAGAAGTGAGTAGTGAAGTCACTATAGGGACTATAGTACCTAGTACCTATAGGCAATACCACGAGACATGGGGAAGAGAGTCATTGGCAGCGAGAGCACGACAATCAATCACTCATACTGTAATGCATTGGAAAGATTAGCCAGTCAGCAATGGTCGTGCGTGTCGAGCTTGACTGCCCAGTTTGCGATCTCTCGATTTGGAGAATGATGACTAATTATTTATTTTTGGTCAGGTCACGGAAGCATCTGATCCTGTGGTCCCAGTTGACGATGTCATAATTGAAGTGAGTAATAAAGTCACCATAGGCTGTTATGAAACGAGGCGAAGACTCATTGACAGCGTGCGCATGACAATCATTAATACTGTAATGTAGTGTTGTAGTGTAAAGATTAACCAATCGGCAATGGTCGTGTCGAACTTAACTGCCCAGTCGAACTTAGGCGATTTCTCGATTTTATCAATGATGCTGACAAATTATTTATTTTTGATCAGGTCACGGAAGCTACGGATCCTGTGGTCCCAGTTGACGATGTCATAATTGAAGTGAGTAGAATAGTAAAGTCACTATAGCCTTTGCCAGTAAAACGTGGCAAAGAAGGTCAGTGGCAGCAAGTATTGAGAGCGTCGGTGGTGCGTTGCGCAGAGGTATGGAAGCTCAATCTTGAGGTCCGGGGTTCGTATCCATCCGCACGGATCACAAGCCATGTACTAATGAGTTTTTCTTATTTACGTAATACCGACCGAAGGAAACCTGCATACGCTGAAGAAGAAATTGCGAAGCGTATTAAGTCTAGCAATCCGCATTGTACACGCGTGGTGGACTAACGCCCATACACCCACCCTTAGGGTAGGCCTGTGCCCTGCTGTGTGACGCTGATAATGATTATTCAGAGTCAACACATCAGTAACCGGCTACTGTACACCTGTATAGCTTCTGAAATTGATATTGTATTTAATATTTTCAGAAAACAAAAGCAAGGAACCAACTCTTCGAGAACTTAAAGGAGAAATATGAGCAGAAGCTTAAACATAATGTAAGCAGCATATCATTTTAATATTTTTTTAATAAAAAAATATTTATTATTCGTAACACAAAGTTGTAACTGAAATCTCAAAACAAAAACATGTACGCACGGCGACAGATCAACCTACCCATAGTTATGTCTATGAACATAGAGTTCAACTATGGGTAAGTTGATCTGTCGCCGTGTGTACAAATAGGCCTTAAATAACTACATAAGTAATTTATATGTGAATTGATTATGTTATTTCGTTCCAGGAAAAAGCATCAACCAGAAGAAAAAGAAATGTTAAGGTAAGATATGGGTAAGAACGTGAATATGAATAAGACCGCGGTGAACCAATCCTTAAGAACGTTCGCGTAATATAATTATGTTTTTATTTATCTCGTTCACACATCTGAAAGCGAAGCAAAGCGAAACAATGTGAGACATGCATTTAATTTAATTTACCTCTTCGTTGAAATCTCTTTTCGTGTAGTCTAGCTCAAACAAAATCCGGATATAACAATAGTAGATTACACACCGAGGGCAGGAAAGTAAGAACGGTTTCAGATCTCATGTAATTGTTGACCGAGGCGAAGCCGAGGTTAACAAACGCTTTCTTATTTAATGCCCTAGGTTAGTATACTATTTTTCTCCTCGACGGAGGTGGAAAGCGGCAACTTCGTTTAGCGCAGCGGGACGAAAATTTACGCTTTCCGTCCGGAAGGAAGCAAAAACCTAAACGTATTATTTCTATAACTGAAGATAATAATGTGGTAGGTATTTTAATTTTGTAAGTATGAAGCAAGATATGTGTTAACCTTATTAAGTAACTATTACAGATACCAGAAGCACCAATGCTATCTGAGCTCAACTACGACATATTTCCAGAGTACATTCGTAAGATAATATCTACTGAAAAACCGGTAAGTCTTATGATCAGACCTACGAGCATATACCCCTATAGAGACGTAATACATGCGAATTTAAAAGAAAACAATTCTGTCAACTAGCTGCGGTGCGGGGGGGACGGAAATGCTCCGAAGTACTACGAAGTCTATTCGAAACAATGGCGGAAAACAAAGGCGTTGCGAAATATATAAGTGACAAGTCACTGATGAGTTGACAGAGTTGGGTCGCCTTATATTACGTCTCTATAGGGGTATGTACTCGTAGGATCAGACCATCAAACTAAACTTTCTCTACAAGAGTAACATCGAAATCGCAAATTCAGATTAGTTATTTCATACAAAGCTTCAATACTTGACCCAAATGCACACTTATGTACAAAAAACATTCAAAAGATTCGATACGAACGATATGTTTTAAGAAACTAGAGTCAACATCATACTGGGCTAGAATTAGGAGGGTCCAACTACTTTTAAGAGGCTTGATTGATCCCTGCAGTGAATCGTAGACAGAAAATGACAGTAGGATCTGATACTTTTATAATTACTTTAGTAAATAATAAATATCTTGGACAGTGTCACACAAATTATCTAGTCATATTTAAAGTTCCAGATTCTAGCCTGGACTTGTATTATGATAACTAGACAACGATATAGAATACATATATAGATACAAACATCCATGACTCGGGTACAAATATTCATATTTGTCATACAAATATTTGTCCCTTACGGGATTCGAACCCGCGACCCCCGGCACAGCAGGCAGGTTCACTACAGACTGTGCTGTCGGGCCATCTGAATAAGAATGACAAAAATACACTAATTGTTTCTCCTTAAGTGATAGGAGAATCATCATCTCCTATAACACTGCTTAAATCATCTGCAATAGTCTGCAATAGATATCTTTGATAATGATGATGACTTTTTTCGCAGCCAACAAAAACTGTAAAATTACTTGACTTCAAACTAGAAAAGTTCAATGACGATGAAGAAGATTTGAAAGAACAGATGGAGAACAAAATCGAAGCAATCTTGGATAACTTAAAGCCTCTAGAAGCAGAAGTTAATGGCAGTGAAGAAAAAGCGACAAGAACTTATGGTATGAATCTAACTGGAGATCACGGTTATGTTTGGAATGTAAGTATTCATATTCATATTCAATTGGTTGCTTTCATGGGTACATAGGTTCTTATAACGTAAAGTAGTTCCAAGCATGAAACCCGGTTGGGCACTACAACATTTATCTGCTAACAATTTTATTTACAGGAAAAAATGATTGATTTATACTTCAAATCTCTTACTAAAAACATAGTGAAGATTTTTTTTTTACATCTATGAACGTGTTATAGTTTGATTCTTTTACAAGAATAAGAATAACATAGCAATGACAGTAAAAATAAAATCATTCCATAAAGTTAATTAGATACCCATGTCCGAAGAATCTTATTAAACCGTCAATAATTCGCAATATGTTAGGATACAGTGAAAAGTGAAACTTGATTAGAAGAGAAATTGTACAAAGGATTTTAAGTATTATAATAACAATCATTTACAGGATCTCTGGACCAATCCAGGAATATCTTACGATGTAGGACACATAGTTGATCATAAGGATAACGAAGATATAAATAAACCTGAGCCATCAGATTCCAATGAAGATATCTCCGAAATTCCTGACGAAACAGATTCTAACGAAGATGTATCACAGATAGACGAAAATCTTGATATTTTCGTTAATATTGATAAAAGGAAGGATAAACCTGACAAAGAATTACCTAAAGATGATCAAAACATACCAGAAGTCTATGTAGATTTAGTAGAAGATAAAGAGGAATCTAAAGACATAGTTGATGATAAAATAAGTGAAAATAAAGATAAGGAAGTTGACCGAATCGATAAAGAACAAAAAGAAGAAAATAAAGTTGATGAAGCTGAAATTCCAGACGAAAAAGATGATATTGGTCATAAACCTGAGAAGGATGAGTCAAAAGAACCTAAAGAAGAAAACAAAGGAATAGACAAAAAACCAGATACTTTAGACGAACTAATGAAAAACGTAAGTAGATTTATTTATTAAATCGACTGCATAATTTTATTAATATCAATAATTAATTACCTACTAATAGCCAATTCAGAATACTATTTTATTATTACTAACACATGTTTTAATTTTAAGAAGGTCTTAACCTAAAATACAAAACATTAGGTATAATAAAAGATCCGATTTAATTACGCACACATTTACAGGAACAATTTTGGAAATGGTTAGCGGAGTGGACATCAACTTACATGGAATTATTAACTAAGGTGGGTAAGCACTATACCGTTAAAAGAAAAAATACAGATTACAATATATTTTACCTACATTTTATGTCATTTTTGTAAAACGACTAATCTTTTTAGAACCCTAAACTATAGTGAATAAAGCATTAATTACTTTTTCACAGCATATCAAGAAAATCGTTAAAGAAGAAGTCGACAATCATATGAACGCTTACATAGAAAGTCAAAAGGACGACAATCCTATGAAAAATAAGGAGGAGATATCTTTAGAATCAAAAAAAGAAGAGGTCGCAGAAATAAAGGAATCAATTGAAGAGCCAGTAATTAAAAATGATACTATTATAGTCGACGGAAGAGAAATTCCAATAACACACAATACAAACTTTGACCAAGAAGAACTGCTTAAGAAAAGAAAAGATAAAGAAAATAAACTACCAAGTTTACCAATTCCTACCGTCAATGACACTAAAGTTCCTGTTCCAGTAAATAATATTACAGTCCAAGAAAATAAAGCGCCAATTAGAATCACTGCTAAAACAATTTACGGAAATTCTGCTGGAAACGAAAAAGTTACCAATATATTTATATTTTATAACAACAAGGATTCTGAAAACATTATTTCTGATTTAAAACCAAATAACAACACTGTTAATAATACTTTTATATTCGGGCAAAACGATAACGCGACCAAAGAAGATAAAGTAATCGAAATTCCAAAAGTCGACGAAAAGATCGAAAACAATTTAGAAGAAATTGATAAAGTTTCTCCTTCCAGCAATAACGATCAAAACCAAGAACCAAGTTCCAAGGACCAGGAAGATACAAAAGTTAGCAATGAAGTCTCTGACGAAACGAAGGAGCCAGCAGCAGACAAAGATTTGACATTGGAAGAAAGTAAAAACGATGACAAAGAAATAAAGGAGGAGAAACCAATTGAACAAAATAAAGAGGATAATGAAATAGAAAACAAAGACGTAAATCAAGAACTCACTAAAGAACCAAACAAGGAAGAAAATCAACCAGTAATAGAAGATACTAAGGAACAAAGCAACGAGATAAACAAATTAGAAAGTAAAGAAGAAACGAAAGATGAAAATCAAGAAGAACACAAAGTGGAAACTAAAGAAGAACAAATAGAAAACAATGACGACACGAAAGAAGGAACAGAAAAAGTAGATAATAAAGAAGAGATGAAGGAACCAAACAAAGAAGAAAACAAAGAGGATATCATTGATAAAACCAAAGAAGATAGAGATGAAACCAAAGAGGAAACTAAAGTAGAAAATGATGATAAAGCCAAGGAAGAAACGAAAGACGAGAATAAACCAGACATAGAAGAAAGTAATGCAGATAATAAAGCAGAAAACACGGCTAACTGAGAAGCAGAAAGCGGACAAATAACTATTTAAAAAGTACCTACATTGTTCTGCTTTGAATTTGATTAAATAAAATTCGAAGGGCAATAAGTAACAAAATGACAGATTTTAAAGTACCTACCTAATAAATATACTTAAGGTAAAATAAATTATTGTCAAGAATAACGAACTAATAATACTACACTACTATGTAAATAAATAAATTATTATCTTGTAATAATTTACTAAGAAATTAAATATATCAATATATAGGGTCCTTCTTAATATGGGATGATCAGACCATCAAACTGAACAACTTTCTCTATGGAACCAACATCGAAATCGCGAAAAAAAAAAACAGCCCCTCCATACAAAACTGCAAACCTACTCGAGCCAAATGTATGGGACAGCAAATTTTTTTTTCGCGATTTCGATGTTGGTCCCATAGAGAAAGTTGTTCAGTTTGATCGTCGGATCATCCTCTTAAAAAAGTGTCAATATATTAAGTTGGACCCTGTTATACTAATATAATACATAATATTTTATAATTACATTAAAATACCTATATGTTGTATATGTTATGTACATACAAGATACTAATAATAAGAAATAAAACAACATAAATATAAAATTTAAAACTATTTTATTCTTTAAACCTAAATAACAAGTCCAGATGTATGGCACAATATTTTCAAATTTAAACAAAAATAGGAAGAATCCAACTTAACTAAGTAATTTAATTCGTTTCAGGCTTAAACTATAATAACTCTGATAAAATATGTTTAACAATTTCAATACATAACCAAAATCTGTTCTTTTTTCACAGTATTTGTGATGAAGAAATAGAATCTGTCATGTTTTACAATTGAAGATTATTGAATTACATATTTGAATGAAATGTTAATTGATATATCATTTTCTCCCCTCCGGACAGAAAGCATCAATTTTCAACGAAGTTGCCGCTTTCCACCTCTGTCGAGGAGAAAAATTGTATACTAACCTCGGGCAGTAAATAAGAAAGCCTCAGATCCCATGTTTGTTGAGTGTAATCTACTATAATATTAATTCAATAATCTTCAAACTAGATATTTTCACATCATCTAAAACTTCGTAAAATGTCGATCTGTTAAGGATTAATTTCATTTTTAATTTAGCCAAAGTTTATTTACTTGTGCTGTTGAATGTACATTAAATACATAGACGAATAAACCTAAAAGACACATATTAAGTACATTAATTTTTCTTCGTACGGCAAGATTCAGATCATTGAAGTCCAATATGTGTGGTAGAGCTCCAATTGGTTGGAAATATTTTATTGCATTCATTTATGATTGTTCAGAACTAACATTTTTAGGGTTCCGTACCCAAAGGGTGAAAACGGTACCCTATTACCTGTCTCTCCTACCTATTTAGGGCTGTAACTTTTGAACCGTAATAGCTAGACAAATGAAATTTTCACAGAATGTGCGTTATTATGGCCGATTCGCTAACAAATCATAAAAACGTCAAAAAGTAGTCGCTTTAGATATTTTTCTGAAAATGTTCGCCCTAAGGAATCAACTTAGTTGATTTATCTATAATGTTAAGAGATTATTAAACATTTTTATCAGTAATTTTTTTAAAAAATCATTTAAAATACCTATAGGTGGCAGTTAGAGGAAGCTATGAAGCTTATTTATATTAAAAAGCATTCGGTCACTTTTTGCATTAAACGCAGCGATCGAGATAAATGCAGTGTATGAAAAGTAGTATTTTTTTTTTGCGAATTTTTTATAGGTTTTTTGGGAATGTTATTCAGTATTGTGAGTACAGTCACACATTAAAGTAATGCAACTATCTTTCCCAACACCCTGTATATTTTGATGGCAAGTTGACCATTAAGAGGATAGACGAGTACAGTTTTCTCCATACAAACGTATTCCCCTGTTTTCTCCCTGGATAATAACACTAGAGCCTATGTCCCTATGTTTTGCTTTTTTGCATTAATTAATTACTGTAAGAACTTCGAAAATGTACCATTTTACCGCCCGTTTTCAGACATACAGTAAACAAATTTGACAAATATAAACAAAAAAAGCAAAACGTACGGACATAGCCAAAGTCTTTCTTATATTATTTTTGAAAGAATTATTAAAATCGGTTTAGTTTTGGAGGAGAAAACAGGGGAATACGAAATGCTGATTTCGACGATTTTTTGTATATCGAGTATTTTTGTATCGAGCTGCAGTTGTCTCTTTCGCATTCTAGTCGGTGGGGTGCATGGGTGGGGCGGATCGGACAAATATGAATACGGTTGGAAAAGTGACCTATTCTCCAAATTAGCATTTCAGCCCGCCAATCCTCTTAACTTGTGCCCGCGTAGTGGAGTATGGCCCACTACCTCTCATATCATAAGAGGTAGCCTTTACACGGCAATGGGATCCTGCCATAAAGGTATTATACTAGGAATAAAGGCACAAATGAAACCATTTTTGGGAATTGATCGGCACCTATCGGCAAGGAAAAAAAATAGAGTTCTGTGTATTTTTAGAATATGAATATTTGTACCCGAGTCATGGATGTTTGTATCTATATATGTATTCTATATCGTTTCTAGGTATCATAATACAAGTCCAGGCTAGATTCTGGAACTTTAAATGTGACTAGATAATTTGTGTGACAATGTCCAAGATATTTATTTATTTATTTATTAGGCACATTTATTTATTATTTTTGAATCTAACGTGAAATCGTTGATAATTTAATGGAATATTGTTAGTATATCACAGAAAATAATTTACGAGTTCACTTTAGACACAGAGGATTGTAAATCCTTTGTGCTTTAGATTCACAATTAATTCACAGAGTTCGAATATTTACCCTGCCGATAAGTTCCCAAAAACGGTTCTATTGCCGTCAAGTATCTCTGTCTATTATACAGTGGTGCCGTTAGGTACAGCTCGCTCTCTCAGCTGTCTGCTCTATTCCTAGTATAATACCTTTATGGATCCTGCAGCCGTAGCATGTCAGCTTGATACAGAGATATCGCGCCTTAGCTCCGACGTGCGACTGCGGGGCACCTGACCAGACCCTCTCCCATGTGGTAAACGAGTGCACTCTGCGCCGTTTCCCCGGTGGAATCGAAGAACTACACAGGCTAACCCCGGCAGCGGAAGACTGGCTGAAACACCTCGACCTCGAAATTTAACCCCCCCTCGGATCCAAGCAGGAAGACAAAAATGCCGTACGATATGATGATGATCGCGCCTTAGCTCTCTTTCTATTTACGCGCGACCGAACGAGATAAAATGCTTGATATAGCTTCGCGCATAGTCTGCAGACTAACTTACTTTTAAAGCAATGCACTTGCGTCCTTCGTTGAGTTTAACGTATAAAGTGACAGAACGATTTAAATAACTAGTTTAAATCTAACCTTTTCCCTATAATATTAAATAAACATTTTTATCAAATTATACAACATATTTTATATAAAAGAGTTTTCAATAGACTGGTAAAGGTACAAACAAATAATTTTAAGCACAATTTTGTATGAAATTTCTGTTTCTACAGGGTGTAACAAATAGCCTAGTAATATTTAAAGGGGTGGTTTTAAGTCAATCAAACTGATCAATTTTCACTATGGAACCAACACCGAGAATAAGTAAAAAAATCTGCTGTTTCATACAAAACTGCAGTAGCTACCTACTCGACTGGAATGTATGGGACAGCAGCATCGCATTTGAGGATTCTATTATACTTTACATACATACGTATTATCACACCTGTGCCCCATTGTAGTAGGCAGAGACAATTGACAATTTAACTTTTTAGTTGATATTTAGTATACGGTAGTTTTAGCAATATTTCTTACCACCCCGTACGACCTTTTAAGATAGAGAATTTATATATGATTAAGATAAAAAATATTTGCTTATACTTTTAGCAGCTTAACATTGGAATATACTCTAGCTAGACATTTATGCATAAAAAGAATTAAAAACTTTTTTCATGCGTGATTAAAACCTATAAATTATATTTATTATAGTTTTATGTAAGTATAATATTGTGATGTTTTAATTAATAACAATTATTATTAATTGATATTTTATTTTGAGAATAGTAAATGTCGAGACATTAGTTTTAAAGATTTTTTTTCTCTAAATAGTAAATAAATAAAGTTACAATTAAGTATAGAAAACGTTATGGAAATACATATTATTTGAACTTTTAAATAAACAAGTGCCGATTCATAAATAGATTTTTTTTCTAATTTCTAATTTATTTTTTATTGCTAATTTTCAAATAGGATACATAAATATGGATATTTTTACTTTTGTAAATATTTAAATAAAGATTGTTATGCAAGAAAAGAATTGTAAATAGAGTCTATACCATAACTGTTTTAATTTAGTTTTTCACTAAGTATTTTAATTTAAATAAATGTTTTTACCATATTTGTAATAAATAACTCATATCAAAGACATTGTATACAGTTAAGAACAAACACAAACATACGAAAAATACTACAAAAAGTATACATTTGTTGACAAAATACTTATAAAAATATATGTTTCTTATAAAAAATATATTTAATAAAATAAATTTACTTAAATTATTGAAAACATGCTTCGCTGTGTTCGAGACACTTAGACTGGGGCTGACTAAAAAGATTTTTTTAGTCAGTGTAGAAACTTTATCCACATATTCTACTCATCAAACTGAACAACTTTCACTGTGGAAAGGTTTAGAAATCGCGGAAAAGAAATACCAAAAAAGTGGTCCACCACCCACCGTCACATAACAATTTGGTATATTTTCACTGCCCTTATTTCATAGTGCTGACGTCATATTTTGCTGTGAGCGTCTTACTTATAGCAAATTATGACGTCACATGTAGCTGGAGAATATAATCTTCATAGAGAAAACATTACTTCACAATTGACTTCAATTGAATTCAATTTTCTAATCAAGTTGAAAACTAAAATCTTTTCAAATCAAAATATAATATTTTACTAAGTTTCCAAAAACAATTACTACAATAAACTGACGTCATAATTGTGCGTCTCTTTATGTATTATATCTGATTCGAAGGCTCAAACGTCGCGACATTTTCCTCTGTTAGGAAATGTCAAATCTGATAGACCACTTTCTTGGCCGACTGTTCCTACATAATGGGACAGATGTTTTTTTAGCGATTTCAAAGTTCACTCCATAGTGAAAGTTGTTCAGTTTGACCTATGACATTCTATACCCATGAACTCAACACGTCATACAATAACAGAAACAAAAAATGACACAAATGTCTATAATGTCACCATTGTATGCTTCAGTTGTTGATTGCCGCTGACATTCCAGTCTTTTCAAATAATTTTATTAAAATTAGTTTATTAACTAATGTCCTCGTTAACAGCGTGCCGATGCGAAGTCCTTGTGTATAGAATGTCATTGAATTTGACAATTAGAAGTCATGTTTAAAGTTTCCGCACTGACTAAATACTTATCCTGTAGACAAATTGTTATCTAGACTATAAATTTTAGCTAGAAACAAACTAGAAGTCCTACCTAAGTTCTATTTATCGCTGATCCTGAGTTCTGCGAGCTCCTTTTCCTCGTCCACTTCGTCTTCGTCGTCAGAACCGTGGATCGATGCTGCTGGGGTGGTGGCTCCTGTGGGGAAGGGAATAAGGGTTATATTGACTATTACCAGACGGTCTTCTTCTTATCGTGTGGGCAAGCCCTGCAGTGCGATTTTTGAAAATCATACGAGCGGTTCGGCAGTAGAAAATGTCAGAATTACTATGGAGATTATGCATCTTTCTACTGCCGAACCGTTCGTATGATTATCAAAAATCGCACTGCTGGAGAGCGATTTTTAAATCTCATTCAGTGAGCTCAGCAGTTGAAAATGTCTAAATTACGCATCTTTCTAATGCTGATTTGACTTTCAAAAATCGCACTCCTGAAGCATGATTTTTGAAAGTCAAATCAGCATTAGAAAGATGCGTATCTCCACAGTAATTTAGACATTTTCAACTGCTGAGCTCACCGAATGATATTCAAAAATCGCACTCCAGCATAGCTAGCATGCCGCAGTGATACAGCGCTATCACACCATCGCTCTCTTTCTATTTGCGTGCGAACGAACGAGATAAAAGACGTGATACAGCCGTATCACGTGTAGCATACTACGAGGGCTGGGCCCTGTTTAATAAACGCGACAAGTGACAATTGACAATGACAATTCAGAGTACATTGCTGAGGATGCTAGGACACACGAAGCACTCCAAGTTTAGCGTCATTAGTAACCAGCAATGTACCATTGAGGTACTATGTTAACTAGAGAAGCTACCGAGAAGTAATGTTTTGTAACACGCGTTAGGGTGCACGCGCTCTAACCCACTTAGCCTGTGCCAGGCGCTCGTCGCAGCCTGACGCTCCCAGCACGCGCCCCACACTGCTGATCATGGTGCACAGATTTTGTTCGCGTTGTCTGCTCTATACATAATTATTCAATGCAATGTAATCTGAATTGTCTTTGTCAATTGTCACTTGTCGCGTTTATTAAACAGGCCCCTGGTGTCAGAGTTTATTCAAACCGCCTTACGGCCCCTGACATGGTTTTCATGTAGCGACTACTACCACCAGAGATAGTAGCCGGGACGAACGCCTTAACGTGCCATCCAAAGCACGGAATCGTCTTTCTTTTTCAGACAATCAGGTGATTCAGCCTGCAATGTCCTAACCAACTGGAGAAAAACGCACATATCACTAGGTGAGCCAGACGGTGTAAACGTGACGGGTGTACTTTAAGTAGGTGCTTCAGACCTTCAAACTGAACAACTTTCACTACAGGACCAACACTAAAAAACAGCAGTTCCATAGAAAACGTCAATGGTCTTCAATACCTGTGTCGAAGAATAAATAAATTGATTGATGGTGATTCAACCTAAATGTATAAAACATACGATTTTTTCCCCATAGTAAATTTGTTCACTTTGATGGCCTGAAGCATTCCATTAAGTACCTATGGCTTGAGGGTTGCGTTTTTGGCGACAAACACACCAAACCATGATTTATAGTGCATTAACGCCTTATACCCTAGAAAGAGTTCTAGCCACTGATACAATATACTCTAGCGATAGACAGGCCCTTTTATAGAAGCCGAAGAAGAACATGTGTTCCACTTGAATGCGGTGCCCGCACCTGTTTTGATGTTCACGAGTTCACTTCGTCACTATGGCAATGACAGACCGCAATGTGTCATTTTGAGTTGTTTTGTGTGACATGTTGTTTGTTTGAACGAGCTTGTCTATCGCTAGAGTATATGTCAGTGGTTCTAGCCCTATAAATGAAGTGCAGAAAAACATTGCTTTTAATTCCACCTCAACAATTTGCCTCTAATTGCTACGTGCAAAATAAACACAGAAAAACCTATTTCCCACTTTCGTTGTCGGCACAATCGTTCAGCTTTGCAGTTCCTTACGGACTGTCGGTCCTACCGCTTAGTTCCCCTAGCTAGTAGGACCATGAGGATTTTAAAATCCTCCTACTGCTTAAAAAGACACGCTGGCCGCAAAAGTGCACAAGTGATTTTTTGAAAGCTAGCTAGTAGTGATGTGACCATCATGTGTACCTGCTTGTAGGTAACGATTAGGGTTTTTTTCCCGGGCTCCCGGGACCGGGAATTCCCGGGAATTCAGGCTTTTCCTTACCCGGGAAAAATAATGCTGAATTCTCGGGATCCCGGGAATTCTTTAAAATTGAAAATGTTCAGTAATAAGACCTTAAATAACATGCAGTTACTTTAGATCTTCTTTACAAAACCCTATTTATCAGTCACGCCTACTTTTTCACTGCTTTTTATACCGCGGAAAGATTCTTTACAAAGCAAATAATATTCTCAAAGATGCTTCAACTGCCTTTTTGGATGCATGAAAAAGATTTGAATAAGGTTTTTATTATTTATGTTTTACTTTGCATCCACATTGGGCACGTGTGTCGGACTGACGCCCATACAGGTTCTCTGAAGGTTAGCCTGTGCCCTGCAGTGGGACGTGTACCTATAGGTCCATGATAATTATGATGCAATTAATTGTTTTTTTTTGTTATTATTTTTAAAAGTTTTCAAGTGCTTTATTATTCAGTTTTAAAGATGTCAAAAATATTGAAGTAGGTAGGTAATTAATACTTATAGTTTTTAAGTGAACCGCAGATATTATTTAAACCAACATTAAATGTAAACTAGATAGATAAACAATTTATAACTAAAAAAACATTAAGCAAACCATTTTTAACTAGTTCTTAACATGTTTTTAAAATATTCGAGTTCCCGACATTTCGGCAGTGTGACGACTGTTATAATCACGAGATGACTAGAGACAGTTATTGTTCAGAAATAATGCTGAAATATTGAACTCAAATATTCCAAATACCAGATAAGAACCCGTTAAATTTTTTTAGTTTATTTAAACCTCCTTTTACCTTTAGGACCTAATACCGTGTAGTGGCGCCCTAATCACAATATTACAAATTTCTCAATAAATAAAGCTTACTTAAATAAAAAAATGCTACTCCTATAAACTACAAAAGCCAGCAATTTTTATAGAATACTTTCATAGGTTCTAAACATTCAACTTTTAAGAGCATCAAAATAAATGAGCGGCCGTTTTTTTATCTCGTTTCAGTATGTTTAGACCTATTAAAGAATTTTATATAATTGCTTTTAAATAACTTTAAATTAGCAACAAGCGAATGACAAAATTGAAAATTTTTCGTAAGATTTGATTCTTCAGATGGTTAAAAAATTTAGTAGTTGGCTTTTTACTTAGTTTTCCTGGATATAAAAGTAAAATCAAACTAACTAACTACTACTAAATTTTTACTACTAACGTTTTTTCCAATATTTCGAAGATTCCCGGGAACCCGGGAATTCCCGGGAATAAAGAAAAATCATTCCCGATTCCCGGGAACCCAAAAAGTCCGGGAAATCGAAAACCCTAGTAACGATAAAGATAAAGATGCATTTATTTGTATGACATGCGTAGTTTTACAAGCAGGTGTTACAATAATTATTAGGTCCTCCATGTCTTACCTTACGGCTTACAAATTATTATTTTGATAATGTCAGAGATGCTAATTCGTGTATTAAATTAACTCATTAACGTAACGTTTGAGCATTGAGATGTACCAGGAGCGCAAAAGTGAACAAGAGGTCATTATGTACCGACCTCATGGAAGTTCGACCTCTTTTACACGTCTGCTCTGTCATTTAAAAAAAATCACTTGTGCACTTTTGCGGCCAGCGTGTCTTTTCAAGCAGTAGGACCACGAGGATTTTAAAATCCAGCACAATCGTTCAGTTTTGCTATCAGCTAATCAATTTGCTCAGCCATTGCTTCGTTCAAGGGCTCAAGAAAGTCACTTGGGAGTCCTATACTCTACATTTGACTCAGAAAAATATTCTTAAATGGTTTCATTTGCAAATGGCCCCATTTAAAATCAAATCAAACCTCTAAATACAAAGAGGCAATGCTGCCAGCCTCCTGGGCACCCTACCGCCAAGTGTCGGCAATTTAGAAGATGTTTTTTATTTATAGTAGGTATTAGTTTTATTTTTCTTTTATTCTTTGTTTAGGTTAAGTGTTATATTATAATAATTATATTCAACCTCTAAATCGTCAATTATTTACAGAGATTTGATCATCATTTTGCAAATAAGAAGTGTTTGCTAATATTTCTTAAGAACGAACGATGAAATTTGAAAACTGCGTTTTTGCGTTGATGATCCGTGATTTAGTGCAATAACGCCTAGTCCCTTTAAATGAAGTGCAGAAAAACATTGCCTCTTCTGATCTTTGATCAAAGTAAAACCATAAAAATATAGGTAGTAGTACACTTTATTTGTTTTAATTAATAAATTAACTAATTAAAAATAACTTTATTCATCCACACATTTTACATAATTTTGTTGTAAATATCTTTTATTTAAAGAGTGTGCAGATGAAAAGGAAAAAAAACCTCAGCATAGTTGCTGTTGTTTCTCGTAATTGAAGTACCTATAGTCTCTACTCTTTTACGGCCCTCGCCTGCGGCTCGTGCTGCAATCGAGCCTCGACTATAATTATCAAATTTCTCGTTTGGAATGTTAGTTTTACTTTGATCAAAGTTTCTAATCTAACACACATTTTGAAATAGCTATTTTTGCTACGTGCAAAATAAAAACAGAAAAACCTATTTCCCGCTTTCCTTGTCAGCACAATCGTTCAGCTTCGCAATCAGTTCATCAATTTGCTCAGCCATCGCTTCGTTCAAGGGCTCAAGAAAGTCACTTGGAGTCCTATACTCCTCATTCGACTCAGAAAAGGGCGTACGTCTCTCAAAACTGACTTCCACGCCATCATCAACAACATCTGTTATTTCTAGTATTTCTAGTGACTTTTGTACGTTTAGGGCGTTCTTTTTTTGAACGTCTATGGTGTGTTCTTCCGTTTGGACAGTTTTGTCGGCTGTTTTATCATTTTCGTGACAGGTTGAACGATCTTGACAGCGCGCTGTGTAGAGTTTAAAAGCTTGTTGTAACAATGTTTCTGAACACCGCGAAAGGTATTGCGATCGTGATAATATTGCAGTAACATCCACCAACTGAACAACTTTCTCTGTGTATGGGACAGCAGATATTTTTTTCGCCATTTCGAAGAGAAAGTTGTTCAGTTTGATGGTCTGATACTCCCCTTAAAATAGTGTCAGCTAATTCTGTTAGACCTTATACAAGGTGTTACAAAAATACAAATAAACATTTAACCGCTTGCATCCCGGTGTAAGATAACAATTAAAAAATGGATATTGGGCGATATCGCAACCACGGGAGTTTAAGGGAGTGGTTTAGACCATCAAACTGAACAACTTTCACTATGGGACCAATATCGAAATCGCAAAAAAATAAATGATTTTCCATACTCTACAAATCAACTAGAGCTAAAATATGTATGGGATATTAGATTTTTTTCCCATAGAGAAAGTTGTTCAGTTTGACGGTCTTAAAAACCCCCTTAAGAGTTTTAAATATTAATTTTTACTTATGAAACACCTTGTATAGGGTCCTTGTTAATAAATGGTGACGGTTTTTAAGGAGATGATCAGACCATCAAACTGAACAACTTTTTCTAAGGGAACAAAATCGAAATCGCGAAAACAAAATTTTGTGTCCCATACATTTGGGTCTAGTAAGATTCCAGTTTTGTATGAAACAATTGGAAACAGCAGTTTTTTTTCACCATTTCAACATTAGGTTGTTATTTGGTGGGCAGGTTGTATTGTATAACTTAATTACAACTTTGCCTACTGTATTTAGAAGCGGAGGTCAAGATAAAATCGTGTTATAGGTCGACCAGAATCACATGGCATTAAAAAAAATAGAGATTTACACATGGTAGTGTCAACCTGTCATCTCGACCCTTCTGGCCTCAAAGGTCGTAAACGCCACTTTTGGCCAAAATGAATTAAAAATTCAGTTTTGTTTATTTTTTTCGCTCTATCGATCGGTGTATTCCCTTGTAAAAAGTCCTTTACGGCGTTTACGACAATTGAGGCCAGAGGGGTCGATCTGTCTAGTCAAAACACAGACTGCGACTTTTTGGAGCGTAAAAACGCGGATTTGTCTATCGCGTGACTTTATCGCTACACTAGCAATTAACAGGCGTTTGTATCGATTCAAACGCATGATTGTAGCGATGCACACTCATGTTTGTATCGATGCACACGCGCGTGTGCATTGTGGCAAAGGCTGTCGACGATCAAATATTACGAAAGTTTTGCATCGTGGCTGTATCGAGTTTGCATCTATGGTTTATCGCGTTTGCATCGATGCTGCATCGCGACTCAATCAATGCTTTTTGCAGCACTTCTGCGCGGCCCTAATCTAATTACCCCAGTGTTGCTTACCCTAAAATATGATTTATATTTGCCATCAGATTCTGGTCCACCTATATCTAACTTTTAGTCATGGATTTTCACAAAGTAACGCCTGATGCAATTAACGATGTGTTTCTTACTGGAATGTGTGGGGCTTGGCGGCTCGGAGATGGGGCGGGGGTAGTTGAACCTCTTCTCAAGCTCAAGGTCCATGTGGTCCACGTAGTCCGGGTACACTGTCTTGAGAGCCTGCGCTCGCGCTTGGCGGTAGTACTGGAAATTAAGACAATTATGCGTTACAGTACGACCAGGCGTGCGATTTTTGAATGTCATTCGGTGAGCCCAGCAGTTGAATATGTCAAAATTACTCTGGAGATACGCATCTTTCTACTGCTGATTTGACTTTCAAAAATCACACTCCTGAAGTATAATTTTTTTAAGTCAAATCAGCAGTATAAAGACGCATTTCTCCAGAGTAATTTTGACATTTGCTACTGCTGAGTTCGATGCATGCACTCCTGGAGTGTGCGATTTTTGAATCTCATTCGGTGAGCTCAGCAGTTGAAAATGTCAACATTAAAATCGCCCTCCTGAAGAGATGAGATAACATTCATTCAGGTTCATAAAGAATTGATAAACTTACAATGCCAAGATTCCTCCAGTCCATAAGGTCAGACAATCTTTCCGTCCTGTTCCTCTGAATAATGCGCTGCCGTCGCGTCAATCTGCAAAACAATACAAGCATATTTTAAGGCGTATCAGCCGTGGACCACACTCCTCTCACTCACACTCCATACTAATCGATGAGAAAGAGCGCGTGGCTCCGGTCAGAATTTTGCTGTTTTCTTTGAAAAATTCGATGATTTTTTATTAATTTCGAAAAAGTAAAAAAACCACATCATTCTAAATTGTATTGTGAACAATATAGTAAATTTTCATTTTGTTCCGATTAAAAATGTAAGAGTAAAATGGTTACAACTGGAAAAAAGGGGTGACTTTAGAGTCCCTTTTCTTCGGTTTTATTCATTAAAATCGATTTCTAGAAAAACCACATCACTTCTCATATCCTGTAGATGGTTCAGTTTAAATTTCAGCTCAAAAAGTGCCATAGTTAATGAATAAAATGGTTACAAAATTACCCAAAACCGGCAGGTAGCCCCTTAATTTGTGAATTATGTTTCTGAACAAGGTTCTCAAAACACCGGCCCACGAGTATCGGGCCCGCCATAGTTTACTTTGATTACATACAGGGTGTAAGGGACAGCCCTCCGCAAACTGAAACGGTGAACTCAGACCATCAAACTGAACAACTTTCACTATGGAGCCTACCGCAGGAAACGCGAAATCTGCTGTCTCATACAAAACTGCCGTACCTACCCGACTCAAATGTATGGGTCAGCTGATTTTTTTTCGCGTGTCCTGTGGTAGGCTCCATAGTGAAAGTTGTTCAGTTTGATGGTCTGAGTTCACCGTTTCAGTTTGCGGAGGGCTGTCCCTTACACCCTGTATTGGATAGAGAGATATGCAGCGGCGGTCCACCACGTAGATACCGTAGGACATTGGGTCAGCTATGTGCTCTTGCATGAAGCACCCGACACTTTAGTAACTATGAACTCACTTGCTAAAGTCGAACATGAACTGGGCGAGTTGCTGAACTGATCCCTAGAGGGATATGTAGCGACGGTCCACCACGTAGATACCGTAGGACATTGGGTCAGCTATGTGCTCTTGCATGAAGCACCCGACACTTTAGTAACTATGAACTCACTTGCTAAAGTCGAACATGAACTGGGCGAGTTGCTGAACTGATCCCTCGAGGGATATGTAGCGACGGTCCACCACGTAGATACCGTAGGACATTGGGTCAGCTATGTGCTCTTGCATGAAGCACCCGACACTTTAGTAACTATGAACTCACTTGCTAAAGTCGAACATGAACTGGGCGAGTTGCTGAACTGATCCCTCGAGGGATATGTAGCGGCGGTCCACCACGTAGATACCATAGGACATTGGGTCAGCTATGTGTTCTTGCATGAAGCACCCGACGCTTTAGTAACTACGAACTCACTTGCTAAAGTCGAACATGAACTGGGCGAGTTGCTGAACTGATCCCTCCAGATATACGTAGCGGCGGTCCACCACATAGATACCGTAGGACATTGGCGCTATGTGCTCCTGCATGAAACACCCGACACTTAGTAACTATGAACTCACTTGCTAAAGTCGAACATGAACTGGGCGAGTTGCTGAACTGATCCCTCCAGATATACGTAGCGGCGGTCCACCACATAGATACCGTAGGACATTGGCGCTATGTGCTCCTGCATGAAACACCCGACACTTAGTAACTATGAACTCACTTGCTAAAGTCGAACATGAACTGGGCGAGTTGCTGAACTGATCCCTCCAGATATACGTAGCGGCGGTCCACCACATAGATACCGTAGGACATTGGCGCTATGTGCTCCTGCATGAAACACCCGACACTTAGTAACTATGAACTCACTTGCTAAAGTCGAACATGAACTGGGCGAGTTGCTGAACTGATCCCTCGAGGGATATGTAGCGGCGGTCCACCACGTAGATACCGTAGGACATTGGGTCTGCTATGTGTTCTTGCATGAAGCACCCGACACTTTAGTAACTATGAACTCACTTGCTAAAGTCGAACATGAACTGGGCGAGTTGCTGAACAGATCCTTCCAGAGATATGTAGCGGCGGTCCACCACGTAGATACCGTAGGACATTGGGTCTGCTATGTGTTCTTGCATGAAGCATCCGAAACCTACCGACAAGGAAATAAGCATGTAAAATAAATTATTTGAAACAAGAACTCAAGATGACATCCGAAGTACTTTGCTAAGATTTGGATAAAAATTTGCATCCTAGGGTTTTTGGGTATGCTGATTTCAATTATAAATTTCGTTGTTTATTTATGACATTTTCATCATGGCTCCTATACAAAATATTGATTCACTTTGAAATAATATTTATCAAAAATGGCTGCAATACTACAAACTGGGCGGACTTGACTCTTACGGTACTTGAATAGTACTGATACAGAAATAACATGGCGTGGGCACACGCGCTGTTTTGTTCGCTCGCGCACTCAGTCTGTATATCCTTCTTGCTCAGCTTTCCTTAAGTTAACCTCGAAGTGCGGGGGTGAGGTGCGGTATCTGAAGTTAGTAAGGGGCAGGGAGAGGCCAAAACTGTATGTAATACAAATAAATGCATCTTTATCCTCAATCCCCGTGAATCTGTACAGAGTTTCGGAACTTCTAGTAAAACGTGGATGTTCATAATTTTTGAGAATATCTCAAACTACCCTCGGGGAATATAGTTGTGAGCATATGCTTGCCGTGTGGTGTCCAACTTCGAATAGCACCAACCCAGCCGGCGTCCTAAGAGGCGACAAATTCCTACAGGCGTCTCACACATCTTTGACGCTCAAACCGAGTGGCTGCCGGTTATAGCCACTGCATCTGACCCCACCTCTGATCGTATCGGTCTCGTTCCATCAGACATAGGAGGGTAAGGACGAGAGACAAACCGTGTGGCTGTCGGTTATAGCCACTGCATCTGACCCCACCTCTGATCGTATCGGTCTCGTTCCATCAGACATAGGAGGGTAAGGACGAGAGACAAACCGTGTGGCTGTCGGTTATAGCCACTGCATCTGACCCCACCTCTGATCGTATCGGTCTCGTTCCATCAGACATAGGAGGGTAAGGACGAGAGACAAACCGTGTGGCTGTCGGTTATAGCCACTGCATCTGACCCCACCTCTGATCGTATCGGTCTCGTTCCATCAGACATAGGAGGGTAAGGACGAGAGACAAACCGTGTGGCTGTCGGTTATAGCCACTGCATCTGACCCCACCTCTGATCGTATCGGTCTCGTTCCATCAGACATAGGAGGGTAAGGACGAGAGACAAACCGTGTGGCTGTCGGTTATAGCCACTGCATCTGACCCCACCTCTGATCGTATCGGTCTCGTTCCATCAGACATAGGAGGGTAAGGACGAGAGACAAACCGTGTGGCTGTCGGTTATAGCCACTGCATCTGACCCCACCTCTGATCGTATCGGTCTCGTTCCATCAGACATAGGAGGGTAAGGACGAGAGACAAACCGTGTGGCTGTCGGTTATAGCCACTGCATCTGACCCCACCTCTGATCGTATCGGTCTCGTTCCATCAGACATAGGAGGGTAAGGACGAGAGACAAACCGTGTGGCTGTCGGTTATAGCCACTGCATCTGACCCCACCTCTGATCGTATCGGTCTCGTTCCATCAGACATAGGAGGGTAAGGACGAGAGACAAACCGTGTGGCTGTCGGTTATAGCCACTGCATCTGACCCCACCTCTGATCATATCGGTCTCGTTCCATCAGACATAGGAGGGTAAGGACGAGAGACAAACCGTGTGGCTGTCGGTTATAGCCACTGCATCTGACCCCACCTCTGATCGTATCGGTCTCGTTCCATCAGACATAGGAGGGTAAGGACGAGAGACAAACCGTGTGGCTGTCGGTTATAGCCACTGCATCTGACCCCACCTCTGATCGTATCGGTCTCGTTCCATCAGACATAGGAGGGTAAGGACGAGAGAGTGCATCTTTTTTAGCGCTTACACTTATGCACTTCGAAATATCCTGCATGACAGCTTTTCTATGAAGATAAGCAGTCGCCGTAGTCGAAATTGACTAAGAATCCATCATAATCATGTGCTTACATTGACTTCTTATATAACAGAAGTAGACACACAATCAGCGGTCCAAAAATGGCACATTCAAAAGAGCTCGGAAATTACGTTTCCGAGGTCTTTTGGTCTTAGTACTACGCCGACTCTCCGACTGTAAACATACATAATACGACTAAGTTTAATAATAAAATATGACGTATTAGTATCACCTTACAGCCTTCATACTTATTTTGTGTGGCTTATAATTTGCCGCTGTTCTGGAGTGCGATTTTTGAAAGTCACACTTTTAGACCAGCAGTAGGAAAGAAGCATTCGAAAGATTTACTGCAGATTTGAACGTGTGACTTTCAAAAATACTACTCTTGTCATCGTCTCATAGATGACATCTTGATCCTTTTTCAAAATGCATTTTTAGAAATAAAATTTATTTTAAAGACTTGTAAGAAGTATTTACAACTTTATACCTGGAGTATAAGGTATATGTTCCTTTGATACGTATTACGCTAAAGATAACAGAAAAAAGGCTAGTGATTGAAAACTTATTGCAGATGTTTAAAAAGTATTATCAATTCGGACACAAAAATTAGCTAAGATTTTGTATGAGACAGTGAGTCTATTGTGCTTATGCTAATGTTCCTTACCAGACAGGTTGGTAGTGATGCTAGGTATGCCCATGACGGTGCACTCGGCCGGCGTGTAGCCCCAGGGCTCGTAGTATGAGGGAAACACTCCTAGATGACAACCACGGACGAATTCTTCATACTCCAATCCGAATAGAGGGTTGGTGGACGTTAGGAACTCTGGGTGGAATATTACCTGAGGGAGAAAAACTATATTATTTCAAGATAACATAGATAGATTTATTTAATATGTGTAGGTACCCACATTTTCTATAGCGGTAAGACTTAACATTATATAATTTTAATTTTCGTATTGTATACTTAAGCTACATTGTATGCTGCGACAGCCTGTAAGGGAAGTAGCACTTTATTATTAAGTTAAAATGTATCCAAAATGTAGTGTATACTTTGTTGGCAGTCCTTAAATAAATAACCCTCATAATTATTAGCCACTTGCAGGCGTTCGTACTCGCGACCATAGGCTGATAGGTTGTCAATGACCATAAATAATCAGCCAAAATCAAACCTAATCATTATCTTGAAAACTACTTAACCGATTTTCATGAAACATAGCTAAGAACACTATCGCAAAAATTCGCTTTCGATTACAAAAAACCACACCGAAATCGGTCCATTCGTTCGGGAGGTACGATGCCACAGACAGACAGAGGCGCCATAGTAATAAAACCCCTCTTTTTGCGTCGGTGGTTAAAAACTGGCCAAGTGCGAATCGGACTCACGCAGAGAGGGTTCCGAACCACAACATTACCGACAATGTTTGTTTATCATTATCTTTTTATTTGTCCTTCATATTTGGTACCTTTTGTTCGTGTAAACTAGTTAATAAAGTCTATAGTAAATAAATGATTTTGTATTTTTTTTTGTATTTGTACCTTAAATAGATTTTAAAACGTGATATCATGTAATTGGAGCTGTAAAATTTAAATTTTGTTGAATTCGAAATTGAGAAATTTGTTATTTGATAACCAAAAAGATAAATTAAATTAAATATCAAGTTTCTTGTAATGGGGAAAACCCTGATTTTTTTAAATTATTTTACAGGCAGACAGACGGACGGACGGACGGACGGCGTAGGCTTATGAATAGGGTCCCGTTGGCACCATTCGGGTATGGAACCCTAAAAACATTAAACTTTTAACATTTGACCCATAAAACCAAAAAATTTCTAACAATAGAAGTGGGTACTAACTTTGACTTTATCGTTTACAGTGTTAAAAAGTTCACATCTTCTCACAGAGTTCAACACTGGATCGCTCCAATCATCTACCTGCAAGCAAGAAAACGTACAATTTAGTGCCCTTCTTCAATGGTTCCGTGGTGGTCCAGTGGCGAGTAACCTTGTCGTGCAGGAGATGGTTCAATCCCCGTCCTGGCCGACTTGTAGTACTTCGTATGTACGATCTGTAACACTGGAAGTCGTTAAACCGACTTCGAACCCAGGTCGGTCGCAGTAAGGACAACATGTTCAGGTGGGGATTCTCGGATGCGCGAAATGTGAGTTGCTTGTGTGGAGCTCCACAAACGATGGCCCATCTCACATCGTGCCCTGCGTGCCCTAACACCTGCACGCAGGAGGAGCTCATGACCGCTAGCGACGGTGCAGTATCGGTTGCCCACTTCTGGCAAGGTATACTATTTAGCGACTTTGTTCAAAATTTGAAGTCGACACGATAAGAAGAAGAAGAACACTGGCTTTCCAGTGAAGGATTACTAAATCTGCGTGCTTCAATTTCGAGGCAGATCATTATGCTATCCGGAAGTGCGAGACCAATGTAAATCAGCGATGATACATACGGAAGAGAGCTTATGCGCCTCAATGAGGCCGCGGTTAGATTCCTGACCTATACGACTGAGTTCTACGGAATTTATTTACGGTTGTATTTATCATTTACTAGCTCGGCGGTGAAGGAAAACATCGTGAGGAAACCTGCATTTCCGAGAATGAAAAGAAAATAAGTTCGGAGGCGTGCGTAAAATATGGGTGAGCTTGGGGCGAACACAAAGGACGAGCGAAGGTCTCAGTGTTACATTACTCGTAACGACCCTTGCCAGCAACAGCCCAACCACAAATCAATTCTGAAATCTCAGGGAGAATACGTTTCACCAGTAGTACCGAAACTCCAGTCCAGTGTGACGAGGGGTGAGCCCGTCGCCACATGTGTAATGGACAGTGGTTACAATCATAGAGAAATTACACGCTCCTCTTGGTAGAGATGGTGTAACAAAGTGTGCACAGTAACCACCAACTGGGCACTAGTTTGTACTGCGATTGTTGTATACCATAGAGAAATTACACGCTCCCCTAAGCTTTTTGTCTCCCCTTACCCGTCCCTCAACCCCTTTGTCGGCGACATAATTTTCTATAGAAACAAGCCGATATGCCATCTCTTACTCCATGGTTACAATACATGCCTCGAAATTGAAGCATGCAGGTTTCCTCGCGATGTTTTCCTTCTCTGAAAAGCCTATAGTGGAGTATAAGTATTCATTTTAGGTAGGGCCTACAAACATAATGGTTTCTTGTTGACTACGGAACCTATTCTATTCTTAATTCTTAATTAATGGCGTTTCCTTGTTAGATTTCGCCAGTGTCAAGTGTTGAGGATATACTCATTAGATATTGTACGGTACAATAGGATATGGCGATCTCAAAGCCCCGTTTTTAAACAAAAACACACTAGAAACCGCCATAAAACGGCGGAGCCACGTGGCTGTCAAAATTGCAAGCCGACGACACGTCCACTTGTCACCCCCTCAGCCACGCGACCCCCTCCTAGCGTTAGGTTCCCTAACGCTTACAATGTTGTGTGTAGTGACGGGCGGTAGTCCGTCTCTCTGCAGGCCGTAGATGCAGCGCTTCAGCCGCACCGTGTCGTCCTTGTGGAGCAGATCCGACGCCTCGGGCAGGTGACCTCTGAAAATAACGATTTTATTATAGCACAAATTATATACCAGATTTTAAGTCAGATCATAAGCTATCAAACAAAAAAAGTTTCATCAAAATCGGTTCAGTAGTTTTTGCGTGATGCGCGAACAAACAAACAAACTAACAAACAAACAAACACACAAACAAACAGACAGACAAAATTTCTAAAAAAGGTTGATTTCGAGTCAGGGATACCTAAAAACCATATCGTAATCTTTTTTTCTAAATATCTTTAATGTACAGACACACTTCAGTTACAGTTTTATAATAGTTAAGATATCGACGGTTAAGAATCAATATAGTGTCTATATCAAAAAAAGTCAACTTTACAGCACGGACCTGAAAAAAGGCGGACGTAATGTTGACACTAAAAAGATGTGAAGCATGCAAGGTCCAACATTTTCGTTTGTTCTACAACGGACCTACACTCACACAGATGCACTAGCTCTAGGCGCAGGTCCTACAACCCGTCACCTTATGTTCCGCGTAACAGCACGCACACAAAAGAAATGGGTGCTTCACTCGTGATTAGACGAGATTACGTCCGTCTTTTTTTCAGGTCCGTGCTTTACAGGAGATAAAAAAAAACGTTTCTTCACTTCAGTTAATAAGTTAGCAGAAATGTTTAGAGGTATAGACGCTTTGAGGAGAGATAGACAATATTGGCAGAAAAATTTAAGATATGTGGTATGGACGAATACCTTAGGAAATATTGTTCATATTGAGATAGTTGCGTGAATAACTTATGCCAAATTTGACTTTGACATAAAAAAGGTAAAAAATTAAAAAAAGCCGAAAATTGAGATAGACATTATTGGTTCTTAACCGTCGATATGTACACGACTGTGTTGCTAGAAGCGGTAGTTCTAGCAAGTCGTGAGCACATCGACATTTTCAAAACGGAACACTAAGGGTCGATTCACACCAAAAGCAGCGGCCGCAGGGGCAATTTCGTAGCAAATGTAACCTAGCATTTTTAATCTTATTGCTAGTCAGTTAAGAGAATATTATTCCGAGAGCGAAAATGCGCGCTGCATACAAACGTACTATGGTGATATTTTCAATACTAACCAATGAGCGTTTTTCTTTTTGTTCTCTTGGGGATCGATAGATGGCGCTACGGTCTGTGCGAAGAAACGTCAACATTTCAAAAAGTATTTCTTTAAAATAATAAAGAGTGAAAAGATGATCAAGAAGATGCCAATGCATCGTTTCATGACATATTTCGTTATTTACTAATCATTTTAATCGAAAATTCCAAACTTTTACGCCTGACCTGGCTGTATGGGCTCGATTCCTTGGCATTCCATAAAAAAGGCAGGCACAGTCTTGACAAGATTTTGACAGGATCTCGCGAACGGCTCTATGGGTGATAAACCTGTCATCTGTCGAGTTTTTTAGGAACTAAATTTAAAAAAGAAAAGAAAAACGCTCATTAAAGTCAATTAAATTTTGCAGACATACATACATACATACATACATAAGCTCACGCCATTGTCCCATGGGGGTAGGCAGAGACCACGGACCGCCACACGCTACGACTCTGACACACCTCTTTAGCCTCATTCACATTCATACATCTCTTCATGCACTTCCGTCGATTGAGGGTGCTACGCACTTGTCCTTTTCGGAAAAGATCATTGATTTGATCATGGTATGTTTTCCTCGGACGGCCTCTCCCAACACTTCCGCTCACCTTTGCTTGATAAATTTCATTCGTTAGTCTTCTTTCATTCATTCTCTCTACGTGACCGAACCATCTAAGCATACCCCTTTCAATCCTTGTTACTATATCATCCTTCAACTTACACCAATCCCTTATCACACAGTTCTTGATTCGATCAACCAAAGTAATACCACACATACTTCGTAAGGAGCGCATTTCAACTGCATTCACTCGACTTTCATTCCTTTTATTCCATACCCAACATTCACTCCCATACATCAGGGTAGGCACCAACACACCGTTGTGAATAGCCAGACGTGCCCTTTTTGATACAGACTGACTACTCACCACGGCGTGCAGGGCACCATTCACCTTATTTCCCGCAGTCACTCTTCGCTCTACATCCCCATCACACTTTCCATCTCTCGTAAACAAACTTCCCAAATATACAAATTCATTTACCTGTTCCACTCTGTCTCCTTCCATAACAATTTTACATTCTGTAACATCATCGTTTTCGCGTTCAAAAACCATTACCTTCGTCTTGCATACATTGACTTTCATTTCTTTCTTCTTCAACGACTCATTCATCACATTCAACATTCCTTGTAACTCCGTCACCGACGGCGCAAGTATGACTTGGTCGTCAGCGTACAAGAGGCACTTGACACTAAGCTCCTTCATTCTCAGACCGCAATCCATCTCTTTCAAATCAGTCAGACAACTGTCCATATAAAGATTGAAGAGCCATGGCGACGCAACACATCCCTGTCTAACACCTCTCGAGATGTTAAACCAGTCTGTGTACGCCCCATTAACTCTGATACAGGCTTTAGAGCCCTCATAGAGAGACTTCAAAGCCTGCACTAAGCGATCGTCAACCCCATATGCTGACAGTGTCGACCACATTTTACTCCTGTTCACTCGATCATATGCCTTTTCAAGATCTACAAAGGCGCAGAATACTTTTTGGTGTTTTTCTAAGTATTTCTCTGAGATGCACCTTAAAGAAAAGACTTGATCCATGCAACCCATACCTCTTCTGAATCCCGCTTGTACGTCCCACATTTTTTCCTCAGTAACATTCATCACTCTCTCAATCAAAACTTTCGCATACAGTTTGCCAACTACACTAAGAAGGCTGATGCCGCGGTAGTTCTTGCATTCTTGCTGTGAACCTTTGCCTTTGTATAATGGGACGATGACGGCTTTGCACCAGTCATCTGGTACTCGACCGTCTCTCCAGCATATATTAAAAAGTTTCCACAGCAAGCTTGTCACTACACTTTTGCCACTTCTTAGCATTTCGACATTCACCCTGTCATAACCTGCAGCTTTACCTAGTTTCATACTTTTTAACGCTTTCACTATTTCATCTCCCGTAATTTCTTCATCCATCCCTATTCCTAAGCATGCTGACTCTGATGTTTCTCCGCTATCGGGAGTCTCATCTTCACCACTATCAAAAAGCTGCTCATAGTAATTCTTCCAACGCTCTAAAACCAGTCTTTCGTCATTCAGCACTTTTCCATCCTCGTCCCTTATAACACTTAATTTGGTCGCTCCCGACGCTCCACGAGCCACCTTAACCTGCTTCCAAAACAGTTTAAGGTTGGTCCTAAAATCGTCAGAGAGCTTAACCTCATACTTCTCTTTTATGCATTTCTTCTTTTGCTCTACAACTTTCTTTACTTTCTTTTTTACTTCTCTATAAGCATCCATCCTCGCTGCCGCATTAACGTCTCCACTAGTTTTCACCGCTAGAAAGTCTAGCCAGGCTTTCTTCTTCTCTTGCACGACCTTTTTTACCTCATCATCCCACCAGTTCTCATCCATCCTTCTTCCTTGCCTCCTTTTCACCACTCCACATATTTCGGTAGCTGATTCAACTAAAGAAGTCTTCACAGTTTCCCATAGTTCTTTCATTCCCCCATCATACAAGTCTTCCCATACGTGGGAAGTCCTTTTACGCACTTCTTTCAAATATTCTTCTTGCACATCCTTCTCTTGTAACTTTTCGACCCTGATGCGATCGAGGCTGGTTGTTGCTTTACGTGGTCTATGTCGCCAGGATTTAAACAGACCACTAATTCGACACAAAACCAAATAGTGGTCCGTTCCCACGCTGCTGACTCCACGAAAGCTTCTGGTGTCGACAACCTTACTTTTGAGCCTTCGATCGACAATAACAAAATCAATCATTGTTCGACTTTCTCCCCTTTCCCATGTATACTTATGGATCTTCTTATGTGCGAATAAAGTGTTCGTCACAAAGAGATCCTTCTCCAGACATATGTCTAACAAGCTTACACCATTTTCATTCACTTTATCATCGCCATACTTACCTAAAACTGTTTCATACAAATCCCGTTTTACACCAATCCAACTATTGAAATCACCCAACATAATAATCCTTTCATTCATCTCACATGTATTAAGGATGTCTCTAACGGTATCCCAGAACTTCTCTCTTTCCGACATGGACAGATTTGTATTTTATTTTGCAGACATAATCTAGAAACAAATCTCTATGCTTCTATAGAGTCAGATTTTCGTTAAAATATACAGTTTCAATGCTAGGATTAATTTAAGATTTGTATGGAAATCTTTGAGGCACTGTAACTTGAAAACTATACATTTTAACGAAAATCGGACTCCATACAAGCATAGAAATTTGTTTCTAGATTGTTTCTGCAAAATTTCATTGACTTTAATTGGTTAGTATTGAAAATATCACCATAGTACGTTTGTATGGAGCGCGCTCCGAATAATATACCCTTAAGGTTCAAATTGACTTGAAGGCCGAGCGGCCGCGCGCGCCCCTTTCAAAGAGGCACCTCGCCGTTCCTAACTGTATACAAAAAACTATAGCCATGTTGAATAATAAACATTGAAAATGAAGTGTAGATATATCGTACATCCTCTTGCCGATCTGCTGCTGTATGTCGTTGATAGTGTCCCTCAGCGCCTTGGTGACCGCGTTTACTCTAAGACTTGGCAGGGAATATAACATAGTTTACTAACCTCAGACATATATCGTACATCCTCTTGCCGATCTGCTGCTGTATGTCGTTGATAGCGTCCCTCAGCGCCTTGGTGGCCGCGTTTACTCTAAGACTTGGCGGGGAATATAACATAGTTTACTTACCTCAGGTAATATCGTACATCCTCTTGCCGATCTGCTGCTGTATGTCGTTGATCGTGTCCCTCAGCGCCTTGGTGACCGCGTGTCCTCTAAGACTTGGCGGGGAATATAACATAGTTTACTAACCTCAGGCATATATCGTACATCCTCTTGCCGATCTGCTGCTGTATGTCGTTGATCGTGTCCCTCAGCGCCTTGGTGACCGCGTGTCCTCTAAGACTTGGCGGGGAATATAACATAGTTTACTAACCTCAGGCATATATCGTACATCCTCTTGCCGATCTGCTGCTGTATGTCGTTGATAGTGTCCCTCAGCGCCTTGGTGACCGCGTGCCCCCTCAAACTCTCCACGTTGAAGTTGTTCGTTTTGGCCGGGAATATCAGGAATGCTACCACTGTGTACTCTGAACCTGATGACTGGAAACATGAACAAAATTATATGAATATGATATACTTATAAAAATGGGATGAGAACAGTGGATGAGACTAGCGGGGGACCGTTCTAGTTGGCGTGAAAATGAAGAGGCCTATACCCAGCAGTGGGGTTTACCGGGCTGATGATGATGATGATGAAAATGGGACCTACTCTGGGGTAAACTCTTCAGAATGAAAAAAGAATTATCTAAATCGGGCAAGAAATAACTAAGTTATGGCGGCGTAACAAACATACAAATGAATTGAAAATGTCATCCTTATTTTGTTGTTGTTGCTCACATAATGTCATGTCAATGTCATCCTTATTTTGTTGTTGTTGCTCACATAATGTCATGTCAATGTCATCCTTATTTTGTTGTTGTTGCTCACATAATGTCATGTCAATGTCATCCTTATTTTGTTGTTGTTGCTCACATAATGTCATGTCAATGTCATCCTTATTTTGTTGTTGTTGCTCACATAATGTCATGTCAATGTCATCCTTATTTTGGAGTCACTGTTCATAATTTGAGGCTTACTGTTTGAGGCTGTTTGAGTTTGCTGAAAAATCTGCTGTCTATGGGACAGCAACAACAATTTGGGTCGAATAGGTTTTGTTTGCAGTTTTGTATGGAAATGCTGCTTTTTTCGCGATTTCGATGTTGGTCCCATAGATTAATATGTATATTGGTTATAGATAGGTAAGTCGCCTTGGATTTTAGGACGTTTTAATTATTGGTGTTGCCTCATATTAGCAGCAGGGGGAGCCCCAGTATGAAATAAATTGAAAAAAGACGGACGGCGGACACAAGGCTCGAACCATATGCACCCGAAACGTTAGCCGGTTGTCTAGACCACTAGACCAACAAGACAGTGGTTGATACGGGCGAAATCTCTCACTATTACAGCGCAGCGGTGTGGTGTAGCGCGCTTTCTCTACACTTTAGATACGAACCCAAATTCAACACTTAGTACTTCGAAACGTAACCGATAGATGGCGGATGCTGTCTATGGAAAATAGCGTTCCACCTAGTTTGTACTGAAGATATCACAGCATGGTTGGTCCCATAAAGAAAGTTTTTCAGTTTCATGGTCTAGTCATCACCTTAAAAAACCGACAGCATTTATTAAGAAGCACCTTCTACAAATGAATAGGGTACAAATATACAAGTCAGTAAGTACACATACCTTCAAGTAATGATTCAATCTAGCTAATGCTTCAATGAATATATCTGCTCCCTTGTTACCGAATTCGTATCGACCCGCGATGAAGAAGTACAGAGTCTTGTCCAGGTCGAAGTTGAAGTGCCTGCGGGAATATCAGTTCTATTAGTGAAGGGATAAAACACCGATTGCAGTGAAATGCTGAAGAAAAAATTCTGATGCGAGTATGCAATGAAAATTTCCAGTAAATGTCCAGTAAATATCCAGTAAATATCCAGTTTACAAGACATGTCAAAAACCCTAGCAAAAGCCTAATCGTGACACTTCACATGGCGTATTTGGCAAATATCATGACAAATACGCGTTTCCCGGCGTCTGTTTGTCGACGCACATAAAACGAGTGAGAGGCAAAAATGCAACAAAATCATCCCTTGGCTGAGTCCCGTTTTTATAGTTTTACTGCCTATTTTCACGTAAAAACGCGTATTTGTGCTGCGTTCATCATCAGCCTATATACGTCCCACTGCAGGGCACAGGCCTACCCTCTAGGAGGGTGTTTGGGCGTTAGTCCACCACGCGTGCCCAATGCGGATTGGTAGACTTCACATACGCATCAGAATTTCTTCTTCTCCATATGCAGGTTTCCTCACGATGTTTTCCTTCACCGTTTGAGAGCTGTCGGTAATACGTACATAAGTTAGAAAAACTCATTGGTACGTGGAATGTTGTCCGTGCGGATTCGAACCCGGACCTCTTGATTGAGAGTCCATACCTCACCGCAACGCGCCACCGAACTCCTCATGCTGCGTTTGTGCTGCGTTATTTTGCCTAATACGCCATGTGAAGTGTCAACATTACCATACATGCATACACACGCACAAAAATACCCGCTCACATTCGCACACACTCGGACACACACATGCAGACGCACGCGTCAGAACCGATCGACCGTCTACTGACCGATGACATCGGTCATTCTGCGAATTATTGAGAATCAGAATTTCTGAAAATCGGACCTCTTGGGAATCGGAATATTTGCGAATCGGACTTGTACTGTGAAGTTAGTATCTAAAGCCGGGTCCGCTGCGCCGTGTTTTCGTGTTTGCTAATGTTATAAGAGATAAGTGTACTTTTTGCAACCATCAGCAGCAAGGCTGATTCAATGTTTATGGGGTGTAGAGCATCTCTGTGATGGGGATGGACCAGGTCTGCCTGCATAACGTCAGTCGGTTTAGGAGTTACAGACGTTTGAAGGTCAGTAAAAAATTAACGATCAGCTTCAAGGCTGATCGTATGATATTATTGTAGCTATGTGAACAGTTCAAAGGTCGGACCTTTGAACAGCTGTAACTCCTAAACCGATTGATGAACCAAGTCAGTTTTTGTACTGTTCACATAGCTACAGTGCATACTACAATAATATCATACGATCAGCCTTGCAACTGATCGTTAATTTTTTACTGACCTTCAAACGTCTGTAACTCCTAAACCGACTGACGTTATGCAGGCAGACCTGGTCCATCCCCATCACAGAGATGCCCTACACCCCATAAACACTGAATCAGCCTTGCTGTTGATGGTTGCAAAAAGTACACTTATCTCTTATACTATAACAATGTTATCCGCTGCGGATGGATAACATCACCCGAATACGCCTGCGGAGGGATTGGGTAAAATGTTTTTCTAACATGTTGTGTTAGAAAGTTGGCGCTGCGGACCCGGCTTTCAGCAACTCACCCATAGAAGTGTCCCCTCACAAACTCGTGTATCTTCTCCTTGGCGAGCGCGTGCAGGTTCTGGAACTCGTGTAGAGCCGAGAACTTCTTCACGTTCACAAACCTAGCTATACATACATTCACAAATACTCTCTCACACACATGCAGATACACGCATCAGAACCGACCGACCGTTTATTGAACGATGACGCCGGACATTCTGCGAATAGGACCTTATGAGTATCAGTCTTTCCGAAAATGGGACCTATTGGGAATCAGACATTCTGCGAATAGGACCTTATGAGAATCAGACTTTCCGAAAATGGGACCTATTGGAATTCAGACATTCTGCGAATAGGACCTTATGAGAATCAGACTTTCCGAAAATGGGACCTATTGAAAATCAGACATTCTGCGAATAGGACCTTATGAGAATCAGACTTTCCGAAAATGGGACCTATTGGGAATCAGACATTCTGCGAATATGACCTTATGAGAATCAGACTTTCCGAAAATGGGACCTATTGGGAATCAGACATTCTGCGAATATGACCTTATGAGAATCAGACTTTCCGAAAATGGGACCTATTGGGAATCAGACATTCTGCGAATATGACCTTATGAGAATCAGACTTTCCGAAAATGGGACCTATTGGGAATCCGACATTTTGCGAATAGGACAATTTGAGAATCGGACTTTCAGAGAATAGGACCTTTTAGGAATCGGACTATCTGCGAAACGGACGTTTTGCGCTCGTATGACATTACGAATCGGACGTACTGAGCTAGAACAGAACCTATGTTCTCTGTCGCTAGTTAGGTTAGGTTATAAAGCGACTCACCCATAGAAGTGTCCCCTCACAAACTCGTGTATCTTCTCCTTGGCGAGCGCGTGCAGGTTCTGGAACTCGTGTAGAGCCGAGAACTTCTTCACGTTCAGTCCGTTCGCTCCCAAACCATACATGTATACAAACCCATTAACACACTCGCCGACATTCACACTCGCACACACATGCAGATGGACGCGTTATAATTGACCGACCGTCTATTGACCGATGACGCCGGACATTCTGCGAATAGGACCTTATGAGAATCAGACTTTCCGAAAATGGGACCTATTGGAAATCAGACATTCTGCGAATAGGACCTTATGAGAATCAGACTTTCCGAAAATGGGACCTATTGGGAATCAGACATTTTGCGAATAGGACAATTTGAGAATCGGACTTTCCGCGAATAGGACTTTCAGGGAATAGGACCTTTTAGGAATCGGACTATCTGCGAAACGGACGTTTTGCGCTCGTATGACATTACGAATCGGACATACTGAGCTAGAACAGAACCTATGTTCTCTGTCGCTAGTTAGGTTAGGTTATAAAGCGACTCACCCATAGAAGTGTCCCCTCACAAACTCGTGTATCTTCTCCTTGGCGAGCGCGTGCAAGTTCTGGAACTCGTGTAGAGCCGAGAACTTCTTCACGTTCACAAACCTAGCTATACATACATTCACAAATACTCTCTCACACACATGCAGATACACGCATCAGAACCGACCGACCGTCTATTGACCGATGACGCCGGACATTCTGCGAATAGGACCTTATGAGAATCAGACTTTCCGAAAATGGGACCTATTGGGAAACAATCATTCTGCGAATAGGACCTTATGAGAATCAGACTTTCCGAAAATGGGACCTATTGGGAATCAGACATTCTGCGAATATGACCTTATGAGAATCAGACTTTCCGAAAATGGGACCTATTGGGAATCAGACATTCTGCGAATATGACCTTATGAGAATCAGACTTTCCGAAAATGGGACCTATTGGGAATCAGACATTTTGCGAATAGGACAATTTGAGAATCGGACTTTCAGAGAATAGGACCTTTTAGGAATCGGACTATCTGCGAAACGGACGTTTTGCGCTCGTATGACATTACGAATCGGACGTACTGAGCTAGAACAGAACCTATGTTCTCTGTCGCTAGTTAGGTTAGGTTATAAAGCGACTCACCCATAGAAGTGTCCCCTCACAAACTCGTGTATCTTCTCCTTGGCGAGCGCGTGCAGGTTCTGGAACTCGTGTAGAGCCGAGAACTTCTTCACGTTCAGTCCGTTCGGCGTTATAATGTCCGGCTTGCGCTTGAGCAAGTGTTCTGCTTCGAAACCTGCGTATATCGCACTTTGTTAGTCGATAATTTTCTAACACTTAAAAGCCGAGTTTGGGCACAGTCACATACTAGATACTACAGGGTGGAATTAAAATGAATTGACAAATTTTTAGGGGTGGTTAAGACCATCATTGAAAGCCTGGACGTTGAAAGCTCGCACTCGTCAAAGAATTGACGCATTTGAAATGTGGTGCTGGCGCAGAATGCTCCGAATATCCTGGACTGAACGCCGCACAAATGAGTCCATCCTCGACGAGCTGAACATCACGACGAGGCTCTCCACCATCTGTATGCAACGAGTCCTTAAATTCTGTGGGCATACGCTCAGATAGTTTGGAAAAGCTCATTATCACCGGCCGTATGGAGGGAAAGAGAGGTAGAGGATGCATGCCTACGCGATGGACCGATGTAGTAAAAGAAATTACCGATACAACACTACAGGCCAGCATACAGCGGGCCCAAGATCGAGCGGCCTGGAGAGCTGTGGTGGCACAAGCGGCCCACGATGGTCACGTCCCTCAGCCATGAGGTTACGACCAAGAACAAGACCATCAAACTGAACTTTTAATATAGGACCAAAATCGAAATCGCAAAAAAGACAGCTGTTCCATACTAAACTGCAATGCTACTCGACAAAAATGTATTAAAAGTTGATTTTTTGTTTGCTTTTACAGGTTTGCTCCTATAGTAAAAGTTGTTCAGTTTGATGGTCTGAACCACCCATAAAGGTACCTACCCATAAATATACCAGGAATAGAGGAACTGTCAGCTGAGTGAGCGAGATGTACCTAGCAGCACCAATGTATAATAGAAAGAGATACGTGACGCGAGGAAATAGAACCGTTTTTTTAGTCACTTATTAATTTTTACAATTCGGTTTCCGTGAATAATTACGAATCTAAAGTGAAATCGTAGATAATTTTATTAAATACTACTTCATAAATTTATCCACAATTTCAGAATTATAGACAGTATTCGAATTTTTGCCTGCGAATAGTCTCCAAAAAACATCCAAAAACGGTTTCATTTGACAACTCATGTTTGTTGCTCTATTCATGTAAGGTATAATACCTTTATGGAATCACCCCTAAAATGTGTCGATTCATTTCAGGTGTAGAATTCAATGCATTACAAAATATCGAACAGGATGCTTCAGGCCATCCGACAACTGTCACTACGGAGCCAACATTGAAATCGCGAAAAAATATCCGCTGTCCTCACTGACATATACTCCAGCGATAGACAAGCTCGTTCAAACAAACAACATGTCACATAAAACAACAAAAAATGACACATTGTGGTCTGTCATTGCCATAGTGACGAAGTGAACTCGGGAACATCAATCAGGTGCGGGCACCTCATTCAAGTGGAACATGTTGCTACTATGAAAGAGCCTGTCTATCGCTAGAGTGTAAGTCAATGGCTGTCCTATACATTTGGGTCAAGGAGGATTGCAGTTTTGTATGAAACACCTTGTTTGATGTTTTTTGGTCCGACCTTGGTCCCATAGAGAAAGTTGTTCAATTTGATGGTCCAATCACCCCCATAAAACATCGTCAGCATATTAAGGACCTTTATTTGAGTAATAAAATTAAAACATACATATACTCGCGCCACTATCCCACAGGGGTAGGTAGAGACTACGGCTCGCCACACACTACGATTCTGACATACTTCTCTCGCCTCATCCACATTCATACATCTCTTCATGCACTTCCGTCGGTTGAGGGTGCTACGCACTTGTCCTTTTCGGAGAAGACCATTTATTTGGTCGTTTATTAAAATTAAAATAAAAGTAAAATTACCAGTAATATCCGAGACAGTAGTAAAAATATGCGTCATGTGTGACGCGGCTCTCTCCATGCAGTAGCGGTGATATATCTGCCTCTTTCCCGCCTCCTCGTCCACCGAGAACTGGTAAGAGATAGCAATATTTTTTACTGTTCACCTTTTGGGATAATATTAATGTTTTGGAAAACTATTAGTTACACCTCTGGCTTTTCGGTGAAATAAAATATCGCAAAGAAATCTATATGATTTAAATTTGGTGTTGAATTTAATCTCGAGTCATCCCGTTTATAATATGCTTTTACAAGGGACTTTTTTGATCTGAGTGAAAATTCTCTGACAGCAAGTTGACCACTAACTTGCCTCCACCAACAAGCACTGGGCCAACGTGGTGGAGTATGGCCTTAGATCAAAATAAAATTAATGGATAGGCCTAAAGCGCGGTAAGTTGAAGCACACTACTGGTGCACTTGGTCCATACAAACTAGCGCCATTATCTGTCAAATCTAGGGCACTTGCATACAAATTTGAAGTAAATCTTTCATTTGTTTTGCCTCATTTTTCTGGTGTGAAATGTTCGCCATATGGCCTATCCATTTAATTTTATTTTGATCTAAGAGTATGGCCCACTCCCTCTCTCAAGTGAGAGTGAGGGATCGTGACGATACAGAATGATTCAAGAGAGCCTTTGCTTTTTGTAAATAAAAAAAAAAGGCTAAATAAAATCTAATGCTACCTTATCTATATTGTTGTAGAAGTCAGTGTTGCCAGCGCACAGATATCTGCCGAGGAGAGTAGCGTGCGTCGTGAACACTGTGGCAACATCCACGTGGCGTGCCCTAGAAGAAAACACGAATTTAATGAATTAGGCTTTACTTTGCGGAATTCGGTATGTCAAGTTTTTTTTTGGAGGGCTGAATCGAAAACAATTTCGAGATAATTGTCTCAATAATCATATTTTCTATGTCAGAGATTTTAAAATGAAAGGATTACAGATATTTTTAATAAAATAACTTAGTTTTTCGGTACGTTCAGTGACGTCACTGGAATACCTGTGAACTCCTTGGTAAACATAAAATCAACTTCAAATAACCGGCCATTAAGAAATAAAAATACATTCACAATGTCAGAATTTGACATTTGATGTTGCCGTATCTGTTTCCAGCATAGAGTTAGAAAGAGGAGGCAGGTTTTAATTTTTTTTAAATATAGCAGTAGATAGTTTTTCTCCATGGAGTTCGAATTATTTTTTCTTCACCATTTTTGCACTTAGAGATTACAGATCAAAATAATTTAAAAATTAAATTTATATTGATAAACTCGATGAATCGCAATAAAAATGAAATAGGTGTCTTAAAATTTTGTCTTCTATCCGTAAAAAATATAAAAATGAAGACCAAAAAAAACTTGACATACCGAATTCCATATACCATCAGCCTATACACGTCCCACTGCAGGGCACAGACACTACCCTCAGGGAGGGTTTATGTACGTTAGTGTAGTACCACGCGTGCACAATGCGGATTGGTAGACTTCACATACAGGGTCCTTCTTAATATGCTGACACTTTTTTAAGGGGATGTTCAGACCATCAAACTGAACAACTTTCTCTATGGGACCAACATCGAAATCGCGAAAAAAAAACCGCTGTCCCATACATTTGGCTCGAGTAGGTTTGCAGTTTTGTATGGAAGAGCTGATTTTTATTTCGCGATTTCGATGTTGGTCCCATAGAGAAAGTTGTTCAGTTTGACGGTCTGATCATCCTCTTAAAAAAGTGTCAGCATATTAAGTTGGACCCTATATACGCAAAGGAATTTCTTCTTCAGCGTATGCAGGTGTACAAATAAGTCACTAACGTACATATGCCCACCAGTGGGACGCATGTAGGATGATGATGATGATGTTTACCTGAGCACAATAAGTCCGGTGCCGGCCTGCCACTCGTGGAAGTGAGCAACGACGCGCGGCGGAGTATCGCTGTAGCTCTCGGCCGCTTTACGAAACTGCAATACAAATAATGCAATCGAATTTATTATTTTTACATGTATGCCATGTTAGCTTAATCAATAAGGTGTGACATCTATATCGCATGAATCTAATTGCAACATTAGACGTGTGGATCAGTAGTTTGTATAACTCTGGTAGATGGCGCTGACGTCCCTTAAAGACGATAATATAGATTGAAAATTTCACCGTGGCTTGCGGGGCGACGACAGCTCTGTTGGAGTAGAGCATGCCCCGGATAGGCAGGTCGTGGGTTCGAATCCCGCTCGCCGCCCGACTTTTACAAATAATGCAATATTTTAATAATGTATTACACGATCAGATGGCGATCAGTCTCCAACCGAACCACAAACTCATTGCATTGCATTGAAAAAGCATGGCTATTGGAGAACCAATTCCAGAGATCGTTATGGATTTGAAGACCCTACCGCAAAAGCACAAAAAAATATAACATTACAAAAAACAAAGGAACCTAAAATTGCACTGATACCAAAACATAAGAAAGAGTCAAATTAAAGATTGAAAAATTTGTCTCGGGCGGGACTTGAACCCACGCTCTTCCAAACCGGGGAAACGTACTTACCAATTACACCACCGAGCCCACTACCCAGAGAACGAAATTTTCAATCTGTTACGTCTTACGTGGGGGATAAGAAAGAGTATCTATTACTACATACAGTGTGGACACTCCCTTCCTCCCACCAATTTCTTACCTCACCCCCTCTATTGCCTATCTGGTTACCCGCTGGCTACCCGGCAGTTACCTGCAGGAAACTAATAAGTACGATTTACGCATGTACTGACGTCATGACGTCATCTTGTCAAAATCAGTTTTTTGTAGGCAGTGTCCAGTCTATTAGAGTAAGCAACAAATTTTTCGTCTACGCTGAAACTATGACTTATTTTGCTTCCAATAATAAGTATGGCAACACACGGAAGTTATCCCTAGTTGCAACAATATCCACAAACTCTTGTCAGCATCATCATCATCTCAGCCGACGGACGTCCACTGCTGGACATAGGCCTCCCCCAAGGATCGCCACAACGACCGGCCCTGCGCTGCCCTCATCCAACGGGTTCCCGCCGCCTTCACCAGGTCATCCTGTCCACCTTGTAGGGAGACCTTAGACCATTTCAATCGCGGTAGCATTTCCCCTCTGCCAACGTGCAAGATCAAGAAATCTTACGCATTTACATACAATTTCATACCTCACTAAGCGCGATAACTTAGAACTTATCACGTTTGCTCACACGATGTTTTTCATGATCTTAAACATTCAAAATTAGAATCTATCATCATAGGCCTTTACATCTGTGGCAGATGATTCAAACAGTGTTTTCGGAGAAGCACTTTTTTCATGGCTGTACAGTCCTATACGAGAGCCGCATACCGCATAGGTAATGGAATAAAGTCCAGTTGTGGATTTCATGCTCCTTCGCCCCCGCAAAAAGTGGCAGAAAAGTTACGTACATACATACATACATATGCTCACGCCTATGTCCCACTACTGGGGTAGGCAGAGACAATAGATCGCCATATGCTACGATTCTGACACACATCTTTCGCCTCCTCCACATTCATAAGTCTCTTCATACATGCTCGTCGGTTCCGGGTACATTTTATTTGGCCCTTCTTCAGTACGCATCCTATTTGGTCAGCGTACGTGCGCCTAGGGCGACCCCTTTCAACCATTCCATTCACACTTTCCTTGTAGATTTCATACGTCAGCCTACTTTGGCTCATTCTTTCCACATGGCCAAACCACCTCAACATTCCTTTTTCAATCCTTGTCACTACATCTTCTTTCAGACCACATCTTTCTCTAATCACACTATTCCGTAACCGGTCCTTTAAAGTCACACCACACATACTACGCAGGGAGCGCATTTCAACAGCATTTATTCTAGATTCATGCTTCTTCTGCCATACCCAACTCTCACTTCCATACATTAATGTTGGTGCCAACACACCCTCGTGAACCGCCAAACGAGCCTTTTTAGAGATAGTTTGACTCTTCACGAAGGTGTGCAAGGCTCCATTAATCCTATTTCCTGCTTTCACTCTTCTCTCTATATCTTCGTCGTACTTTCCTTCTCTTGTGACCATACAAAGTTTGTTAGTAGAATAACACGCGTAACTTGTCCGTAGATAAATAGGGGGAGACCGACGATCACAGGGATCACAGAGATTTGATACATGCAACTATAACAACCGTTGGACCACGGCCGGTTCCCAGGCAGCCCCCATCCTAACGGAAGAGCTTCCCTTTTGAAGAGGAACATTCCACCTCGTACCTCCATAACTTTCAACTAACCTCGGTGATGAACTGCGCGACCATGAAGCCCAGTATGACCGCGTCGTTGGCTTCTATGTCCAGGTGTGGGATGCCGAGCGAGCAGGTGTCCCACAGCTCCTGCTTGTACCCGTCCAGCTGTCTAACCTAACCTCACCTCGGTGATGAACTGCGCGACCATGAAGCCCAGTATGACCGCGTCGTTGGCTTCTATGTCCAGGTGTGGGATCCCGAGCGAGCAGGTGTCCCACAGCTCCTGCTTGTACCCGTCCAGCTGTCTAACCTAACCTCACCTCGGTGATGAACTGCGCGACCATGAAGCCCAGTATGACCGCGTCGTTGGCTTCTATGTCCAGGTGTGGGATGCCGAGCGAGCAGGTGTCCCACAGCTCCTGCTTGTACCCGTCCAGCTGTCTAACCTAACCTCACCTCGGTGATGAACTGCGTGACCATGAAGCCCAGTATGACCGCGTCGTTGGCTTCTATGTCCAGGTGTGGGATCCCGAGCGAGCAGGAGTCCCACAGCTCCTGCTTGTACCCGTCCAGCTGTCTAACCTAACCTCACCTCGGTGATGAACTGCGCGACCATGAAGCCCAGTATGACCGCGTCGTTGGCTTCTATGTCCAGGTGTGGGATGCCGAGCGAGCAGGTGTCCCACAGCTCCTGCTTGTACCCGTCCAGCTGCCACGCCCCGGACCCGATGTCGAAGAGGATTATTTGAGGGTTCCCGTCTACTAGCCATGTTCCGGTGTGTAGCTGAAATTGTTATAATATTTTTTATTGAAAATCAACCCCAATGGGATGTTTTTTCAGAAATCCACGCGGACGAAGTCGAGGTCGAAAATGTAATATCATTTATTTATTATCAGCTATTGATGTCCCACTGTTGAGCAAAGGGTAGGACCACACCACGTAGCACAGCATCGCATTTTTCCGTCGCTCCATCCTTTTCTGTCACTCAGGAACGTCATTTGTTAGAGTATATAAGATAGACGGAACGCGATCGCACGCGGCGTGCTGTTCCGTGCTGTTCCGTTCCGTCTATCTTATATGCTCTAGCAAATGACGTTTCTGAGTGACAGAAAAGGATGGAGCGACGGAAAAATGCGATGCCGTGCTTCCTGATGTAGTTCAACCCTGAATCTATATATATATAAAAACGTTTGTCCTGACTGATTCATCATCGCCTAATATTGTTATTTTATGTTTTTGGTGTGCAAATAAAGAGTATTGTATTGTATTGTATTGTATCGCCCAGCCCAAACAGCTAAAGCTACAACTTTTGACAGAAGTTGCGTATAATGGCGTAGGCACCCACTAAGAAGGGATATTTCGAAATTCAACCCCTAAGATGGTAAAATGAGGGGTAAAAGTGAGTTTGGTATTTTTTTTTTAGTCCTGCCTTTTTGAAACTTAGTACGCATATTCAAGAGCAAAAATAAAAATGTTTCAGAATTTTTCAAAATTCATACAAACATAGATTTAACAAGTAAGTGACATAATTTTACGCGGACGAAGTCGCGCGGGTAAAGCTAGTAGTAATATAAGTATAATACAATAATACCTTGTAGCCCTGATTCCGCATGGCAGTAACGGCGACATTAAGAGGCGAGTTGGGAGGGAAATCCGCCTCCTCTACCTCAGTGCGTGCGCATTGCTCCTTGTACGGGCCTAGGAAATAAATAAATAAATAAATAAAAAAATAACGCTCACAGGCACATACATTGTGATGATCCCAAACTAAGCACTAAAGGCTTTTATTATGGAAACCATACAACAACGGCACGAACATATAACATCCATGACCGAACCGGGATTCGAACCCAGGACCCTGGTTTGGCAGTCCGTCGTGGTAACCACACCAACCGGGTCGTCATATAACATAACCTAAATATTATTTATGTAAATAAAATGGACGCCGGCAGGATTATCTTAGATGCATACATTATACGCACTATAACTTGGTTTCAGCGAGCGGAGCGAGCTCGAGAGTTTTACTGGGATATGGTCCTTTCCCATGTATAGGTAGCGTGGACGTGCGCCGCAGTGGAAATTTATGTATTTTAATACAACGCGCACGTGCGTAGCGTGTGCAGGCGTAGCAGTGGATACGATCCTTTATGAAATGATTTGGGATAAGGATGATATGGGATACGAATGATTTGGGATAAGAATGATTTGGGATACGGATGATTTGGGATACGTAGGAACTATGATTTGGGATACGGATGATTTGGGATACGTAGGTACTATGATTTGGGATACGGATGATTTGGGATACGAATGGTTTGGGATACGGGTCCACTGAAATACTTTTATTTTAAAACGGATTATTTGGGAACTTGTATTTTGGGAAAAGGATGTCATGTGCCGAAAGGGGTCCTTCTTTTTTTACCAGCATAATTACATCCTGATATCTATTCGTTTACATGTGCAATTAAAAATGTCCCCGCGCCCCGTGATAAATGATAAAACCAATTAATTATAAAAAATTTAACCAAAATTAACGTAAGAAAAAAATTACAGGAGTTCAGCGATGATTCAAATATTACCCAGCTACTATGGATCTCCTTCACGTCTAGTATGACTTCTCTACACGCGCGACGCGCCTTCGCTGCATAGATTCGAAAATAACCCGTTCTCGCGCTTTTCGGAGAGCGAAAATTGCGCTTGCCGCAACATAATATACTATGGAAAAATGCGGAGTCAAGCGCAAGAAAAGGGGTCCGGTGGTCCGCTTACTGACCTCCGTCCATCTCTTGGCCACCACACTATGTGATGGGTCAGTGAGATTTGAGTTTTCATTCTCATTATTTAATTAAACTTACCAAGTAAACAATAATTGTCGCCCATTTCTTCAGTCGACACGTAGGCTTTAGATCTGATGACGGTGTAGATACCACCGACTGGAACAAAATAAAAATTACTTGAAATATCTATTAATATAAATTGGACATGGGCCGGCCATGTCTGTCGAATGCACCAAGAAAGGTGGGAAAGAATCCCGGATTCTCGGGGCGGAGATTTTATGCAATCCTATTGGTTAATATTTCTCCGTTTCTCCGCTACGCAGCCTCGCTCCGCTTCAGTGGACAGGCATCCTTATACAGAGTGTTAGGGTAGACAGCTGCTTTACTTTAAGACGCTGTTATCCGGTCGAGGCCGTTTTTTGAACACGAACGAAAGTGTTTTAAACTGTGTTTTAAAGTCTGAAAACCAATTATGTCTTATTTAAGGATCTGGCTGATAGGCGACCGTTCTCAATTACACGATTAGATTAAGTTTAATAAATAGAAAAAAATTCCAAAGTTACCCATTTTTGTAATGTTTTTTCAATACTATGATTAAACTGCTGATATTTAACTATTTATTCTTGTACTTAACTAAATACATTAAATATTTCTAGTGAACTCCGTAGAATTTTGAGCTTAGAAACACCCATGAGCAAAGATATTGATGAAAAACACGTTTTTTTGCGATCCTGCTTTCAATTGCAGCGGGATGGCTAATTGCAAACTTATGCTTGCAAGAAAGAGACGCTTGCACTTGGATAACCTGGCCTTAATGGGTGATTATACTCATGATACTGAACAGGTGTTGTTGTATTTGTGAGTTTTCCCAACGGAACGGAAAGGAAATTGGCAAAAATAAATTCGACTTTACATACAAACAAACGTTAGATCAGCTGATTTAATTTAGTATGGAAAGACCAACATTTTTCTTGCGAATGTCTGTAGGTTTCTTAGTGAAAGTTGTTCAGTATCATGTGTAGAATTAAGGGTAAAGCGATGCAACTGTTTACCACACACCCTGTAGACAAAAATCATTCAAAGCCGTCAGCATATTATATTGGAGGAATGACCCTATAAAAGTCTGTTAGTTCTAAATAATATGGTATCCAAAACACAGTGGCATACCTTTATAGACAAAAATCAAGGAACATTCATAGTTTCGTTAGAGTGACTTTAGCTGGCGTCTTGAACGCAACAATGCATTTGAAACAAGTGCAACTGGTTCTTAGACATGTCTTGTGAACGCACGCTGAACAAATACAATGATATTGAGTTACAGCTCTCCTTGAGCTGTAAGTAGGACATTATACAATCGAAAACTTACACATAGCCCAACAGGACCGGCCAACCGGGCATTTGCCAGAATTAAGGCCCTCTTATCCGAGTGCAAGCGTCACTTTCTTGCAAGCATAAGTTTGCAATTAGCCATCCCGCTCCAATTGAAAGCAGGTTCGCAAAAAAAACGTGTTTTTCATCAATATCTTTGCTCATGGGTGTTTCTAAGCTCCAAATTAACCGAATTTCACTAGAAATATTTTATGTATTTAGTTCAGAATAAGAATAAAAAGTTAAATATCAGCAGTTAAATCATAGTATTGAAAAAACATAACAAAAAAGGGGTAACTTTGGTATTTTCTTTCTATCGAGTAAACTTAATCTAATCTTGTTATTGAAAGCTATCGCCTATCCGCTAGATCCTTAAATAAGACATAATTTCATTTCAGACTTTAAAACGCTGTTTTTCATGTTTCGTTCGTGTTCAAAAAACGGCCTCGACCGGATAATAGCGTCTTAACTGCCCTATGGCCAGTCCGGACCTGTATTTTTCTTCTTTTCGTGTCAATGATTCTCCGATAACGATTTACGAAAGAGCTCGGTGGCGCGTTGCAGAGGTATGGACTCTCAATCATGAGGTTCGGGTTCGAATCCGCACGGACAACATGCCACGTACCAATGAGTTTTTCTAACTTATGTACGTATTACCGCCTGCTCTCAAACGGTGAAGGAAAACATCGTGAGGAAACCTGCATATTGAGAAGAAGAAATTCTGATGCGTGTGTGAAGTCTACAAATCCGCATTGGGCAGGCGTGGTGGACTCACCAAACACCCTCCTAGAGGGTAGGCCTGTGCCCTGCAGTGGGACGTATATAGGCTGATGATGATGATTCTACGATAGTGTTTCTATATTTTACTGGCCAGGTATTCGGCAAGCCTGAACAATTCATGTATTTACTTTTTTACCAGAGAATTTCTAAAGCGGTAGTGGGCGGGGTACATTGCTCGCAGAACCGATGACCGATACGCGCCGAAGAGTTCTCGAGTGACGACTGTATACCGGAAAGCGCAGCGTGGGTAGGCCCCACAATGTGGACCGACGACCTGGTGAAGGCGGCGGGAACCCGTTGGATGAGGGCAGCGCAGGACCGGTCGTTATGGCGATCTTTAAGCCTATGTGGTCCTTTTGGGAGTGGTCCTTTTGGGAAGTGGTCCTTATGGGAAGTGGTCCTTTTGGGAGTGGTCCTTCTGGGAGTGGTCCTTTTGGGGGATGGTCCTTTTGGGAAGTGGTCCTTATGGGAAGTGGTCCTTATGGGCCGAAAGGGTCAAGCAGTGGACTTCCATCGGCTGAGATGATGACTTACCTTTATTAGCGGCCTCCCAAGCAGTCTCGAAAGTCCATCTGTTCTCATCAGATGCTGCTTGACCCTTGTCCATGAAGGACGTCAGGTCGTGGGTCGACTCCGATCGGTAGAAGCGGCGGGAGGTACGGTCGCGAGACATTGTTACCTGTAAAATGACATTTATTGAGTAATGTATAAGGTTTAGGCATGTATTGTACCCACTGTCCATTATAAGTGGCGACGGGCTCGTCCCCCGTCACACTGGACAGAGTTTCGGTACTACTGGTGAAACGTGGATGTTCTGAGGTTTCAGAATATCTCTGACTACCCCTCGGGGAATATAGTCGTGAGCATATGCTTATAAGGTTTACTTTTTGTTGCTTCTGTGGTAGAAACAAACAGACAATACTTTCAAATATCATAGAAATTGACTATTTGCGAAGCTATTTGAGAAATTCAAGATCCGTTGACGGAGGAAAGCGGCAGCCCTTGGGTCTTCGAGTCTATCAAGCGCTTTGATAGCTCTTTAAACACCGGCCAAGTGCGAGACGGACTCTAGCACGGACGGTTCCGTACCACCATACAATATTAGCCAACATATTTGTTTTTTTCCTGCAGCCTTAGCGCAAGCCCGACACACACTTGACCGTTTTTTATTATTTTGTTGTTTTACCTTAGAGTATGCACTCAAGTTTGACACTTACGTATTTACGATAGAGCAAATCAAAAAAACCTTGAATCTTAGAAAAAGTATATGTCTAGAATGAGCCTCACACTTGTTCCGTATAAAACAAAAGGGGCTAACTTTCTTAGGTTGGTGTGCGTGAGGCGCCATACTAATTATGTATGTGTGCGTGTATATGTATAGGGTTTTGGAACCAGTACTGGTTCCTATTTTTTTCGACGCTTTCGTAGCTTTGACTGTCTATCTTGATAATCTAAGCCTTGAATAATACAAATTTCTTGTATTGTTAGGGTTGAACTACACATGGCCGCACGCGATCGCCTTTTTCCATCGCTCCATCCTTTTCTGTCACTCAGTAACGTCATTTGCTAGAGCATATAAGATAGACGGAACGCGATCGCGTGCGAGCGATGGGAAAAGGCGATCGCGTGCGGCCATGTGTAGTTCAACCCTTACCTGGAAAGTAGCATAAGCATTAACCATCATCCAATAAAATGATAAGGATACATTTTATGTGACAATTTTAACGAGCTACCTATTACGGTTCAGAAGATACAGCCCTTTGTCAGACGGACGCGGACGGACGGACGTGGACGAACCCCCACACGGTGGACCAACGACCTGGTGAAGGCAGCGGGAACCCGTTGGATGAGGGCAGCGCAGGACCAGTCGTTTTTTTTACGACCCGGTTGGGCGGTTGGTGTGATGGTTAACATGCCGGACTGCCAAACCAGGGTCCTGGGTTCGAATCCCGGTTCGGTCATGGATGTTATATGTGTGTGCCGTTGTTGTGTGGTTCCCGTAACAAAAACCCTGAGGCTTACTTGGGATCATGACAATGTATATGCCTGTGAGCGTTATTTATTTATTTTATTTGTTATGGCGATCCTTGGGGGAGGCCTATGTCCAACAGTGGACGTCCATCAACTGAGATGATGATGATAATGATTTATGGACTTTTGCTTGTGCATTAGCACTGAATTTCCACCAGTGTCTAGTAGTTTGTGGGAGTATATATCCCAATCTCAGGGATCGTTTTTGATCTTTTGAAATGTTGACTTTGATCAATAACAAGAAGAGATTGCGTATTGCGGAGCCTCGTGGCAGGCAAAAACGCGAATCGCGCGAACACCACGCGAGAAAAATGCTCGTGTCAGAACTTGCAACGTGACTCCAGTATTAATATTAGAACTCACCGAAATTTTATAGATACTATAAGAGATAACAACAAATTCATATTTATTTGATAACATAATCTTGAACTTGTGGTATTGAATGAAACTATTAGATAAGATAGTTATTATTATGCCACCATTACGATGTTTACGTTGTTTAATCATAAATACAGGGTGTAAGAAAAAGTATCATTAACCTTACCTTTATCATTTAGCTCTACCCATTAAACTGAACAACTTTTACTATGGGAGCAAACCTTTCAGAACAAAAAAAACTGGAGTGCGATTTTTGAATCTCATTCGCTGAGCTCAGCAGTTGAAAATGTCAAAATTACTATGGAGATTCGCATCTTTCTACTGCTGATTTCACTTTCAAAAATAAAACTTCAGGAGTGCGATTTTTGAAAGACAAATCAGCAGTAGAAAGATGCGTATCTCCAAAGTAATTTTGACATTTTCAACTGCTGAGCTCACCGAATGAGATTCAAAAATCGCACTCCAGTTCTTTCATACATTTGAGTCGAGTAGGCATTGCAGTTTAGTATGGAACAGCTGATTTTTTTAGGTTTTCAAAATACAGAGTCCTTCTTAGGCCCGAATTGACCAAACGCGAGTAAATTTTAAACTTATATTAAGTTTCCAGTTACTATAGAGTAAACTGATTTTGCGTTTTACCAACCCTAATCTAAATGAAATATCAATGTCACAAAATAAAAAAAATATATACTTAATAAAAAGAAACCTACCGAATTAAAACTGTATAACCTCACATTGCAATAAGTATGGATACAACAACCTCTTTCTTTAGGTGAATTATACATTCATTCTTTTAGTATGGGGTGTGTAAACACCAAAAGTAAAATTGTTCCTTGTACTCTTCTATAAATCTAAGTTTGGTCGAATTCGGCCTTAATATGTTAACAATTTTTAAGGAAATAATCAGACCGTCAAACTGAACAACTTTCTCTATGGCACCAGCATTGAAATCGCGTAAAAAAATCAGCTGTTCCATACAAAACTGCAAACGTACTTGAGCCAAATGTATGGGACAACTGATTTTTTTTCGCAATTTCATTGATGTTCCTATAGGAACAACCTTTATCTTCTCTATCTTCTCTACCTATACAAATAGATGTTCAGTTTGATGGTCTAATCATCCCTTTAAAAAACTGTAAGCATATTAAGAAGGACCCTGTATGTAACAAGGTGTTACAAAAATACAAATAAACCTTTAAGGGGGTGGTGTAGACCATCAAACTGAACAACTTTTACTATGGGACCAAAATCGAAATCGCGAAAAAAAAATTGATGTTCCATACTCTACAAATCGACTAGAGCTAAAATATGTATGGGATATTAAATTAATTTTTTTTCGCGATTCGATGTTCCCATAGAGAAAGTTGTTCAGTTTGATGGTCTAAATAACCCTCTTAAGAGTTTTAAAAATTTATTCTTACTTATGAAACACCCTGTATAAGGTCTAACAAAATTAGATAAAACTATTTTAAGGGGATGATCAGACCATCAAACTGAACAACTTTTTCTATGGGACCAATATCGAAATCGCGAAGAAAAAATCTGCAGTCCCATACATTTAGGTCGAGTAGGTTTGTATGGAACAGCTGTTTTTTTTTCGTGATTTCGATATTGGTCCCATAGAGAAAGTTGTTCAGTTTGATGGTCTGATCATCCCCTTAAAATAGTTTCATCTTATTTTGTTAGACCTGATATATGCCAACACAACTAAAACATTTTTTTTTCGATTTTGATGTTGGTCCCATAGTAGGGAACGTTGTTGAGTTTGATGATCTGATCATCCTCATAAAAACGCATATTAAGATGGTCCCTGTATAAACCCTCATGGTGATGAATGAGTCTACAAATCTTTTTTAAATACCCTTTACATAATAATGTCAAAACATCTTAAAACTGAATGAAACTTGTTACGATTCTTGGATAGAGTCCAATTGCTTTCTAACGTCCGATAATTTACTAAAAATATTAAAATGACCTTGCCAAATGTTCAATATTGCATTTTTGTTTATTATTTACTTACATAAAAACCCGACCTCCATATCTCTGACTACCCCCTCGGGGAATATAGTCGTGAGCATATGCTTATGCTTATGCTATTTACTGACATAAACTGATATTTAGGACTTGTAACGTCACTGGCTTTCCGATGAAGGAAAACATTGTGAGGAAACCCAGCATAAGCATATTCATCAAGGGGGTATTCTCCAAGCAGTATTTGAAGGGTGAAGAAAGCAAAAAGTACCTATTGGGGCTAACACAAAAGATCCCACTGGGTCGAAGTGTTGCTGGCTTGCCAGCCCCCACAACAAGATAAGATAAGTGGGAAGTCATAGACATTCTGAAACTTCAGAACAACCATGTTTCGTCCCCGACTTCAAATCAACCTTTTTAGAAATTTTGTTTGTTTGTTTATGCGAGCATCACGCAAAAACTACTGAACCGATTTTGATGAAACTTTTTTTATTTGTTAGCTTATGATCTGAATTAAAATCTGGTATTTAATTTGTGTGGACGAAGTCGCGGGTTAACTCTAGTAAATTATAAACATGTTACAGCCATGTCGTGCTATTTCAAATCAAATTAGAGATTGAAAAATTAAGTCTCGTAGTCTTTAGTACCGAAACTCTGACCAGTATGACGGGGAGTGAGAAGCAATGAGAACAATGGAAGCTATTATCTCATAAGTATCTGATAATTATAATGATATAACCATTGACATACAAAATAATGGACGACGGGTCTAGTACTAAATTCTCAAAAAAAGTGTCAGAGACTACTACACAAACCTTATATTATATATTTATCAGTGTTAAATACTGTTTTATTTAGTTAAATGTGCACACTATGCCTGCCTCACTTTGTATGGTCTCTCTCTCTGTCACGGGTTTGCTGGAAGAAATCTCTTTAGAGACAAGCTCACCCTTTGTAATTGTCTATTATGGTGTTTTCATGTATATTTCCATGTGTACAATAAAGTGTTAAAATAAATAAATAAAAAAAAATAAGTAGGTACATGCATAGTAATATAAACATTGAAAACTTAGATTATCAAGATAGACAGTCAAAGCTACGAAAGCGTCAAAAAAAATAGGAACCAGTACTGGTTCCAAAACCCTATACATATACACGCACACATACATAATTTGTATGGCGCCTCACGCACACCAACCTACGAAAGTTAGCCCCTTTTGTTTTATACGGAACAAGTGTGAGGCTCATTCTAGACATACACTTTTTCTAAGATTGAAAATGATGAAATTCATTCTCATTTTGCTTGCAGTTTTTGACCCATCGCAGCACGCGCTCGCGTCTTGTTCCGTTCAAACAAAGACTGTATAAGACTGATGTAATTAGTTCTCTTTATACGTATTAGATCCTTTTTGGTTCGGACACTTTTGAGCGCAGACCCTACGTCCAGTAGTTGGTAAGTCAATGGATATTAACAAAGAAAATAATTAGGAATCTTGATAATTTCAAACCCTGACGTTTATTATTACAAAAATGTAAAGAACTCTACTCTGGTTCACATTAAGGAACCCACAAAACACAATTTTTTGTTGGTTAATGGTATTGATTCGGTATTGCCACGACTTAACTTAACTAAATTTATTCCTGTCATTTTCTAACACTCGACTAAGAAAAGAGACAGAAAACCAAGAACTGACTTTAGTGCTGTCAAAGTGACGCTACACGCCCAAAATAAGATGGCATCATAATGCACGCCATCTTATTTAAGTCGTTTTCGGGCGTGTAGCGTCACTTTGACAGCACTAAAGTCAGTTGTTGGTTTTCTGTCTCTTTTCTATGTTAGAAAATGACAGGAATAAATTTAGTTAAGTTAAGTCGTGGCAATACCGAATCGATACCATTACCTTTCTTGGGGAGCGTGTAATTTCTCTGTGGTTAATATACAGAGTCGAACTTAATATTCTGATGGTTTTTTAATAGGATGCTCAGACCATCAACCTGAACAACTTTCTCCATCACTATTCTATTCTATTTTAAAAATATGGCTGCCATCTTTGGTTAATGATGATTTTGCCAATGTCGAGTTTTTATAGCAAAAGTGCTTGACGTTGTATGGTTATATTGATATTTTGGTGACTTCAAGGGTTGTTCTTATAAAAGAACAATATCCTGAGCCACCACTGGAGTTCCACTGTAGGCCGGGGATGGGGCAACCGACGCGCACGTGACCGCCCAATAGCAGACACACAAAGCAACTCCTTTCTCCATCACACCAGCCAACGTCGAAATAGCGAAAAAAAATCTGCTGTTGACATTTGGGTTGAGTAGTTTTTGTATGAAACAGCTGATTTCTTTTTCGTGATTTCGGTGTTGGTCCCATAGAGAAAGTTGTTCAGTTTGATGGTCTGATCTTCCTCTTAAAGAACCATCAGCATGGATCCTATATTGTTTGGTGGTACGGAACCCTCAGTACGAGAGTCCGACTCGCAGTTGGCCGGTTTTTTATGCCTAACTTCTAGTAAATCTGGTCAATCTTCAAAAAACCGGTCGGAAACACACTCCATTTACTTTCAAGTTCATAGAAAACCTGTCGAAAAATAGTTCGATACAAATCGATTTGAATAGGCAATATCCGAACACACAAAATATATTACGACTATTTTTAAACCACGCTTCGAAAGACGAGATTAAAAAAGCAATAAAACAAGTACTTACCGATTAAATTAAAAAACTAAACCAATAAATCACAAACTATGTTTACACACGGTTTTTATCACTGAAAAGTGCACTTAACACGTGGTTTTTGTGGAATAAATCAACGAAATACTCGTTTCGAAGTTATTTATGGAATTTTCGAGCGCAATACATGTCTACGCGGGTAGAAAATTCGAATGAAAATAGTTTTTGGAGGTTAGAAAACGTCAAAACTTGAACTGTTTGAAGGTCACCTTGAAAAATGACAGCAGTGACAGCTGAGCAATGTGTTGCTAGATTTGGATAGTCTAGTCGGTTTTGGATACTAGTCCTTTTGAGCCATTTGTTTATTTATTCATTTTTTTAAATGAAAGCTAAATAAATGGTTACAGGGCAGGGACTTAACGTCCCTGGTGACAAACATGTGACAAAGATCTAAATTCATCACATTTTTTTCAAAAAGGTGGAGAGACAAGACAACTTGAAACTTGAAAGAAATACGGACCGAATATTGCACTAAAAAGATGTGAAGCATGCAAGGTAATACAATCTCGTTTGCTCTACAAGGGACCTACACTCACACAGATGCACTAGCTCTAGGCGCAGGTCCTACAACCCGTAACCATTATGTACCGCGTGACAGCACGCACACAAAAGAAATGGGTGCTTCACTCATGATTAGACGAGATTACGTCTGGTTCTTCTTTTAAGTCTGTGGAGACAACATGGATATCTTGGAGAGTAGGCCAGTATTGTAGTTGCACACAACAGAAAGGATTGGAGAGGCCTTTGCTCAATAGTGGAGTGCTTTGACTATTTATTATAAGGACTCGCCTTGCGGTAGCATTTCCCCTCTGTCACGGTATAAGATCAATTGATAATTTGCATTTACATAAAATTGTATACCTTATCACTAAACGAGACAGCCTATAATTGCGAATAAGAGGTCAATGATTGCGAAACAATAATTTCGAACTTAGAACGTTTGGGGTTCACACGAGACTACTTTCATGATTTTTAACATTCAAAATTAGAATCTAAAGTTATGGGGAATAAAATCCAAATTTGCGGATTGCATGTTACCTCGCCCCCCGCAAAAAGTTGCAGAAATGTTTGTTAGTGGAATTCCGTATGTCAATTTTTTTTTTGTCTTCATTTTTATATTTTTTACGGACAGAAGACATAATTTTAAGATACCTGTTTCATTCTTATTGCGATTCATCGAGTTTATCAATATAAATTTAATTTTTAAATTATTTTGATCTGTAATCTCTAAGTGCAAAAATGGTGGAGAGAAAATAATTCGAACTCCATGGAGAAAAACTACATACAGCTGTATTTAAAAAAATTAAAACCTGCCTCCTCTTTCTAACTCTATGCTGGAAAAACATACGGCAACATCAAATGTCAAATTCTGACATTGTGAAAGTATTTTTTTTTCTTAATGGCCGGTTATTTTAAGTTGATTTTATTTATGTTTACCAAGGAGTTCAGAGGTATGCCAGTGACGTCACTGCACGGACCGAAAAACGACGTTATTTTATTTAAAAAAAATATCTGTAATAATCCTTTCATTTTAAAATCTCTGACATAGAAAATATGATTATTGAGACAATTATCTTGAAATGGTTTTCAATTCAGCCCTCCAAAAAAAAACTTGACATACCGAATTACACGCGTTACCAGTCCTCATATAAGTAGTCAAAGGTGGAGTGGGACATTAAACAGGCTATACGTAAAAAAACTTTTTTTCAAAACTTCGTTGTACTATGTACTCATTAAGGTCCTTAATTTCTTCCCCTGTAAAGGTGCCTGTCCACTGAAGCGGAGCGAGGCTGCGGAGCGGAGAAATATCAACAAATAAACAGGCAGCCCTGTTGCCGAGCGGATCCGCGGAGCTCCGCTTTAGTAACCAATATACATATTAATCTATGGCTTTAGTGGACAGGCACCTAATACTAGCCACTTTTTATTCAGCGCGAGCCCTTGTTATGAAGTAGCATATGCTCACGACTATATTCACCTCACGATGTTTTCCTTCACCGAAAAGCCAAGCAAAGAGAAAAGAACCTTCACCGAAAAGCCTTGAGAGAATACGGCTAGAGAAAGAGCCAAGGACAAAGAAAATGAATACCCAAAATAACGAATAATCATGTATTATTAATTATACAATTTACACAGTAACTACATTATTTACATTTAAACAATCTTATTGTTTTAGCTTAGTTATGGCGCATTTGAATCACAAAGACTTAATTCTTATTTTATCCATTTGGTTACAAATGGCTGTAGGAATACTAGGAATTAATCCAAACTTAAAGGCGGACTACTCTCAAAATCATCAGCAAAGTTGTCAACTACATCACTAACGTTATTTTCGTCCATGGCAACACTGTTAGAAAAGTTCAGTTTCACTGGATTTACATTTCTTTTCACATACGTCCTGTTCAAAACTGGACTGCACTGGATTTCTTCTTTCTCAATTTTCTGCTCAATTGGTAGGATTTTCTTTTCACTGGCAACACTGGAAACGTCAGATTTTGACATCAAGGGGCTTTTGAACGCGTTTCCCGCGGTTTTTGACTTATTCATTATATTTATAGGGCTCAATGGTGGTGGTTCCCCGTACATTTTTAGTTTCGCAATTTTCTCTTTAACTTGTTTTTTTCTTAATAAGGTTTTAGGGGATAAATCTTGCGTATCCGTCTGTTTAAATGTAGACTCAAAGTCTAGGCCAGTAAGGTTCAAATTATCGTCGTTTTTAGCTTTCGTTGCTAATGGAGAATCGAAAAAAATTTTGTTTCTCGATAAATTGATGTCAACATTTTGAAATCGATACGGCGACACATTTTCGTTGTTATTCTGTAATTTGACAGCAGAATAATTGTTTTTCAAAATGGCGCAGTCCTCGCAAAATCTCTTTCTATCGACGCCATACAATTTTTTCGTTAAATCCTCTATAATTTTTCTTGCATCTTCGCTTTTAGGAGTTTTAGTAAAGTACGAAAACTCTGTCACCCTGTATTGCGGTATATTTTTCCTGGTGTTGCCAGCGCGTTTCTGCAAATTCGTACACGAAACAATTTGACCCGTATCCAAAACGTTATCGAAGCCGAATTTTTTTAAACCACCCCAGAAATTAACACAGATTATATTCTTATCTTCATCTGTCAAATACACGTTTTGAAATTGATGTTTTTTGGAATCGAATTCTTTAATCGATGGATCGATTTGAAATATAAGACCAACAATATCGATTTCGTTATATTCTGTGATCATAGATGGGTTTTTGGTTAATTCTTTTACGGCATAACAGATTCTTCTGAAAGATTTTGTGTAGGGTTTAACTTTGTCACTTTCCTTGTACTTTGATCGGCAGAAAACTGATTGGCGGCCGGCGGATATTTGAAGCTCTGAATACCTGTAAAAAAATATGAACTTGGTAGTTTTTTATCATCATTATCTAAGTTCTAAGTTCTGTCCGTGTGGTGTCGGCTAAGAGCAATGATATTAATGACTAGATTAGTAGTATAGGGCACTAAAGCGTTGCCACTTCGTCGAAGTCCGCAGACTTCTTTGACTTCAATCGGTCGCTTATCTATGGTGAGTACAGACATATCCGTGACGTTTAAATTAAGCTACCAAAATGTGGAAATGCGCCGTAAAAATTTGTAAATCACGGTCGGAAAAGAATAATAAAGGAAGTGGTGTTACTTTTCACAAGTAAGTTTACTATATTTTGTTAAGATTATTCAAGATAACATAGAAAAACTAAATAAAATTTTCACGCATTGTTTTTGCCATCAGTGTTGCAAGTAAATACGATTTTGATTTTCCCACATTGTTGGGAGTTTCGGTACCCTCTTCGTTATTTCATAGGTACAGGGTTAAGTTTTAATCAGTCCGGATAACTTCACCATTCATTCCCCTAACCAAACTGTACAACTTTCACTATAGAGCCAACATAGAAATCGCGAAAACCAAATCAGCTGTTTCATACAAAACTGCAGTACCGACTCGACTCAAATGTATGGGAAAGCTGATTCCTTTCTTCGCGACTTCGAAGCCGGCACCATAGTAAATAAAATAAATAAATAAATAATAAAAATCTTTATTTGCATAGTGAAAGTGAAGAGAATAAATGGTGACGTTATCCGATCTGGGCTGATTAAATATCAACCCTGTATAATACGATATATTTAGGGCCTGTTTCACAACTTCCGAATAAGTTCTTGTTACTTGTTGCTTATCCGACAGCTCATTTGACATATTCTTCATAAAAAATATGTCAAATGAGGTGTCCGATAAGCTAACAAGAACTTATTCGGAAGTGTTGAAACAGGCCCTTAAAGTTTAATTATAAATCTGATCAGAAAACACAGACTATATATTCAAGTTTAGAATTCAGGTAATAAATTAATTAAATTCAGTAATTAATTCTGGGGAAATTATTTCTAACCACTGGCAACAGTGGGCGTTTGTACTGACGTTTTTAAAATAATAACGTCTTTCTCATTTCACCGTAATTTTTTTGACGGCAGAAGAAACGAGACAAACATAGTTTACTTTGGCGTATGTATCGATTTCCAAGCTACGTCTTTGAAACTCTGAAGTGGTTACGCATTTTTGAGAATTGTTTGTAAGAAGCTATCCCTCTAGTTGTATAAGCTCATTGGCTAAGAGTAGCACCATCCAATTTCCTCCCGTGGGTGTCGTAAAAGGCGACTAAGGGATCTACCGGAGGATGGGCAGCAGCATCCTTTGAGTACAAACATTCAATCCAACTGCGATCGCCAACCCGCCTGCCAAGCGTGGCGATTATGGCAAATCCCCCCATTTTTTTGGGGAGGCCTATGTCCAGCAGTGGACGTTTATCGGCTGATATGATGATCTAAGTTCTAATCCTAAAACAGAGTGTAAAATTAAATGCATTACATAATATCAAACAGTATGCGTCATCAGACTGAACAACTTTCACTATGGAGTCAACATCGAAACCACGACAATATTTTTTTTTTTTTTAAATATATTTACTAGCCTGGTTACTAGACCTTTTGGCTAAATCTTAATTTATTTTTAATATTCTTCTGTTTTCACATTAAAACGTTGGTATTCGACGTTTTGATGGTTCTTTGGAGTTTTTGGAGGCAATCAAAAGACGCAGGAAAAGCAGAGAAGTCCACAGGAAAGAGGTGAACCGACCGCTTTGCCGCGCTAAAATCACGGAACACTTTTCCTGTTTACGACCCATGCACCATCATATTTCACTGAACTATATATTGTTCACTTGCACGACACTTTGTTACGCAAAACAACACCAATTTTACGAACCAAAACTCACTATAAACAATAAAAATTCGATGAAATATAAGGACTCCAAACGTCAGCTACCAAAGCCCGCCAAAAACTCCACCACGACAATAAAATATGCTGTTCCCAATGACGTTTTACAGATAGACGCGTCATAATCCCGAATACGAACATAGTTTTGAAAAACGTCATAGTACGCTACCATCACTGCACTTTAAAATGGCGCGATATAGCAATGTGTAGCCCGTACACTAGACGGCGCGTGACTATGTGAAAGCCGGGCAATTACCTTGCTTTTTTGTTGCCATTTTGGAGCGCGGGCAACGCATATACATATAAAAACATCTTAGGCTGTTCCACACTAAATGACAATAGCTTTTCGATTGAAAAAACTCAATTTTATGTAGTCAAATCCAGCGCGCCTGACTGCATTCCCTTAGGCTTCCCTCAAGTTTCCCAGAGGGGGTGGGGTATCTGAAGTCAGAGGGGGGCGGGGAGTGGCCGTTCTGTATGTAGATCTATATAATATTACTTATTCTATGCCCATAGTAAAAGTTGTTTAGTTTGATGGTCTGAAACAGTAGTTTTGGTAACGAATTTAAGTCAATATCTATATCTATAACGTCAAGAACATCTCACCTCACAGCAGTAGGTACAACATTCATAATTTCAATCCAAGAGCCTTCCTTGATCATTTCCATTATGGCGTCGTTCGGCTTCCATATAGACAGCAAAGCTGGAAATAACGAAAAAATAAACAATTCAATTCAATTTTTGTTTAATGGCATCCTACGTGTTATCGCAATTCAGCCAACGTCTCGTTATGTGAAGAGTATACGTATGAAAATGATCAGTATTAATTAATTAAGTAGAATGGCAGTTTTGCCAATGTAAGTAGTTTATAATCTCAAGTGATTGTTTTAAAGTTAAAACACAAGAGTTCACAAAATGGCCGAGCCGCGTGGCCAATTAAATCACGAGCCGAACGAAGACGTCCTCTCGGGAGACCTCTAGCCACGCGACTCAGAAAAATAATTATCTCAGAGTTAGTGAGTGATGATGATGCTTCATGGCCGTGTTCGACCACAGCGACTGATTATGGCTGTTGACTTTGAGAGCTTCGTTGATGTGCTCTCAGGTGGCTGATGTAGCCTATCTTGGCTTTGAAAGTGCGTCCGCACAGGCTACAAGTCAATTTTCCATTACGATAGTTGTATTGGATGGCCGCGGGTGGTCTGCGGTGGTGGACAGTCAAGCGGCGCAAGACTAAATAACATTTTATGTGGGCAAAATAAGGTTTGCGAAATGGCGTGGTGTACCTACGATCGATTGCAGTTCACATTTTATGTAGGTTAGCATAAAAAACGGTGAGCTAGACTTCAAGCATTTAGATTTCATGTTGTGCTATTTCTAATCGAAATTATTAGTATCGTAATTCGCCTGTGGCCAGAACCCAGTGCATGAACTCAGTGCAGTAATTAACCTAGAGCGAGCGAAGGGAGCTCGAAATTATTAACACTATAATTCGCCTGTGGCCAAAACTCAGTGCACGAGCGCGTTGTAGTAATTAACCTAGAGCGAGCGAAGCGAGCTCGAAATTATTAGTACTATAAATTATAATTCAAATGTGACCATGATGTTAAAGATTTGTTGAAATGTCAGTCAATGTAGATAAGTGTTAATAAGTGATAGCGAGTGTTAATTGCTTGCTGACCTCTAGTGACCTTCATGCCACTCTCCTCGACCCCCGCGACCCGGACCTTGGTCAGCGGCACCACATTCCTGGCGACGTCCAGCCCTCTCCCCTCCATCTTCTCCTGCACTCGCGTCTGGATGTCTTGCAGGAGTTTCTCTCGTTTTGAGTTCGAGTTCGGTAGCGATATCGTTTGTGATAGGTTGGACTGGAACAGTAAATTTTTTACCTAGTTACTTTATGTCACACCCTAGACTCCTTACAAACAGGCTCGTATGTGTTACTGTTAACATTTTTTAAAGGAATGATCAGACCATCAAACTGAATAATTTTCTCTATGGGACCAACATAGAAATCGCGAAAATAATACATACATACATACATACATACATATGCTGACGCCTATGTCCCACTACTGGGGTAGGCAGAGACAATAGATCGCCACATGCTACGATTCTGACACACATCTTTCGCCTCCTCAACATTCATAAGTCTCTTCATACATGCTCGTCGGTTCCGGGTACATTTTATTTGGCCCTTCTTCAGTACGCATCCTATTTGGTCAGCGTACGTGCGCCTAGGGCGACCTCTTTCAACCATTCCATTCACACTTTCCTTGTAGATTTCATACGTCAGCCTACTTTGGCTCATTCTTTCCACATGGCCAAACCACCTCAACATTCCTTTTTCAATCCTTGTCACTACATCTTCTTTCAGACCACATCTTTCTCTAATCACACTATTCCGTAACCGGTCCTTTAAAGTCACACCACACATACTACGCAGGGAGCGCATTTCAACAGCATTTATTCTAGATTCATGCTTCTTCTGCCATACCCAACTTTCACTTCCATACATTAAAGTTAAGGATAATCTTATTGTATAACGCTAATACTTATATATTATTAATGTTAGCTTTTAAGTTGCATGTTATTGCGGTGCCCTAACAGGGTGTCATGTCGAGAACTTATCCCAATGTATTAACTTATGTACACATGATAAGCAATAAAGAATATGATTATGATTATGATTATGATTATGATTAAGAAAATAATGTCTCATACATTTTGGTTTAGTTTTAAAGCCTGACCAGAAATATAAAAAACCTGATTTGGGGGCGCTGCAATCGACTGTCACCTTTATTGTTAGTGTTCCAAGTACAAAAATTAGTTCCATTGATTTTCCGCAACATGGCGAGGTTTTTTATTTTTCTGGTCGGGCTTTATATGGAAAAGCTATTTTTATTCCGCTATATCAACCTTGGTCTCATACAGGTTGTAACACTTAAGGAGGTGCTTCAGACCATCAAACTGAACAACTTTCAATATGGAGCCGAAATCGAAATCGCCAAATCAGCTGTTTCATACAAAACTGCGGTACCGAATCGACTGATTTTATTTTCCCGATTTCGATGTTGGCTCCACAGTGAAAGTTGTTCAGTTTGATGGTCTGATCATCCCCTTAAAAGACGGTCAGCATATTAAGGAGTAATAGTAGGTGGAAATACCTCGGAGGCATCTTTTATTTTTCATTTTACGACTAGATTTATACCATTTACCGAAACTAAAGTCATACCTCAGTATTTTTGGATAGTTCATCTAGTGCAATCATCAACTGAATACACGATTGGAATTACTTCACTCGATAGCAAATTCGTCACAAAGATGACGTATTTTCATGCATTTTTAAACATTTTTCTCGTTTTAGAAGAACTTAAAATAGTTTCAGATTTTTTGCATTTATACTCACATATTCACCATTAGTTTAACTAGTGAAATATAATCATATATATCATAAAAAAAATCTTGAAAAAGTACTTTGGTTAGTTCTTTTTAATCTAAAATACGGCTCACGCACACTTTTCGGAGCGCTGGGATATTGCGTTTCTCATAGAAAATATTCGTCGGGACTTATGGCCCCTTAAGAAGGACCCTATATTATGTACTTTCTTGCGGGATTCAAAACCCCGGTCCACGGTTATTCGGGAACCCGATACCGCAAACTAAAATGAACTCTACCCACCTGATCATAGAACTCTTTCTCGACTTCTTCGTAAATTTTCTCCAACGCCGCTTGTCTCTCCGCTTCGTACTTCATCTGATGTAAATGTTCTAGGCGCTCTGAACGGGTTACTGTTGACAATCGATTGTTAACTTAAGTCACTGGTGTTAAGGTATAGATTACAATAGGTAGTTTTTTCATCATACTGAACAACTTTCTCTGAGAGCTCGGTGGCGCGTTGCGGAGAGGTATGGACTCTCAATCAAGAGGTCCGGGTTCAAATCCGCTCGGACAACATCAAACTGTAAAGGAAAACATCGTGAGGCAACCTGCATAAGCTGAAGAAGAAATTCCGATGCGTATGTGAAGTCTACCAATCCGCATTGTACACGCGTGGTGGACTCACGCCCAAACACCCTCCTAGAGGGTAGGCCTGTGCCCTGCAGTGGGACGTATATAGGCTGATGATGATGATGATGGTGAACAACTTTCTCTATTAAAATAAAATCGAAGACGCGAAAAAAACCGTTTGTTCTATACTTAGATCAAAGTATAATTAATGGATAGGCCTTACGCGAACATTTCAAACCAGAAAAATGAGGCAAAACAAATGAATGGTATACTTCAAATTTGTACTCAAATTGTCCTAGTTCTGACAGACAATTGTGCTAGTTTGTATGGACCAATTGCCCTAGTAGTGTGCTTCAACTTAATTTATTAACAATTAACAAACCTACTATGGTTTGCAGAACTATTGTATGGTACAGATGAAGTTTTTTTTCGCTGTTTCGTTGTTCCTATAGAGAAAGTTGATTAGTTTGATGGACTGACCATCCTCTTAAGAACAGTCAGAATTCAATGGGAAGGCAATGGGAACTAGCCCTAACAGCCGTTGTCTCTAGAACATTTTTTTCTCTGGTGATCGAACTCTTGAAATGTGAGGGTGGTCCACAGATTCCAATGTTCTAATGAAATTTAACGTGAGATTATCAATCCGTATTGTGGTCGTGTTCTTAAAGTGTACTCACCAGTACTTCCATCTTCAAACTTATCAATATAAAGCGCGGGATAGACCCTGCAGACGAGAGCGCGCAGTCTCGACACTTTCCCGCCCTCCGGTGTGACAGTTGACAGGTCTGACAAGATGGCCGCGGAGCCGTGGCAACCGAGGCGGGCGTGCCAGCGAGCTCGACGAGTTGAATTGCCGAATAGTTTTAGACGTATTGCTGTTGTGTTCTGTAACAGAAAATAGGCATAAAGTCACGACTGTGATGCCTTTGGTGTGGTTAGGAACTTTGATACAATTAAAAAGAAATATCTTGGTCATTGTCACACTGATTATCTATACTGCATTCCAAATAGCAGACTATTTTAATTACAGAAACAGAGATTTGAAACACTAAGGGTTTTTTTTTTTTATCTATAATTAATGGCTTTTTGCTTGTGCGTAGCACCGCATTTCCGCCAGTGTCAAGTGTAATTTATGGAAGTATCTATCCCAATCTCAGGGATTGTTTTTGTTCAAGAACAAGAAGAGATTGAGGATTGCGGAGCCTCGTGGCAGGCAAAAACGCGCGAAAACCACGCGAGACGTGTGCTCGGGTCAATTCCTGCAACGTGACTCCAAGGGCTTTTTTAACCACTTCTGAGTAAGTTGTTGTTAGCGTATCTGACAGATCGTTTGACATTTGTATGAAAAATATGTCAAACGAGCTGTCGGGGATAAGCTATCAAGAACTTTATTCAGAAAAGGTCAAACAGGTCCTTACTCTCAATTATTCGTAGCAGGTTTAGTAACGTCCAAGATATATCGGATAGTATTATATTTTTGATAATTAAATCGTACATATGCTAATATACAAGGTGTTTCAAAAGTAAAAATAAATATTTAAAACTCTTAAGGGGGTTGTTTAGACCGTCAAACTGAACAACTTTCTCTATGGGAGCAACATCGAAATCGCGAAAAAAAATATCTGATATCCCATACATATTTTAGCTCTAGTCGATTTGTAGAGTATGGAACATAATTTTTTTTTCGCGATTTTGATATTGGTCCCATAGTGAAAGTTGATAGCGAAAGTTGTTCAGTTGGATGGTCTAAACCACCCCCTTAAAGGTTTATTTTTATTTTTGTAACACCTTGTATTTGCTTTAATTATTCGAATACATACCTCCCAAGGAGAAACACCTTGGTCACAATTCAACAGGTCGGCGCCATTCGTTACTAGTTTTGTACCGACGACTATCTTCTGTTCTCGAATCAATTTAGTCAACATTTTGTCTATTACTGCCTTTATGCAGTACCAACCGTCCGTTAGAAGTAGTTCTATGTTGTTGGTAGCACTGGAAAACAATAAAAAATAAGTAATTCAAAAAACTGGTCAAGTGCGACTCGGTCTCGCGCACTGAGGGTTCCGTTCCGTACCACCATACAATATAACCAAAAAATCGTGTTTTCTCCGAGATTCTTAACGCAACTGTTTAAGGCAGCACATTGCAGCGATATTACCGAGCGATTTTATCAACAGCGATATCGCGACACCTTACACACTGCAGCGATTCCGCGATTCGCGTCACGCATGCGCCCTACCAATGAATGTAGTCGAAAGAGTTGCGATAATATCGCGGCAGTGTGTGGGATCGAGCGCGTCCCCATACAAAATGTACTGAGAACAATTATCGCAAAATCGCAGCGATATTATCACTCGATAATATCGCGGCAGTGTGTAGGATCGCGCGCGTCCCCATACAAAATGTACTGGAAACAATTATCGCAAAATCGCAGTGATATTATCGCTCGATAATATCGCGGCAGTGTGTAGGATCGCGCGCGTTCCCATACAAAATGTACTGGAAACAATTATCGCAAAATCGCAGCGATATTATCGCTCGATAAAATCGCTGCAATGAGCGGAGGCCTTTAACCTACACTCTGTACAATCAACTATAGTGTATAGCATAGATTTACATTCTAGATTAAGCCATATCGTGGCCGCACATGGAACAGCAATAGTTTGACCTTTGCATACTAAAAGACGATTTGTTTAGCAAAGATTCTATTTTTCGGATTGACATCTTGCCAAACACAAAAACTGGCCGTAATCGAAACAAATAACATAGTTTTGTCTTTTTTGTTTACATAAGGTTTCACAACTGGCTATCTCGCTCTCGATTTCTTGGCTCTATCTTTCATCGTAATCAAAAAGTTTTAAATCTATGGTGTATAGCTAGATGGTTGACCAGACAGACGGATGGACGGATAAACGGACAGCGTAGGCTTAGTAATATGGCACCGATATGGCATCCTTTGGGTAGGTACAGATCCCCAAAAATAATGTCTGAAAATAGGTACCGAAATATAGGTATTTCTATTCTATTCTTTTTTTATTAAATGGCGTTTCCTTGTTAGATTTCGCCAGTGTCAAGTGTTGAAGATATACTTATTAGATATTGTACGGTAATAGGATATGGCGATCTCAAAGCCCCGTTTTTAAACAAAAACACACACTCGAAACCGCCATAAAACGGCGGAGCTACGTGGCTGTCAAAATCTCAAGCCGACGAAACGTCTACTTGTTACCCCCTCAGCCACGCGACTCCTATAGGTATTTCATTAATCCAGTATACAAAGTTATAAATGCTACTTACTTGTCACTCATGCCATCTCCACAGATCGCAACAACGCACAAAACCATCGTTTTCGAAGCAACATCATCTTTCTCCATAATCTTCCTCAACGCTGGCCTTACAGCATTATACAATTCTTTATCGTATCTATATTTCAGTTGATTCATCACATTTTTAACAGTACATATCCCTTGCATGGTATTGGGAAACTTGATTTCATATGAAATCAATTTCCATAGGATTAACTTCAAATGGTTCTCAATCCAGCCTTCTGGGATTAGCTTTTTACTGACAGAGTTTAGGAAATTATTTTTGATATCTTCTGTTGTCCATTTTGTATTGTCCACGTCGTTTCTTTCGTCAATAAATTCGAATGATAGCAAATTTTCGTAATCGAATTTAAGAATGTAGGTATCTGGGTTTTTAGGCTCATTTTTGTGTTCTGATTCTAGTGTTTCTAGATCTTTTAAACTGTATTTTTTATTTTTCTTGTAATTAATATCGTAATTGAATATATTTTCTGTATTTTGAATGTCTTTTTCGACGTTTTTAGTAATAACATCGTTAAGATTTTTAACTGTATGCTGACTATACGGTATTTCAAATTTTTTGCGTCTTTTAGCTTTTGGACAAGATAGGATCGGACTGCCGGATCTTTTTGATTTGTTTGGTGTTTTATCTTTCATAAAATCTTCTGTGTTTAATGTTTTTTCGAAATTAGTTATGACTTGAGTGTCTATAATATTTTCTATGTTTAAATCTGTTTTAATTAGTTTTTCATCTTTATTTTTAGTATCTGTGCCTAGATCCGCAAATATTTGTCTAGATTGTTGTAATGCTTTTTCCGATATTTTAATATTACTGTTATTAGCTGTCTTAAAACCAAAAACATTTGATTGTTTCTTTTCTACTACATTCTTTTCTTCAGTGTCGATAGTTTTTGAATCACTATGTTTACTGTCACTATCAATATCTTGAAATATTAGTTTGCTTTTAGACAAAGCTAGTTCTGATATTTTGACTTCTTTATTACTAGCAGTTTGAAAACCTTTAAAACTAGCTTTTTCATCAATAACATTACTTTTTTCATCTAAATTTTCAAAGAGCTTCTTACTTTTAGCTATTGCATCTTCGGATATGGAAACTTTTTTGTTACTGGCCGTTTGGAATCCTACGAAATTCGATTTATGTTCTATGGCAAATATGTCTTCATCTTGAAATATTTTTTTTGTTTTTTCCAAAGCTTCCTCCGATATTTTTACAGTTTTGTTGCTAGCAGTTTGAAAGCCTTTGAAACTAGTAAGTTTGCTTGTGCTCAGTATTTCTTCACCTTGGAATATATTCTTAGTTTTTTTCAATGCCTCTTTTGATATTTCAACTTTTTTATTACTGGCAGTTTGAAATCCTACAAAATCCGATTTACTTTCTGGCTCAAATATGCCTTCATCGTGAAATATCTTCTTAGTTTTTTCCAACGCTTCCTTTGATACTTCGACTTTTTTATTACTAGCTGTTTGAAATCCAACAAAGTCCGATTTACTTTCAGTTTCAAATATGTCTTCATCGTGAAATATTTTTTTAGTTCTTTCTAAAGCTTCTTTCGATACTTGAACTTTCTTATTACTGGCCGTTTGAAATCCTTGAATTCTAGGCACATTGTTTTCTTCAATTTTCAGTTTATTATCCACTGACTCTTGGAGAAAACTTTTACTTCTTTCTAAGGCTTCTGTTGATGTATGTACAGGTTTATTACTAGCCGTTTTAAATCCTACATTTGCTTGAGAATTCGAATCAACTGCTTTCGATTTTGTTTCCTCATTTGTAGATTCTTTATCGATATCTTGAAATATTTTTCTGCTTCTTTCTAGCGCTTCAGCTGAGATTGAAACTGGTTTTTTACTAGCTGTTTGAAAACCTTTATAAGATTTGTTTTCTACTGTGGTTTCTAAATCTTGTAACAGTTTTTGGCTTTTATCCAATGCATTTTGAGATATTTCAATTTCTACGCTCGCTGGTTGGAAACCGTGAAAGGCAGGTTCAATTTCTGTTCGTATTTCTACATGTTCAAAATCTTGGTTTATATCTTCAAACAGTTTTTTGCTTTTGGCCAAAGCATCAGTAGAAATCTGAACGTTTTTGTTACTTGCAGTTTTAAAACCTTGAAATTTATAATCTATAGGATTAATAAAATCTTTTTGAGTCATATCTTTTATATTAATAGTTGGTATATCTTCTTTATCAATATCATTGAATATATTTTTAGCTTTAGACAGAGCGGATTCTGTGATTTTTACATCTTTATTATTAGCTGTTTTAAAACCCCAAAAACCTTTACTAGTAGATGGTTGATTTATATAATCGGCTAAAGGTTTCTCTAGTACTAAATCTTTAGTTTCACAAACATTGGTGACCATCTGGTCACCGAATTGTAAAGAATCAATGTCATGGAAAACAGATTTTGTTTTAGCAAGCGCCTGATCGGATATATCGATTTTCTTATTGCTAGCAGTTTTAAATCCTATTACAGTTGGCATAGGATTGTTTTTGAGAACTTTAGTATAATTGGAAAAGTTTTCTTTTACAAGATCTTTGAAATCGTCAGCCACTTTATCAATATCTTGAAATATATTTTTAGTTTTCGCTAAAGCTTCTTCAGAAATGTTTATACCCTTATTACTAGCGGTTTTAAACCCAACAAAATTATGTTTTATTTCTTTTTCTTCTATAAATTGACTGTGAGCCATTTCTTCATTTTCAAATTCCTTCAATATGACGTCATCTATACTGTGTAGTTCTTGATTATTTATTAAGATTTGGTCGGAATTTTTCTCAATTCTAAGAGATTCTTCAAAATCATTTGCTATCGTATCTGGTATCTTGATGTCTTGGTCATGGTCGGTCTCCATTGGAATATCTTTTTCGTCTAAATCGATATCATGGAAAATTTGCCTCGTTCTTTCCAATGCTATATCTGATAGTTTTATTCTTTTGTTATTGGCTGTTTTGAACCCTTCGAATTTACGTTTTGAATCTGTGGGCTTTATAAACGCATCGTTTTTTCTTTCTTCACAGATTTTTGGTAAAATGACATCACTATTTTGTAAAGTATCTTTAGATTCTTTAGAAACGTCAATTGATTTCTCAGTATCAGTTTTAAACTGTGTAACCTTTGAGTCTAAAATATCATTGTCTCGATGTTTAGCATCGACATCTTTTAATATAGCTTCACTCTTAATCAGGGCTTCTCTGGATATATTGATTGAGATTCCATTAGCTGTCTTAAAGCCAACTAAATTAGAGTCCAAATTAACATTTTCTTCTTTCAAATTATCAATAATAGGTGCAGTTAGTAGAGCATTAAAATCCGATTTAAAAATGTCTTCGATGCCTTTGTCAGTCCCCACAATGTCTTGATGTTTCAAATTATCAAGGGGAGAACTAGTAGCTTCATTGAGTTGCGATTTGAAATCTCCAGTAACTATTTCCCTCTCCTTAAATGCATTTTGGGTATCAATTTTTGTGACTTTGTTTGTATCAGCAATTTTACTGTCAGTTACATCGCAAAGCTCGACTAATTCAGTCAGAGTAGGCCCTTTAACGCTTAAATCGTTGTCTAGCTCATCAAAAATACTTTTAGCTTTTGTAAATGATACTGTTTCAATTTGTATGGACTTGTTACTTGCTGTTTGAAAACCTACATACATAGTTTTGTCTAGGACATCGGATCTATCGTAGAATGAAGTTTCTAAGGCACATGTGAATGGTAGTTCGTGAAAACTCTTTTGTACATATTCATTTTCTTCGTCGCTGCTGAATAAGATTTCGTCTTTTAGGATGTGTTTGTCACTTCCTTCACTATTTTTGTTTGATTCATTATTGTAATCGCTTCTTAAGTCTATGTTATCTATTTTTCTTTTTTCAATACTAAGTATGGGACTTAAAATTGGACTTATTTCGTCATCTTCGTTTGAAATAATTTGTATATCAGTTTGTATGTATAATTCTTTACCAATCAACTGAGAGTTAATAATTTGTTTTGCTGATTGAAAGTCTAGACTTTCTTCTACAATAGGAGCGGCAATTTTTTCGAATTTTTCAAAAGTGTCTAAGTTAAAAACTAAAGGTTTTTTTGTAGGTTTGATATTAAATATTGGACTGGAAGGCATTTGTATATCTTCAAGTACATCTAGTTGTTCTATGTTTTCTTCTAAATCAATACAATCGTTTAGAACTTGTGCTCCATCAATTTGACTGTCAGTTTCTATTAAACTAACATTATGATGATCTTCTGTTTTTTCAATATTTTGCGAAAGTTGTATTAAATTTTGAGTCTTGTTTGGGTCTGGCTCTTTTAAAGATATGTCTATTATACAGAAACCTGGGTCTTTTTGTGTTGAATTCGATTCTTTTTCTTCATCTGTAATGTGAAAGTTAATTCGTTCAGTATATTATTGACCTTGACAAGAGGCAGTGTGGTTCCCTAGAAATGGACCACCCAATTTCTTTTTATGGGTGTCGTACGTTGCAATTGCAACTAAAAGCTAGGCCACCTATCGCCAATTTACAAGTCATTTTAATAGAATAGAGTACTATATGCTAAAACATCTAGCCAAAAGACGGCCTTGTCTCAAATGTATGCAAGAAATTTATATAAGTATGTATGTGTGTACTTTCATCCCGTTTCCCCTCCTTAGAGTTTGTGTAGTTTTATTATATTTAAATTATTCCAAAATCCTCTCCTAGTGCGTACCCACATCCTTAGTGGAATATATGTTAATTTCATGATTCTATCTTTATTGTGTGTTGTCTGTCAGTCAGTCAGTCACTGAACTGTTTTATATGTATAGATAGATATAACCGGCCATAAAAAAGATATAAAACAAATCATTAATTGAATTATAAGAACCATAATCATCAGATTCCTGTTCAGCACAGAATGCGGTCTCAAACTCCTGCGTCATTCCTCGATCGACATCTACTAGTGCTTCGGCATCCTGTATTATAGTGATCAGTTGAGTGTCTGACACGCATTGGGTCTCAAATTTGTTTGTGGGTTTCTGGTGTACCTTAAAAAGAAAACTTAATTTATTGATTGATCACACAAAATGTTTCTGCTATTGCCGAGTGAATTTTAGTAGTATCATAATCTGAAGGACTGTATTATTCATAAAATTTAAATTCATTTGAGCTAATACAAAATTTTGAAACATGCTACCTTAATTGATGGGAGGGAGATAGAGGAGGTCGTGGAGAACTGAGAAAGCCCTCACTTTTTATTGGGTAGGGTATTTTCATCGCCCTCCCCTCCCCCTTCACAGTGGGTTCCCCTCGACTTCTCTCCCCCCCCCCCCCCCCACTCAATTAGGTAGTCTAGATTTATATTGTAGTATGTAGGTACCGTACACCTGTCATACAAAAGATGCCACAAATTTACACTATACTTTTGTCTCACTGTGAAAAGTTTCTCTATCTTTGTCAAGCATGGACGCAGTGATGGGAAAAACGTATTTGTGTGTGTCTGTGAATGTCTTTACTCCAATTGGAACTAAACAATCTGTGTGACAATCACGGAACTGAAAAAAAGTCGGACGTAATGTGACACTAACTAAAAAGATGTGAAGCATGCAAGGTCCTACATATTCGTTTGTTCTACAAGGGACCTACACTCACAGTTATAGGCGCAGGTCCGACAACCCACCACCATTATGTACTGCATGACAGTATGTCAGCGCGCACACAAATATAATTGGGTGCTTCACTCGTGATTAGACGAGATTATGTCCGTCTTTTTTCAGGTCCGTGGTGACAATGATCAAGATATTTGAAGATATTATAAAAAACCTGGTTCCACTTACCTCTTCATTCCTCGACAACATATTTACAGGTATAAAAGTAGACTTTTTATACTTATTCAGGTATTTTGGCACTCTTTTACCACTTTTAACACAATCTGCTTTGTCCATGGCCTTGATTTTAGAAGAGACATTTTTTATTATATCTAGAGGTTTTATCGACTCAATTTTACTTGGATTTGTATAGGCTTTGTTGCTGTACAGAGCTGATATCTTGTTGGTACTTTGTTTCTTGAGAATCTCTTCGAAATTCGGTATGTCAAGTTTTTTTTTGTCTTCATTTTTATATTTTTTACGGACAGAAGACATAATTTTAAGATACCTATTTCATTCTTATTGCGATTCATCGAGTTTATCAATATAAATTTAATTTTTAAATTATTTTGATCTGTAATCTCTAAGTGCAAAAATGGTGGAGAGAAAATAATTCGAACTCCATGGAAAAAAACTACATACAGCTGTATTTAAAAAAATTTAATCCTGCCTCCTCTTTCTAACTCTATGCTGGAAAAAGATACGGCAACATCAAATGTCAAATTCTGACATTGTGAAAGTATTTTTTTTTTCTTAATGGCCGGTTATTTTAAGTTGATTTTATGTTTACCAAGGAGTTCAGAGGTATGCCAGTGACGTCATTGCACGGACCGAAAAACGACGTTATTTTATTAAAAATATCTGTAATCCTTTCATTTTAAAATCTCGGACATAGAAAATATGATTATTGAGACAATTATCTCGAAATGGTTTTCAATTCAGCCCTCCAAAAAAAAACTTGACATACCGAATTACCAATTAGTTCACTGTTTTCATTCATGTTTGGTTGGTCACAAAACATGCAATGTTTTTACAGTTTCTGGTGGAAGCTAAATTAACAAATTTATGTTAACTTGTGAAAGCATGTAAAGAGCAAATAAGGTAACTTCTAAAGATACTATTTTAGTAAATAAATCACTTGAAAACGTCTTGAAAACTATCTATCGCACAAGCCGAGCGGCAAATTTTTGTTTTGACTTTATTTTATTTTTGACATTGCACAGGATTTCCACCAAATGGTGTGTGGAACAGAGACAGCGCTAGCGAATAATTTTTTACATTTCTCTTTTGACTGCAGCAGTCGAAGCAAACTGCGAGCAATAAAAACGCAAATTCAGTTACGATCCGTTCTACGCTGACACACAAAGCGAAAATTTTAATTTGAACTCACAACTTTGCGTGAAACGTAACAAATTTTCGTTCAGAAATATTACGGAATGATGCTTGAATTTCAGCGCTCTATTTAATTTTTTTCTTATTCATTTCTGTACAGTATCTATTATAAATAACAGCATTGCTTTTTTTTAGAAATGCAACATATTTTACAGTAACCATGTGATCATTTTACTTAAAATTTTCCAAACGTCTCCGTAAAATTTTATTAGCAAAGTAGCTGCCATCAGCCAGCAATGCAATGCAAAAGTTTTTCATTTCCGAACGTAAGCTTGATTGTAGACTGCACGGAAACGGGATATTTCTGGAAAAACATTGATATCTCTTGAATTGTTTGATAACAACTCAAGTTTTCCACGAAACCTTAACTCAAAACTCTTCTCCAATTTAAAAATGGTATGTAAATCTATAACAACATTCAATATTTTTCTTTTTAGCGATACAAAAATGGCGGCAACTAATAGGTTATGTTTTTCAGTCCCACACAATTTTGCTCGTCCAGCCGGGCCCCAGGCCAGAAACCAGGACATATTCTGACTATGAGAGCGTCAACGATTGTATGGAAGGCGTCTGCAAGATTTACGAAGAGCATTTGAAGAGGCGAAATCCAAATACTCCTACAATCACATACGATATTTCTCAATTATTCGATTTTGTTGATCAGGTAAGTGGATATGCACCCTAGGCATAAGGGACACGAAACTCTGAAGATTCTGTCTGGAGGAGGACGAAACCCCCATTCACATCCTTTGTGAATGTGGCCCACTAATGCACAAACGATATGCTCACTTGGGTAAACACTCTGTTCATCCGAGTGAAGTAAAATTTTTCACTGCTAAAGAAATCCTACAATTCCTTAAGGAAGTGGGTATTAGCAGTGAACTGTAACTATTGTGGCGATCACAAAAGATCTACATAAGGTCGAAGTGATACTAGTCTGGAGTAGACTCGAATAGCCGCTTTACACAAAAAAAAACAAAAGTGGATATGCATAAAATACACGACTGTGTCCCTTTTGGGGTGATCCGAAGCTCTGTTAACTTATATTTTACTCACTTTTTAACCAACTGTCCGAGAAGAAGGGTTATATTTATAACATAAATATCAGAGGTAGTGGGTTCGATTCCCACTGGGGGCACCTAGTGAAATGTTACTTTGTGCATTTCCCCAGTTGGTTAGGACATTGCAGGCTGAATCACCTGATTGTCTGAAAAGGAAAGATGATTCAGTGCTTCGGATGGCACGTTAAAACCCATTCGCAGCCACTAACGGCACTAGCCGACACATATTATTTGGGGTTTAAGAGCCATTGACGGCTATAGCCGACACAAACGCTATAAAAAATACATGTTTACAATAAATCACGGTGGCTTCTGTGACATTTTTTTGTTGTTTCTATTGTGGCTACGAATGGGTTAAGCCATTGGTCCCGGCTACTATCTCTGATGGTAGTAGTCGTTACATAAAAACCACGTCGGAGGCCGTAAAGCGGTCTGAACAAACTCTGACACCAGGCTTGCCCACCGATAAGAAAACTCCTGGATAATTTAAAAGAAAAAATTGAAGAATCCAGACAAATCCTGATCATCTGGCAACCCTACCACCACTTTCTATCGGGTCATCATCAACATCACAGCCTATCGTCCCACTTCCGGGCACAGGCCTACCATCAGGAAGGGTGCATGTACGTTAGTCTACGCGTGCACAATGCATATTGGTTGACTTCACATACGCATCATAATTTCTTCTTCAGCATATGCAGGTTTCCTCACAATGTTTTCCATCACCATTTAAGAGCAGTCACATTCATTGGTACATGGCATGTTGTCCATGGGAACCTGGACATCAAGATTGAGATTCCATCGCTGTCTGCAACGTGCCAAGGACGCTCGTCCAATTTGATGTTACTAACATAGTTGATAAGACCTACTAACACAAATGGATTCACTATGGTCTGAAATAAATGAGTATTACTATTATTAATAGATATCACAGATATTAGATATCAAACTAAAACGCTAAGAGCAATACTTAATATTCCTCAGTATCTCAGTAACAAGTACATTTACAATGACCTGAAAATTAACACAGTCAAACAGGAAATTATGGAATACAGTAAAAAATACCAGAGAAGATTGTCAAGCCACAAAAACGAACTGGCACAGAACCTGAGAGGAGATGGCAGCCTCCAATATATAAGACTGAAACGACACAGTATCCCTAATCTACAAGATGAAAGATAGACGTTGAGCAAAAAGTAACTCTATATCAACAAACAAACAAAAAAAAAAACCAGACGAAAGACACTTTTGTCAGAGAAAGGAGTAGCCTATTGTTGTCTGAAACAGATTGCTATGAAGCAGAAAACCAAAAAAAAAAAAAAAATATTATTGTTATTAGATACAAGAAAAATTTCTCATTTTCCAGCTTGCCGACCTCAGCTGCCTAGTGTACCAAAAGTCAACGAACACATACGCACCGTACAACAAAGACTGGATTAAGGAGAAGATCTATGTTCTACTACGCCAAGCAGCGGGGCAGAGCGATTAGTTTTAGTTAGTTACGTTTAGGTTGATGTTTTGATATCTTTTGACTAAAGTAGAACGGTTCCATCAGCAGTGTAATTAAGTCATGGCTATAACTTTGTTTCTACGGTGAAATTGATATCATTTGCATCCTTTTAAACTAAGTGTCTACCCATCAAACTTAACAACTTTCAATATGGCAGCGAACCGATCGGAGCAAATCAAGCAATCTGATTCTTTTTTTGTTCCAATTGGTTTGCTCCCATAGTAAAAGTTGTTCAGTTTAAAAGGATGCTAATGATTTCAATTTCACCATGTACGTGTGATGAATGTTGAATTTACGCGGCGTAATTTACGCATTACGGAAAAGCATTGCACGCGTATTTTACGTCGCGTAAATTCGGTAGATGTGTCATCTTATCACAATAAGAATAATCAATTCGTGCTCTCTCTGTGGGGTTCAAACTCATGCCGTACAGTACAACCAGGCAAATAATTCCGCTCGGCAATCTTTGTTTGCGCAGAGCAGACCCGAGTCCCCGACAAAACCCGAAGTCATTTAGTAATCAAATGGTGCAATGTTGGATAGCGACGAAAAGGGCGCGCAAACAAATTAGCCAATCACGGCAAGCGATCCGCGGAAGAAGATTTTAATAACCGGTCAATCTACAAGTGGAAACACGTGTCTCTTTGAAATTGGCAGAATCATCGACAAACCGATGGAGCCATAATCTCCAAAATAGGATTAGAAGCGATTTAATCACATCCTGATTTGTCAGTATAATTTCGCGCAGTAAGACTTATAAACCTGGAGTGCGATTTTTTAATCTCATTTGGTGAGCTCAGCCGTTGAAAATATCAAAATTATTATGGAGATATGTACCTTTCTACAGCTTATTTGATTTTCAAAGATCATACTTAAGGAGTGCTACTTTTGAACCTCAAATCGGCAGTAGTAAGATGCTTATCTCCATAGTAATTTTGACATTTTCAACTGCTGAGCTCACCGAATGAGTTTCAAAAATCGCATTCCTGGTACTACTGTAACTCGGTTCGTTAGAAACACCGCCCCGCCCGCCCCGCGCGTCTGTAGCGCCGCAGGCGACGCCTGTCTTATCAGGTCGACGTATAGCCAAGTCAAAAGATTTTAAAACATCGTTTTTTATAAATGCTATTAAGTTCAAACTCTAACGAATAAAGTTTGTGGCTACACAAAATTTTTCTTTTTTGCAAATTTGAGTTAATTTTTTCTCGCGATTGTAATGTGATTGTGGCAGTCTCTTTATCGATAAAGGTAGCAATCGCAGATTAATTTTGGTAATGGTTGAAAGCAATAATATAATAGGTAATTATCTTTTTCTAATCTCAGAAAATCAAGCCATCAAAAAATTTCTTTCAGCAACTGTTATACGAATTGGAAAGCGTCAAAATGTGGACAATCTCGCATATTAAGTAGGACCCTGTATATGGGGTATTTCTTAATATACTGAAGGTATTTTATAGAGATGATCAGACCATCAAACTGAACACCTTTCTCTATGTGACAAACATCGTTTTCGCGAAAGAAAATTAGCCGTAAAGTTGGTTATAGTAGGTCTGCAATTTTGTATGTGTGAGAGCTAGTATGCTGTGCTCTCACATTAATGAGAATGCTAGTATGCTATGCTAAGGATAATGCTAATGATATGCTACGATGCTAAATGCTTGCTATGATGTGAGTGCTGAAGTCGGATACGGCCGACAGGAATGAAACGGCTGAGAGATGCTGTTGTATCGACGTATATTCAAACACTGCTTTGATATGATAAATGCTCTTAAAAGGTAATGTTAGCGCCCTATGTACGATGCACTTCTATCGAGGTCGCATGATGTCCGCGTTCAATGTTCAACTGCTGAGCTAGGTGCTGCGAAATAACATCTATCGACTGACCTCGATAATTGATGTACGTACTTCGTACATACTGCCACTCAAAAGAAAGAAACTTAAAAGACAAAGAACAATCTTTTTTAATCATCTACTCTGAAAGTTTAATCGTAAAACTGTTCTAATGTGTAATTGTTTGTGGCCAATAAAAGACCAACAATATGTCGAGTTGTTGCTAACCTGAATGTGCTTAAAACTTTAAAAGTAGGTGATAATTAACGCTAAACATTTTTCTGATTGCACCCGAACACTGTAGGTAAGGTCAGTTTGCTGAATGTACATTAAATAAAAACTATGTAAAAAATGTGCTAAATGTACATACATTGTACATCTTGCCAACTCGAAGAATTGACTTGAATTGAAACACTAAATAGGTATTTCACCAATTTAATTCGCTAACTGCGGCATATGCTGTTATCAAAAGGATTTAAAATGACTAAGTATAACCAATAATTATGCTAAACATGTAAACAAATACAAAACTCAATAAAAAGTATAAAAATGCTGTTGTAAAAATGTTTTTATAAAAGTTCAAAAATTGATAAGATGATTGTATAACTAAGGGGAAAATTATAGCTTGAATATGATATTTTTATAAAAGAAATCGCATAACGATAAATCGGTGTTTAGAGGAGTTTCAAAAAATGTGAAACGTATTAGTTTTGCTCTAGAAAGCGTAAGAAACATAAATCACCCGATTATGATTAAAGTATGCATCAAAAATGCTGTAAGTATATGCAAAAACAATTATGCTAAACATTGTAAATTTTTAGCGTATAAAACGTTAGCTAGATCGTAGACTGGATCAATAAATTAAAAGTGTTTAAAACCTGCGTAAAGGGTAACACGTAAAAATATTTGTTTGATCGTAATAATAAGTAAGTGGTATAGCAAAATGCTGACAATGATAGAACTTAATAAATGAACTAAATCGTAACAAGACAGTTCAGAAATGTTGGAATGTGATTGTCAGCTAAAAAATATTGTTCAATGTTTACTATGTTAGTAGGTAAATATGCTAACTTAGAACTAGGTTAGTAGTCATTGTTCAACAGTTTTTTTTTTTTTTATGATTTCGTAATTCAAATGCCCTTTTCATTTTAACCGTAGGGCGGGCATATTTTTTGTTACGCGCACTCACGCACTGCACTTGTTTCACTTTGAAGTGTTTATGAAACCTTTTCGTCGGGTCATTGCGCATTGTTCTATGTTTTGCTATGGAGGAATCTCGCTTGATTACTCCTAGACGTGATAACTCGCACCTGAGGTCCTTGCATCCCTTCAGTCCCTTCACATGAGTCCTCAAGTGTTTGCGTCTGACCTGTTTGTAACTCGATGATAGCTGCTTGTCTTTTGTAAACCTCCTCTCTACCTGCTTAAGTTGTGCTATGGCGCGCGTGTTTGATTTCCCTGCTTTAATTTTAAACCTTTGTTTCCTTGGCTTGCTCACCACGTTTCTACCGTTCTCCAACCGTTTTGTACTCGTGTGTACGCCATACTTCTTTTCACAACGTTGTTCTTGTGCCGATGACGTAATTGATAAATTTGGTTGATCGCTGCTCTCCTCGACTTCCCAACACTTTGTTCGCTTCTCGACGTTATGTGTCGCTCCGTGGCCTACTGCGTGCGACGGAGATTTGTGCGTGTCAGGTGTTGATGTTGACGTTGGCGGTACTGTACCCTCTTTGCTAAACAGGTCATGCAATAGTGTGTTGTGTGCCGCATGGCACTCTCGGCATCTTTTGGCTGATTTGCAATCCTCGTCGTAATCTTGATATGAACCAGTCTTCATAGTTTTAATTGCGGTCAACTCAGCTTCTGCTGACATGTCTCTAATTGTAGCACATTGACGGAGTGCATGGTCAGAGTTGCAGAGTGGACACATAGTTTTCTTGTGACCGACATTATAATATGCTTTGAAGTAGGGCAAATTGCTGCTCGATTGTTGTTGATATGCTAGTCTCGGCCCTTCGGTGTAGGGAAAATATGCGTTGTTGAACTGCGTTTGTGGTTCTATTCTGTAAGAATTCTCATTTTTCTGGGCCTTGACTATTGGAATCTCAGTTTTCGGCACATATTGCTGCTGCTGTGTTGATGAATGTCGCTTCATATTTAAAACACTTTTTAATTGCTTGAATTTTACCTCTTTATTGTAAAATTCCTCGTAGTACGACTCGTCCGAACCCTCTAAAATCACATCAATTTGTAGATGTAGTTCGTCGATTGCTTCCCACCTTGACTCTAGGGATTTCAGCTTGTCTTCAATCTCCCATTTTTCGGCAATTGAGTCAATTTTAATATTATTTGTCAATCTTTCGAATGCTCGGAAATTGGCATATTGGGTCTGCTGTAATGCTGTTGCTTTCATCTCTTTACACTCATATACTGTGATCGCGCTGCGAGCGCCCTCGTACCACCCTGTTAGAACTTCGATTATGTTCTCGGTGAAATACTGCTGGTTCAGATTCTCCATCGTGGATAACTTAATGTGAGAGCTAGTCTGCTGGGTCGAATCCTCCATTTTAAATAATTCAGCGTCGTTGCGCTGGGCCTCCATCCATATTTCGTCCAACCTTTCAACTATCGCTTTCAGGTACTCGGTACCTTTCCAACTTTCAGACTTGCTCTTAAAATTTGAGTAGATCCATCTGATCTCATCAAGGATCTCCGCTTGACGTGCGATTAAGGTTTCCATATTGACAGGTAAAGCAAGATAACTGGAACGATCTTACTTGAGATTCTGGAACTTAATGCTGCGTCGATGCTCTGCTATGTTCATGCTGCTTATGCTTTGCTGATGATCTGCTCTGGTAATGCTGTGATCTATACCTACCCGATCTATACCCCCAGCTCTTCTGGCTTCTGCTATGATATGTTCTATCTAAATGAACGTAATGAATCCAGCTGCTCTTGCTGTGTGTATGCTAATGTGAAAATCATGTAATATTATTCTTCCTCATCTCTACGTATTCTAGCGAATTCCTGCTCGCTGACTCGCTCCCAGTCTTAGAGAGAATCTTCCCACTCTCCTTGAATGTATCAGTCTGATTATGTATTCAATCTAATAAAGCCATCTTGCTGTTAGTGTTTCTTATTAAATGGAAAGATCTTACTTGCGATTCTCGAATACGTGCTCATGCTCAGAACTGGGGTACTACTGCTATGCTGCTGTTCTGTGCTGTGTTGCTCTGCTACGCTGTGCTGTGCTGACTAGATCGTGCTCTGCTGTGCTGCTGCTTTGCTTGTAACACACGCGAACCGTACGCCCGCGAGGTCACTGGTTTTAATCCAGGACCCAAGGTACAACTCTCTCGCGATCGCGACGTAAAATTGCCGTACCTTCGATCCGGCTCGAAGGACCAAAATAATGTGAGAGCTAGTATGCTGTGCTCTCACATTAATGAGAATGCTAGTATGCTATGCTAAGGATAATGCTAATGATATGCTACGATGCTAAATGCTTGCTATGATGTGAGTGCTGAAGTCGGATACGGCCGACAGGAATGAAACGGCTGAGAGATGCTGTTGTATCGACGTATATTCAAACACTGCTTTGATATGATAAATGCTCTTAAAAGGTAATGTTAGCGCCCTATGTACGATGCACTTCTATCGAGGTCGCATGATGTCCGCGTTCAATGTTCAACTGCTGAGCTAGGTGCTGCGAAATAACATCTATCGACTGACCTCGATAATTGATGTACGTACTTCGTACAGTATGGGACAGCTGATATTTTTTTCGCGATTTCGATGTTGGTCCCATATAGAAAGTTATTCAGTTTGATGGTCTGACCATCTTCTAAAAAAGCGTCAACATATTAAGTTGGACCCTGTATATGACTGGCTACATTCAGAGACGATTTTTTTTTGTCTTAGTTTGAGCTATGTAGGGTAGAAATGTATGTATTTTGACATACGGGAGTTCGAACTATGACTTACAAATCGTCTCTGAATCTCGGCCTAAATGTGTCTGTATTGGTCTGTATGCAAAATTACGCAAAGTATGCAATGTAAAACCAATTTCTCGCCTGCAAACGCCCTAAAGAGAAAAACGTTTTTTTTTGTTGCCTAACCAGGAAAATAAAAAACCTCGCCATGTTGCGGAAAATTATTGGAACTAATTTTTGTACTTGGAACACTAACATTAAAGGTGACAGTCGATTGCAGCGCCCCCAATCCAGGTTTTTTATATTCCTGGTCAGGCTTTAATTATTTTATAATGGCAGCATGATTCCAAATTTTATTGTTATAAATGGATCAAAATTGCAAATTAAAAACTTCAAAGTGGTATGGGTAATATTGGCATCTTTTTTTTTTAAGCGGCCAGTTACCAATGTGGTGGGTATTTTAGGGCTAATATTACCTTACATTATTATGCAAAAAATCCTATGGTGTATCGTTTCGGAGATATTTAATTTTAAAGTTTAAAAAAATGACTATACAAAGCTCATTAAAAGTTACTATTTTTGGTTTATTTATTACTTTTTTTTGTTTTTATAGCCCAAATATGCGTGAATATAATTAAAACTCACAAATTCTGGGCTATAGAAACAAAAAAAGTGGTAAAAAAAACCAAAACGAGTAAATTTTATTAGATTTGTAAGTAATTTTTTTAAAACTTTGAGCCTAAATATCTCCGAAACGTTACAACATAGGACAATTTTTTTTTCATAAAAATGTAAGGTAATATTCGCCCTAAAATACCCACAACATTTGGTACCTGGCCGCTTAAAAAAAAAAGACGTCACTCTCCATACAAGAATTTTACCTTCAAAAAGTATTTTTGTTACACAGTTAATAAAGTACAAAATCATTTTGCAGTTATTCTGTAATCGTTTTTGCATCAAATGATATGATTGAAATCATTGAGTAATTATGTATAGAGCAGACAACGCGAACAAAATCAGTGCACCATGATCAGCAGTGTGGGGCGCGTGCTGGGAGCGTCAGGCTGCGACGAGCGCCTGGCACAGGCTAAGTGGGGTAGAGCGCGTGCACCCTAACGAGTGTTACAAAACATTACTTCTCGGTAGCTTCTCTAGTTAACATAGTACCTCAATGATTGAAATGAATCAACATAGAAGATAATGCGTGAATGCAATGCACTCAGACTTTAATTTGGTTATTTTTTCCATTTTCGTTAAACATTAATAATGTTTAAGATACTTTTAGTGATTATTGTATAATTTAAGTTCAGAATTTAAGAATAAAAATGTCTCGAAATTATTTCTCGGTTTTTATTTTCAATTTGGAAAGTTATCCAATATCTTCGATCAAAATGCTGCAGTGTCTCAATACGAAAATCTTTGGCCAGTGTGTGTTGCCAGTGATGACATACAGAACTGAGACGTGGTCGCTCTCACTAAAGGCCTAGCAAAAAGCATAAAAAGGCTGAAAGTCACCCAATGGGCAATGGATATGGCTATGCTCGGAGTTTTTCCGCGACATCGAATCAGCTCGCTCGAATTCCTCGCAGAACAGATGACCGATGAGGCCAAAGAGTTCTCGAGTGGCGACCGCGTACCGGAAAGCGCAGCGTGGGTAGGCAGTAAGTGTAGGGACACCTGCGGAACGTTCGGTTGAATATATGCGCAACGATTTTCCTTATACCGGCGACACCAGTGACCGCCATTTTTCCTAGTAGAAGCGTATCAAAGAGGATAGTAATTACACCAAAACGCGTATTCAACCGAACGTTCCGCAGGTGTGTTCCTACACTAAGCCTCTAGAACGTGAATCGACGACCTGGTGAAGGCGGCGGGAACCCGTTGGATGAGGACAGCGCAGGACCGGTCGTTGTGGCGATCCATGGGGGAGGCCTATGTCCAGCAGTGGACGTCCATCGTCTGAGATAGACGTCAGAAATTAGATTTTCATTCTAAAGTGAAATGGCCGGTTATTTTCAATGCAATGTGATCCTTATCATCTAAAGAATTAGGTCTCATTGAGAATGACCATGGATTTTGTAGATCTACTTACATATAAAAATAAAAGAACGAAATGTGATCATGATATTTTATTCCCATACTATACTTTTGTAATCCTCTTAAATATTTACAGAGATAAAATACAGTCCTTATTTATAAAAACAAAAATATAACTTCTACAAAAGGTGCGCATAGACAAAGTCTATGGTTCTATGCATTTCTACTGCTATGTATTATGATTTATGATTATGATACTTATTTTTAATTTTATATTTTTATACAAAGACAATAGGGGTGCGATTTTGTATGGTTGTATTAATCGATGTGTTTACAGAGCTGCAATCGCGGTAAATATTCAGTGATTGTACCGTGATTGGACTACGTACGAACCATAACTTTTGACACATTTGGTATTGTGCTAATCGCGGTACTGCTCTTGACAGCCGTTAGAGCCGTTTTGACAGATCGCTCAGACGTTAAGGGCGGTCAGTTACGTAGTGTAGCGCGATGCAGAATTCAGCACATTTGAATAGTAATTGGATTGCAATGTGATTAGAACTGAAATTGGATAAGAATAGAACTTAGATGTTTTAACTTAGCGCAATCGGGCTCCTGTTCTGAGGCAACATCTTAGCGTCAGCGAACACCTAGCGGAGAACTGTTCGATTAGTTTTCATAATTTAATGAGAGGTTTTCTGACAGCTACTCAAACGTAGTTCATCATACCGGCGATAGATGGCGTTGACCAGAGGGGTCCGAAAACGAAAAATTTTGGCTAAAAATTAAACAAAAATGCATGTCACTGAGTCTGACGCAACCGTTGACGAAATATACGCTCATATTTTGCTGCTTACTTAAAAACACAAATAATTAATATTTTATTATCTGCAAGGTCACCCGCCCCTGTCTCGCCAACACCATCTATCAAGCCATTAGGAACTACTTTTTCTTTTTGAATGGCTTTCTGAAAATCCCTCATTGACTGAACTCAATGACTATTGAAATAGATTTGAAAATGGCGTGCAAGAAATATTGCGAACACGTCACACGGACAGGGATCTCTTGCACGCTATTTTCAACTCTATTCCAATGGATATTGAGTTCATTATATCGTTGTGTAGTCATCATAATACAAGTCCAGGCTAGATTCTGGCACTTTAAATGTGACTAGATAATTTGTGTGACAATGTCCAAGATATATTATATTTTTTGTATATTTATATTGTCAATTGAATTATGAAAACTGTGCGAAAAGTTCTCCGCTAGGTGTGCGAGGGTCAGCGCACACCTGGTGAAGCGCAGCGCAGAACATTTTTCACTGCAAAACGATTTTTCGACTTTGCTATAGCGTTGAAATAATATCGAAAATCAATTAACACGTTTTCCTCAAGTATCAAGGTTTTTCTAAATTAAAATGTGACCTTATTTATATTAACTTGTTACTACTTATTTAAATTTTAAATAACTCTGAAATGTCTTGAGATGTAAACAAACACTAACCTCAAAATGAAATTTGAACTTAATTGAGTAAATTCGATTTTATTTTCTTCAAAATCGTGAATCAAATCGATTTCGTTACTGTCACTTTTCCATACCAACGTTTGGAAATCACTTGGGGTGTGAATACAAAAGAGAAAAAGCATACGGAGATATGTATGCTAGAGTGAGATAAATAGACTCCCCGAGTGATTTTTACCTTAAGTTGAATTATACGTACCTAAATTATTTGTTTACATTTTAAGACATTTACCATGGAATATAACTATTTGTGACTTAACCAACTTTACTTACTAAAAATCAATACATACAGATATTTTTATTTCTAACAGGTACACAAAGTGATTCAAAAACTAATTTTAACATTCTTGGAAAAATGTCGCAAGTCATTTGCAAATAACCATAAAATGAATTTTAAAAATGTAGAAAAATTACGATGTACTTTTTCCAAAAAAAGTAAGTTATAGCCTGTAGAATCCCACTGCAGGGCAAAGGCCTCCTCTCACGAATAAGGGTGAGAGGGAGTGGGCAATACTCCACAACGCGGGCCCAGTGCGTGTTGGTGGAGACAACTTAGTGGTCACCTTGCTGTCAGAGAATTTTCAAGCCGCCAATAGGCCTCTGACCTGGCTTAATGAATAGTTACAACGCCATCTGACTGAACTATCCGAGACCAACTGCTTAACGTGCCTTCCGAAGCACGGAAACGCTCGAGATGAAATACCACTTAACGGTCACCCATCCAAAGACTGACCGGACCTGACGTTGCTTAACTTCGGTGATCGTTTCCAATACCGAAGCTCCACTACGCCAACGAGCGCTTTTTCCAAAAATAATGTTAAAATTATTTACATATGCATTATGTTCAAGAATACGTACAGGGTGTAACAAAACGCCCTAATAATATTTAACGGGTGGTTTAGAAAATAAAACTGAACAACTTTCACTGTGGATCCACACCAGGAAACGTGAAAAAAATCTGCTGTTTCATACATTTAGGTACAGAGCTGTTTTGTATGGAGCAGCTGTTTTTTTTTGTGTTTCCTGGTGGCTCGATAGTGCCTTTGCCGATTTGCCATAAGAGCTATTTTTGAACATCATACGATCAACTCGGCAGTAGAAACGTAGTAGTAGAGACTTAATCTAGTCTAGTCACGAGTGAAGCACCCATTTCTTTTGTGTGCTGTCACGCAGTACATAGTGGTGACGGGTGTAGGACCTGCGCCTAGAGCTAGTGCATCTGTGTGAGTGTAAATCCCTTGTAGAACAAACGAAAATGTAGGACCTTGCATGCTTCACATCTTTTTAGTGTCACATTACGTCCGTCTTTTTTTCAGGTCCGTGCGTAAGGCCTATCCATTAATTTCTTTTGATCGAAGCTTACACCCTTATAGATCAATGACAAAGTCACAGGTTACTTCTAATTAGTTACAATAATACATCTAGAATTTGATATTCCCAAAAAGTATTCAACAAAAATTGCTACTACCTTATAACTATATCCATCTCAACTATTCCCGTATGTGCGAGAGAGACGAAACTAGTTTTTGGTTACAATATACTAAACTACAATCAGAGTAAGTCATTTCACTACTCGCTTCCACAAATACACGAAGCATATGGTGGAAAAGAGACGCAAATAGACTTGCTGATCATTTAAATATAAAAATTCCTAGTTTATTAATACAATACGTTCAAAGCGTGCCATAAAATTGTATACCTTTTTACACATAGTTTTGCTTAATCTTGACAAAATACTACTACATTTTTATGACAGTCTAACAAAATTCTAAATCAATACTTTGGGAACCACAAGAATAAAAAAGGTGTTTTTATAATTTACTACGATATTTTTTTTCAAAAAGTTCTAAATGTATTTTACCATAGATCTAAAATGTACAAGTTGTTTCCTGCGTTCTTCGGCACCGGCTCAACGAAGCAAAATAAAATTCATAAGTCTCATGAGTCGCGTTGTAGGTCTGCTATAGGGTAGTCGCATCGCGAGTCGATTGTTGGTTGCCCCCTCCCCGGCCTACAACGAAGCTCCCGTGGTGGCTCAAGATAGCGTTCTTTTCGAAAAACAATCCTTGAAGTCACCAAAATACATAAGTTACCGTACAACGTCAAGCACTCTTGCTACAAAAACTAGACATTGGCAAAATCATCACATACCCAAGATGGCAGCCATTTTTTTAAAATATAGAATAGAATAGAATAAGTTTCATCAAACTCGGTCTAGTAGTTCTTGCGTAATGCTAGAGCATTATGATGAAACTGTTTACCCTAATCTCTGTATTTGTCCAGGGGCGCAATATTTAGAAATACGGCCCCGAAATACTGTAACAGAAGTTATTGATTATAATCATGTTACAGCCATGTTGTGCTATTTCGAATCAAATCTGGGTAGTGGGCTCGGTGGTGTAATTGGTTAGCACATTTCCCCGGTTTGGAAGAGCGTGGGTTCAAGTCCCGCCCGAGACAAATTTTTTAATCTTTAATTTGTAACAGAAGTGGCTGTACATTGAAGATATGTATTTACAAAAAAAGGCTAACTATGGCGTTCGTACTGGAAGGGAAAAGAGGCTGGGGAAGACCCAGAGAGAGTTATCTAGCCCAGCATAGCTAGCATGCCGCAGTGATACAGCGCTATCACCAAGCTATCACACCTTAGCTCTCTTTCTATTTGCGTGCGAACGAACAAGATAAAAGATGAGATACAGCCGTATCACGTGCAGCATACTACGAGTGCAAGTCACGGAATATTTAAGTGTACAACAGAATGTTCACTATCGAAGAACGCTCGCTCCAAGCGCGACTGACACTCGCACATTGACCCTCTGTGCGTGAATGTCACGCACACATTGACTCTCTGTGCGTCAATGTCACGCACACATTGACTCTCTGTGGGTGAATGTCACGCACACATTGACTCTCTGTGGGTTAATGTCACGCACACATTGACTCTCTGTGCGTGAATGTCACGCACACATTGACTCTCTGTGGGTTAATGTCACGCACACATTGACTCTCTGTGGGTTAATGTCACGCACACATTGAATCTCTGTCCGTGAATGTCACGCACACATTGACTGTCTGTGGGTTAATGTCACGCACACATTGACTCTCTGTGCGTGAATGGTAAGGGATGTCAGCAACGCAAGATTGTAACGAGCGTAAGCACCTACATCTATACTAAGGTCACGCGTGCGATGCAATGAGCGCGTGACACTCGACTGAATTAGGCCGCGACGTCGCGGCGCGACCGCGTAGGTACATTTTTATACCTACAGTGCGGAGTGAGACAGGCCTGCCCAAGTGAAGGAAAAGGTTGATGTCGTATCAAGAACTCAAGATACTAGCAGAAAAGAGACAGGATTAGCGAATACTCCACCGACAAGAGCGTAGCTCTTAAGACGCTGTTATCCCGTCGAGGCCGTTTTTTGAACACGAACGAAAGTGTTTTAAACTGTGTTTTAAAGTCTAAAAACCAATTATGTCTTATTCAGAGATCTGGCTGATAGGCGACCGTTCTCAATTACACGATTAGATTAAGTTTAATAGATATAAAAAAAATCCCAAAGTTACCCCTTTTTGTAATTTTTTTTCAATACTATGATTAAACTGCTGATATTTAACTTTTTATTCTTGTACTTAACTAAATACATTAAATATTTCTAGTGAACTCAGGAGAAGTTTTAGCTTAGAAACACCCATGAGGAAAGATATTGATGAAAAACACGTTTTTTTGCGATCCTGCTTTCAATTGGAGCAGGATGGCTTATTGCAAACTTATGCTCGCAAGAAAGAGTCGCTTGCACTGGGATAACCTGGCCTTAAATAAGATGATGATGGCGTCCAGGTGTCCCCGACTACAAATCACAGTTTTTTTTTCTCTATTTTTGTTTGTTTATTCGAGCAACATACAAAAACTACTGGCCTGATGTTGATGTTGTTTAAAAGCTAACAATTCGACTTAAAACTGGTACTTATATATTTTATCTTGCTACGATGACGGGAACCGGGTACCGGCGAGTCGCTGGTATAATCTCGTACATTAAAGAATTTACGTGTTCGACATAAAAATCTGATGTCACTTCGGATGATAAGTTCACTCACTATCGCTATGATGTTTCTTCTTTCTCTTGCCTTTCGGGTGCGCCTTGTAGACGTGCTTCTGCAGGTCCTTGAGTTTCATGTACCTGCAATGATATAAAACAGAATTTAGAGGATCTGCTAAGACTGCTTAGACAATTCGGTATGTCAAGTTTTTTTTGGTCTTCATTTTTATATTTTTTACGGACAGAAGACATAATTTTAAGATACCTATTTCATTCTTATTGCGATTCATCGAGTTTATCAATATAAATTTAATTTTTAAATTATTTTGATCTGTAATCTTGTGGTCAACCACCTTCGATAATGGCAGTCTGGTTTCGCACATTTGCTACTATAGACTATAGCCGGCCGTCCCGGTGACGACAGTACTGTGAGCCCTAGGACCGGTAGAGCAGGCAGCTGTTTTGAGCAGGAGCAGGTTTCTTCAAATAAAAGATTTCTTCAGATGATTTCACTAATTCTTCCGATTTTGTCTTGAGAGGACTGTTTGTGACTGATTGCCAACCGATTGATTCGGTTTCCTTAACTACCTCAAGGCAATACCGTAAGGACGACCGTGTTTTTATTTCCAAAAATTTCCTTAAACATAACAAATTTTCACTATGGATTATGTACATTTTACACTATATCTTAAAAACTACTTATACTATACACAAGCGATTTATAACACAGAAAGAACTAATGAGTCCCCGTATTTTGGTATATCACTGACTATTCTATCTTGGATATCCAGGCCGCTACGACAGAGTGAAGTGGCAAATACTCAGATTTTTGCCAAACTATTTTAGTCTATTCTATATATTTCTATTTCTAGGTCTTCTAGCTATGTCCTAGTGTTCTGTCGTAGTGTACCTGGATATCCTCGACCTGGTATATGTATTTCTATGTATCTATTGTTCTATTTAATACCAAAATACGAGGATGCAATACAAAGAGGTAAGTTAATTATATAAAAAGTGTCCTATTTACTAAATAACACGAAACAGATATTTTTTTATGATTGATTATAGTGTGGGTCATTGACTGCTATGTACTGAAACTCTTGGATATGACCCACCTATCACCATCTCTGGGAAAAACATAGGTAAAAACCCAAAATCAAACTCGCTAATTAAAAACAAAACTAATACAAAAACTTATCCTAGCCTATCCTAACGACTAACTAAATGAACTTTTATTATAAAAATACTTAAAACTAGACCTACGACTATAAAACGACAAATAAATAAAAACTATCTCTACAAACTATCAAAACTACGTGCTAACATGATCAAAACAATATAAAACTATAACTAAACTATACTATACGAGTTCTACCCAACGTGATCAGTGCATTCTGTACAGTAAATACTAGAAAATTACTAAAAAGAAACCTAAAATCTAGACCAAAATTTGCACTGATTACGTTGGGTATCTCTCTTCGCGGGGTTGGACTCTATCCGCGTCGGCGGAAAGCTGCGTCGTAACTGGCGGGCGATGAGAAGTTCGTTGTCGCGAACAAATCTCTAAGTGCAAAAATGGTGGAGAGAAAATAATTCGAACTCCATGGAGAAAAACTACATACAGCTGTATTTAAAAAAATTAAAACCTGCCTCCTCTTTCTAAATCTATGCTGGAAAAAGATACGGCAACATCAAATGTCAAATTCTGACATTGTGAAAGTATTTTTTTTTTTTAAAGGCCGGTTATTTTAAGTTGATTTTATGTTTACCAAGGAGTTCACAGGTATGCCAGTGACGTCACTGCACGGACCGAAAAACGACGTTATTTTATTAAAAATATCTGTAATCCTTTCATTTTAAAATTGTGATTATTGAGACAATTATCTCGAAATGGTTTTCGATTCAGTCCTCCAAAAAAAAAACTTGACATACCGAATTATGGACGAGATACGCGTGTAATTCTACCAACAAATTATATATACACAACCATAGACTTAAACTCTAGCGATAGACTTGCCCTTGCATAGAAGCAACATGTTCCACTTGAATGAGGTGTACGCACCTGATTGATGTTCCTGAGTTCACTTCGTCACTATGGCAATGACAGACCGAAAAGTGTCATTTTGTGTTGTTTTGTGTGACATGTCGTTTGTTTGAAAGAGCCTGTCTATCGCTAGAGTAATATGTACATAACATTCTTCTTCTTATCGTGTCAACTTCAAATTCTGAACAAAGTCGCTAATTAGTACCTTGACAGAATTGGGCAACCGATACTGCACCGTCGCTAGCGGTCATGAGCTCCTCCTGCGTACAGGTGTTAGGGCACGCAGGGCACGATGTGAGATGGGCCATCGTTTGTGGAGCTCCACACAAGCATCTCACATTTTGCGCATCCGAGAATCCCCACCTGAACATGTTGTCCTTACTGCGACCGACCTGGGTTCGAAGTCGGTTTAAGGACTTCCAGGTCGCCCAAGGCAAGTCATGTCCAGGCGCGAGGCTCTCACACAACATTACCTTCACTCGCACATGTCGCAGGTGAAGTTGAACAGCGCCGGGTCGCCGTGCTGCCGCAGTTCGTGCCGGTCCCGTATGACGGCCGACACGAACGAACATACAAACACACAACATTACCTGCACTCGCACATGTCGCACATGAAGTTGAACAGCGCCGGGTCGCCGTGCTGCCGCAGTTCGTACCGGTCCCGTATGACGGCGGACACGAACGAACATACAAACACACAACATTACCTGCACTCGCACATGTCGCAGGTGAAGTTGAACAGCGCCGGGTCGCCGTGCTGCCGCAGTTCGTGCCGGTCCCGTATGACGGCGGACACGAACGAACATACAAACACACAACATTACCTGCACTCGCACATGTCGCAGGTGAAGTTGAACAGCGCCGGGTCGCCGTGCTGCCGCAGTTCGTGCCGGTCCCGTATGACGGCGGACACGAACGATCGCTTGCATGTACTGCATTCGTAGGGCTTCGATGTGCTGTGAGACTGCAAATAAACAAATTGGGTCATTTTTAATTAGTTGGCGAAACTGAACCAGGGCACTTGTTAATGATAACAGATTGCATTATCGATGTTTATAATTGGTATTGATGATTAACAAAATTATTATTATCGTGCGTAAGTTAGGGCAGTTCATACAGTATGCGGCCGCGGGTGGACATTGACCTCAGAATCATATGATCGAGCGGGGGGTCATTGCCACGCAATTGTACTCAGTAACAGATACCAAATGCGTTTGTTAAGTTTCGCCAACTAATTAAATGTGGCCTTATACAAGGTGTTACAAAAATACAAATAAACATTTAAGGGGGTGGTTTAGACCATCAAACTGAACAACTTTCACTATGGGACCAATATCGAAATCGCGAAAAAAAAAATTATGTTCTGTACTCTACAAATCGACTAGAGCTAAAATATGTATGGGATATCACATATTTTTTTCGCTATTTCGATGTTGGTCCCATAGAGAAAGTTGTTCAGTTTGATGGTCTAAATAACGGTCTAAATGACGGTTAAGAGTTTTAAAAATTTATTTTTACTTATGTAACATTGAGTAATTATGTATAGAGCAGACAACGCGAACAAAATCAGTGCACCATGATCAGCAGTGTGGGGCGCGTGCTGGGAGCGTCAGGCTGCGACGAGCGCCTGGCACAGGCTAAGTGAGTTAGAGCGCGTGCACCCTAACAAGTGTTACAAAACATTACTTCTCGGTAGCTTCTCTAGTTAACATTGTACCTCAATGTTATGTAACACCCTGTATAGCGTCGTAAGATATTGACAGTTTTTTAAGGTGTACGCATATTTATCAGAGGCGAACGAGCACGAATCTAATTTTAGAATTGGTTGTATGAAATTCTATGACACCTCGCACACTTATCCGCGGCGAATCGGACGAATCGTCAGAACAATTAAAAGGAAATTCGTTTCGTTCGCCTCCTTCGCCGCGGATAGATATGCGGTCTGCTTAAGAGCGCTAAAATCAGCAGACAACTTATAACGACACTTAGGGCCTGTTTCACCACTTCTGAGTAAGTTCTTGTTAACTTATCCGACAGATATTTTGACATAATTTCATACAAAATGTCGGATAAGCTAACAAGAACTTACTCAGAAGTGGTGAAACAGGCCCTAAGTAAACTAAATAAATTCCAATTATATTCCGGAACATGGACGTTTTGATTGATTGATTGACTTACCACTTTCAGGTGCCTCTTCAGACTTGAATTAGTTCCAAAACTAGTGTTGCAGATGTCACATAGAAACGGCCTTTCGTTTCTATGTGTTCTTTCGTGCACCTGCAAAACATAAGAACTCAAAAACTCAAACTCAAAATTTTTATTCAAAATAATATCACATAGATAACTTTCTGACGTCATTTTTGAAGGTGTTCCGTTGTAGAGAAGATGCGGCCAGAAACTCTACAACACACTTCTTTTAAACAAAACAAAATATACAAAGTATGACAGGAAACTCCTATTCGAAAATCATATTGAGAGTGTGGTTAATAAAGCCTCTAGGGCGCTAGGATTTATTATGAGAATGTCAGCTGACTTCCGCAATTTAAAGACGATTAAAATATTATACTGCGCTTTTGTACGCAGCCACCTTGAATACGCGTCCCAAGTTTGGAACCCGCAATATCTTATCTACAGGCAGCGTATTGAAAATATTCAAAAAAGGTTTTTGCGCTTTCTAGATTACAAGGCCAAAGTGTGGTCATTGGACTATGAACACAGGTGTAAGCGATATCACTTTCTTCCACTTGAAATTCGACGCAATGTAAGTGATGTTTGTTTTTTGGTTGGTGTCGCGAATAACTCTGTCGACTGCCCTGGTTTGTTAGAGATGATAGGCCTCCGCACTAATACCCTGAGCTTAAGGCAGCGCCCCCTTCTCCACATTCCGTACGCAAGGACTAATTACAGACGAAACGCATTCGCAATACGTAGTTATGACAGCTTCAACGAATTAAGCACAGAGCATAACTTTGACCTATTCCTTACGAGCAAGGCAACCGTTAAACGCAAAATTGCACAAGCTTACTTTGGCAACACCAGTGACCGTTAGTGATAAACTACAATTACAAGTTAAGATTAATATATTTTCCAATTTATCTGTGTAACAAATGAGACGAGTGGCATATAATATAATTTTAGTTTTAGTTTTTTTGCTTTTTAAATGTGGAGATTTTTCAATTGGCGTTTAGATTTATATAAGAATATTTAATAAAATTGTAATGCTGTAAATCTTCCTAAAATAAAATAAATAAATAAAAAAAATAAATAAATAAAGTACAAATATTGAATTACCTACATAGTGTAACATTGTCAAGACCAGACATTTTGGTCATTCAAATAATCATAGAGTTTATAGTAACCTTTTTTACAGAGGACTTGTTTAAAATGGGATTTAAACTTTTTGTCTGGCAAGTTTAGAATATCCTCTGGTATCTTATTATAATAGCGTATACAGTGCCCCATGAAAGATGTGTTGACCTTACTGAGTCGAAAATGTGGGAAGACATTTTATGATCAACTTGCAAACCACCAACTGCAACTTGCAACTTGGAAACCTGCATGCTTCAATTTCGAGGCATGTATTGAACCCACTGTCCATTATAAGTGGCGACGGGCTCACCCCCCGTCACACTGGACAGAGTTTCGGTACTACTGGTGAAACGTGGATGTTCCGAGGTTTCAGAATATCTCTGACTACCCCCTCGGGGAATAGTCGTGAGTATATGATGCATATTCTTATGATCAACTTCGTCACTGGAGTGGAATGCCCTGCCTGCGTCAGTATTTCCGAGCGCTTACAACCCGAATTACTTTAAAGTAAGAGTGAATAGGCTTCTTCTGGGTAAGCTCGCTACATCTTCGACCCCATCTATGTCCTAAGGGCTAGATTGAGGTCGCTCTTCACCAGTTAGGGAAACGCGTATTTGCCAAGTGTGATAAATAATAATAAATAATATGTCAAATAGGCCATGTGAAGTTCCAGCATGTAAAATCTAGAGAATCTAAGAAGCCTTCATAGCTATCATAGCATAGCTTCATAACGATACAAAAACAGTACGTATAAATACTAACAGCTAAATTGTAGGCCTCATAGAATCCCTTGGCGCAGTAGCTGCAACTGAGGGTGGTGCCGCGTTGCGCTCGCTCGTGCACCTTCTGATGCATCTTCAGCTGAGCCATCGAGCCGAACATCTTGGGGCATTGCGAACACGATAGTGTTTTCTCCTGTTAACAAAACATGCCATCATCATCAGAAAACACCCTAGTAATAGAATAGAATAGAAAACTTTATTTTCGACCAACTGGGATCACAATTTTGTTAGTAACATACTTTTTTAGAATAGAGAAGGGTATGCTTCGTTGGTTTGGTCATGTGGAGAGGATGAGTGATAGCAGATGTACGAAAGAGATATATGGAGCTAAAGTGAGTGGTTGTGTCGGCAGAGGGCGCCCTCGTAGGACGTATTCTGATCAAATCAGTTGCGTCCTACAAAAAGGGGAGGTGCGGAGTACTCGAAACCGACGGGCATGTATGAAGAGATGTATGGATGTGAATGACGCAAAAGATGTATGTAAGGATCGTAGTAGACGGCGCGCTCTGGTCTCTGCCTACCCCATTGGGAAAGAGGCGTGACGTTATAGATAACTTTTTTCAAACATGCTTGGAAATTTGAGCATTATTTCGACAACCTTCTTCGAGATAAATCGAAATTGCTGTACTATGCGAGCAGCAGCCGCCAACATTTGTATGAAAATCCATATCTATCGTGGTTTAGCGGCCAAATAAATTACATAGTAAACTCATATCTGTAGTGTAATATAAAAATGGAATGGAGTAAAAACTCCGAAACATGGCAACCAAGGAGGTAACTTATCAAAGGTTTTATTGAAATTTCGAACTGACTTGCAAATAGAAAGCTTTTTAATGAATTAAAAAACGAATGGACACTTTAACCACAGATCAATAAAAAGTTACTAGCTTTAAGACGTAATAGTAGGTGGAAATACCTCGGAGGCATCTTTTATTTTTCATTTTACGACTAGATTTATATTTACCGAAACTAAAGTCATACCTCAGTATTTGAGACATCAGTATCTGACGCACAACAGAATCGCGGAAGCCCCACCAGCACCCTGAACGCATTATTAAACTGGACTCTCAAGGCGTTGTACTGTTTCTTCGTATAGTTCAGCCACAGGCTGCTCGTGTAAAAAACGGTGCAGTATGCTCTAAATTGACAGGAGTGGAGCAACAAGCAGACTAAGTAATACTTACTTATCAAACGGTGAAGGAAAACATTGTGAGGAAATCTGCAGACGCTGAAGAAGAAATTCTGATGCGTATATGAAGTCTACCAATGGACTAACGTACATACACCCTCCATGAGGGTAGGCTTGTGCCCTGCAGTGAACGTATACAATACAGGGTGTCACTATATCCAAGGGGGTGCTTCAGACCATCAAACTGAACAACTTTTACTATTAGACCAACTTTAAGACGAAAAAAATAATACATTTTGGTCGAGTAGCTATTGACGTTTTCTATGGAAAAAAAAAGTTTTTATTTTTTCACGTTTTCAATGTTGGCTCGATAGTGAAAGTTAATTCTAATCATAAATTCTTTATGATACACAGGTTGATAGGTTGTAAGTTGTTTGATGTGTAACATATTTAATTAAACACCCTGTATTACTGCATACGTATCACTGCAGGGCACAGGTCTAACCTCAGGGAGGGTGTATGTACGTTAGTCCACCACGCGTGCACAATGCTGATTGGTAGACTTCACATACGCATCGGAATTTCCTCTTCAGCGTATGCAGGTTTCCTCACGATGTTTTCCGTCACCATTTGAGAGCAGTCGGTATTACGTATATAAGAGCTCTTACAGACGAGCTTTGCCAATAAACAGCTTACTTACAAGATGCGTGTCCCTATGTTTGGCGAGGGAGTGCGCGTATTTGAACTTCTTGGGACAGTCTGCGCACTGGTAGCCGGCCTCGTGTGTGTGCGAAGCGAGGTGGGCCCTGAGCGCGATCCAGCCGACGACTGTCTTGCGACAGATCTTGCATTCGCGGACTCGGGTCGGGTGGTATCTGGTAAACATTAAAATTAAAAATTAAAAAAATTAAATTTAAAAAACATTTATTTTCACCACAAACATGCAAGCAAGCATATTACTTATACAGCTTCATATAATAATTATGTTTGCGGAGCCTGGTTCCTGAAAAAGGCTTTAACGGGTGTAAAACCTGTTAGACAGACAGATGTTAGACAAATACATGTGGAGGTTTTTAATGCATCAATTTTGTTTTAGTGCAACAAATGTAGCTGGAACTATTTTACAGGGATGATCAGATCAAACTGAACAACTTTCTCTATGGGAACAATGTCGAAATCTCGAAAAAAAACAGCCGTTCTACACAAAACTGCAAACCCGACGCGAATATCGAAAAAATCAACCCGAATGTATTGGACAGCAGATTTTTTTTTCACGATTTCGATGGTGGTCCCAGAAAAAAAGTTGTTCAGTTTGATAGTCTGATCATACCCTTAAAAACTGTCAGCATAACTTAATAGTTAGACCCCATTTAGATAATAATAAAATAATAAATAATAAATATCTTGGACAGTGTCACACAAATTATCTAGTCACATTTAAAGTTCCAGAATCTAGCCTGGACTTGTATTATGATAACTAGACAACGATATAGAATACATATATAGATACAAACATCCATGACTCGGATACAAATATTAATATTCGTCATACAAATATTTGTCCCTTACGGGATTCGAACCCGCGACCCCGGCACAGCAGGCAGGTTCACTACAGACTGTGCTGTCGGGCCGTCGATATAGATACAAAGAATAGAACTCATTTATTTTCCAGAATATGGTACACACACAGATACACTTGACACATGGTACAGAGACTTAAGTTCAAATATAATTCATCATACAATTTACCCTTACTGGATTTGAACCCATGATCCTCAGGTAGGGTCACTACCAAGACTAGTGACTACACTAGTTGCTAAATACCCTGGAGTCACGTTGCAGGGTTTGCCCCGAACACTTGTCTCTCGCGTGGTGTTCGCGCGGTTCGCGTTTCAGCCTGCCACGAGGCTCCACAATCCTTCTTAGTTGTTCTTACTCAAAAACAAACCTCGAGATTGGATAGATACTCCCTCAAACCACTTGCTAGCGCACAAGCAAGAAGTCCATTAATTATAAATAAAAAAATATATATACTTTACGGGTGTCATTTCTCTATGGGTAATACTGTAATATTTCACAAGCCCACTCACCTCTGCCTATGATTCTTCAAACTGCTCTTCGAACTGAAAGCCTTCTCGCAATCCTTACACTGATAAACTTTCTTGCCCCCCGCATCGGTCACCTCCATCGAGTTCATCCGGTCCACGACGCGAGCTTCCTTCCGCTGGTTCCTGAGTATTTCCCGCTCCCTCGCTATCTCCATACGTTTCTCGTTTGTAAGACCGAACGTGTGCCATTTGTTGTGTATTAGGAACCTTTTTGGATGGCTGAAGAGGATGTTGCAGTGAGGGCATTCGTAGTGGCTTTCTGTTTTTGTTCCTGTAAGTGAAATTAGTTTATCTATATTCATCCAAATGCGTTTCTTAAGTTTCACCAACTAATTAAATTTAACCTTATATATTTTAATAATAAAAATAAAATATAATAAATACCACTTTTGACAACTGCCGTCGCTTCGTTAACGCTATTCTCGCAATCAATGATCCCGCTGCCAACGTCATCTCTCATCGCTGCATTTACATCTCTATGAAACGGATTCATGAAGTCTGTATCTGTCCAATACACACTCTCTACCTTAACATCGACGTTTGTGTCAATTTCGATTTTTATTTCTAATTGTTCTATCGAAGGTTTCACGTCTTCTTCGGATTCCGATGAAGACTGTTCCGTTTCCGTTATCATATCTTCGTCATCGGTTTTTGAGATTTCTTTATCGTTGATAATATTGTTGCTGTCGTTACTTGAGTTTTCGTTGGTTTGTTCGTTTATTAATTTGTTTTGAGTTTTTTCAGTTTCAATTTGTTCTGTCGTTTTCGAGTTTGTTTCAGTAATTTTGTTGAGGTTCTGAATTCTTTGTAAATCCTTGTTTTTTGTTGTATTAATAAGTATGTTTTCTATTAATCTTACCGTATTTTCTAGACTTTTTCTCCTTGTATTATCTAAAAGTGGTTTCTCATTTTTGGAATTCAAATCCAAATTATAATTTACGTAATTATATTTATCCTTATTCACGTTGTAAGGGCTGTAATTTCCATTATCGTTATCTAATTTTTGGAATGATTTCATTGGAACTTCTGGTATATTTAGAGGAATCATTTTTTTTGTAACATTTTGTTCCTTGTAGCTTTCCGCCAAATCTGGTGGTATTTTATTAAAATTTGTCGGGTAATTCAGAGTATTATGACCGTGGGGGCTCTGTATATTTAAGTTCATGGGTAACATACCGTTTTGCCAGTTATTGTCGTGAGCAGATGCAATATTCTGAGGTAAATAAGTTGATTGGAATCCAACTGGTTGGTAGTTAGAAAATGGACTCATTTGCGGGCTCAAACTTATCTGTGGATGCCCGAAATTGGCGTAATTCGGTAGATTGTAATGTGTACTCGTCGTTTGAGCTGGCTGTTGAGCTATTTTGCCCAAATTACTCAAGTTAGAGCTGATATTTATTTGCTTCATGTTAACTGGTGTTCCCACGTTCATGGGAGCATCGTTTGGCCCGTAAGGCCCATTGTTATGCAACATAGTTATTTTAGCACTCACTTCACCGTTTTATTTACGTTCTAACTGTGTAATTATTGGAGAAAATCGAAAATAAACAGTGGCAAGGAAAGCCATTTTGACATTTTTTGACACTTTTCCGTCCAACCCAAAAACCGATAGTTCAACGACAATGTAAATTATTGTCTACTTCAAAAACCGATAAGAGAAAACAAAATCGATCGATAAAGTACACCTCTACATCCAATGACGTCACAAGCTATTTCCACTTCTGTGGCGCAATTTTGGTCGCCCGCAACATGAATGACAGTGACAACGCTATACAAATAAATATATTTAGCTCTTTCATTCAAAAACAAGCAAAACCTTTTTTCGTGTTGATTTTTTTTATTTACGATTTGACGTTTCGGGGTGATGGTTGTGTGTGGTGTATAATTTTAGAATTTATTTATTTATTCCCTTTCATTAGTAAATTATAGTCTAATTATCGTTAATTACCGCCTCTATAAATAAGTAGAAGCGAAAGTTTAATAACAAAAAACGTAAAAATGGCGCTGGGCGCTCTAGCGGAAGACTATTTTCGATCCATCAACCCGATCGCTACTAAAATCCACGAAGACATAACAGAAGCTAAAAACTCATACGAGAACATTTGGGAAACCCTAACTGACAAAGAAAAGGTAAGCCCAGACCATCTACAAACTAAATTCTACTAAAAACAAGCATCCAAAAATAGCTTTCATTCACTTCCTGTGTTTTAACATTTCAGGCTGAAATAATAAACGAATCGATTATAAAACCGGACATAGCTCTCAAATACGCTCTACTAGACACTTTAGAATTCGATATAAACGATCCACTGGTCCGCAAAGATGACTTAATGTCATTCTTTGGACGTGAACACGGTGAACGATTAATTCAAGACGAAAATTCCACATACCGAGATGAACACTCCGCCCCATTTCTCTACCAAACGAAGAGTCAGTTAAACCTGTGCGTATTATCCGAGCATAGGATACCGAAAGATGTAAAACCGACGTCCCCGCCACCCGTTTTATCGGAACTAGCAATGTCACACTCCAAAGTTGTCAGCGAGTTAAAAAACGCTCTAAAATCTCATGATGTGCTAAAAAGTTATAAGGAACCAGAACGCGAGATTACGTCTCCGGGTTTCATAAGTAAATTCATTGGGAATTTTAAGAATAAAGACGAGGAGAGAGAATGTTTGGTGTCGAACGGGCCTCCTCTACAGATCGTTGCATCGTCGGATAATTTCTTTAGGACCAACTTCAAGAGTCCGCAAAGCGATGCGAAGTTCGAGAAGGAGTATAGGACGAGCATGGCTAAATCTAGTAGTGGTACGTATTTTATTTATTTCCTTTTTGGAGGACTTACAGCTAAATAAAGAGCGTTTTTCTTTTCTTTTTAAATTTAGTTCCTAAAACAGATAGCATGTTTATCGCTCCATAGAGCTGTTCGCGAGATCCTGTCAAAAATCAAAACCTTGTCTAGACTGTGCCTGCCTTTTTTTTGGAACGCCAAGGAATTGAGCACATACAACCATGTCAGGCGTAAAAGTTACAAATTGTCGATTAAAATCAGGGTTTGAAGTGATAATTAAAAGAAAGAAAATAATTATCTTGATAATTTCGAACTCTGATTAAAATGATTAGTAAATAATGAAATATGCCATTAAAAGACGCGAGAAACACTTTGAAATTTTGACGTTGTTCACATAAACCCTAGCGCCATCTATCAATCCCGTAGAAAACCAAAAGAAAATCGCTCATTGTTTGATTTATACAAAGAATAATAGATAGTCAGTCAGATGCTGACAACGACAAGCATGTTTTGCATAAATTGTTACACTGACTGAATAGAGGGCACGAAGAGAGAAAAAAGAGAACCAGGGTTCGAAGTGATAATTATACGTTGATAATTATAAAATTTATTGATAAAACAAAAAGCTTGCGTAAGGAATGTCAGGGCATGTATATCTGATCATGATCTGTGAAAAAAGAAGCTCACAATCACAAAATAATTTTTCTCGCTGTTTTCTGTCGATTTTCTCAATTATTTGTTATTCATTGTGATGAGAAACGAAAATGTTGAAGACTTTGAGCTGGTTGGTCTGGATAAGAGTGTATTAAAACAAAAACAGCAATTTTAGAACTTAGACTGCTGAAGAACACACGTAACGAGTTTGTTCAAATGCATTTCGCCTGTGCTCATGACCTACCACACGAGTCACCAAAAACCATATGCCTGCGCGGGTGACCCACGACGCGAGCCACATTTATCGTTTCAGCGTTACGGCTGTGTGCACGACCTATGACTATTCAACTAGGTCAACTTCAGCACTGCACGAGGATCATGATTTTGAGCTTAGCAGCGAAAGTGTTAAGCAAAGTCAGACATTTAAATTGTAAAAAATTTGGTTCTCCTGTTCCATAGAAAAAATATAAATTGCTACTCGACCCAAATTTATGGAACAGCAGATTCTGTTGGTTCCATTCCATGGCACACCACAAATTTTTAATTAGTAACGTACCTTAAGGGTGTATTCAGACCGTGAAACTGAACAACTTTCCCTAAGGAACATGGGTCGAAAAACGAGAATGTTTGTATGGGAACAAAAGTGCGGATCGGCCTTTCGATTTTCTATGGGAGGTCCAAAAATTTTTTTCGTTTTTCGACCCATGTTCCATAGGGAAAGTTATTCAAATTCACGGTCTGAATACACCCTTAAAGGATCGTTACTAATTAAAAATTTGTGGTGTATAAATTAGTGGTGTATTTAAGTTCACACCCTGTATAAATCTCCAAAAAGATTCCAATAACTCAACTCAATTACCACTGATTAGTCACAGCACAGCACAGAGAACAGGTGACCTAAATATTAGACATTCCATTGTGCAGATAACGATTCAGTTAGCAGAACAATGATGTTTTCTATTCAAACAATGATAGGATTGATAGGGCATGTCAAACATTGTGACTAATTGTAATGACACATTTATTGTGTTATTTATTACACTTATTAGATTAGTTAGACTATTAAGGGTAATACTGTGTACTACTATTGTGTAATATACAATTACCTTTGCTCCATAGAGGTAGGACGACCCGGTTGGTGTAATGGTTACCACGCCGGACTGCCAAACCAGGGTCCTGGGTTCGAATCCCGGTTCGGTCATGGATGTTATATGTTCGTGCCGTTGTTGTATGGTTTCCATAATAAAAGCCTTTAGTGCTAGTTTGGGATCATTACAATGTATGTGCCTGTGAGCGTTATTTATTTATAATAGAGGAACATACAGCTGAGAGAGCGAGATGTACCTAGCGGCACCACTGTATAATAGAAAGAGATACGTGACGCGAATCAATAGAACCCGTTTTTTAGTCACTAATCAATTTTTACAATTCGGTTTTCGTGAATAATTGGGAATCTAAAGTGAAATCGTAGATAATTTTGTGAAATATACTGACACTACTTCATTAATTTATCCACGATTTGACGTTAGACTCAGAATTATAGACAGTATTAGAATTTTTGGCTGCGAATAGTCTCCAAAAAACATCCAAAAACTGTTTCATTTGACAACTCATGTCACTGACTCTATTCCTGTAAGGTATAATAACTTTATGCTTTGCTCACTTTTTTTTTTTATTTTATTTATAATTAATGGACTCTTGCTTGTGCGTTAGCACCGCATTTCCGCCAGTGTCAAGTGGTTTGAGGGAGTATCTATCATCTATAATCTCGAGGATTGCGACGCACTAACGCTAACGCACGATAATAATAAATTTGTTAATCATCAATACCAATTATGAACAATGATAATTCCCAATTATTGTTGGCTGGGCTATTGCAAGCAAGGTTCGTTATGTAACACTGCGACCATCGCTGATCTTTTGTGTTCGCCCCAAACTCACCCATATTTTACACATACATCCGAACTAATTTTTTATTATTCTCGGGTATGCAGGTTTCCTTACGATGTTTTCCTTCACCGTCGAGCTAGTGATAATGTTAAATACAACCGTACATAAATTCCATAGAACTTAGTGGTACAGGCTTAGAATCGAACCGCCGCCTCTTGATTGAGTCGCTAGCTCTCTTCCGTATGGACTATCATCGCTTTTATTGATAATGCAATCTGTTATCATTAACAAGTGCCCTAGTTCAGTTTCGCCAACTAATTTAAAATACAGGGTCCAACTTAATATGCTGACACTTTTTTAAGGGGACGATCAGACCATCAAACTGAACAACTTTCTCTATGGGACCGACATCGAAATCGCGAAAAAAAAATCAGCTGCCATACATTTGGCTCGATTAGGTTTGCAGTTTTGTATGGAGGGGCAGATTTTTTTTTCGCGATTTCGATGTTGGTTCCATAGAGAAAGTTGTTCAGTTTAATGGTCTGATCATCCCCTTAAAAAAGTGTCAGCATATTAAGAAGGACCCTATATATTTTGTATGTATTTCTAACACTAAAACGTAAATTTCCAGACGTATCAGAGGAGAACCGAGGTCTGCTCTCTAGCCAGGCTTCGTCGACTGACTTCCAATCTACGGAAACGCTTACCGACTCTCTACCAAAGACCGGGTACGACTTTTTAGATAACTGGTAAAATTAGTTAATAAACTTCTAAAGACTTTACTTTTAATAGTATACTAAAATACAGGGCCGTAGCTAGAACTGATGTCTCTCTTTTCTAGGCCCCGAGTCTTTCGGGGCCTTTGTAGAAATCACTGCATATACTCAAAAAACTGATCGAGCGAAGCGAGCTCGAAATTTCACACACCAGGACTCAAAATAGTGGTGTACGAGTTCCATTCGCCTATGTAAGCTTAAAACACCATTAAAAAGCTGGAGCGAGCGAAGCCAGTTCGAAATTTCACAGCATGGCGACTTGTACCCAGAATCATAAAAGAATTTAAAATGTGGTCTACCTTTGTGACTTCATCAGTGGAAATGCATTAATTATTTTCTCGTTGATTGATATAAAACTTTTAGGTTACGATGAGACTGATAATGTACATGAGTATAAAAGTCCATAATTTTTTTTAAAAAAAAGGTCTAACTCACAGCTTCGATCAACAATATACAACTAAATAACGGGTCGCATACAAAATCAAAGAGAAATTCTGTCCTCGTGAATATACAACATTTTTTTGTTAACGAACCGAGAAAACAGTCCGAATACATTATAATTTCGACCTCAAAGCAACCATAATTCCTAGTAATTTAAAAAAGGAACACTGCGGCATTGCGAGACGTGCTTACGTTGGCTTTGTTCGAACGCAACTAATTCAAAATAAGACCTCACTCCAATAGTGAGGCGTTATTTGCCGGGACATGTTTTGAGCGCTGACGCGTTATCTAGTTGGATATTGTTGATCGAAGACTCACAGAGAGCAAGCGAAGTGAGCTCAAAATTTGACGCAGCATAAGACTTGCCTGTAACAGCAGCTCTGTCTATTGGCGTTACAAAATCAATGAGATGGAGCGAGCGAAGCGAGTTTGAAAAATGAATTTGAGCCTGAGTATTGTGGTCCCTCCAGGACCGGGGTCCTTGCCCCACATGCCCCACAGTTAGACGGCAATTTTAAGATATGGCATTGCCCCACGAAGTCCCTCCTAGCTACGGCCCTGTACCAATATATTTACCCCTCTAAGGTTCAGCAACCTAGCGGAGAACTGTTTGAGCAGTTTTCATTAATCATTTGATAATGTACTCAATGACTATTGAAATAAATTTTAAAATAGCGTGCAAGAAATATTACGAACACGTCATAGGGACAGGGATCTCTTGCACGTTATTTTCAACTCTATTTCAATCGCCATTGAGTTCATTATCACTTGATTAATGAAAACTGCTCAAACGGTTCTCCGCTAGGTGTGTGCTAACGCTTAGGGTCAACTCACACTGAAAGAGCAGCCGCAAGCATTCACGGACAGCGGCGCCTCTTTGAAATAGGGGAGCGCGCCGCGTTACCCGTCTATAGCTTCAAATCAATTTGAACTTTATTTACTAGCAGTAAGATTCAAAATGCTAAGTAAAATATTGCACCGAAAACGCTCCTGATGCCGCTACTCTTTCAGTGTGAATTGACCCTTAATTAACTTATATTTTCTACATATGAACATAATATTTGGCCTTTATTATAATATTATACTCCGACTTTCGTTTCTATGCGATCGTCGTGCGCAATATTGTTTTTATACCATAGATGTTAAGGTTGTAATTATGTATCTCATTATTTTAGGACTATTTTGTATCAGCATACATAAAAGGTACCTTTTGGCGGTCTTCGCCAAAACCACTTGATCACTCCACAATGATCACGTGATGATCGCCCATAGAATATGTACCTACTACCTTATAAAATGCTAGCAGAGTTGTCGCGTTGCAAGTCTGTTAGTGGGCGGTCGCGTATCGGGTTCTCATCGGCTTGTACGAGGCTCCAACATTATGTATTAGCTAACTGAAACTTGTAATAATGATTTTGCTAAATAAAATATTGTTAATGTTTACCAATCGTATCGCGATTGTAAGAAGCTTTTATCTCTGTGAGGTATGTACTCATGTGCTACAGAAGAGGTTAAGGCACCATAAGGTAATTTTTTAATAGGAACCTTTTTTAGATCGATTTTAAAACATGTCTGTGTAGACATTTAGTATTAAAACTTGCCAAAAAGTTTATTTTGTTTAAGTTTTATACAGTAGTACCACGTTTATGTTACGCATGTATCTGCGCAGTTGACTTTATTTAAAACCGCGCGAACCAATCAGATTACTCTACGATTGCGCGACAAAAATGACGTGCTTCTATTGGTTGAATTTCCCGCTTATCTTATTGAAACTGTCACTAGATTGCACGACAATCAATTTCACACTTTAAGGGTTGAACTACACATGGCCGCACGCGATCGCACTTTTCCGTCGCTCCATCCTTTTCTGTCACTCAGGAACGTCATTTGCTAGAGCATATAAGATAGACGGGACGCGATCGCGATGGAGCGACGGAAAAGTGCGATCGCGTGCGGCCATGTGTAGTTCAACCCTAAACCTTTTATACATAACATAAGGTCTCATAAGGTTGATTATTATCAGTTTTTTTTGGATAACGAGAGTTTCACTAAACGTTACTAACTACGTTTCATGAGTGCAATAAATGATTTCTAATTTCTAACGTGGATATTCTGAGGTTTCGGAATATCTCTGACTACCCCTGCTTGCATGCTGCATGCTTGCTTGCTTGCTGCATGCTTGTGTGTCTGCATGCTTGTGTGCATGCTTGCTTGCATCATTGCTTGAGTGCATGCTTATTTGCTTGTTGCTTAGGGGGCAGAACCCCTCGGGGAATATAGTCGTGAGCATATGCTTATGCTTATTATCCGTTTTTTCAAGTATCATCAGGAATTGTTTTTCCCTGTCTGCGCAAACGAAGAATGACGGAAAAATAAACGTGGTTTTACTGTAGTACATATAATTTTAGGTAACTCTGCTTGTGAAATATGTACCGTAATCTCAGGTGTTAAGACTGTATTTTGTATAAGTTTTTATATTGTATTTTTTAAGTGAGACAGATATTTTAGAACGTAGCGGTGATGTTCAATTGCCCCTGCCTACCCCAATGGGAGACAGGCGTGAGAATATTTATGTGGTATCTGTTTAGGGACCACCAAGCCTATTGTGAGCCACTTTTGGCGGTTTTAACGATAATAACTACAAACATAATAATCCGTAATGTTTTATAAATTGAAAGCCAATCTGCCAATCTGGACTACAATATGATATTCTTGTATTTTTTTAAATTTTGTTTAGTGAGCGTTTTTCTTTTCGTTTTCTTGGGGATCGATAGATGGCGCTACGGTCTGTGCGAAGAAACGTCAACATTTCAAAAAGTGTTTCTTTAAAATAGTAAAGAGTGAAAAGATGATCAAGAAGATGCCAACGCATCTTTTAATGACATATTTCATTATTTACTAATCATTTTAATCGAAAATTCTAAACTTTTACGCCTGACTTGGCTGAATGGGCTCGATCCCTTGGCATTAAAAAAAAAAGGCAGGCACAGACTTGACCAGATTTTGACAGGATCTCGCTTACGGCTCTATGGGGCGATAAACATGTCATCTGTCGAGTTTTTTAAGAACTAAATTTAAAAAAGAAAAGAAAAACGCTCATTGTTTAGAAATAAAATAAATACTATTGGGGGCAGCACAATAGGCTCGGTACGAGGGAAAAAAATTTGCCTCAAACTGGAAGGATCTTGTAAATTTTAAACCACTTATTGGCCTAAGAGCTCTATTTTAGGCCATTATCACTGACTGCCCAAAACCTCTTCACGCCAATACATATACTAACGACCAGCGTCCCTTTAGGGGTGGTCAGAAACGTTAACTTTCTTTTTTAAGCACGCTAGTATAGTATAGCATGGACATAGACTTAAACTCTAGCGATAGACTTGCCCTTTCATAGAAGCTGCAACTTGTTCCACTTGAATGAGGTGTACGCACCTGATTGATGTTCCCGAGTTCACTTTGTCACTATGGCAATGACAGACCGCAATGTGTCATTTTTTGTTGTTTTGTGTGACATGTTGTTTGTTTGAACGAGCTTGTCTATCGCTAGAGTAATATGTCTATGAGCATGGATTAGTTTTATTGCAATTTTTGCAAATAGTATGAAAATAGGCAATTTTGTGTATTACAAAATTGTTTTATTTACTTAGATATGAGTTTTACCTGTAGTGTACTAGTGACGGCATGACAACCGTCATGCGCCACATGCTAAGACCGCGGGCGATTGAAAAACTATGGATATTTTTTATTTATAAATACTCTGAGGTATTAAACATTGTTTTTACCCGAATGCAGAACAGCCGGAGGGTAAAGTTTTACATTTTGAATGAAATAGGTAAAAAATATATTTTAAAAACAATTATGCTCTCATTCTGCATTTATTTTTTAAGTTTTTCTTATTTTATTTATTTATAATCCCCGTGTACTATTTAAAGTACATTAATTCAGGAGTTATTTCGACTGAGAATTTTATTAGGTAACATATTCGTGGCCTACATGAGATTTTAACTCATTCTGCTTTATGTCACAAAGAAAATGAAACCACTAATGATATCGCATGACAATCAACTATGCTGTAGTGTAAATATTATCCTGTCAGCAATGGTAGAATCGAGGCGAGGCTGACTGCCCAGCGTGAGCCTGAGGAAATCAGGTTTCTTCACTCAGGGAGGCCCTTTCCTTTACTCAGTGCCCACAAGGTCGTTCGTGATGCGATGACATAAATATGTTAAATTGTTTTTTTTGTTTTCAAAGGCCTGAACTGAATACCTTTTTATAGGTCAAAATCAAGCTCGGATCAATTTGTGCTAGGTATAGTACCTTAGGTGGTTATTAAATTATAATTTATTATAATAAAAAAAAGGTCTTAATTAGAAGATATTGTAACTAGTATTGTAGTGTACTCCAATATCCAAATATTATATTAGTGTAAATTAATAAATGTTTGTTTTATTTCATTATCATCGTCCACTGCTGAACACGGGTCTCTCCCAAGGCGCGCCACAACTATCTTCCCTCGTCTTCCCTCACCCAGTGGCTCCCTACCTCTCTCAGGTCGTCGGTCCATCGCCGGAGCATCACACACTACTGTCTGACAGATCGTGTTTTATTTACTACCTGTATTTATGGCGAAACAAACATTAAAGTCATCATATCAGCCGATAGACGTCCACTGCTGGACATAGGCCTCCCAAGGATCGCCACAACGACCGGTCCTGCGCTGCCCTCATCCAACGTGTTCCCGCCTTCACCAGGTCGTCGGTCCATCTTGTGGCGCACACTGCTCCACTCGAGTACTCTTCGGGCATGGTTCTGCGAGCAATGTGCCCCGCCCATTGCCACTTTAGTTTATGAGCGTTTTTCTTTTCTTTTTAAAATGTAGTTCCTAAAAAACTCGACAGATGACATGTTTATCGCCCCATAGAGCCGTAAGCGAGATCCTGTCAAAATCTGGTCAAGTCTGTGCCTGCCTTTTTTTTTTTAATGCCAAGGGATCGAGCCCATACAGCCATGTCGGGCGTAAAAGTTTAGTAGTTTCGATTAAAATGATTAGTAAATAATGAAATATGTCATTAAAAGATGCGTTGGCATCTTCTTGATCATCTTTTCACTCTTTACTATTTTAAAGAAACACTTTTTGAAATGTTGACGTTTCTTCGCACAGACCGTAGCGCCATCTATCGATCCCCTAGAAAACAAAAAGAAAAACGCTCATTCTTCGGCTATGTCGGCTACCCTAGTTCTCCTGAGGATCTCTTCATTTCTGATTCGATCCAGAAGAATTGAAAAAAAAAAAGGTTTATTGATATATTTTATTCGAAGATTCCTACACTTAACCAACCATGTAAAAATTTTTTAAACTTACAAACCAAAAAACCAATTTAGGGTTGAACTACACATGGCCGCACGCGATCGCACTTTTCCGTCGCTCCATCATTTTCTGTCACTCGGATCGCACGCGATCGCGTTCCGTCTATCTTATATGCTCTAGCAAATGACGTTCCTGAGTGACAGAAAATGATGGAGCGGCGGAAAAGTGCCATCGCGTGCGGCCATGTGTAGTTCAACCCTTACAGATCATCACTTCTCATCTTATGTGCCAATCGTTAACAACTTTTCATATGTATTTAATATCCAGATATAATCATTCCCTTTTCAACTTGATCAGCTTTTTCTTTGCCGGTCAATAATTCTATGAGGGTAAGGCCGAACCAATATGCAGTCCCTGGACCCTGTAATAAAAAACAAAATAAGAATCATCATAATCAATTCTCAATTGGCGGTGTAATCGCGTAACAAACATAAAAAAAAAAAAAAAAAAAAACATACGGGTCGAATTGAGAACCTCCTCCTTTTGTTGAAGTCGGTTAAAAAGATAACATGTCATACAAAAACTCACGACTAGAATCCCTATCGAGGTGGCCAGAGCGGCCATTCCCCCGCCCCTCTGACTTCAGATACCACACCTCACCCCTTTCTGGGGACACTTTAGGGGAGCCGAGCACGAAGTGCTTCTTACAGTACACCAGATGAGCGCGTGCGACAGGAGTTTTGTGTCTGTAGCAGTACTAGACTAGTCAAGCATGTCAGACGTAAACAGTTTGGCTTTGGGGGGAGAGTGAAGCAAGCTCGAAATTTCCCACACCATAAGCCACCAATGACTTTTTCACCTCACAAGCTCGGAAAGATTCTGTTTATCATTCGAAATCTGAGTGCAAAAGTGAATTTTATCCGCTAGCGTGGAAAGAGTTTTTAAAATTCGAATCTGTCTAATCAATATTTTTCTATACCGCCCGTCTACTGAAAATAAAAATAAAACTTTTTAAAATGTTGTTCTCTTTAGCAATTCACTTTTTTTCCTCGCTGTTGTGAGGTGAAAAGTTGTGTGTTTCGCTCGGCTGCAAAGTTATTCTGCGTCTCGTACCTTTGAAACCTTCGCTTAAGCTCAGGTTTCAATACAAGTACTCGCGCCAAAAAACAACTTTGCAGCCTAGCATAACAAATAACTATTTCTTCATTCGTCATATTTAAGGTTAAGTTAGGAGCAAGCTAATCAAGCTCCAAATTTCTAAAAATCCGTTATTATGTATACTACAGTACAGACACGCCGCACAGTGGAACGAAAATGGCATTTAGTGGACTTAGGGGTACTTGAAATTGAAAAAGCATTTTTAAAATAAAATGATGAATTTGGATTTCATCAAAGCAAGCTCCAAATTTCCAAACACCCGTGATTATGTATACAGATACACTGCGCAGCGAAAAAACTCTATTTCCTTGCTATTTCATTTATAGGGAGCGAGCGAAGCCAATCCAAAAACATTTGGTACTTGCTTCCGATTATTTAAAATTGTTAGGAAGTCTATAACGAACCGTCCTACTGTCCCCGATCATCCATCAGCCCGCTCTATCTTAAACTTAACTCTCTACGCACCCTGCTAGTGACCACGTTGCCGTCCACGACGACCCTCTCCCCCTCCACGTACGTGTAGTCCCCCACCACCTTGTCCTTGGTGCTCGGGTATGACGTCACACGCTTGCCATGACCCACACCGTGAGCAACGAAGGCTGTCGGAGCTGCAAATAAAAAAAATATATAGTGTGCTTCTTAGCTCGGTTAACGGATGATTTTTTTAAGAGAATGATCAGGGGTGCTATTTTTGAATGTCATACTTCGAACTCAGCAGTAGCAAATGTCAAAATTACGCTGGCGATATGCATATTTTTACTGCTGATTTGATTTTGAAAAATCACACTCCTGTAGCATGATTTTTGAAAGTCAAATCAGCAGTAGAAATATGCATATCTCCAGAGTAATTTAGACATTTTCAACTGCTGAGCTCATCGAATGAGATTCAAAAATCGCACTCCAGATGCTTTGTTTTTAAAATAAATACATACCAGCACAGATAGCAGCGATAATCTTGCCATTTTTCTCATGTTCTTTCAACAGTGTGCCCACAACAGCCGACTTGGAGAGACGCTCTGAGCCTTCCAAACCTCCGGGGAGAATAACCTGTTTTAAATCGAACATTTTATTAAAGTTGATTCAGGATAAGAGATGCAGGGTAACTCTGATATTTAAGATGTAACCCTGGTATTTAAGGTGTAACCTGGGTGCTAAAGATGTAACCCACCACATACCTTAAATATAACATTGATTATACAGGGTCGTACTACGAATAAGAATTTATAGAAGTGTAAATGAAGCTCAAAAAGTGGCACCAAAAAAAGTGTACTACCGTGTTCTAAATTTGTTCTTTAAAAGCTGTACCGAACTGTACCAACCGTGTTGCGAACTGTTATTACCTGTATAAGATCTATGTGCACCACATGAAGCAATAAATGATTATGATTACCTAGCCGCCAAAACCCATACAAAATGTCATTTTTCATTGGTACCAAAAATTATTTCGATTTTGTTTAGAGTTACTCTTCTATAGTTATTCTTAAAAGGACGGTTTTTTAAGGGAATGATAAGACAATCAATCAAACTGATCTACTGCAAAGGACTAACATCAATATCGCGAAAAAAAATGCTATCTCATAAAAAAGAGTAATAAAACTAGTGGTTCAGCTCGGCCGTCGCGACAGGTCAATCGTGCGCGGTGAGCGGGGGATCGGGGGAAGCGTTTCCCAGTATCGACTTACTTTCGCGCGGTACCGACTGCCGGTGCCCGCAGACCGTTAAGCTGAATCACCATTTTTTATTACACTACGCTCTGAATGAGCTGTATTGTTACAAGCGCTTCATCCACAACCACTTCACGTCTAGAATATTATACCTACTCACATCTATCAATCTATTTTTGTATAACGTAAAGTAACAAAGTTATAAGTATAGTTGTATTTTAAATATCTCGAGAAGCATTCTAGCGGGCGGGTCTGTAGCCCGTCCCGAGGGTAGACTGTTTTTGTACGCGCACGGCGACACATGTGCTAGTGAAATTATTGTAATAAACAAATTATCGAAGATCCAGATTTTATTTAAACAATCCCGTCACAGTATGGCTGAGTAATTAATTTACGAACATATATGAATTCAGCTAGCTAACCATGTAGAATCAAAACTGTATTGTCCATGGGTTAGTAACCAGCGACCATAGTATGGCAGCGTGATATAGCGCTATCGTGCCAAAGCTCTCTTTTTATTTGCGCGTGAACGACAGAGATTAAAGGCGTGTTTATAGCATTATCGCGCGCACCATAAGCATCAGGGTTACATCTTAAATATCAGAGTTACACCTTAACCGGGTTACACCTTAAATACCAGGGTTACAACTTAAATACCAAGGTTGCAACTTAGTTACAGTTGCTTATTAAATACCCGAGAAAATTTTCATCTATTCATTATTCTGATTTATTTAAATAGTCTCCGTGGTCTAACGGTTAAGAGCATTGGGCTCTAGACACGGAGGTCGTGGGTTCGATGGGGGGGCACCTAGTGAAATGTCACTTTGTGCGTTATTCCCCAGTTGGTTAGGACATTGCAGGCCGAGTCACCTGATTGTCTGAAAAGAAAGATGATTCCGTGCTTCGGATGGCACGTTAAGCTGTTGGTCTCGGCTACTATCTCTGGTGGTAGTCACCGGTAGTAAACTCTGACACCAGGAGTGCGATTTTTGAATCTCATTCGGTGAGCTCAGCTGTTAAAAATATCAAAATTACTACGGAGATACGCATCTTTTTACTGCTGATTTGACTTTAAAAAACCACCGAATGAGATTCAAAAATCGCACTCCAGGGCTTGCAGCCCACTCGATAAGAAGAAGATTTAAATAGTCACACATACGGCATCATACTCAGGGTTTTCAGCGAGAGCATCGGCTAGAGACTTGTCTGGCACCAGGGTCACTTGTCTGGAGCACAGGACCGGGTCCTTGGAGTCGAGGCCCGCCATTGTTACTGTTACCTGTAATTATGAATGTTTCATTATGTAAGTTTAAAGATTTGCGTTTGAAGGCGGCGGGAAACCGTTGGATGAGGGCGGCGCAGGACCGGTCGTTATGGCGATTCTTGGGGAGGCCTATATCCAGCAGTGGACGTCCATCGGCTGAGATGATGATGATGAAAGATTTGCGTATGAAAGACGGGGTGTTTGGTTTGGAGTTTGGTTGGTACCAACTAGATTTTTTTCAAAATTAGCTATAGGTGCAGTGCCACTAATGGATTTAATTTCAATTTCGACTGATGGCATATTAAGACGTAATAGTAGGTGGAAATACCTCGGAGGCATCTTTTATTTTTCATTTTACGACTAGATTTATACCATTTACCGAAACTAAAGTCATACCTCAGTATTTTTGGGTAGTTTATCTAGTGAAATCATAAACTGAATACACGATTCGAATTACTTCACTCGATAGAAAATCGTCACAAAGATGACGTATTTTCATGCATTTTTAAACATTTATCTCGTTTTAGAAGAACTTAAAATAGTTTCCGATTTTTTGCATTTATACTCACATATTCACCATAAGTTTAGTGATATCATAAAAAAAATCTAGAAAAAGTACTTTGGTTAGTTCTTTTTAATCGAAAAAAATACGGCTCACGCACACACTTTTCGGAGCGCTGGGCAATCGCGTTTCTCATACTCTTGGCCCCTTAAGTATCACGCAAACTTATTATATATTTAGGAAACGTAGTATGATACGTGGTAATGATTTCAAATGAAAGGTAAGAATCGGATTATCATTATCTTTTATTTCCATCATGATCATCATCTTTTATGACTTTCACTGACTCTACATTTACCACCGTTTCACAAGTAAACACCATGGAGAAGAAACGGCAAGAAACTCCATAGTGTCCTAGAATATGACTTAGTATTGAGTTAGGTCCGAGAGCGTGTGCACCCGGCGACGTTCCCGAGCAGACTGTCCAGTGCAGAGGGGGTCTTCATCTCGCGGCCCGGAGGGCCGCGGGGAGACAATGTCGGGGCTTGGCCCCTTGTTTGTGGTGTCTATCGCCGGGTGTTACTACAGCCGGGTCGTTGGGTTGTCACCTTAGGTGAATCTCCTGTTTTCTTGTTTCTTGCTCCCATCGCGGACTTGCCCACAGGGTGAGACCCCGTTGGGGGAGGCCCTGTGAGCTGCCAGCTGCTGGGAGCGTGTTACGAGAGCCTTCTGTGGGATGGGGTGTCATGTCAGAGGGGGGGGGGGGGGGGGGGGTGTCATGTTTGGGGCGTTGGCTCCACTGCCTCGACGGTTAAGTCGCGAGGCAGGAGCTTCCGGTCCGGTGGGCGCGCGTGGAGCGGAGCAATGTCCCGGATGTGCGGGAGGCTCGACGCGTCCGCGCGCGCAAACATCTTCGTGGCCAGTCGTTTGATGAATCCGTCCAGGGTCTCAATCTCCAGGTCTCTCTGGATTGTGGCGTTCTCGATGTATCGTGGGGCGCCTACTATAGTGCGGAGGACTTGCGACTGCTGGGTCCTCAACCGGGCTCGGTTGGTTTCCGCGGTCAGTGCGTACCAAGCTGGGGCTGCATATGTCCAGTGCCTCGCTCGACCCTGCTATTTATAGTGCACGACCGATGGTAGGGGCCACGTGAACACGCTCGGCAACTTCAGTGCACGTGCGCGCACCTGCGTACCTCGTAAGACCGTCCGTTCTTATGACTATCTCCGACATATACTTTTCAATTTATTATTTTTCTAGTCTAAAAGTACATTCGTTGAGGTGGACCAAGATGGCGATAGAATAGGTTCCACAAGATGGTTGCCGAGGTCATGGAAGGCCAAGAAGATGGAGCGATGACCTTCCTGAAAGGTTGGCCAGAGATTGCATTGCATAGGGAGGATTGGAGAAGAGGGTACTTTAAAAAAAACACAAAAAATTACAAAAATCCCAAAAACAGTCAAACTTGGAATATTTTTTATTTGGGTCCTTCTTAATATGCTGATGGCTGAATGGATCAGACCGTCAAACTGAACAACTTTTTCTATAGGACCAGCATCGAAATGTCTAAAAGAAAATCAGCTGTCCCATACATTTGGGTCCAGGGTGTGCATATTTTAAGAGCGTTTTAACCATAAAGTTATTATACCTTACATTACAGGAATAGAGGCAGACATCAGTTGTCAAATGAAACCGTTTTTTGATGTTTTCAGGAGACTATTCGCAGGCAAAAATTCTAATACTGTCTATAATTCTGAGTCTAACGTCAAATCGTGGATAAATTAATGAAGTAGTGTCAGTATATTTCACAAAATTATCTACGATTTCACTTTAGATTCCCAATTATTCACGGAAACCGAATTGTAAAAATTGATTATTGACTAGAAAATGGTTCTATTGCCTCGCGTCACGTATCTCTTTCTATTATACAGTGGTGCCGCTAGGTACATCTCACTCTCTCAGCTGTACGTTCCTCTATTCCTGGTATAATACCTCTATGGTTTTAACACCCAATTTATCTGGCCGTACATTTTCATCTTGTTTAAAAAAAAGACATAATTTTGTAGCACTGTTACGTACAGATTTTTAACAGTGCTTTAAAATTTGTATACCTTTTCTTATAAACAAGATAACAATTTTCGGCCAGATAAATTAGGCGTTTAAACTCTCTTAAATATGCACCTTCAAGTTGGATCACCAGTTTTACATTGAACTATTATATTCTAAATTGAAAATTACTTACTCCGCCCCTCCGCAGCATGTCAACAGTGATGACGGTCTCCATCTCTTCAGCACCCTGAGCCAGGATCACCAGCGCCGACTTAGACATGACTGGAGTCACTGATAGCAACCTGAAATGATTTTTAAGCAATATAATTATTTTCTATGGAAATAATGTTCTTTTTGCTGGTACTTTAGTATCCTACAGCATGAATTTATAAGAGGGGTAGGGAGTGCAAAACCACCCATTTTTGTACATAATATAAGTTCAAGTTTATAATATCCAAAAAAGTGGTATTTTAATATCCTGTGGCCTAAATTTAAGGGGCAGGAATCTATCTTTACTAATAAAATGTTGGTAACAGCATCACACAAAAACTACTGAACCGATTTTGATGAAACTTTTTTTGTTTGTTAGTTGATTGATCTGGAATATAGTTTGTGCGGTCGTCGCGGGTAAACTCTATCGGTTTAAAAACGGGGTTCTTAGCTTTTATACCTGGGAAATAAGCAAATAATACATCCGGCTCCCTCAATTTTAGGGAGAGGTGGAAGAGGTAGATCAAGAAATATACTACTCTCTACCGTAGACAACTTTTCGTGGCGTAAAAGCGAAGGCAAAGAGTATAGTCATAGATAAGCTACTATAGTAATTACCTATACCAAAAGGCGAAGGTTTTTGGTGACGAAAATTTAAGAATAATTACTTTGTAATCACGCGTTTTCGGCTATACAGGGGACAAAACTTACAACACAATATAAATTATTTCTGTATCCATCGTTTTATAGAACGTCGTAAACAAATCTGAGAGACAAATAGAATAAACTAGAAAGCTAGAACCAACGACCGGTGCATAGGTTATCTCTATTTTAAAACGTAAACATAATTAAAATGCCCGCAAAAGTAAAGTAAAAGTAAGTGCTATTTGTCTGGAAAAGTAACATACCTTTTATCTAAATGATAGAGATTCTTAGAAGATAATTTTGTAGTATTCGCAACTGATATTTGCGAAAAAGGAAATATTTTCGAACAAATTTTGTTGACGAAAAACATTAAGAATTTTTTTGACAGATGAGCACAAGTGAAGATCAAGTCTCAACAACCGGTATTTACCGATAATCGAGAAAATATTATACTGATACATACAGATAGATAGTCTTCACACCAAGTAAGTAACAAAATATTAATATTACAACGGTAATCTTTCATTACATCACTTTTAGTGATAAGGCCGCCTTTTACCCTTCTTGTTCGTGTATATTGTTGTTGTTTTTTTTGTGTATTTTGGTGTGCAAATAAAGAATATTTATCTTATCTTATCTTACATTTGGAATAAACACATGAGATATTATTACAAATAGCATTGTTTGAGATTAATTTTAAGTTTGATCGTTTTTCAAAAATCATATTCAATGCACTAGAATCATCCTAATCGATCGATTATGAATATTTTTGTAACCTTTTTATTGTCTATGGTTAAAAATAATGTTGCCAGCCTACGATCACTTACCCCTAACATGAGGTAGAAATCTGATTGCTACTACTTGCTGAATTCAGTGTGTGACTGTGCAGTTTACATATAACCTTATTAATATCATTTTAAATTTTATGCAAGAAATATTTACACGTAAGACCAAAGTCTTAGCTAAACTTTATCCAATGGTCATTTGGCAATACGTCACTGATCGTATTTTGAATCCGTGCAACCCACAAGAAAATATTGATATTAAAGAACAGTAAGATCACACAAATCACGACATTTTTCTGACTGAAAATTATGTTAGAACTGTTTATGGGTACTATTTTAGCAAACGCCGGTATCCCCGACAGATGTTCGTTGACGGAAACTCTGCATTGTCTATGAACGCTTCCTTTCTTTCGCTCGCTAACGTCAAGTTAACGAAAAAATCATTTTTTATTACTATATTTTTCGCTCTATTCTTCTTAATATCTACTTTAACAATGTAATTTTACAACTAATTGTCCTTTACAAGCATTTGTTTAAAATCTAAGTGTATAATTTAAGTCACATTATGGTGTAAATACAGAGTTAGGTTAGAAAGAGCGTTGGTGAAAAAACGGATAAGTTTTTTGTGATATTTCTGCGTTATTTATCCCTTTATCATGGATTTCGTGAAGAGAGAAGACCAGAACGCGTTCGATGAAGAGAACTACAAAGTTTACTTAGAAAATGTGAGTTTTAAAAGTAATTTATTTGTCTATAAAATGTAGAAAAAAAATGTGTTCATATTTGAAACTAGTTTTATAAAAGAATGCACTGTGAACTCCGACACTTTTGTGACCTTGACAGTTGAAATATCCTATCACTATATTTTTTTGCTTACTGATATTTTGGAGTCTATCGCAAATCTTAACAATTTTACATGCCTAAATCTGTAGTATAATAAAACCTTATAAGTCTGTTTATTTGTTCGCGTATCATGTGAAAACTACTTGACTGATTTTGATGAAACTTTTTGTGTCTGAAAGCTTATGATTCTAGTTTTGAAATATCCATTTATCTCACTACAAAGACGGGAACGTGTATAGACGAAGTTGTAGGAAAACTAGTATCTTATATAAATGTTAAAGAATGTCTGTATGTTCATTCTTCACTTTTACACCATGTGGGAACCTTAGCGTATCAATCAGCCCACATTACCCACTGCTGGGCATATGCCTCCATTTTACTGCGCCACTCACGGTCCTGTACTAATCTGATCCAATGTGAAATTGTCACTCACAATTAGAGGTGGGCGCCGCGCCGGCGCGGCGCCGCCGCGCCGGGTTACCCGTGCCGCCGCCGCCGCCGAGTCAGGCGCCGGCGGCGCCGATTGCTGTGGTTGCTGTGTGCGTGCCGTCTTCCGGCCTTAGTTGACGTTCTAAACTGTACTTTACATGAGCTCTCTGTTGACGACGCCAGCGCTGACAGCCAAGTTGGCTGCTGGCGCTAGTTACAGGCCTAAACTGTACTTTGAAAGGGCTACTCTCCGCTGACGGCGCCAGTCGCTCATTTGTTTTCCGGCACTGGTTATCTATAACGGTTGCCAAGCTAGCTGCCAGCAGCGCCCCGGTTGATGAGGGAGGTGCCGGCAGCGCCGGTTGCCGAGACGGCGCCAGTCGTTCATTTGGTTGCCGGCGCTATTTCCAAGCTAGCTACCGGCAGCGCGCCGGTTGCCGAGTTAGGTGCCAGTGGCGCCGGTTGCCAAGATTACTGCCAGCGCTGACAGCCAACTTGGCTGCTGGCGCTAGTTACAGGCCTAAACTGCACTTTACAAGGGCTATTCTCCGCTGACGGTGCCAATCGCTCATTTGGTTGCCGGCGCTGGTTATCCATATCAGAGCCGGCGCTGCTTGCCAAGCTAGCTGCTGGCAGTGCCCTGGTTGCCGAGTTAAGTGCCGGCGGCGCGGGCTGCCGAGCTAGCTGCCCGTGCCGACAGCCAAGTTGGCTGCCAGCGTGGGGGCTTATTACCGGGTTAAACTGTACTTTACATAGGCTTCCCGCTGATAGCGCCAGTTGCTCATTTGATTGTCGGCGCTGATTATTTACATCAGTGCTGGCGTTGGTTGCCAAGCTAGCTGCCGGCAGCACCCCGTTTCCCGACTTAGATGCCGGCGCCGCCGGTTGCCGAGCTAGCTGCCAGTGCCGACAGCCAAGTTGGCTGCCGGCGCGGGCTCTTGTTACCGGGTTAAACTGTACTTTACATATAGGCTTCCCGCTGATAGCGCCAGTCGCTCATTTGATTGTCGGCGTTGGTTATTAATATCAGTGCTGGCGCTGGTTGCCAAGCTACCGCCGGCAGTACCCCTTTTCCGGGAATGATAAATGGTGCCGTTGCCGAGCTGGCTGCTGGCGCCTGGGAACTTGGCTGTCTAAGTTGGCTGCCAGCACTAGTTACTGGGCTAAACTGTATTACATGGGCTCTGTTGACAGCGCCAGTCGCTCATTTTGACGCCGGCGCTGGTAATCCATATCAGTGCATTTTTTTCATGTCTTATTTTAATATTTCCGGCTTCTGGAGCTTCTAGATAATACATTTAACACCTATAGTGTGAATTTAAAAAAAAAACACCCGCGCCGCGGCGCGGCGCCGCCGCGCCGACCAATTTCACCCGGCGCGCCGCCGCCGGCAAATTTCGGGTCGGCGCCCACCTCTACTCACAATATCATCTGATCAACATACTGGTGTCGTCTGCCTCCTGACCTCCGTCCCTCTTGGCCACCAATCTTTGATATGGTTAAATTTTTATTACCTACATACATATGCTCACCCCTATGTCCAACATTTTTAAAGTAGCCGGCAAACAGTGGATGAGACTAGCGGGGGACCGTTCTAGTTGGCGTGAAATTGAAGAGGCCTATACCCAGCAGTGTGGTTTACCGGGCTGATGATGATGTCCAACTACTGGGGTAGGCAGAGACAACAGATCTACACATGCTATAATTCTGACACATGTCTCTCTCCTCCTCAACATCCTTAAGTCTCTTCATACAAGTTCTATTAATCAATTTTAATTAATCAAGAATTTAACACTTTTGCTAAATAAACTGGACATTTGCAAAATCATCAACACGGGCCAGACAGAAGGGACGTGAGGCGAAGACAAGGTGCGGCCACATACAAAATTTACTAAAGTGATCTGGCACTAACATAATTATTTTGTATGAAACTATCAATGTATGTGTCCAGTAGGTACTCATCTCACATTCCTTCTGCCTGGACTGCACCTAAGATGGAGTTTTTGTCAATTTTAAAATTACTTAAAATTATTCTTTAACTGATCAGCCGAGCATGCGGAGAGGATGAAGAGACCTGATGTCTTGGCGGCAAAACGCATGTGCATCCTCGGGAGAAAAACCGGGAGATCTTAGGTTTCTTCCTCTCAATGGTATTGCCTCCTTCATTGACCATGTATTTGAAGGGTGAAGAAAGCAAAAGTATTGGGGCTAACACAAAAGATCCCACTGGGTCGAAGTGTTGCCAGCCCCCACAACAACATAAGATAAGATAACTGATCTAAACAATCATTGTTTTTTCCACAGCTACAAAAATCACACCAAATGGAAACGGAATATCTTCACACGCCGATATCAATGGAGCAACTACACCAAGCGATGCAATCCTCAATCAACAGTTCCTTCAACTTCCAACTACCGTTATCACCTCGCCAAATGTCTACGCTCATGTTAAAAACAAACCACCTAAGCCGCAGTCTCAATTTCAACGAAATACCAGCGCATTTGACTAGAAACGATTTAGATTTGGTTCAGAATCTAACGAACGAACTACCGCAGATCACTCGTCCCGAAGACCTAGTTCTAACGCAAAATTTAAGCAGAAATTTAGACTTAACGCTAGCTAGAACTCTGAGTAACGATTTAGAACAGAACAGTATAACGCAAACGTTGGTTCAAAATTTGAACGAGCAAGAGTTAACGAGAACGTTGAATAACGATTTGAGTCACAATTTAATTCGTAACGATATAAGTCAAATTAGAACAGAGATACCTCACAATCTTACGCACGAGTTAGACTTATCGCACCATATGAACCGTCAGATTGAACAAGAGATTTTGAATCAGAGTGAACCAAGACGTATAGTTCAGGTGCAGGAACAGTTAATTGATCAAAGTTTAGCTCAGAGGTTAGAGCAACGGTTGGTTAATACTAACTTGTTGCACGAGCAGCGAATTGAGCCAAGCGAGCATTTGCTACCGATGCCTTTTCATATTAAATCTGAACAGGAAGACGATGGATATTTTTATGAGAACATTAATCAGTTGAACGTTAACGGATTAAATGGTGAGTTTTTCTTCATATTATGTTGAAACGTTTGTTGATTTTATTCCTATTTTGAAATCAAGTTGATTTAAAACATGGAATCTTTTTTTCTTAGAATTTTTCTAGGCTTCTGTCACCCATAGTGACTCCAGTTCATTGGTTAAAATTTTTATTAAATTTATCTTTGGCAAGGGAGAGCCCCACAAACCGGTATAGACTCTCTGCTATTCTTGACAGTGAAAAATGTGAAAAGACGTTAAATAATATTTGAGTAAAAAAAAGTCGATGAAAACTATACCATGCCATGGTGTCCCATCCCATACAAATGAAATTTTAGTTTAAAAATTGCAATATATGGCGTTATGGTATCGATTTGTAATTAATGTTTACGTAAACGTGTAAATTGTTACTAAAAGTACATGATCTGACTACAAAAAAATCTCATGAGCCTCGGAAAATCAAGCAATTTACTTTGCCCGAAGACTGCCCGAGTTACGGCAGTCGGGTTTCATTGTTTGACGTTGGGCATCTGTACTGTATAGTATTATATAATCTGTGACCATGTCAACCACTAGTTAAAAATAATGAAATAAAAGTATGTCGGTTTTTTGTATTTAAAAAAATCTGTGTAGCTATAAAATCATACAAAAACTAATTTGTTAGAGTCAACTTGCGAGCCATAGCATGCCGCCCGCGAGAAAACGAGAAAAATCTAAATGTGCATGTGCGCTTGACTGTTTTTGTCGCATTATCATGCGTTGCAAAGAGTATAGTAATTATACCAAAAGGAAAAGAGAACCTACTCGCGCGGTTTCTGGTGACCCAAATTGAAATCATCTATCCTTATCACAAATTACCCCTTCAGTTGATTGGTTGGTAGTTAACCAATGGACGGTTGACTGATTACTATACATATACGTAGGTATAGGTAGGTATGTATGCCTAATATTACTTTATTTCAATGGATATACGTACTGCCTCGGTTTTGAAATGTCTCTTTAAAGTACAACAGGTATCCTTTAAAGTCACATTTCGAAACGAGAAGTAGACACAGAACTCATTCTTTGAAGAATCACAAATAACAAAACACAATCATTCCACACGCAACACGCAGCTCCGCCATCATGATACAATGAGAGTTGCCAGTAGCTAGGACCTTTACTATGCTGTTGTATAAATTTAAATTACCCTTAGATGCTTTATAAAAAATATTTTAAAGTGTGCAAATACTTTTATTTCAGTAACAACAGTTGTGCTGAATATATTATTATGTAATTTCATAAATATACGCTCATAGCGTTTAAGGGACGGTCCTTTTTAATTTCAAATAATTTGTGTTTTTGTTTTTTTAATATGAATCTCTCTACTCATGTTTATTACTATAACAACTGACAAATATACAATAAATAACAGCATATTAAAGTACCCCCCTACTAGAGGAAAATTTCCCCAAAAAAGTAGAATACCCATACTTGCACTTTAACGACATCTACTGTGTTGAAGAAGAACCTGGTTGTCAGTTTTATGTCCGGAAAATGTAAAAGATGGCGTCGTTTTCTACGTAAATTTGACAGATAAGGTCACTGTCCCGCCACTGATGCGTTGCATACTATCTCTACTGTGTGGTAGGAGTTGCTAGACCACAATAACTTTTTATACTTTAAAAACTGAAATAAAACTTAAATCTATTCATAGGTGATGTAATAATGAATAAATTAGGCTATACATAGGAATAAGACATTTACAAGTCTGACTTTTTAACCTTTTACCTATGAATAATTAAAGAACAGAAAGGCCAAAAGAAACCGGTTAATAATACTTACATGTTTTATTTGAAAATAAAATGAAATTGATTTGATCACAAATTTGTTTTAATAGATTTATTAATTCATTTAGTAGGAGAACTTTGCAGTGTTTTACGAAAAGTTTGCCACTTATAGCTGCATGATGTCTGCCATTACCTAATCGGTCCATAAATAATGTCACAACTAAAAAGGGCCATAATTTTTTTTTTTTTTTTTTTAAAAATGGTTTGTTTTATTAAAAGACTATTAAATTGAGCCATATATTATAAATTATTCGAAATGTGCACCTCTATTTTTTATACACTCTTAAACGTCGCGGCCAGTCATTGATAGCAGCACGTACCATATTCATGTCTATGTCGTCAGCCACTGCTTTTGTCAATGATGACTTGAGACTCTCCAAATTTTTATGAGGCTTAGAGCACACTTTCTCCTTTAAAACTTGCCATATCGTGAAAGACAAAGACTTTCGAGGGCGGCCATAAGGCTAAAACTGCCCAAGCCGTTTCGAGCGCCAAAATATCGACCTTATCAAGCATGAAGATTCTCCAGCCCTGACCTCAACCCTCTGGATTACAAGATATGGCAAGTTTTTGAGGAGAAAGTGTGCTCTAAGCCTCATAAAAATTTGGAGAGTCTCAAGTCATCATCGACAAAAGCAGTGGTTGACATAGACATGAATATGGTACGTGCTTCTATCACTGACGGGGCTGCGTTCAGAACGTTTGGGTGCGGTTGTTCTTCTCGCTCGCTCTTATGGGTAGAACGCTTTTCACCGAGCCTCGGAACGGCGTTAGGGCGAAAAGTTGGACTCGGAGTGCACTCTGGGCGCACTCTGGGCGTAGGTTCTGAACGCACCCCTGGCCGCGACGTTTAAAAGAGTGTATAAAAAATAGAGGTGCACATTTCGAATTTTTTTTTTATAATATGGCTCAATTTAATAGTCTTTTAATTAAATAAACCACTTTTTGAAAAAATATTATATTTTTTATTTTATGGCCCTTTTTAGTTGTGACATTATTTATGGACTAGGTAATTAATGTATGAAACTTTTTGTTTTTAAAAGATTATTTATTTTAAATATCTTGGACAGTGTCACACAAATTATCTAGTCACATTTAAAGTTCCAGAATCTAGCCTGGACTTGTATTATGATAACTAGACAACGATATAGAATACATGGGTAGATCAACTATTTTTTGTCCTCACGGTACTGTATAAAAAAAGGTTTTTATTCCTTTTTTCTTGACATTAATTAATTTTGTAAGATAGATATTGTATCTAATGATATGATTCTTCTACACACATGCGCATTGCACCAGCTGTGTTGAACTACTAGAAGTTTTTAGCGGTTGTCCGATAGACCAAAAAGCGTGGGGACATCGAAATAAAGCGTCCATCGGACAACCACCAAAATTCAAGTAAAATTAACGTAATTTTGCAAAACCGTGTATATATTTAATAAATGCAATCCTTAGTTATTCAATAAACATTAAATTTTGGGGCAAGCAAAACCTGAGCTTGACCCCGAGCCTGAACATTGAGAAAATTTTATGCAGATGACTGGGACTAGGTATGAACAAAAAATAGTTGATCTACCCACATATATAGATACAAACATCCATTGGTGCGATTTTTGAACATCATACGAGCGGTTCGGCAGTAGAAAGATGCATAATCTCCATAGTAATTTTGACACTTTCTACTGCCGAGTCGCTCGTATGATGTTCAAAAATCGCACTTCATGACTCGGGTACAAATATTCATATTCGTCATACAAATATTTGTCCCTTACGGGATTCGAACCCGCGACCCCCGGCACAGCAGGTAGGTTCACTACAGACTGTGCTGTCGGGCCGTCTGTTTGTGTTATGTTTTGATTCCAAAACTGGTATTTTATCTGTACAATAACGGAAACGCCAACCTCCGGTAATGGAGAGGAACCCGAAGATGAATAACGGAAGCCGGTGGGGACGAAGTCGCCGGCAAAATCTCGTATGCCATGTTTGAGTGTCATTTTTGTTTTATCTTTTTTTTTTTCGTTTTCAGGACACATTCCAGTTCACGCAGACCACACCCAACCTACAACGCTTCACCAAGACCAAATGTATGTTTACAATAACCCCAACATAATCCCCGCTCTAAACCCCATAGATTTATACTCCCGCCCCCAAAATTATGTTCAAAACTACGCGAATAATAGAGAAAATCCCCAAAACTTAGTCGTTCAGCGGCAGTATGAAAACACTAGCCCTTATCAGGAAGAATTTAAAAAGTTAAGACAAGATGGCGGCCAAAATGGCGCTAAAAAGGAAGAACCGAAAGAGAATTTAAAACCTACCGATCAAAATAAAATATTCTACACGGAATTTAGTCAAAACCAAAATCTGTACTTAGATAAAAACGACAATGATTCGCAAGATAATAAATTAACAATTTCCGAAGACCTAAGCATGATAAAAGGCGAATACGTTTGCTATAAATGCAACGAAATATTCCCCTCCAAAAGAGGTCTAAAGCAACACGCAAAAAGTTGCACGGAAAGCGAAAACGACGAAGGCGAAAAGTTGGGTAAATTTAGCTGTACCCAATGCGCTTACAGATGCCAATCGCCGGCCATCTTGAAAATCCACGAGCGTACCCATACGGGAGAAAAACCGTTCTCTTGTACCTTTTGCGATTACAAGTCTGGACAAAAAAATAACGTCGCGAAACATATTTTGGTGCACATGAAAGAAAAGCCATTTAGTTGTCAATACTGCGAGTACAGATGCGCTCAGAAAAACAATCTAGTAGTCCACGAACGGACCCACACCGGGTACAAACCGTTCGCATGTCCGTACTGTGACTACCGTACGGTACAAAAACCTAACTTAGTCAAACATATGTACTTACATACCGACCAGAAACCGTTTAGTTGCGACATATGTAGCTACAGATGCGTACAAAAGACGAATTTGACTAAACACAAACAGAGACATTTGAACGAGAAAGACGGGGACAAAATCGATGTTAAAAATCAAGTTAAACCGTACAGGCCTAGACAGAAATCTGTCAAATGTCCGCATTGTTCGTATAGATGCGTACAAAAGTCTAGTTTAGAGAAACATTTACAGTTTAAACACTGTCAAGTTGAGTCGGAAGACAATTTTGAAGGAAATGTTGTTCAAAATGATGATAATGTGAATGAGACCATACAGAATTTGAGCGTAAAGAAAGATGAGATTTTTGAGTGCCAAGACAAAATTGAGCCATTGCACATTCAGTCATAGTTTTAAGGTAGTTTAGGGTGATTTTTGTTTGGAATTGTATCACGAGAAAACTATAAACATTGCCCATGTGAAGAACTGTATTCGTTTCAAATCGTTGCGCAACTAACGAATGAGTATAATCAAAGAACAAATACAGAGAGTATGATAGCTAAAATTATACACAAAACAGGAGGAGTATCATACTTCCCAATGAAATGGAAATTATCCTTTTCTGTAGTGGGATTTCTTATAAAATTCAAATTTACCAGTCTTGTTTGCGAAATGGGATTGGGCAATGTCTTTTATTTCTCATTTTTGTTTCTAACTTCACAGGGATATCTCTTGTACGCTATTTTCAGCTCTATTTCAATTATGAGTTCATTATCAATAGATTATTGAAAAAATGATAGATGTGCGCTGACCTTAAGAGATCAATGACCTTTTCACAAGAATAACTGATTAAATTGAAGTTAAGTTACACTTGATCTTTCCACACAATAATTAGCTAACTGGAGATAGTTTTAAACACAGAACCAATTTTAATCTTATGAATTAATGGCTAAGTATTTTTTGTCATACAATTCTTTAACAAAAATCATTTAATTTTTTAAGTCTCTTTAAGAAATATGACAAAAATGTTATCGTACAAAATGAAAGAATAATTGTTCCTTCATTTTGTATGAACATTTTTTTCTTTAACTTTTTAATTCGTTATTGTGATAAAAATGTAGTGATGAATAAGATTTTAATCATAGTTTTGATGCTCTCTTATTGTGTACTTTGTTCCTTTGCGATAAGGGTCAAATTAAAAATGTGTTTAGCGAATGACTTTTAAAATGATTTCCAATAGGACATTCATAAAATAGAAACAAAAACATACTTCCTTCGTAAATCAAATATTCAGGGTGTAAAATGGTTACATATCAGAAAGCCAAAAATTCATTGATCAAATTTTAAAACAACTACGAACGAAATGCCAAAAGGCCACAAAAGGCTCGAAAGGTACGAAAGGTCACAAGTTGAAACATCAAAATTTAAAAGGTCAAAAAGACGATTGGCCGAATCGTTCAAAGGCCAAATGGACGAAAGATCAAAAGGTTGAAATATCAAAAGTTTTATTTCATCAAAAATGTATGAAAAGGCAGATTTTTCAAACCTTAATAAAATCAAAGAAAATAGCCCTACAGTAGTTTTAGCTTCACGCTCGCTCGGCTCGTGCGCTGTGGTCGCAAGAAACCTAACAAGCTCGTCGCTTCGCTCCTCGCTAACCTAACCGGCTGAGTCTTCTACGGTAGGACCTTTTTCTTTGGATTTATTAAAGTTTGAAAAACCTGCCTTTTCATACATATTTGATGAAATAAAACTTATTTCAACCTTTTGATCTTTCGTCCATTTGGCCTTTGAACGATTCGGCCAATAGTATTTTGACCTTTTAAATATTGATGTATCAACTTTTGGCCTTTCGTACTTTTGATCAAATAACCATTTGCTCTTTTAAAATTGTGTATTTCGTTCGTAGTTCTTTTAAAATTTGATCAATGAATTTTTGGCTTTCTGATATGTAACCTGTAAAATACTTTAGGGGTGCTTCAGACCATCAAACTGAACAACTTTTACTATGGAGCGAACCTCTAAATCTTGAACAAATTTTTGTTGTTCCATACAAAACAATAATATTACTCAAGCCAAATTTATTCGATTTTTTTTTGCATTTTCAATGTTGGTGCCATAGTAAAAGTTGTTCAGTTTGATGGTTTCATCATCCCAAATCGTTAGTGTTTTAAGAAAGACCCTGTATATGATGATGATTACCTAATAACTCATCTCCATTAGTTTTTCATTCGTTAAATACATTTTTAAACAGATTCTCTTACGAAATAAGAATGAAATGTAAAATTGTAAGCCATATTCCAATAGGAATTTCTTTTAATGGAAACAAAAATTTACCTACAGAGATTATAATTAATTCACACAAGAAAGACTAAACTACAAAAAATCACAAAAACTGGTATTGCATCACATTAATTGACAAAATAACAGAAAATACTGTTCAAAAACGAGTATTTTCTGTTTCGAGATTATTTTTTTGTTGATGTCTTAAGAAAATCCTATTGAAACATAATGTTATATTGTAAATTAACGTGACCAACGAATTTTCGTAAAAAAAATCATGTTTTTAAAATATCAAATATTAAGCGATTATCACCTTTTAAGTTATACAAAATAAGGTTGTGTTTAAATTGGTCTTTAAACAGGCTTGTAAATAAAAGAAATGCCTAAAGGCTGTGATGATTTTTGAAGCAGATTAAGATTAATTTTAAACGAAGTTCTCAAAAAGTAACAAGTTCAAAGTAACTAAATATACTGGGTGCCTTATAAGGTTGGCTATCCACCAGAGATATGTGCGATATAGCTATGCTGCGAGGAAATAAAAAAACAATCGGATCACTGCATTTTCATAGGTTAGCCACACCCCGGACACTGCCTGCAAAAAACAGAATTTGACAATATGACGCCACGGAGTCTAAGGCTGCAACAAATTTAGCTGCCTGTGTCAGCGTAAGCGAAAAGTTTTAAATCTATGTGCGTGCATTACATGACTTTTCGTAAATAAATCGCATTGACACCCTGTCTTCAAAAATAGTTTTTTTCTCCCCTCCAGACAGAAAGCGCCAATTTTAGTCCCGCTGCGCTAAACGAAGTTGTCGCTTTCCACCTCCGACGAGGAGAAAAATAGTATACTAACTTCGGACAGTAAATAAGGCTTCGCCTCGGTCAACAATTACATGAGATCTGAGACCTTTCTTACTTTCCTGCCCTCGGTGTGTAATCTACATTATATTGTCTTTATTATTGATTATAAACATGTTACAGCCATGTTGTGCTTATTTCGAATCAAATTAAAGATTGAAAAATTTGTCTCGGGCGGGACTTGAACCCACGCTCTTCCAAACCGGGGAAACGTGCTAACCAATTACACCACCGAGCCCACTACCCAGAGAACGAAATTGTCTTTGTTTCGAAAACATAAATTCTAGCGTGTCAATTGTGGTGTAAGTCTAAGCTACAGGTAACCACCAGCCAACCAGAGGGGGTGAGGTAAAAAGTTGGTGGGAGGCAGGGTGTGTCCATACTGTATGTAGCAATAGATACTCTTTCTCATAGTTTAGCTTAGTAACGCATCTTCACGCTCATACCTCGCACAGCTTTTGTGGACGCTGGTACATAGTTTCATAGCTTCGCTACGCATCCTCGCACAGATATATCGCACATTTCTGGTGGACAGCCAGCCTAAATGTGCATAAAAAGTCATTGGCCCCTCTGTACCACGGTATCCTTTGATCGGAAACGACTGTCGCTTCAAAATACGCGTTATATCGCTATAAGATCATTTACAAGTATCGTGGTAAAACCGACACCCATTGGAAGAGATTATGGTCCATTTTAAACCACCAGCACTCGTAGCATGTTACACGTGATAAGGGTTTATCGCGCCTTTTATGTCGTTCGTTCACGTGCAAATAGAAAGAGAGCGAAGGTGTGTTAGCGCTTTATAACGGTGTCATGCTACCTATGCTGGTTATTCTTTGGACCTAAATAAAAATGTATTTCGTTACCAAACCAAGAGATTTCATGTGTACCTTAAGCATGGACAAATTGATCTAATAGACTCCTTAGAGTAGGGCGAAAATTGCCAGAAATAAAATTATGGAGTAAAGGTACTTCTATACGTCACACTTTCCAAATGTTATTGGTTATTATTGTTATTAACATTATTGCCATGTGCAGTATAAAATAAAATAAAAAAATTAAAATGAGTTTTCGGACGGGATTGAACCAGCAACCTGCACGCCAGTAGATTGCTCTACTGTTCCGTTACGAAAAAGGACGAAATTATTTCGCTATGCTTTCATCCTGCAGTGGAACATGGGTGTATACAAGGTGTAAAAAACACTAGTATTATTTTAAGTGGTTACTTAATAGACCATCAAACTGAACAACTTTCGTTCTACTAACTTTCGAACTAGGTCGAAAAAAAATATGAATGTCTATTTCATACAAAAGTGATTTTTTTCACACTGTTAAGATAAGATAAAACTTTATTAATTAAAAACAGTACACAATACATAAAAGTGAACAAAACAAGAAATGATACAACAAAATAAAAAACATTAATTAATAATCATTCACAGTATGCGACCTGTACTGTTCCAATGAACCAGGCTCTGGCTCAGCATGTTGCTGCAGCGTTAACTACAGCGTTGTTATTCTGCCAGGAGAGCGATTTTTTAATCTCATTCGGTGAGCTCAGCTGTTGAAAATGTCAAAATTACTATGGAGATACGCATCTTTCTACTGCGGATTTGACTCTCAAAAATCTCTCTCCTGTAGTATGATTTTTGAATGTCGAATCAGCAGTAGAACGATGCGTATCTCCATAGTAATTTTGACATTTTCAACTGCTGAGCTCCTCAAAAATAGCTCTCCTGTAGTATGATTTTTGAAAGTCATATCAGCAGAAGAAAGATGCTTATCTCCATAGTAATTTTGACATTGTCAATTGCTGAGCTCACCGAATGAGAAAATTACTATGGAGATACGCATCTTTCTACTGCTGATTTGGCTTTCAAAAATCGCTCTCCTGTAGTATGATTTTTGAAAGTCAAATCAGTAGAAAGATGCATATCTTCATAGTAATTTTGACAGCTCACCGAATGAGATTCAAAAATCGCACTCAAGGTCGAAAAATATATGAATGTCTGTTTCATACAAAAGTGATTTTTTTTAACGTTAAGCAGAATTTTTTTTAAGTTTCATACTGTTGTGACTGTTTTTCAGTTTTACGGTCTAATTTAAACCGCACCTTTAAATATTTATAGGGTTTTTACACCCTGTATGGGGCTGGAGATGATTATGTGCTAAGTAACGGACAATTTTTCTTTGACCGATTATTTTGCAGAAGAACCTACAGTCTGTCTATAAACTTTGGCAAAAAATGAGGGCACTGTCTCCACGAAGAACTTCAAAATCAGGCAACACCACCATACTAAAATGATTAGTTCCTCAAACATTCATGCCACGACTTTATAGACAGACTATACTCCTTTCTTGAAGTCGGTTAAATATAGTTTTTTATTGAAGTAAAAAATAAACTTCTTTACGCACGCTTGACTTGGGCAGTAAGCGGTGAATGCGTGACGAGAAAGTTACGAAAAGTGTGATCGGGCGAGGCGAACAGAAGTTTTACTTCAGTCGTGTGGTCTAAAGTACACACGGCGACACATCAGGTTACCCTGTTTGGACTTTGAACTATTAGAAGTTGAACCCTGCGAATCGTGCGAGAGGGTGCGGTATGTTGTTGTTGTTTCGTCTCGCGGCACGCTGCGCCCGCGCCGGCAGCCGCGTCTATGCAGGCTCTCTACTGCACTATGCCGTGTTTTGTACGTAGTGTAGTTATGGGTATATAGGGTGCGTAACCTGATGTGTCGCCGTGTGTACTCTAAAGCTCGATTTTATTTGGAATTTTGGAGTCTTTTAGGTAAATGTGTCTATGACCTAGAAATAAGCGTGTTCACGAAACATCACAATTTTTCTATAATTTTTAATCGATTGATTAGTTTTTAAGTTAGTGATATTTTTTATGTTGTAATATTTTTTTTTTGTATTGTTCTTTTTTTTATAATAAATGCCGCTTACCAAAGTGAGTTTTGTTTTAATCTGGAATGCCCGCGACTAGGAGTGCAATTTTTGAAAGTCAAATCAGCAGTAGAAAGATGAGTATCTCCAGAGTAATTTTGACATTTTCAACTGCTGAATTCATCGAATGAGATTCAAAAATCGCATTCATGGTCTGCGTAGACTTTAAAATTTTAATCCTGCGCCCGCGGGATGGCGCCTCGATAAACGTTTTATCGCGCCTGCTAACTCGTTCATTCGCTCGCAAAAAGAAAGAGAGCTAGGTCGCGATAGCCTTATCGCGCCGTCATGCCGCGGACATAGAAAATATATTTTATCTGTGTGCCGAATTTCACACAAATTCGTTCAGTCGTTCGTGTGTTTGAATCACAAACTTCATCATCATCATCACAATATACATCCCACTGCAAGGCACAGGTAACCAATATACATTATTAATCTATGGGCACAGGCGCGTGCCCAATGCGGGTCATAGATTAATATGATGGGTATTGGTAGACTTCACATACGCATCGGAATTTAGACAATAATAATGTTCACATAAGAATCACAAACTTGCACGTATTTAAAATAGGTAGGTAGTAGCTTCGGTAGTAGCAAAATTCTAGATCAAAATTATTATTGATTTTCCTCTGCTGCTTTTTCAAAACTTTTGCTTTTGCAAAACCTTATGATGACGCCATCTGTTGAGACATTTAGAACTTTGAGATTGGCTACTCGACACTAGATGGTGCTGTTTTAAAGACTACTACTATTCACCAATAGATGTCGCTACAAGTTTAAAAATGTGTGAAAACGAGTTTTCTCAATCTAGATGAAACATTTATCTAGATTGAGATTGAGATTTACCTACATGAGAATTCTGGTCACACCCACACAGCACAAAAATCTACAAAACATCTAAGTAACAGACATCTACAAAATATCTAGGTGTCTAGAAAATATCTAACAGATGTCTAGTAGATAATATTATAGTGCTGTGTGGACAGCGTCGACATATCACTGAAAAATTTCGAGCTCGCTTCGCTCGCCCTGATTTCTGTTCATTATGGCACTGTTTACATAATTATGTCGGCCAAATTCTGGTCCGGTTTCGATGTCATGTTTGACCCAGGCGAAGCCGAGGTCAACAAACATGTGATTACTGCCCGAGTTTAGTATACTATATTTCTCCTCGACCGAGGTGGAAAGCGGCAACTTCGTTTAGCGCGCGGGACGAAAATTGACGCTTTCCGTCCGGAGGGGAGAAAATATATTTAACGATTAGTTTCTAGCTTGTTTGCACGGACCTGAAAAAAAGACGGACGTAATCTCGTCTAATCACGAGTGAAGCACCCATTTCTTTTGTGTGCGTGCTGTCACGCGGTACATAATGATGATATGTCGGACCCCTAGAGCTAGTGCATCTGTGTGAGTGTAGGTCCCTTGTAGAACAAACGATAATGTAGGACCTTGCATGTTTCACATCTTTTTAGTGTCACATTACGTCCGTCTTTTTTTCAGGTCCGTGCTTGTTTGTGAAAAATTTCATTGACTTTACTTTTATTATTATTATTAGCAGCCGTCGGTGTCCCATTGTTGGGCAAAGGGCTCTCTCCATCCACGGAGAGAACGGATAGTACTTAGGTAGGTACTTATTGAAAATTATGGAGCGCGCTCCGAATTATATTACCGTAAAAGATAGGTAAATCGTATATCTAGAAATTCGAATAGAAAAATAAACTCCAATTATAATGTTGCCAATCAAAACGTCGGTTGAATTAAGCGAAGGGAGCTGAAAGTGACCGCGCCTCGGGCCTCCTCAATCAGAGTTGCTAGATTATAATTGTTTCCCGTTTCGTTGTTCCGATCCGTTGAATAAGCCAAGTTGTGTTTTTAACGTAAACTTTTCTCCATAACAATATTTACTTAAGAGAATTTTATTCCGAGAGCGAAAATGCGCGCTGCATACAAACGTACTATGGTGATATTTTCAATACTAACCAATTAAAGTCAATGAAGTTTTGCAGAAACAATCTAGAAACAAATCTCTATGCTTGTATAGAGTCCGATTTTCGTTAAAATGTACAGTTTCAATGCTAGGATTAATTTAAGATTTGTATGGAAATCTTTGAGGCACCGTAACTTTAAAACTATACATTTTAACGAAAATCTGACTCTATACAAGCATAGAAATTTGTTTCAGATTGTTTCTGCAAAATTTCATTGACTTTAATTGCTTAGTATTGAAAATATCACCATAGTACGTTTGTATGAAGCGCGCTCCGAATTATATCCTCTTAAATGAATTAAATATCATAATCGAATTGTGTTTCCTTCGCACTGCTGGGGAAAGGTCTCCCCCTGAGAGACTTGAGCCAGTTCCATCAACCCTTCATCGAAGGTATCCAGGTATTAAGACTTTGGCCATTTTTTCCGGTTGTAATCGACAGTCATGGCCCTGCCCAATACCATTTTAACTTGGTGGTTTTCACACTAAGATCGGTTATTTGTGTTTTTTTACGTTTTGTGGTGTTCTAGAGTGCGATTTTTGAAACTTATTCTATTCTATTTTTATTTAATGGTGTTTCCTTGTTAGATTTCGTCAGTGTGAAGTGTTGAAGATATACTCATTAGATATTGTACGGTAATAGGAATAGGATACGGCGATCTCAAAGCCCCGTTTTTAAACAAAAACACACACCCGAAACCGCCATAAAACGGCGGAGCCACGTGGCTGTCAAAATCGCAAGCCGACGAAACGTCTACTTGTCACCCCCTCAGCCACGCGACTCCCTGAAACTCATTAGCTGAAATCAGCTGTTGTAAATGTTAAAATAACTATGGAGATACGCATCTTTCTACTGCTGATTTGACTTTCAAAAATCACACTCCTGAAGTACCTATGATTTTTGAAAGTCAAATCAGCAGTATAAAGATGCGTATCTCCATAGTAATTGGAACATACTTAAACTAGCTCGATTTTGAACCCCGACCATGATTGTGGGGCAGACTCGACCGTCTGAGCTATAGGTAACAATAAATAAATCATAAATGCAAAATCTAATGTACCGTGAAATATTTCGATACATTTATTGATTCAGATACTTTATTGTCAATTCTATCCCTTTTAAGTTGTAAGTTACGACTCCGCATATGGCGCTATTAAAACATCGTAAAATGTAAACCCTTTTGGATTAAATTTTAATGTTTTGATAGATTTGTTATCAATAGTCAATAGGGAAGATTTGTCAGTTAAATGTTGATTTTATTATTTATTATGTCTTAAAATAACATTACAATCAGGTTTCAGAATATCTCTGACAACCCCCTCGGGGATTATAGTCGTGAGCATATGCTAGGCTTCTTCTTATCGTGTGGGCAGCAAGCCCTGGTGTCAGAGTTTTTTCAGACCGCCTTACGGTGACGTGGTTTTTATGTAACGTCTACTACCACCAGATATATTAGCCGGGACCAACGGCTTTACGTGCCATCCGAAGCACGGAATCATCTTTCTTTTCAGACAATCAGGTCAGCCTGCAATGTCCTAAACAACTGGGGAAAAGATAGCACATTCTGTAGTGAGCCTGCCAGCTGTGCCGAGGGTCGCGGGTTCGAATCCCGTAAAGGACAAATATTTGTATGATACAAATAGTACTAGTTTTACTTCAGTCGTGTTGTCTAAAGCACACTTCCTTTTTTTATTTAAATATCTTCTGCAAGTTCCCTATTTAATTCTTAAAACGCGAAGTTACCAACTCTCTATTCCGTATTCCTGTAAAAATAGTGTTGCCAAAATTCACAGATTTTTCCCGAGCTCCGCCAAAAAAGAAACAAAGGGGGGAAAATATGAATTTCTAACATTTCAGAGCTACTGGCAGCTGCCCCACGCAGCCATGTCCGTTTGATTGAGCCGCCCGCGCTCAAAAATATCCGAACAACTCTTTTTGACGTACGCCCGTGGGCTGGAAAAAGTTTAGAGAACGAAATTGTGTTTTTGGAGAAACGATAGATTTTGAATTGGCGTGTTAGTTTTAAGTTAAAATCATGGTAAAATACACCTATGCTTCTTTCTTCTTGTGGTGCCATCTCCTATCGGAGGTTGGCTATCATTAGAGCTATTCGGACCCTGGAGACTGCAGCCCTGAACAGTGAGGTGGTGTTCATATCGAACCATTCACACAGGTTTTTAAGCCAAGACGTCCTTCTTCTACCAGGCATTCGTCTTCCCAAAATTTTCCCCTGCAGAATAATCTGGAGAAGTTGGTATTTATCACTTCTCTACTGTAATTTCCGGGTTTTAATAGTTTTTAGAATTTCTACTGTCTTATTCATTCTCTGCAAGACCACCTCGTTGCTAATTCTGTCCGTCCATGATATCTTCAACATCCTCCTGTATACCCACATCTCAAAAGCCTCAAGTCGTTTGCACATGGTTTATGGCGCGAGTACTTGTATATTGAAACTTGAGCACAGCGAAGGTTTCAAAGGTACGAGACGCAAAATAACTTTGCCACCTAGCATTTTAAAAACTCTTTCCACACTAGCGGATAAAATGCACTTTTGCACTCAGATTTCGATTAATAAACAGATTCTTTCCGAACTTGTGAGGTGAAAAATAATAAAAGATCTTGTAGAGTTTCTGGCCACATCTTCTCTACAACGGAACACCTTCCGACGACGTGTGTTGTAGAGTCAAAAAGCTAACTAAGTATATAGTAGTATTAGTATTGTGTAGTATATTATTTTGAATAAAAAATGATGAGTTTTTGACTTTGAATAAACGCCATTAAAATTCTAAGTTTAAAAAAGAAAAGCAAACTCTCAAGGAGTTTATGTACCGGAATAATGTTTAATTAAGACATCACAAAACCAGTTTTCGAACGTTAAAAACTCGATGCCGACAATTTGTAAACATTACAATCTTTTACAAGCAACTGTAGCGTTAAATAATCAAAAGTTAACATTATTTATGGTGCGCAAACGTTGAAGAATGAATTTTTAGAAAACATCATTAATAATAAACTTTTTTTATTATCAAAACATCGATAAATTACACGACAATTGAATTCGCGCGTTTTTTAATGTCAAATTAGCCCGCCATTTTGACAATTGTTGTCTTTTGTTCTTTTTTTTGGATGCGTTCACGCGTTGATTTCATTTTTTTAAAGGGGTGACGGCAATGTTTAGATGGGGTTTGATATTTTATAGTTTTTTTGTGTCTATTTGAGATTTCGCGTGTGGTCTTTTATGTTAGCCTTTTGGATTTAGCTTTTTGTTAATCCTTTGAAGAATGTTGTGGATTATTTTTTTTGTAAAAATTGTAGCAATTTCGCAGGTGTCGGCGTGAGAAAAATGTAGTGTCATTCTTTGTTATGCTTTTAATTATTGTTTGTTAAAACACTCTGTGTTAAAACTAAAGATTGCCTCCTTGGTCTAATGTTTAAGAGCATCGGGCTCTTGACACGGAGGTCGTGGGTTCGATTCCCACGGGGGACACGTAGTGATTTTTCACTTTGTGCTTTTTTCCCCAGTTGGCTAGGACATTGCAGGCTGAATCACCTGATTGTCTGAAAAGGAAAATCATTTCGTGCTTCGGATGGCACGTTAAGCCGTTGGTCCCGCTACTATCTCTGGTGGTAGTAGTATTTACATAAAAACCACGTCAGAGGCCGTAAGGCGGTTTGAATAAACTCTGACACCAGGGCTTGCCCACACGATTGGAAGAAAGATTTATTGAAATGATTTTTCTGTACCACTAAAAAGCTTTTGCCGGTTTCGACTGGATTACCTCATTCCTTCCTGTTGGTGGCGTAAGACCTGACTAGGGGGTAAAGGGTTGCCAATTGCCAGGTTATTAAAGGTTTAATAGCCTACAGCCTAAACCAGTGAGGTTAGCAACATGAAAATTAAAATGATGTAGGGATGTACGAAAGCATTTTTGCATAAGCATAAGCATATGCTCACGACTGTAGTCCCGGATAAAGGGGGTAGTCAGAGATATTCTGAAACTCAGAACATCCACGTTTCACTAGTAGACCGAAACATTGGCATGCACCGTAGCATTTTTGTTAGTGTGTTCTATTATAAAACTATTACACAACCACTGAAAAAAGTGTTTAAAAACTTTAAAAAAGTACTTACTCTTCGCTTTTGATTGAGTGAACTGATTGCGATGAAATAAGTAAAAACTAAATGTTAATCCAAACATTCTTGTTAAAACGTCATACAGGAGTGGTATTTTTGAAAGTCGAACGTAGAACGCAGTAGTTGAAAAATATCAAAGTTACTATGGAGATACACCGCTGATTTGACTTTCAAAAATCACAATCCTGGAGTCACGGACCTGAAAAAAGACGGACGTAATCTCGTCTAATCACGAGTGAAGCACCCATTTCTTTTGTGTGCGTGCTGTCACATAATGGTGACGGGTGTCGGACTTGCGCCTAGAGCTAGTGCATCTGTGTGAGTGTAGGTCTCTTGTAGAACAAACGAAAATGTAGGACCTTGCATGATTCACATCTTTTTAGTGTCACATTACGTCCGTCTTTTTTTCAGGTCCGTGCCTGGAGTGCGGTTTTTGAAACTTATTCGCCACACACAACACAACACAGCGACAGCTGACTTTTTCAATATTTTTTCGACTTTCCATAGTGAAAGTTGTTCAGTTTGATGGTCTAACTAAACTCTAATCCACCCTCGTATTACAAGGGTTTTTTGTTACACCCTGTAGATAGTTAGTTGCTAATTAAACAGAGGCAAAGTAAACATAGTCTACCTAACAGTTAAATATGACTACAACGTTTATTGTGTGGTTAAATTCTCACGCAAATAAATTTAACGTGAAATAGCATTACACTATACGCTTGTTTGATCATTAACAACGAGTTACTATGATAGTTTAATTAAACTTACGTAGGTTCACACGGCGACACATCATGTTACGCACCCGATATAAGGTCAAATTTTATTAGTTGGCGAAACTTAACAAACGCATTTGGTGGTGGTAATGACCGCCATATGATTCTGAGGTCAATGTTCGCCCGCCGGCCGCGCACTGCGTACGATACGTACGATAATAATAATTTTGTTAATCATCAATACCGATTATAAATTGATAATGCAATCTGTTATCATTAACAGGTGCCCTGGTTCAGTTTCACCAACTAATTTAAAATGACCCTATATACCCATAACTACACTACGTACAAAACACAAAATAGTGCGGTAGAGAGCCTGCATAGACGCGGCTGCCGGCGCGGGCGCAGCGTGCCGTGAGACGAAACAACAACAACATACCGCACCCTCTCGCACGATTCGCAGCGTTCAACTTCTAATAGTTCAAAGTCCAAACAGGGTAACCTGACCTGTCGCCGTGTGTACATAGGTACATAGCATATGCTCACGACTATATTCCCCGAGGGGGTAGTCAGAGATATTTTGAAATATAGAACATCCACGTTTCACCAGTAGTACCGAAACTCTGTCCAGTGTCACGGGGGGGGTGGAGCCCGTCGCCACTTATAATGGACATAGGTACACACGGCGACTAATCAAGCTAAGCAAAACCAATATAAGCTGGCCGCGAGTAGGGCGAATAACATATAACGTCTCGCGGCCAGCTTATATTGGTTTTGCGTAACATATGGAACCGAATTGGAAAGTCACTCAATCTGGAAAGAAATTCAGCTGTTTCTTAGAAAATGTCAAGGGGCAGGTACTCGACTCAAATGTATGGAACAGTAAATTTTTTCGTGATTTCAATGTTAGCTCCATAGTGAAATTTGTTCAGTTTGATGGTTTGAACTTGAAGCACTCCCTTTGTATTACTGGGGGTGTATTTTTAGTTTTTACACCCTGTATATTCCTGTAACCGACAGTTTAGCTAAAGTTGTTTTGCCTCATCCGATCCGAACTCCTACGTGCGTGATCATCAATACGATGTGATATGTATGACTGAGGTTCTCAAACTGTTTTATACCTTGATGCTTCGATAATCCTAAAGCAGTGGTACTTATAGATTTTTTTACCGTTCCGAAACTTTTAGGGGTGGTTCAGACAATCAAACTGAACAACTTTTAAAAACTGTCTGCCGTTCCATATTAAACTGTAATGCCTACTCGACTCAAATTGTATGAGACGGCAATTTTTTTTGACTCAAATTTTACTTATCTCGGAGGGAAAGAATGTAGAAGTTAGGCATTGTCTAGGTCACAGTATAAGAGAAAGATAGTACAGTACATACAGTGCAGGCAGGGAGCCCTCCTCCAATTTTAACCTCACCCCCGCTTGGTAGGAAGCGTGGCGGAAAATGAAGGCAAAAGCGTATTTCTGTCCCGCTCGCACTCATTTTAAATCCACATTTTTATGAAATGACAGCTAAGTGTCCAAGGTGTGGCGTAGGCACACCCCGGAGACACTGCCTGCAAAAACAGAAATTGACGAGATGACGTCAGCACATGCGAAACGGAGTCTAGGGCCACAGATTAGGTTTGGTATATAGTTCTATATACAGAACGGCCACTCCCCCCTCTGACTTCAAATACCCCACCCCCCTCACACTTGAGGGAAACTTGAGGGAACTCGAGCAAGGGAATGCAGTCAGGCACCCGTTAGATTTGACTACATAAAATTGTGTCTTTTCAGTGCATAAAAACGTTGAAAAATTACGCTAAATTCATATTTTCATTAATTTTTTAGCTCAAATACTATTTTTAATAACTGAACGAACAATAAAAAGTAATGAAATGTAGATGATGTTTATACAATCGTTGTAAGTCAACCCTACACAATATGTCAAGGACAATTTGCACCAAGTGCGCATGTGCGAACGTCATCATGTCAAATCCAAAACGTTGTTAGAAGTGCCAGACCTGTGCTAGGGCTGCAATAACTTTAGCTGCGTGTGGTACATGGTACATGACTTTTTCGTAAATAAAACGCATTGACACCCATCTATTAAAAAGAGTTTTTATCCTGAGATTATATTCTCTTTGTTTCGAAAACATAAATTCTAGCGTAGCCAACTGCTACGCGTCACGTTACGCTACGGTGTCAGTCTAGGCTACAGGTAACCGCCTAGGTAACCAGAGGGCAATAGAGGGGGTGAGGTAAAAAGTTGGTGGGACGCAGAGCAGGGAGTGTCCATACTGTATGTAGTTATAGATACTCTTTGTTATACTGTGGCGTAGGTATTAGAATTTAGCCTTGATTAAGCCATTTTCTAGGTTTTGGCCGACCAACTTTGGCAGGTGAAAACGTCACGTCAGTCCAGTCTAGGCAATAGTAACATCACCGACATATACTCTAGCGATAGACAAGCTCGTTCAAACAAACAACATATGTCACTCAAAACAACACAAAATGACACATTGCGGCCTGTCATTGCCATAGTGACAAGTGAACTCAGGAACATCAATGAGGTGCGCCCACCGCATTCAAGTGGAACATGTTGCTTCTATGAAAGGGCCTGTCTATCGCTAGAGTTTAAGTCAGTGAGTAACATCAACATTGATCGCATAAGATTTCCAGATACCTACTAATTAATTTTGTTGAAAGTTTGAGCACCGCTGCCACGCGCCAGTTCGACTAACGTACGTCGCACATGTATAGTAAGTAATGTATAGTTAGTATTTTGTAGTGTGCATGTAAACATGGGAGCTTGACTACCGAACAGAGCTGGATTCGGGTATCAGAACAAAAATTAATTTATTAAATTATTGCTTGTAAACGCAGACAATTAAGCAACAAATTATCAGACCGTGAAACTGAACAATTTTATCTATGGCACCAACCTTAGAAAAAGTATATGTCTAGAATGAGCCTCACTGTTTTACCGTATAAAACAAAAGGGGCCAAGTTTCATAGGTTGGTGTGCGTGAGGTGCAATACAAATTATGTATGTGTGCGTGTATATGTATAGGGTTTAGGAGCCAGTACCTACTGGTTCCAATTTTTTTCGACGCTTTCGTATCTTCGACTGTCAGTCTTGATATATAACTTTATCAAAGCGTATATCTTGATTTCATTTATGCAAATACACACTGAGTGCCTCCCTGCCTCCTCTTAATACTGCCCTCGTATTGTATTTCAGCGAACAATTTGTGAACATTCAATATTGTTATGTTTCCTTTTGACATTCTAGTCGATAATATTTTTGCGATGATTCAAAATAATTACCGATTTGTAAAGAATTTATTTACTTATTTATTTTTTTAGATTAAGTAGTTGTTAGTCTGACGAAGCTTGCAGGTGGATTTTATCTTGTGTACTGCCTTTGACGAAGCTTGTAGCGGATATAGATGTATTTGATTAAGTTTTGACGAAGCCTGCGTTGCGGATTCAATTATTTTTGGTATACAGGAGTGCGATTTTTGAATCTCATTCGGTGAGCTCAGCAGTTGTAAATTTCAAAATAACAATGGAAATATGCATCTTTCTATAGCTGAATTGACTTTCAAAAATCGTACTTCAGGAGTGCGATTTTTGAAAGTCAAATCAGCAGAAGAAAGATGCTTATCTCCATAGTTATTTTGACATTTTCAACTGCTGAGCTCACCGAATGAGATTCAAAAATCGCACTCCTGTAAGACTTAGGTTTTTGTATTAGTCATTTCGTACCTTAAATTTCTAAACGACAATCGGTAATCTTTTTGGTAATTAAAAAGTGCCCCGGCTACAGTACTATTAGGGTACCTATCTCAGTTGTTAATGGCTTCATCAACTCCTTGTTTAAATCTTACGAACATGTGGGGTCATGCATCGATATAGTTTATGTCATAGTTGTGTCTGAAGCGTGTTAAACCAATGCTATAATTATACAGCATTAGATGGTATATAATTATGAAGTACGTTATGTTACAATAGTAGGTACTGGAGCGCGATTTTTGAATGTCATCGGTGAGTTTTAACAGTTTTTAAATCTCATACAAAAGCGTTCTCATGCATCTTTCTACTGCTGATTTGACTTTCAAAAATCGCACTCCTGAAGCATGATTTTTGAGAGTCAAATCAGCGGTAGAAAGATGCATATATATCTCCATAGTAATTTTGACATTTTCAACAGCTGAGCTCACCGAATGAGATTCAAAAATCGCTCTCCTGTGCTTAATTCGTTGAAGCTGTCACAACTAACGTATTGCGAATGCGTTTCGTCTGTAATTAGTCCTTGCGTACGGAATGTGGAGAAGGGGGCGCTGCCTTAAGCTCAGGGTATTAGTGCGGAGGCCTATCATCTCTAACAAACTAGGGCAGTCGACAGAGTTATTCGCGACACCAACCAAAAAACAAACATCACTTACATTGCGTCGAATTTCTAACGCAATCGGTAATCTTTTTGGTAATTAAAAAGTCCCCCGGCTACAGTAGTTACTATTAGGCTAACTAAAATCTGCAACAAACTGGATCTACAAAACAACAGTGTTCTTCTGACGTAACCTATTAACAAATTGTAACAATAAAACAAAGTAAAAGGACCCCAACAAACAGTTTAGCAGTGAGCTCGGCGTCGTTTGTCGAGCACTCTGCCCTGTATCGCGTTACTGGCTTGTTTTACTGCACTAATGTGTAGGGGTCATTGTTTGTGTTATATGTGGTGTGTTGCCATTTGTTTTTCAAATAGATTTTATCAGTGACTTTGTCTGCAAAGCATCATTAACCCTTAGAAAAAGTATATGTCTAGAATGAGCCTCACGAATATACCGTATAAAACAAAAGGGGCCAAGTTTCATGGGTTGGTGTGCGTGAGGCCTGGAGTGCGATTTTTGAATCTCATTCGGTGAGCTCAGCTGTTGAAAATGTCAAAATTACTATGGAGATACGCATCTTTCTACTGGTGATTTGACTTTCAAAAATCATACTTCAGGAGTGCTATTTTTGACAGTCAAATCAGCATTAGAAAGATGCATGAGAAGGCTTTTGTATGAGATTTAAAAACCGTTCAAGCTCACCGATGACATTCAAAAATCGCACCCCTAGTTCCAATTTTTTTCGACGCTTTCGTATCTTCGACTGTCAATCTTGACATTATAACTTTATCAAAGCATTAACCATTAAACCACATACTCTACTCAGGGCACAGAGGATCTGTGCTCAGGGTCCTGGGTTCGAATCCCGGTTCGGTCATGGATGTTATATGTTCGTTGCCGTTGTTGTATGGTTTCCATAATAAAAGCCTTTAGTGCTAGTTTGGGATCATTACAATGTATGTGCCTGTGAGCGTTATTTATTTATTTATTTATTTATTTTATCAAACTGAACAACTTTTACTATGGGAGCAAACCTGTCAGCGCAAAAAGAAAACCGGCCAATTGCGAGTCGGACTCTCGCACGAAGGGTTCCGTACCATTATCTATAAAAACAAGCAAAAGAATCACGTTTGTTGTATGGTTGCCCCCTTAAATATTTATTTTATTCTGTTTTTTATTTGTTGTTAGAGCGGCAACAGAAATACATCATCTGTGAAAATTTCAACTGTCTATCACGGTTCATGAGATACAGCCTGGTGACAGACGGACAGACAGACATACGGACAGCGGAGTCTTAGTAATAGGGTACCGTTTTACCCTTTGGGTACGGAACCCTAAAAATGTACAGGATCCAACCACGGACCTGAAAGAAATACGTGAAATCGTAAAAAAGATGTGAAGCATGCAAGGTAATACAATCTCGTTTGTTCTACAAGGGACCTACACTCACACAGATGCACTAGCTCTAGGCACAGGTGCTACAACCCGTCACCTTATGTACCGCGTGACAGCACGCACACAAAAGAAATGGGCTGCTTCACTCATGATTAGATGACACTACGTCTGGTTCTTCTTTTAAGTCTGTGGATCCAACTTAATAATGCTGACGTTTTTTTAAGAGGATGATCTGACCATCAAACTGAACAACTTATTCTGAGAGATCAATGCTGAACCAACGATAAAAAATCTGTTGCTCCATGTAAAATTACAATCTTACTCGACCCAAACGTTAGGAAAAGCTGAAATTATTTTCGAGTTTTCGACGTTGTTGGTCCCATAGAGAAAGTTGTTTAGTTTGATGGGCTGATCATCCCTTTAAAAACTAATACAAACAGTCTATACAAGGTGTAACAAGCAACTGAACAAATTTCACTAAGCAGCCAACTTCGAAATCGCGAAAAAAAATCTGCCGTCCCATACATTTGAGTCGAGTTAGCAGTTCGGTACTGCAATTTTGTATGAAACAACTGATTTTTATTTCGCAATTTCCATGTTGGCCCAGTAGTGAACGTTGTTCAGTTTGTTAGTATGAAGCACCACCTTAAGAATGACTAGGGTGTTTTGTTACACCTTGTATAATTTATTATCAAATAGTATGTTATTTTTTTATCACATACTTCGTAATAAATTGATAAGTACAACTTTTTGAAAAACTGTTTTCCACGTTTATGTCTTTTTAGCGTCGTAGCAAAAGCGTAGCATGTTCGTAGACTTCGTAGTCAACTCTTTCGTAGCATACTCAAAAAAAATGTTTTTTTTTCGTAATTATTAGCAAGCATATGCTCAAGACTATATTCCCCGAGGGGGTAGTCAGAGATATTCTGAAACCTCAGAACATTCACGTTTCACCAGTAGTACCGAAACTCTGTCCAGTGTGACGGGGGGTGAGCCCGTCGCCACTTACAATTTATTAGTTACACTACACCACGTAGCACCGCATCGCATTTTTCCGTCGCTCCATCCTTTTCTGTCACTCAGGAACGTCATTTGTTAGAGCATATAAGATAGACGGAACGCGATCGCACGCGGCGTGCTGTTCCGTGCTGTTCCGTTCCGTCTATCTTATATGCTCTAGCAAATGACGTTCCTGAGTGACAGAAAAGGACGGAGCGACGGAAAAATGCGATGCCATGATTCCTGATGTAGTTCAACCCTTAATTACAAAAAAGATCATAAAAATAAAATTGTGTTCTTATTAAGTTTAATATTATAATATTAACTCTTATAAAAAAGAGAAGCAGCTTTTTGAAATGTTAGTGTCTGAATAATTTTTTTGTAATTTATACAGTGTGTTACGGAAAGGTCACAAGAAAATCTGATGTTCCAAACATAACTGGAATACCTACTTGCCAAATTGGTATAGCTAACTATTACACTGTAGCAATCTGTTAGCACCATAGACATATTACTCTAGCGATAGACAAGCTCTTTCAAACAAACAACATGTCACACAAAACAACACAAATGACACATTGCGGTCTGTCATTGCCATAGTGACGAAGTGAACTCGGGAACATCAATCAGGTGCTGACACCTCATTCAAGTGGAACATGTTGCTTCTATGCAAGGGCAAGTCTATCGCTAGAGTAATTTGTCTATGGTTTTGACGAAGTTGCTGCATTTGTAAGTTTAGTTGTGTTTTTTATATATTTTTCTTATTATTAGTTATAAATAACATAAGCTGACCACCCCGCATGAGATTATAGTCGTGAATATGTGTTTTATCTTTGACTAAAGAGATTTTAACTCACCCTTTCTTCAAAATGGTTTGACAACAAACATAAGATCAAAGTAAATCAAGATAAGATAACGCATATCGCCTGAAACTGACGTGTGATCTGAGAGAATGTCTGTACTTCCCCCTTTTTTCCATCAACGAAATGTTTATCTGCATTCTATTCAGTGCACTGTCTAGCGAAAAGTATTCGATAGAGCTTATACCATAAAGGTATTAGGTATACCAGGAATAGAGGAGGAATACGGACCAAATTGGCGACGTGCTTAAAAAGGGCCAGGTCAGATCTTCCCGAAACCGACGAGCATGCATGAAAGGACTAATGAATGTGGAGGAAGCTAGGGAGGTTTGTCGGGATCGTAGCAAGTGGCGTTCCGTTGTCTTTGCCTACCCCAGTGGGAGACAGGCGTGAGAATATGTATGTATGTATGTAGAGGAACTGACAGCTGAAAAAGCGAGATGTATCTAGCGGCACCACTGTATAATAGAAAGAGATACGTAACGCGAGGCAATAGAACCGTTTTCTAATCTCTTACCAATTTTTACAATTTCGTTTCAATTAATAATTGGGAATCTAAAGTGAAATCGTAGATAATTTTGTGAAATATACTGACACTACTTCATTAATTTATCCACGAGTTAGACTCAGAATTATAGACAGTAGGTATTCGAATTTTTGCCTTTGAATAGTCTCCTGAAAACATCCAAAAACGGTTTCACTATTTTTTTATTTTTTATTTCTCTTATCAATAATAGTTACAACATTTTAGAATACTGGCTAGCATCGTTAAACCTATTAGGTTTGTCTCGATACTAGGTACTTCACGACATCTGTCTTACACATTGATACTTACTTACTACATAATATAAACGATTACACAAATCATAAACACACAGAAAATAAACAGGGCATGAATCCACAGATCTAACAAGATATGGGTACCTACATAGCATCTTATTTACTTAAGAATGATAAAAATTATTATTTTGTTACAAGCAGGTAGGTATGTAGTTAAGTAATAATCGAATTTGTTATTCTACATGTATGCCATGTTAGCTTAATAAAATTTAAGACTGCAAAAAAGTCGGGCGTCTTTTTGACAACTCATGTCACTGCCACTGCCTCTATTCCTGTAAGGTATAATAACTTTATGGGTGAAACATGATAATACTCCTTGATGGTCGGTAGTGATCGTTCTTTTAGTTTTTTTTTGTGACGTTAACTTTGTCCCTTTCTAATCCAACGTCAAAAATTGTAGCACCTCTCCTGTCATTTTCGTAACTTCTACGTCATTGGATAGAAAGGGACACACCTAAAATTGGAAATATCGACGACGCCATTGCCAATTTTCTTGTTTTAATGCTTGTAAGGAGGAGTGGCATCCTTTATGATTTAAATCCATGGGAGAATCCTCTTCTTCTTGTATCCTTTACTCTTAGAAAAAGTATATGTCTAGAATGAGCCTCACACTTGTTCCGTATAAAAAAAGGGGCTAACTTTCTTAGGTTGGTGTGCGTGAGGCGCCATACTAATTATGTATGTGTGCGTGTATATAGGGTCCTTCTTAATATGCTGACACTTTTTTAAGGGGATGATCAGACCATCAAACTGAACAACTTTCTCTATGGGACCAACATCGAAATCGCGTAAAAATAATCAGCTCTTCCATACAAAACTGCAAAGCTACTCGAGCCTAATGTATGGGCCAGCAAATTTTTTTTCGCGATTTCGATGTTGGTCCCATAGAGAAAGTTGTTCAGTTTGATAGTCTGATCATCCCCTTAAAAAAGTGTCAGCATATTAAAAAGGACCCTGTATGTATAGGGTTTTGGAACCAGTACTGGTTCCTATTTTTTTCGACGCTTTCGTAGCTTTGACTGTCTATCTTGATCATCTAAGCCTTTACTCTATGCCAATATCTAAGCTCAATGAAAACCTAAGGGTTGAACTACACCACGTAGCACGTAGCGATCGCACGCGGCGTGCTGTTCCGTTCCGTCTTTCTTATATGCTCTAGCAAATGACGTTCCTGAGTGACAGAAAAGGATGGAGCGACGGAAAAATGCGATGCCGTGCTTCCTGATGTAGTTCAACCCTAAAGGTTCAATTTCTTTTCCTAAGCTCCACCAACAAGCATCATTATTTTAAACAAAATAATTAATCGTCCTTAATTCCATTGCCTCATAAAATTAAAAGCAAACTGTCCCTACTCCCTCTAACCTATAAGCCTGTCCCTCTCGCGCACCATATGACGCGCGCGTGTCTTGCACGCGACCACTTGCTAGGATTTGCTATGCATTTGTGCTTCGCTTTATTGGCTTAGAAAATTATGTTTATTTGCTCTGCGTTTGATTTTATTGGTTCGGTTTTTTTGTTGTTGTTTGGAGGCCAGATATTTATAACTGTTCAGGTAAAAATACAAAAAAATGTAAAAGTTTTGTAATTTTTATAAACATTGGAAAAATCGCTAGGTACCGTGCGCCGAACTTTTAGATACTTGTGGGGACTTGCCATAGATGTCAACACCCACAAGTTATAGAAAAGAAGCTAACAGATGGCGATACCGTCGCTCTCAGAAATATGCTCCATACAAAGACAACGTTCACCGTAAATACGTAACTCGTAACCTACTACAAATAAGGTTCACAATCGAATGCGAGACATAAATCGCGCAAGTGAAATAATCACAGAGATTCGATATATATACAAGGTCCAACTAAAAACTGTCGGACCACGGCCGGTCCCCAGGCTTCACAAGTTCACACTAAGCCTGGTGGAAGGAAGATCTTCCCTTTTCAATGGAGGAACATTCCCAAGTAGCACCTCCATGTACTAATAGTCACTTTAAGCTATAGCTTAGAAAAATTATATGTCTAGAATGAGACTCACGGTTATACCGTATAAAACAAAAGTGGCCTACTTTCATAGGTTGGTGTGCGTGAGGCGCCATACAAATTATGTAGGTATGTGTGCGTGTATAAATGTATAGGGTTTAGGAGCCAGTAGGTACTGGTTCAAATTTTTTTCGACGCTTTCGTATCTTCGACTGTCAATCTTGACATAACTTTATAAAAGAGTTATATCTGGGATAAGTTATACAGGGTGTAACGAAATATCATTAACCTTTAAAACTTTTACTATGGGAGCAAATCTGTCAGAACGAAAAAAAATCAGCTGTCCCATACGTTTGCATCGAGTTACTTATAAATTACCGAAACCAAAGTCATACCTCAGTATTCTTGGATAATTTATCTAATGAAATCATGAATTGAATACACAATTAGAATTATTAATGTGTGGTATTACTTTGGTTGATCGAATCAAGAACTGTGTGATAAGGGATTGGTGTAAGTTGAAGGATGATATAGTAACACGGATTGAAAGGGGTATGCTTAGATGGTTCGGTCACGTAGAGAGAATGAATGAAAGAAGACTAACGAATGAAATTTATCAAGCAAAGGTGAGCGGAAGTGTTGGGAGAGGCCGTCCGAGGAAAACATACCATGATCAAATCAATGATCTTTTCCGAAAAGGACAAGTGCGTAGCACCCTCAATCGACGGAAGTGCATGAAGAGATGTATGAATGTGAATGAGGCTAAAGAGGTGTGTCAGAGTCGTAGCGTGTGGCGGTCCGTGGTCTCTGCCTACCCTCATGGGACAATGGCGTGAGCTTATGTATGTATGTATTAGAATTACTTCACTCGATAGAAAATCGTCACAAAGATGACGTATTTTCATGTATTTTTAAACATTTTTCTCGTTTTAGAAGAACTTAAAATAGTTTCCGATTTTCAGCATTTATACTTACATATTCACCATTAGTTTAACTAGTGACATCATAAAAAATCTAGAAAAAGTACTTCGGTTAGTTCTTTTTAATCGAAAATACGGCTCACGCACACACTTTTCGGAGCGCTGGGCAATCGCGTTTCTCATAGAAAATATTCGTCGGGACCTATGGCCCCTTAATGATACTTTTCCTTACACCCTGTATATTTACTACAAAAATCCCAACGAAAATAAAATAAAAGCTAATATTTACGAAACTTTTACCACCCCAAACAATCGATGGTCGCCAGAGGTCGCTCGCCACGTGCCGCGCACGCTCCCGCCAAAACTAACGTCAAAAACATATGCGTTCACTATAAATTGCCACGTTTGATCTGACGATTACATGTTCTCACTTACTTATGTGTATTTGCTTTAGATTTTAGTAAACTGGAGATTTGAATAAGTAAATTGTTTGACATTTTTGTGGCTGAGTTTTTTGGGCTGAATGGGCGGGGGTCGTTGTCTTGTAATAAAGTGTTGGTTCATCATCAACATAAAAAGTAAAAGGTTTTTTTTTTATGGTTGAGTTCGAACTCCTTTATGGCAAAATCTATACATTTTCGTCCCTACTTAGACTTAGAACTCTTACTTACCACCAAAACACGTCTCCGAATCTCATCCTTATATAAATTATGATGTACAGGGTGTAATGATGCTTCTAACCATCAAACTGAACAACTTTCTCTACGGCCTCTACGGGGCGGATTCAAAATTGAAATCACGAATAAAGTCTGCTGTTTCGTGAGTAGCCATAGACAATTTCTATAGAACAGCAGATTTTTCATACCAATGAGTTTTTCGGAATTTATGTACACCCACGATTTGTAACACCACTGGCTTTTCGGTGAAGGAAAACATCGTGAGGAAACCTGTCCATTATAAGCGGCGACGGGCTCACTCCCCGTCACACTGGATAGAGTTTCGGTACTACTAGTGAGACGTGGATGTTCTGAGGTTTCAGAATATCTCTGACTACCCCCTCTGGAAATATAGGCGAGAACATGTGCTATGCTAAGCAGATTTTTTGTTCCCTCAAACTCAATTCAATTAGATTCAATTTCGAGACCTTTATTGTGTTCACTCATAGGCATATGCTAACGACTACATTCCAAAAGAGAGTAGTCAGATTGTTTAATAAGTTTCATTTATTTAGTATCTAAATTAGATTTTAATTATTTGCTTATTAAACTCTTAGCTTTTATTTCAACGATTATAGCAGTCCGTTCCTACATCAGAAGAGAGAGAAAAAACCATTAAAACTCTCACATACAAAATTAGATAACCACCAACCATTCGAGGCTATACTTTTAAAAAAAAAAACATTCGACAATATGTGGGCGTCACAGAGTATAAATATAAAGGTGCTGCCAGACGTCAAGCGCAGAACTCTAACCCTGCCTTTATTTATGTCAGTGTTCGCACCTTTACCGAACGCCTAGCTTTATTTAGTATCGTACGGTACGGTATGGTAGTAGATTGCGGTTGTGTTAAAACGCTTGCGAAATTTGCGGTTTCTTTATGTAAATTATATGCTACTATATAGTATCGGTTGGAAAGCTTCCACTATATGGTTGGTATTACATTGTTAGTTGGTTAAATTATGCTTTTAGTTCAATTCAATTCTGCTTTTAGTTTTAGCTAATTTATTTACATACTTAAATACATACATATGCTCACGCCTATGTCCCACTACTGGGGTAGGCAGAGACAACAAATCGCCACATGCTACGATTGTGACACACATATCTCGCCTCCACAACATTCATAAGTCTCTTCATACAAGCTCGTCGGTTCCGGGTACATTTTATTTGGCCCTTCTTCAGTACGCATCCGATTTGATCAGCGTACGTGCGCCTAGGGCGACCCCTTTCAAATTAACCCCGCTAGTTTATTTTGTTAATAAATTTCATACAATGGAATAGATGTGATGATTGGAGAACCACAACATATATATATTTTTTTCAGTTAAGTCATACATAATCGATCTTGTATCGATATAAGCGGAAATTTATACAATAGAGTTATTCGGCATCCAATACCATAGACCTACTATCTTTTTTTTTTTTTTTTTTTTTTTTTTTTTAAAAATGGCTGCCATCTTGGGTATGTGATGATTTTGCCAATGTCGAGTTTTTATAGCAAAAGTGCTTGACGTTGTACGGTTATATTGATATTTTGGTGACTTCAAGGGTTGTTCTTATAAAAGAACAATATCCTGAGCCACCACTGGAGTTCCACTGTGGACCGGGGATGGGGCAACCGACACGACCACCCAATAGCAGAGCCACAGAGCAACTCCCTACTATCTTTATTTCTAAAGTGTAGCTATTACAGCAAGCGATAGATGCCGAAGTCTTTGTCGATATAATTATAATAAAGTACTCATCATCATATCGTATGGCTTTTTTTTTGTCTTCCTGCTTGGATCCAGGGAGGTTTAAATTTCGAGGTCAAGATGTTTTAGCCAGTCTTCCGCTGCCGTGGTTAACCTATGGAGTTCTTCAATACCACCGGGGAAACGGCGTAGGGTGCACTCATTTACACATGGGTGAGGGTTTGGTCAGGTGCCCCGCAGTCGCACATCGGTGACTCCTAGCTAGATACTCATGTTTTGCCACCAAATCTTCCCGTTTAATATTGTATCCCTATTATGTTACTTTACTTACTTTGCTTCGGAAGGCATGCAGTTTGTCCGGGATAGTCATCAGATGGCGTTGTATCTCTTCGGTAAGCCAGCACGTCTAGTATGATTTCTCTACACGCCCGCGACACAGAGGATTATATTGCCCGCGACGCGCCTTTGCTATTGCTCCATAGAATTCAAGCGCTTTTCGGAGAGCGAAAGCCGCGCTTGGAATAGTGAGTGAGATTTACGAAACTTACACGTTCTAATCAGCAGTAGAAAATGTCAAAATTACTATGGAGATATATGCATTTTTCTACTGCTGATTTGACTTTCAAATAGGGGTAGTCCGAAACATTTGTAAGTACCTTAGAAAAAGTATATGTCTAGAATGAGCCTCACTTTTTTACCGTATAAAACAAAAGGGGCTAAGTTTCATAGGTTGGTGTGCATGAGGCGCCATACAAATTCTGTATGTGTGCGTGTATATGTATAGGGTTTAGGAACCAGTCCTGGTTCCAATTTTTTTCGACGCTTTCGTATCTTCGACTGTCAATCTTGACATATACTTTATCTAAGGTAAGTACATACAACTATCAGTTGTCTTGCATGTAGCAAGACTCACTTTTAGCATTATTGAATGTTTCAAAAATGAAATGACGAGTAAAGTGGATAGGTGCGGTTTTAGATCTCCTATAGGTATTCAGCATAAGGAACCCATATCCCTTGGTCGGCTAACATGACACTCACAGGAAGAAACGGGTTGGTAATAAAAACAAAACATACTTTTTACCTATTATTTATTTCCACATTTATTTCATGACATTAGATTTTAATTTAAGTCTTTATCAAGCTTATTGTTATTAGAATATGAGATCACTGACTTTTTTTTCTTAATTACTTACTTACAAAAAAATTGTTTTGCAATTAATTTAGTCCACAATAACTAATGATAATCGATAGGTTTACCATTAAATAAAAACATATTTTAGTGTAAAAAGTTGTTGATGATGTTTGTAAGTTCGATATCATTGAAAAGGGAAAATAATTTTGACCATACGGCCTCATGCTCCGATATTTTATATTACTAGAATGTAAGATTCATAATTAGACGACAAATTTTGACGTTATTATAAATGGATCTATTAATTTATGAATATTAGTTTAAATCAGTTGCAAAACAGTTTTTTTGTAAGATAGGTATTATCATTTAACTATTATGTACTACATACTAGAACTAACACGATAAACTAAAGTTGTGCGCCACATGAGGGTACGCCGAGCGCAGGTAAAAGAGACAGCTATTTATTACTAAGTGTGGCGATATCGCTACAAAGAATTGGACAGCGTTGTGACGTGAAGTCAGGCCTCCGTCACTCGGCCGTAGGAACTGAGATAAGTACTTACCTACACCACAGATTACTTAATAGTTACTACCGTAACAGATACTGCACACAACCCGATTTCGCGCGCTTATTTCGCGCCTTATTTCAATGACCGACAGCCTGCGTCTCGTCAATATCTTGCAAGATGCACGTGACGTCACGACTTCATCGCAGCTGTCAAACGTGAGTGACGGAGCACTGCCTACACTTTGTCGCATCGTAAGCGATGTACGAAGTAATAACAACGCTGTGGGGAGTCACGTTGCAGGAATTGACCCGAGCACACGTCTCGCGTGGTTTTCGCGCGTCGCGTTTTTGCCTGCCACGAGGCTCCGCAATCCTCAATCTCTTCTTGTTCTTGAACAAAAACAATCCCTGAGATTGGGATAGATACTCCCATAAATTACACTTGACACTGGCGGAAATGCGGTGCTACCATGGATTTAACATTCCAATCTTCTTGGGTGCTACGCACAAGCAAAAAGCCATTAATAATTAATGTTTTTTTTTTTTTTTATAATTATAATAAATAAATAAAAAAACAACGCTGTGGCAAGCTTCATTAGATACATTTTTGCGCGTACCGTCTGGTAGCATGGGAATTGATCGTTTTCTAAGGAAGTGATGTATCTGTTACGAAGTATAACTAGTAATCTGTGGTACATTGTTATTTCTAGTTCGTAGTACATATTAGTTTAATGGGTATTATTTAATATTTACAATCGTTGGTGCATTTCATAAATATTTTAATACTAAGTACATTTTTAGTTTCTATAGTGCTTCTGTGTATAATACAATCTTTCTGACTTATTTTTATTAACAATACATCTGGCGTAGGTTTAATAATAAGTAGTACATTATGAATTTATGAGACAAGTGAGCTTAGAACTCATTATACTTGAAGCTGGATACAAGTCCGAGCCGATGGCGAGGGGGTTTACAGCCGAGACTGTAATGAAATGACCAACGCTTACGCGTTTCATACGACTTTTTTCAACACACTTGCTCGTAAAGTGTTTCTTATCGCACCGCTTTTAGGTTCATAATTCAATATGAACCATGCCTTTTATTTTATACTACCGCACTCTGCGCGTGCATAAACATTTGAACACAGGCTAGAGGTGGGCGCCGACCCGAAATTTGCCGGCGGCGGCGCGCCGGGTGAAACTGGTCGGCGCGGCGGCGCCGCGCCGCGGCGCGGATGTTTTTTTTAAAATCCACACTTTAGGTGTTAAATATATTATCTAGAAGCTACAGATGCACAATAAGAAATGAAAAAAAAAATGTGCTGATGTTAAATGTTTTTACAACTACAAACGCGATTTCTCAGCATTCAAAACCAATCCAGGTGTAGAAAAAACAACGGGGTTCGTATTTAGTATTAGCAGGAATTGCTAGACTAATCCCGGCAAGTGTAGCTTGCTATCTCCGGCATTATTTCAAGAAATCTGATTCTGGAGACTACTGCCGGCGCTGGCAACCAAAAATAACGTTATTGAGAACCGGCGGCATTGATATGGATAACCAACGCCGGCAACCAAATGAACGATTGGCATCGTCAACAGAGAGCCCATATAATGTACCGTTTTAGGCCTGTAACTAGCGCCGGCAGCTACCTCGGCAACCGGGGCGCTGTTGGCAGCTAGCTTGGCAACTAGTGCCGGCACTGATATGGATAACCAGCGCCGGCAAACAAATGAGCGACTGGCGCCGTCAGCGGAGAGCCCATCTAAAAGTACAGTTTAGCACGCCAACTAGCGCCGGCAGTAGGCACGCACACAGCAACCACGGACGGACATCGGCGCCGTCGGCGCCTAACTCGGCGGCGGCGGCGGCATGGGTTGACCGGCGCGGCGGCGCCGCGCCGGCGCGGCGCCCACCTCTAACACAGGCACACAGCGCGGGAAGGAAGAAATCTGGGCGCCATTCTTCACAAATATTTGTTTAAACCTCTTTGTGAAATTTATTAATTTTTATCTCGCAAGTGTGTTGAAAATCGTCGTATGAAACGCGTGAGCGTTGATAATTACAGTCTCGACTTTTTACCACCTCGCCTTCGGCTCGAGCTTCCAACTTCAATCCAACCTCGACTGTAATGACCAACTCAGCTCAGTTGTACCATAATTATACTATTATGTTCGGTCGTTAACTTTGTGCAACAATCGTGAGGGTTTCGGGACGGATTTAATGAACAAAACAGGTAGCTATTTAATAAATGCACTGAAGACACGCAAAGTTTGTTTGTACATTAAAGGCCTCCGCACATTGCAGCGATTTTAACGAGCGATATTATCGACAGCGATATCGCGACACCTTACACACTGCAGCGATTCCGCGATTCGCGTCACGCATGCACCCCACCACTGCTGAATGTAGTCGAAATAGTTGCGATAATATCGCGGCAGTGTGTGGGATCGAGCGCGTCCCGATACAAATCGTACTGAGAACAATTATCGCAAAATCGCAGCGATATTATCGCTCGATAAAATCGCTGTAATGAGCGGAGGAATTATAACATTCTTCTTCTTATCGTGTCAACTTCAAACTTTGAACAAAGTCGCTAAATAGTACCTTGCCAGAAGTGGGCAACCGATACTGCACCGTCGCTAGCGGTCATGAGCTCCTCCTGCGTACAGGTGTTAGGGCTCGCAGGGCACGATGTGAGTGGGCCATCGTTTGTGGAGCTCCACACAAGCAACTCACATTTTGCGCATCCGAGAATCCCCACCGGAACATGTTGTCCTTACTGCGACCGACCCGGGTTCGAAGTCGGTTTAAGGACTTCTAGGTCGTCCAAGGCAAGTCATGTCCAGGCGGGAGGCTCTCAGACGGCGGCACAAATGGAGTTGGGAGGGACACTTTTTGTCGCCAAAGAGTACACCTCGCTTGCGCTGGGCCAGTATTCATTACATTAATAATATCTATAAGGTTAAATCGAATTAGTTTGCGAAACTTAACAAACGCATTTGGTACCTGTAACTTAGAACAATTGCGTGATAATGACCCGCCGCCCGGTCATATGATTTACAGGTCAATGTCCACCCGCACCCCGCGCACTGCAGCCTTACTGTAGGTACTGTGATAATTTTGTTAATTGTTAATACCTATTGACAACATTTCATTTTTTAACCACCAGTTTTTAATAAAAAATATAAAAATAGGATAAAAAATAAGAGATACGTATTTTTTCGATTTAATTTTTGACTGATATTTCTATTTTTAATTTAGTTTTGAATTTTCTGAAAAACGTATACCTAGATACCGTGGCCTCAATAACATTAAAAATAAAACTGTCAAATACAATAGAAAAGCCAAGTAGGCAAAGGAATAAAATCTCATTCAACCTCTATTATATTTTTCAGTATTTATCAAATAACTCGAGAAATAATGGATAGAAAAACTTATAATTTTGATAGAAGCTTTGAATCACCCAAATGGTTTTCTTATTTTAGTACCTTTCTTAAAATAAAATGTTGTCAATTATAAACATTGATAATGTTATCTGTTATCTATTATTAGCAAGTGCCCTGCTGGTTGAGTTTCACCAACTAATTTGAAAAAACCTTAAATAGTCACAAACATAAATTATACTCTAGCGATAGACAAGCACTTTCAAACGAACAACATGGTACGCAAAATGACACATTGCGGTCTGTCATTGCCATAGTAACGAAGTGAACTCGGGGACATCAATGCGGTGCGGGTACCGTATTCAAGTGGAACATGTTGTTTCTATGAAAGGGCTTGTCTATCGCTAGAATATAGGTAATATGTCAGTTGTATGCAGTACTTAATAATTCAATGTAGTGAACTCTTGTTTTGTCGTGTTCCCCTTTAGTATGCAATCTATTACAATAATTTATTCAATCACTAAACTTACATTCGATTAAACATTTTACATTATAGTAAGATATTTTATTTACATAGGTTTTAAAATAATAGTTTTAATGTTCATGTGCAAACTAATTAATATTAACATTCATTTTTCTGTAAACGATTGACAATTATAGTTTGGAAACATATTTAGAAATAGGTAATCCATCTTAGCCCGAGCTTGGACGACGGACAATTTTGTCCGCAACCATCCGCGGTCACGCTCGTAAGATTTACCACAGATGCTATAGTTGCAATAAATAACGAGAGGAAAACACCTTTTCGTCCTTAAAGGAATTTATTTTCGAAGTGACAAAGTCAATAACAAAACAATGTACACACGGCGACAGGTCAGGTTACCCTGTTTGGACTTTGAACTGTTAGAAGTTGAACGCTGCGAATCGTGCAAGAGGGTGCGGTATGTTGTTGTTGTTTCGTCTCACGGCATTCTGCGCCCGCGCCGGCAGCCGCGTCTATGCAGGCTCTCTACCGCACTATTTTGTGTTTAGTACGTAGTGTATTAGTTATGGGTTTATAGGGTGCGTAACCTGATGTGTCGCCATGTGTACAAATCATATCTCCCCAACTAACCTACGCATAACCGCGGACAAAATTGTCCGTCGTCTGTTCTAGGCCTTATAAGTTTGAGACATGTCCATTTTCCAGGTCATACATAGCATTGTCATAGTTGTTGCTTTGTTAGAACTGCATTGGATTGAAACCGAACTGCATTGAAAGTTCATAAGATTGAGAAACTATGATCTGTTTGGGACATAGCTTGTAAGGTATTTTGGTTTGTGACCTAGACGCTTTAACATAATTACACAAGACCTATTCAAAACTTATTACTAAAAAATATTTACAGTACAATTTAAAAACTACGCGAATCCAAAAAAACACGTCATGTCACATTGATTTCCTCATCCGATGCGCTTGCGTCGCTATCGAAATCTTCCCCGTCCTCCATGTTGGAAAATTCGCGGTTAAACACAGAATTTCCCGCCATTTTTTCGTTAAAACTATAACTGTCACTTTGACAGCTCGAAGTGGCGGCAAACATTTTGTTTTTTAATTCGTCGTTTTCTTCGTTCGGGGATAAAGGCGAGAGTTTTGGTTTGTCCGCCTCGGCGTCTGAAAGGTCTGGGTGTGGGTTGTTCTTGTTTGGTAGGGTTTGCTCCCTAGATCCCCCGGATGCGAGGAGTTCCCGCTCTTTTGAGTTGCGCCATTTCATGCGTCGGTTTTGGAACCAGATTTTTACCTGTGGAAGAAAGATAACAGATTTTATATATAAAGTATTTCTTGTTTATTTAAGATACAGAAAATGGCTTGGAAGTTTATGTCCTATAGTAGTTGAATACGGGCTAATCATTACAATTATCTTGTGGCTAATAATGATGCTGATGAAGATTATTGCATAGAGAGCTATTTTAGACGACCTAATCACATTGCGTCCATTACGCAGTTTGTCAATACGCATTTCGTCAAGCAAGCATTTCGTCTAATATTTAAATAATTTTGTACAGTCAAGCAAACAATTTTCTTGTTACTGATTTTTTTAAATTAGAATTAAGTAATATTTTTTTAATAATTTTATTAACTAACTACGCTACGCAGACTATTTGCAGGCCAAAATTCCAATACTGTCTATAATTCTGAGTCTAACGTGAAATCATGGATAACTTAATGAAGTATAGTGTCAGTATATTTCACAAAATTATCTACGATTTCACTTTAGATTCCCAATTATTCACGGAAACCGAATTGTAAAAATTGATTAGTGACTTAGAAAACGGTTCTATTGCCTCGCGTCACGTATCTCTTTTTATTATACAGTGGTGCCGCTAGGTACATCTCGCTCTCTCAGCTGTATGTTCCTCTATTCCAGGTATAATACCTCTATGATTTCTACACATACCTATCTCCGAACTTATGGTATAATTATACTTTTCATCAAAAAATCAAAGAAATACTTATGTCTTTGGCGTTGATTTCATTAAACTGAACAAGCTTCTTTATTAGTGCGTTCACACACGATGACTGACGCATTGACGGAGCACAGTGTTTTAAGAACTGGGTTTTGGTGACGTCCGCGTTTTATTCAAGAAATCGATAGTTTTTCTAATTCTGAGTGCAATAGTAAAACTCTGGCTTCGATACGACTTATAGTTTTTTTTATAAGAAATGACAAAGTTTCCCAAAATCTCGGTCATGAAAAGAGGAAAAAATTCGTAAAAAAAGAACTGAAATACTTTTTTTTGTTTTGATTAAATCTTATAATTGTGTACAAGACAATACACCTTCCCACAAATTTTTAACATTTTACTGCGAATAGGTAACGAAATATGACAATTTTTCGTATTTCAGTTTTCATGTTTTTACTCGACCATAAGACCGTATTAGGATGAGATTTCTACACCGAAAAATTGTTTATACCCTCCTTTATAGGTTCTAATAAAATCACAGCCTAGTTCCGTTTTATGTAGAAGTTATTATTAATTTTAGGTTTGTTCGGAATTTCCGGGCTTAGGGTTGTCATGTGACTTCAAATTAAATATTAAAATTTTTAGGTTTTGTATGAAACACTAATTCAACATTCATGCTTGCTTCTTAGAAGTGTCTGATTGTATAATATTTTAAACATCTTTTCTATAAGTTTATGTTGTAATTTCTACTTTTTTTTTGTTAACATTTTTATTAATAGCTGTATTCTACATAAGCAAATTATACTCTGTTAGTGCCGTAAAAACAGACAATGTTTATGTATGTATGTATATCCATTGGTTTCCTCATAACTTCTAAACTACTTATCATAATTTGACAAATGAGGTATCGTTCGAAGCGTCTTGAACGTCTACTGGTTATAGGATATTATTATGTTACTTTCAAAGATGTATATTGTAATAAACCAAAATACCCAAAATAATTTAAATAAAAAGTAAGATCAAAAACTAAAACTCGAATACTGAAAAATATCGCTCTAAAAAGTATGAAACATGAAAACATTCTGATCTGAAATTGTTATAATAATAATATGTAGGTATACAAACTACACAACGAAATTTCAGATAATAATATTTTCTTGTTTCATACTTTTTAGAGCGTGATTTTTCAGTAGTCGGGTTTTAGTTATTTATTATTTGTTTATTTCCTTTTTGGAGAACTAACAGCTCAATAACAGTTAGATTTCAACAAAGACATATTGAAGGTACATAATAACGAAGTCTTGGTAATAGTTTTGTTCAAGGGTCGTCGTTCTGCTTCTGCGGTTACTACAATTCTCGGTATCGACATTAATAGTTAATAATATTCTAGTCAATAGATATTAAATTTTCGAGAGTACGATAGACAAGATTAATGGCAATAAATTATTATGATTATGATTTAAATCTACACTAAATTTTTGGGCGTAAAAATGATAGATTTTGAGTTGGCAACAAATATCTGCTAAATCATTACATAAGCGTTAGTCGGGGAAATCTACGGATTTTTGTATGGAGTAGGTTGCATTAATGGCACTTTAGATGATAATTTGGAATATAGCTAGGAATAGGAATATATCCCTGATGTTGTATTGTGTATTATTAGATAATTACAAAACATTAAATTTTGGTATGAACAAAAATATTGTAACTGGTGATTGTGTACAGGACTGCTTTGTTCAATTCGTTGCTTCGCTTTGTCAAATTTTACGTATAAAAATAATAATCCCCGGTTAATATCGTAAATTAAGAGGCCGTAAGGTGGTATGAAAAAACTCTGACACCAGGACTTGCCCACACGATACGAAGAAGATAGAAAAGAGTAGACAAAAGTATTATAAATTAACAGCAATACTAGTTCAAACACAATGTAATAAAGTGTCTATAATGCAATCTCAAACCGTATTTTTCCTAGACTACGTGTCAATGGCGATGATATAACACAAAATTGGTTTTTGAAAATATAAACGACTTATTCAAAAATATTACGTATTACCGGATATGAGTAAGTGACAACCCTGAAGAAAATAGAAAATTATTAATAACTTCTACATAAAACGGAATTAGGTTGTGATTTACATACTACCTATAAAGGAGGGTATGAACAAGCGTTCGGTGTAGAAATCTCATCCTAATATGGTTTTATGGTCGAGTAAAAACATGAAAACTGAAATACGAAAAATGGTCATATTTCGTTACCTATTCGCAGTAAAATGTCCAAAATTTGTGGAAAGGTGTATTGTCTTGTACACAATTATAAGATTTAATCAAAACAAAAAAAAGTATTTCAGTTCTTTTTTAATAATACGTTATATGTTTTCCGGTATCCGGATTGCGTATTTTTTGTCATTTATTATAAAAAAAACTATAAGTCGTATCGAAGCCGGAGTTTTACTCTTGCACTCAGAATTAGAAAAACTATCGATTTCTTGAATAAAACGTGGACGTCACCAAAACCCAGTTCTTAAAACACTGTGCGGAGCGGCAGATGTCAGTCCATAGAAGCACACAGGTGCGTCAATCCGTCACCGTGTGTGAACGCACTTAAGTAGGTATATTCTGCAATTGTTTTTTTGTAAAAACTTTACGATAAAATGAAAATGCAAGTACCTACCTACCTAACAAAATGAATAAAATCCCAAAAAAACATCAATACCTAATCGTTATAAAACTAAAATCAGAAAGGGGCATAGACACATTAGCGTTTTTTTCCATAAAACCGATTCCTCATTTTTTCGTTATTTTTATCGCAAAAATCCTAACCGTTTTTGGGAATTACCTACAGCTCAGTAAAAGCATTGTGTGGTTGACATCGTATTTTATTGATGGTGGAAGGCGTGGTCGTATGCGGGGGTTCCTTTGCCTCTATGTTTGGATTTAGAAAAGAATTGGTTTTATTTTTTGGAAATTACTCTGTTTTCGTTCGGTTTTGTTGATATTTTTGCAGATAAAGGAATGTTGTTAAATCCGTATTGATAATTTTTTTTAATTAAGTTATTCAGACCTTAAAAACGACATGTACTTCTACTACCTTTCACAAAGTATAAAAAAAAAACGTCGACTTTGAATGTTTTGATAAAAACCGAATAATTTAGCAGTTTTTTTTTTTTTTTTTTTCTGACATAGCTACCTGACTTGTAATTCTTGTAAAGTACTAATCAATCAATCAAATCAGCTCACATCGACCCACTGCTGGGCATAGGCCTCCGAGGTCCTAACTGCCTCCGTGGTCTAATGGTTAGAGCATTGAGCTCTTGACACGGAGGTCGTGGGTTCGATTCCCACGGGGGCACCTAGTGAAATGTCACTTTGTGCGTTTTCCCCAGTTGGTTAGGACATTACAGGCTGAGTCACCTGATTGTCTGAAAAGAAAGATGATTCCGTGCTTCGGATGGCAGGTTAAGCTGTTGGTCCCGGCTACTATCTCTGGTGGTATTAGTAGTTACATAAAAACCACGTCAGAGGCCGTAAGGCGGTTTGAATAAACTCTGACACCAGGGCTTTGCAGCCCACTCGATAAGAAGAAGAAGATAGGCCTCCCTTTTATTGCGCCATTCCTCACGGTCCTGTGCTGATCGGAGACAATGTGAACCCGTCACTCTCACAATGTCATCAGACCCATAGAGAAATTACACGCTCCCCTTGGTCAGACCAACGTTTTTTGAATCTCATTCGGTGAGCTCAGCAGTTGAAAATGTCAACATGGCATGGCATGTTTTACTGCAGATTTGACTTTTAAAAATCATGCTTCAGGAGTGCGATTTTTTAAAGTCAAATCAGCATTAGAAAATGCATACCTCCACAGTAATGTGGACATTTTCAACCGCTGAGCTCAGCGAATGAGATTCAAAAATCGGCCTCCTGTTGCTGTTTAATTATTAATGAAATAATCTCTTAGAAAAAATATATTTCCTGACAACACTAATTCGATTGTCTTTCACATAATATAAAAAAGTGTTTTCAGAAATAAATATCGATATAATTTTGGTACCTATTAGTGAACGACTATTTTTTTCATAACATAAATCTTATTCACGAATCTGTTTTTAACCAAAAAAAATACAAAGATAATTTCACGTCGCCGATCGAATTAAATTAGCATTTATATTATTTCATTCATAGATTCAATAAAGACACATTGATGCATTGTCATCTCACGCCCGCACATCGACAGCAATGTGTGAAAATGATGTATCATCCGATGACACTTCTTTTTTTAAACCACTATTATTGTCCGCAATAAATTTTTCGCGCCAACAGAATGGATGAAATAAACGCTGTTACAGATTATTACATTTTATTAGGGGGTCCTATCTAGGACTATATTATTTTTGGGAATTTTTTACGATTTCTAACTTAAGTATGTAAGTTCTGACACCTCAGAACATCCACGTTTCACCAGTAGTACCGAAACTCTGTCCAGTGTGACAGGGGGTGAGCCCGTCGCCACTTATAATGGACAGTGGGTGCAATACATGCCTCCAAATTGAAGCATGCAGGTTTCCTCACGATGTTTTACTTCACCGAAAAGCCAGTGGTGTTACAAATCGTACATAAATTCCGAAAAACTCATTGGTACGAGTCGGGGAATTTAGTCGTGAGCATATGCTATGCTATTATGTATTATGCTCAAATCTAATGATTCGAAAAAATATTCTAAAAGAAACAGATGGCTCACTTTTTAACCGTTCTATCATTTGACAAGTCAATTAGCAACAATCACGCTACAATAAAAATTTCACACGTCACGCCGAAAAAAAAGGTAAAAATTAAAAACGTAAAATTTGACAAATGAACGCGCACGATATTCGAATCGAACGTCGAAATCGATCAATAGTCGATTGGTTCCGGCCAATCGTCGAGTGTGATTTGTCATTTCGCTTATAAATTCAATAAAAAAATTGTATCTCATCTATCTCTCCGGAGTGCGATTTTTGAATTTCATTCGCTGAGCTCAGCAGTTGAAAATGTCAAAATTACTATGGAGATACGCATCTTTCTACTGCTGATTTGGCTTTCAAAAATCGCACTCCTCAAATCAGCAGTAGAAAGATGCCTATCTCCATAGTAATTTTGACATTTTCAACTGCTGAGCTCACCGAATGAGATTCAAAAATCGCAACCCTGTACATTAAAGATTTTTACCTTTACGGTAAATTGACTTTACAGTGGTAAATCTCCTGTAGGTACATTATTAACCACTGTAAAGTTAAATTTGTCCTTCATAATTAAGTTTTTACGGAAACCTCAGGGTGAGCGTCCGAATCGAACTTGGCCGGATTTGTAAAGACAACGAAGAGTCGCGTGGCTGAGGGGGTGACCGTGACAAGTAGACGTTTCGTCTGCCAAGCACGTATCCAGGGGGGGGGGGGGGATAGGTGGGATTTATCCCCCCCCGAAATCCTAATATTTGTATGGAACAGTGGTCACACCTATACCTTTTTCCACATTTTTCATTGAAAATCCCCCCCGAAATTGAATGTCCCCCCCCGAACTCAAAGTCTGGATACGTGCTTGTCGTCTGCTTGCGATTTTGACAGCCACCTGGCTCCGCCGTTTTATGGCGGTTTCGAGTGTGTGTTTTTGTTTAAAAACGGGGCTTTGAGATCGCCATATCCTATTACCGTACAATATCTAAATGAGTATATCCTCAACACTTGACATTGGCGAAATCTAACAAGGAAACGCCATTAAATAAAAAAAATTTAATCTATAGAAAGACAACGAAGAAGAAGTCGCGAACAATTGCTATTTAGAATAACAGATTAAGCAACATTGAATCACGGTGCCAAAATAATCTACGTCGCCACTTGTAATAGACAGTGGGTACAATACATGCCTCGAAATTGAAGCATGCGGTAACTCACGATGTTATCCTTTACCGAAAAACCAGTGGTGTTACAAATCCTAAATACTGAATATAAACAGTGGTAATTATAATTAACGATTATGTTAAAACAGTGAGATCTCTTGACCGCTTACGAGAGCGAGAGCTAAGCTGTGTCACATTGCAGTGAAGGGTGCGCCGCGACAATATGCCGCCGGCAGCTGACGCGCGGTCCTTTTGCCGATCTTATTGTAGTGATGTGCGTAGTGTCGATACATTTTATATCATCATGGCTAATTATAATATTTAGTAATAGTTGACCAAGAAGTTTCGCTTAGACAGAAAGTAGTAGTAACCGCGTATGAGATAGCAATATTATGGAGTTGGAGATATACAATTTACAAACAACTTGAGCTTCTTGGTTAGACACTTAGTAGTTAGGTACAAAAATATATTTACGTTGATAAACGATAGCATAGCAACGCAGTAGTGAGGTTGGACAGCAATAAAGTAGCAAAGTCCTTTTTTAACTAAAGCAAATTTGCAATTCTCGTATGCATCTCTTTTTGAAGAAAAGGACAAAAAACGTGGAAAGACCTCTATATCTTCTTCCTATACTCATACTTGTGTTACCGATTTTGACAACAGCGACTGATTAGTTAAAAAAGCTATGAGATGCGCAAATATTTAGGTGCATAAATGCCTGGTAGAAGAAGGACGTCTTGGCTTAAAAACCTATTTGAAAGGTTCGATATGAACACCACCTCACTGTTCAGGTCTGCAGTCTCCAGGGTACGAATAGCCCTAATGATAGCCAACCTCCGATAATAGATGGCACCACAAGAAGAAGAAGATAAGTATGCAAGCTAAAACACATTGCAAACACAACTGTGAATTAAAAAAAATATTAGATTCAAACTCGACAATATTAATTAAATAATAAGGTAAACCCCAATTATTAAATTGTCAAGTCTTTTAAGGTACTACGGCGTTAGAACTAGAATATCTACCATAATGTAACACTGCTTACGAACAAATTATTACAAAAATAAATTCTTAAACTAAGGATTTGCATGTTTTATAGAAGGATTTGTTGTACAATACTACGAATAAGAATAACTATAGAAGAGTAACTCTAAACAAAATCGAAATAATTTTTGGCACCCAATGAATAATGACATTTTGTATGAGTTTCGGCGGCTAGTTACAGTTTTTAAAGAACAAATTTAGAACACGGTACACTTTTTTGGTGCCACTTTTTGAGCTTCATTTACACTTCTATACATTCTTATTCGTAGGTACAATAACAGTAAGTATTCCACTAACAAGCACACCGTATGACAGTTTAATTAAACAAAACAAAACGTATCGATATAAAAAACTATCGACAACGTCTCCTCCCTTTAAGAGACAGGGGTGCCCCCATCTCGGAATTAATTACTTTTTGACATATTCACTTTTATTACAATTTATACGGGATAAAGAGATTCTAGGAGCGAATGATTGAAAACGAGGGGAGAAAGAGGGGGGATAGGGGATGAAGTTTGCGAAGAGTGGGAAGAAAGTTTGGTTGTAAAACTGGGATTACGACTTCAGCTGGAGTAAATATGTTTTTTCTCTAATTATTTTACGACTACGACTCAAGTCGAATTTCGGAATTTAGTCTTCTCAAGATAAACTTAGGAACAGTTCTTTCTCATCTTCAAAATTAGTAAAATAGAATTTGCGTTAAGAGCGGTGTGTAAACTCCGGGTTCGAATCCGCACGGACGACATGTTATGTACAAACAGTGAAGGAAAACATCGTGAGGCATCTTGAGGCAACCTGAATACGCTGAACACGGGCCTGAAAAAAGACGGACGTAATGTGACACTAAAAAAAGATGTAAAGCATGCAAGCAAGGTTCTACATTTTCGTTTTTTCTACAAGGGACCTACACTCACACAGATGCACTAGCTCTAGGCGCAGGAGTGCTATTTTTGAATCTCATTCGGTGAGCTCAGCAGTTGAAAATGTCAAAATTACTATGGAGATAGGCATCTTTCTACTGCTGATTTGACTTTCAAAAATCGCACTCCTGAAGAATGATTTTTGAGAGACAAATCAGCAGTAGAAACATGCGTATCTCCATAGTAATTTTGTCGTTTTCATCAGCAGAGCTCACCGAATGAGATTCAAAAATCGCTCTCCAGGTCCTACAATCCGCCACCGTTATGTACCACGAGACAGTTCGTCAGCACGCATACAAATATAAATGGGTGCTTCACTCGAGCCTTGATTACACAAGATTACGTCCGTCTTTTTTCAAGTCCGAGACGCTGAAGAAGAAATTATGATGCGTACGTGAAGTCTACCAATCCGTATTGTGCACGCGTAGTTGAAGGTAGGCTTGTGCTCAGCAGTGGAACGTGTAAAGGCTATTGAAGAAGGACAATTATTTCATTCTATTTATACCTCAACAGAAAGCAAAACAAAAGAGTTATTTCGTTTATACATTCAAATGTATGGAATTTCAACCAGAGTTCGTGAAACTCCCATTTCGCGCCGTCACTAGATTATAGAATGATATAGAGTCGCCATTTTGACATTTTCTTACGCAGGTTTTTGTTTTGCACAGTTTTGCTAAATATTGATAGGATTTTTGCTAAGATTCTGTGTGGGTGTCGTACGAGGCGATTAAGAGTTATTATGGTAAGTATGTTATCTCATCTGAAAATCAACATCAGGCAAAAAAATTTGAAATAAAACGCTTTAAAACCCTCATAAGGTGCGTCAAGTTTAGCTTGCTACCTAAAGGATTCATAAATTCGGCTACCATCAATTTTGACTTTAACGTAAATACGAATGGTTTTTTAAAACGTTTTTTCTTATTGAAAAGATAAAAATAAAATATGTTTGATGTAGGCAAATATAGGTAGGTACCCTATTATTAGTGAGAATGATAATACTTTATTATCTATATCTATATTTATTATTTATTAATAAATAATAATTTTAGTACCTATCTACTTGTGATAAACGTAGGTAGCGGCTGACTAAAAAGTGAATACCTACGCTAATTATTATTTAAGTAAGTATGTTTTTTTTTTTTTTTTTCACTTATTTGTATTAGGTACTTTAAATTCTAAGTTTTATGTAGTAGTCTGCCTATTTCTCCCTTACATTGTTTAGATTAGGTTTGGTTTATTATATTGCTTAGATTTAGGTTAGGTTTTTTGCTATAAATTATTATTAATTTAAGTTTTTTAATATATCTCTTACTTTCGGGGAATATACATGAGTATAATGCTATGCTATGCTTGTAAGTAAACATTATATTTACAGATTTAATTATTTTTAATTATATGTTTGTCTGGAATAAATTGCTTTTAGTGATAAGCGATTTTTACCCTTACGTTCTTTTTATTCTGTTTTTGTTGCTGTATGTTTTTGGTGTGCAAATCTTAGATCAAAATAAAATGAATGGATAGGCCTGAAGTGCGGTAAGTTGAAGCACACTACTAGTGCACTTGGTCCATACAAACTAGCGCCATTATCTGTCAAATCTAGGGCACTTGCATACAAGTGACAAGTAAACCTTTCATTTTTTTTGCCTCATTTTTCTGGTTTGAAATGTTCGCGTAATCCATTAATTTTATTTTGATCGAAGGTGCAAATAAGGAATATTTATGATACCTACATTATTTTATGTTATTATTCAATAACAATGCTAGGTGTTGTTTTATTTCTGTAACATTCTCTTCTATCCCATTCTAACTCAACGTCCAATGAATCTGATTTTCGGACGCGAACGCTTCGAAATTTGAAATATTCATATTTGGAATGAATATTCAAACGGCTCCCTGTTTACATTCACGGGGTTCCAATTTCAAATATTTGCATTTATTTATTTTGAATACGGAACTTTTTTTTTCTGCGCGGTTTCGCGGCGGTCCGACTTTTTTTTTAAATTGATTGACAGGGTTACCAATTGTTTATTTTTATTTTGATACGTCAAAAAGATTTTATTTGCTATTCAAATGATGCGACTTTTTAAATTGCAAACATTGTATTCAAATAATTTTGGTTATTTAACCCTCGTATTTAAATAGATATGATTGTGTTTTGTATTGACATAATAATACAACAAAAGACCTTGACTTTTTTGTATTGCAAGTGTATTTTATTTAAAGTAGCTATCTATTTGGTTTAATAAAATGACGTAGGTACGTATATTATTTAAATGGGCATTGGGAAGCAAATTTTTATAAAGTAATTTACCTACATGTGTTTAATACCTACTTTCAAGAAGTTTCATGACCTACATTACATGGTTATGGGTCAAGATACACAGTTGGAGTGCGATTTTTGAATCTCATTCGGTGAGCTCAGCAGTTGAAAATGTCAAAATTACTATGGAGATACGCATCTTTCTACTGCTTATTTGACTTTTTAAAAAAAATCGCACGCCTGAATTAAGATACCTACTTTACGTACCTACTTTATAAGGGTTCCGCACCTATGGGTGCCAACCCTATTCGTAAGTCTATGCTGTCCAAGTCCATCCATCTGTCCGTCCTACCTATAGGTCCTATTTATAGAATATGCGTTATTTTTGCTGAATTGCAAAAAAAATATTAAAAAAATATATACCTATTTTAAAAAAATTTGGGGAATCCCTACACAAAAGTCGTGGTTTTATCAACGTTTTTTGTTTGCTCTTCGGTAATAAACTAACTCTTGGCCGGGTTTTTTAATTTTCCGAAGGTAATTCAATTAAGTGAGTGGCGACGGACTCACCCCCCGTCACCCCGTCACATTGGACAGAGTTATAAATAAATAAATAAATAAATATATCTTGGACATTGTCACACAAATTATCTAGTCACATTTAAAGTTCCAGAATCTAGCCTGGACTTGTATTATGATAACTAGACAACGATACATACATACATAGATACAAACATCCATGACTCGGGTACAAATAAGTACCTATTCATATTCGTCATACAAATATTTGTCCCTTACGGGATTCGAACCCGCGACCCCCGGCACAGCAGGCAGGTTCACTACAGACTGTGCTGTCGGGCCGTCAAGTTTCGGTACTACTAGTGAAACGTGAATGTTCTGAGGTTTCAGAATATCTCTGACTACCCCCTCGGGGAATATAGTCGTGAGCATTTGCTTATGATAATTTCACCCACCGCATAGAAATCAAAACCTATCTGAAATCTCAAGCCCACTTAAACCTAACTTACTATTGTCTAAGTTAATTAATTGTCATGATAATATTCATTATAATGTAAACCTTTTGATGTTCACTCCATTATTGTATGATTATAATCTGTATTGTGTTTTATAGAGGGGGGCATGGTAGCTGATAACGGTTATTAATAACGTTACGATACGTTACGTTAAAGAAAAATAACGTTTGCGTAACTTTTTTGAATTAGAGAATTAAGTAAGTACAAAATCAGGGAAAGGGTCCTTCTCAATAGGCTGGCGGTTTTTTAAGGGGGTGATCAGACCATCAAACTGATCAACTTTCTACAGGGCGAAATTGATATCATTAGCATCCTTTAAAACGAAAATGAAATGAAATGAAAAATGAAAATGAAAATATATTTATTGTGGAACTAAGAGTCGACCCATCAAACTGAACAACTTTTACTATAGGAGCAAACCGACCGGAGCAGAAAAAAAATCTGCTGTTCCATACTAAACTGCAATGTCTACTCGACTCAAATGTATGCAACATCATATTTTTTTTGCTCCGATCGGTTTGCTCCCATAGTAAAAGTTGTTCAGTTTGATGAGTAGAGTATGTGGTTTAAAGGTTAATGATACTTTTCCTTACACCCTGTATATTTGCATTTAACTTTTGCCATTAAAAATATTTTACCGTCGCGAATCTATTCCATTATTAATATACAATTAATAAAACAATGCATCGGTAAACGATAACTCCCTATTCAATAATATCCGAAGATCTGCTTTGTGTTAAATCTTTTACAAGAACAGCGGTGGTGTGGAGTCGCTTTATAATATATTATTTTTAATTAATAAAGTACCTAATCGTAATAGTTAAATAAATAAAAATTATTTTTCCCCTCCGGACGGAAATTTTCGTGCCGCTGCGCTAAGCCAAGTTGCCGTTTTCCACCTCCGTCGAGGAGAAAAATAGTATACTAACCTCGGGCAGTAAATAAGAAAGCCTCAGATCACAAATGTTTGTTGACCGAGGCGAAGAATTACATGAGAGAGATCTGAGACCTTTCTTACTTCCTCGGTGTGTAATCTACTATTTCTCCTCGACGGAGGAAAAGTTCGTTTAGCGCAGCGGGACGAAAATTTACGCTTTCCGTCCGGAAGGGGAGCAAAAGTTTTTTTTAAATAAATTAACTGTTGAGCTGTCAGAGTAAATAATTATGGAAAAAATCAACAACCACTGCAATAAAAAACAAACACAATTCAAATTTCGAACAACTTGTAATGGCGACTGCACACTCACTCTATCCGTATCCGACCCGTATCCGCAATCTTGGAGCTTGCATTTGACGTTAAATAATTGTTGGGTGCCCGTTAGAGAGATTTTTGCCGCGCATTTGCGGTAGAACTGGCAGTTTTATTTTTCTAAAATTAAAATGAGTTTTGTTGTTCTATAAAGTGTAGTGTTTATGGATAGTTTGTTAGTATTGTATAACCAGTGCATTTTTGAGTTTACTTATTCTTTTATCAAAATATAAATTACTTGAAATTATAAGAACAATTACTATTCTGTTCATTGTAATTCGTTAACCTACCTATTACTTTACTACTTGTCTTCGTATTACGTCTAACTAATGCAATCATTATAGGGTGAGTTCTTTTGTTTTTTTACTAAAATTTGCAAGTATGTATGTCTGACTGCATATCTGCTAGTACAAACATCATGTTTATGACTATATTCTCAAAGAAAAGTCATAGATATTCTAAACATACCATATTTAGAATAAACCACTAAATAAATGAATGAATGAGGTCTTTAAGGGCATTGAGGTCATAAACATCAGAAATCTGGAATCTCGAGTTTCTACAGGGTGTTAGGGTAAACAGTTGCATTACTTTAAGGTGTGATTGTACCCATGATACCAAACAAATAGCTTAAGAAACCTATAGCAAATCCGTAAAAACATTTTTAGGCTTTTCATACTAAATGCAATCAGCTGATCGAACGTTTATATGAAAAGTCTTTCCTAAAGAATATTCTTTTGTGAAAGTTGTTGAGTATTATAAGTGCAATCACCCATTAAAGTAATGCCACTGTCTACCCTACCCTATAGATTGTTGGTCACAAAGTCTAACAATAATTAATATACACTCTTAAATAAAAAAGCAACCTGTCGTAAAGACACACGATAAACTGAAACTACCGCATCTGTCAAATTAAATTTTTGAACTTCCGGTACACGAAAAAGTTGCGGATCAAAATTTCAAAGCTCTCCCATAAAAAGTATCACTTCAATAAATAATAAGAAATATTTAGCGACTAAACTAAATAGCCGTGTCTATAACTGTCTCAACTCTACGGGAGGGGGAGCGAAGTAGAAATTTATTTAATGACGGCGCCGCTGGGGTTGAGACGTGACGCTATGCGACGCCGGCGCCGCGCCGCGCTCGCGTCCACGACGATCTGTGACTGATTTAGTGGATTATATATTTAGGCTGACGATAAGTGTTCTATTAAGGTAGCCCTTGAGCGGTGGACGGAGGAGAGCTAGCACCTCAATCATGAGGCGGCGGTTCGATTCCTGACCTGTACTTAAAATTGTATTTGTCATTTACTAGCTTGGCGGTGGCGGTTGGCTCTGGCTTCCCACGTAGTGACTTGTCACTCCTGGGGGCCCAGCCAGCAAGGCCGAGAGGGTATTATTGGTGCTGGGCAAGCCTATCTTACCAAAGTGCGTCCCAGGCGATGCAGCGTCTGATGATGAGCTTGGCGGTGAAGGAAACCATCGTGTGGAAACCTGCATTCCAGAGAATGAAAGAGAATAAAAGACAGAAAAATAAAAATACCATATCGTTACTTTTGGTGAATCTTTTTCATCAATTTACTGCATCGCAAATCATCTTCAGTGGTTAACGCTGTTCGTTTTCTGTCATTCAGTTAGTCACCGAACTATTTCAAATGTATACTAGCGTTTGCCCGCTTGGTCGGCAGACGTCAACACTGCGTTGCACCTGTTTAGGGGTAGATTTTACAGATTTTACACATTTTACATCAATGCGATATGACTCGAAAGAAGAAAAGGGGTAGAATTAAAAAATTCTGTCAATATTGTATTAAATTGTATTGCTTATTTACTTTGTTAATGTATGTTATCGATTTGATTTCATTTTTCAATTTAATTGATTATACTTTGGTTTGATAGGTACCTACTTTTTTTATTTTTGGATATTACCGTTTATCGAAATTTGGGTGCCTATTGTATACTTTTAAATGTATCTGTTTTGTTTCGATGTTTTACGAATTAATATATTATTTTAATTTATGTAACAAACTAGAATGTAATTGGATTACAATCTAGTTCCTACATATATTATTGCAATGTAAATGGTTTCTTTCTTGACTGTGGTCTGTGTGTACGTGTAGGGTAATTCTAGGATAGATGCCGCAGTGGGATAGACGCCCTGAATTTTAAATCTCTAGTTTCGCGACCTTGGGTGGCGGTCATTCTACTACTAAACAAGAGACCCCCCCGCCCCCGCGTAGGGTGCCGCGCTACACGACGCTGAGTGGTTGTGCGCACGAGTGAGTTTCCTTAGAAGTTTTGGCGCGAAGGTAATATTTACAATTATTATTTTACGGTGTTGTTGTGGTGTTTATACTTTTTCGCTGATAAATAAAAAAAGTTTTTTTTGTGTTTCCCTATTTAAGAGTAGTGTATGCATACCCGCAAAGAAGATTGTTTTTAATTTCATGATTTTGTTTATTTGTTATTGCAATAGGCATCTATCCCCTACGAAAAGTATACTTGCCCCAATTTTGTTAAGGTATAGATGCCTCTAGGGGCGTCTATCCTCTAGCTTGAGGCTTATCCTTAATTATTCAGATATTGTTTTATATGTTGTGATGGGCATGCAAATAGGTATTGCAATGATTGTTATGTACCTGCTTAGGTAGCAAATTATTAATAATATTAAGATTTAACATATTAAATGACAGTAGAGTATAGATGCCCCATCAAAAAGAGTAAATTTAGTTCTCTTTTGATGGGGCATCTATACTCTACTGTGATTTAATATGTTAAATCTTCTTTGAGAAAAATAAAAAATATCAGTTTTATTTGGATTCATCCATTCATCGTAAATAACTAACGTTCTTGCATAAAAAGTGTTTTTTTCGTGATAGGGCACATATCCCCTAGGCCGTTTTTACTGGTGAGGCAACTATCCGCTATGGGGCATATATACTTCAAATTTTAGAGGTCAGGGAAAATTAACAAAGCATAAAAAGTATAAACAATGATGATATTTTTTTCGAATGAAATAGTAGACGAAGGACCAATGTATCTGTATCCTACAATCTTATTTGGTTCCTGTCATTGAACTGAGAAATATAACGATATTTCAAAAAGTGCGGCACCTATCCTAGAATTACCCTACCTATACAATAAAATAAATAAATAAAAATAAATAAACCTTTTTCCTCAGTTGCCCTTTAAACGGGAAGAAATGAGGTAGCTATAAGCAAATTATTGATCATCACAAATTCAAAATCGGATTCAAAGTCAGAATGATCTAATTTATCTTCTAAACAGGTATCTAAATAAAAACTGCGATAACTACAAACAAACAATTCTTAACGTTTCGTATAAATATATCTACTCAAATAATTTTATCATTTCAAATTGAAAAAATACTTAGAAGTTAATAAGTTTGATAGGTACATCAAAACAGAAATCTCTAATTTCCAAAAAAATCATATTTCAATGAGCACTTTAACTATCAAAAGAAACATTATTTACTTAACAAAGTTACTAAAATCAAGGACTTCTATTATAATGTTATAATAGAAGTCTTTGACTAAACTCAGACATAGATAGTTGTAGCTTATTCTAACTAAACAAAATAAACATTTACCGACCCCTAAATCGTTTATCAATTATTTCGCAGAAAACTTTTCTTTACTCGAAGTATATGCCTACGACGCCTACGAGCCTACGCCGTAGCATCTACAAGCTACGACAGCCTTAAATATTTAATTTTATTACCCCTAGCCTAAACAAAGTAGGTACTGTTCCTAGCTTTAAAAATGTATCTTTCAAACAACCAAAATATCCGAAACCCAAAAGTGTAACAACACCCTAAAAATACCTAAACAATAGAAAGAAACGTCAGTAATTCCATAAAACAAAACGTTCCAAATTCAAAACAATCGACTAAATAACTCGAAAACATTCAATAAAGCGGAAACCTGCTTACAAGTATCCTATAAAATTCAGATATCATAAAAAATACCCGACACGCATATCCGAACGCTCCAGAAAAAAGTAAAATTCGACCGACCAATACAGCACCGCCTAACTTTTATTCGATACAAATCGGCCAATAGAATGCCGTTTTAAGACGCAATTCCTTCAGTATAACCATCTCTTTCTATCTCGGGTCTAACTCATATTTTTGTCTCACGACTTCCCTCGTTGTCTCAAGACGTAGTAAAATAATATTTTATTATCTATGGATGTTGTTAGATATTTTTTTATTGTAAACGGTTTTCATATGTCGTTTTATTGGGTTGAAACGATAGGTGGAATGGTTTTGGCGGGCAATTTTCTTTGTGCCGCGCTTTCTGTTCTTTGTTTGGAAAATGGTATTGTTTTTATGTTTTTTCAGCAGATTATGTGATTTTATGGAGGTTGAAAGGTATATTAGGCGTATTTGTTCCTTGGATGCGGGTCTTGAGATTTTATTAAATAGTTTTAGGAAGAAATTGTTTTATTATTGAATTTAATCGAATTGCCTAGACAGTGGAACACTAGAATAAGCTTTATTAAAATACTACATGTTGCCAGCGACTTCGTCCGCATCGGCTCCCGTTATCTTAATGGCATATTGTGTCCGTGCTTCGGAAGGCTTGGTAAGCAGTTTAGTCCCAGGCAGTTCCGTCAGATGGCGGTGTAACTATGCGTTAAGCCAGGTCAGAAAATGCTTTGACAGCAAGTTGACCACTAACTTGCCTCTACCAAGACGCACTGGGCCCGCGTGGTGGAGTATGGCCCACTCCCTCTCACCATTATTAGTGAGAGGAGGCCTTTTTGCATAGTGGGGTACAGGCTATAACTTACTTAAATCAAAGTATTCAAAGTATTAACATTTTCTTTCAGCTGAATGAATAGGACGTTTAAAAAAAACGCCCAAGTGTGAGTCGGAATCAAAGCCTCAGGGTTCCGTAGGTAGAAACACAATTATGAAGACAAACTTTACATTGCGTTAAAAAAATCTCCTATTTATCGGTCTAAATCGAAAATGTGTGTGTGTAATGAAAAAAAAATGCGTTTTGTGTTATAACTACAAATTATAGATTTTCGGATTAATTTATATACCTACCTACTTTTGTTGTATTGCTTCTTGCCAAATTTCGTGATTGTAGTAGGTTAATGCGATTTAACCGTATAAAACAACCCCTATAACCCAGGTTTTGATTTATTTGTGAGTATCAAAATAGAAATAGAAATAAATTTATAATGTCAAAAAGTGACATAAAAGGGTGTATCTTTTGATTGCGCTGACATAGAAACTTGAATTTTTTACACCTCCAAGGAACCGTAGATCTGCATTTTGCATCTTGTTTTGTTTTAATTTCCCCGTTCCTGAGAAAAACAGATAGCCACATAGACAGACTAACAACAAAGTGATCCGATAAGGGGTTCCGTTTTATCCGTTTAAGGTACGGAACCCTAAAAATCAACTTAAAATCTAATAAAGATTGAAAAGACATTTAAACCGCATCGGAGGGGAGACGAGGCAACGTTTGAACGCTTAAATTAATTCGCGGGGGAGACTGGGGTAGAGCAGATAATTGGCAGCGTTTATCGAATTAGGCTCTTTAATAAATCTTGTGTGAGATTCGAATTTGTATTCCGGGCGAGCATAGACAATTTGGGGACAGACCAAATGTTTATCATCAAATTGCCATATACCTACAGGGTCTTTGTTAATATGCTGACGGTTCTTTAAGAGAATATTATTCCGAGACCGAAAATGCGCGCTGCATACAAACGTACTATGGTGATATTTTCAATACTAACCAATTAAAGTCAATGAAATTTTGCAGAAACAATCTAGAAACAAATCTCTATGCTTCTATAGAGTCTGATTTTCGTTAAAATATACAGTTTCAATGCTAAGATTAATTTCAGATTTGTATGGAAATCTTTGAGGCACTGTAACTTGAAAACTATACAAGCATAGAAATTTGTTTCTAGATTGTTTCTGCAAAATTTCATTGACTTTAATTGGTTAGTATTGAAAATATCACCATAGTACGTTTGTATGGAGCGCGCTCCGAATAATATACCCTTAAGTGGTTGATCAGACCATCAAATTGAACAACTTTTTCTATAGGAACAATGCCGAAATCGCAAAAAAACGGTTCCATATAAAACTGCCAAACCGAGCAAGTTTGCAGTTTAGTACCAATGGGACAGCTGATTATTATTTTGCGATTTCGATGTCGGTTCTATTTCTATAGAGAATGTTTATTATTTAACGTAGGTATTGAAATTTACACCCTGTACTTTATACGCAACAAACCATACTTAATACAGTACCAAACTACACTACACAACCATACTTATAGCAAATAAAGTTTCTATTCTATTCGATGTTTTCGATTTTAAAATAGTTTAGTTTATGCTAGAGCAAACCATGATGCCTTCAATAAATTAAAAAAAAAACGATTTGTAAATCGGATGTAAATACTATTGTTTAAAATAAGTATCCGATTATTGGATATCCGTAGTTCCGTACAATGTAAACAATCCTTAACAATTATTTTACCTACTCTTTTATAGAAAAAAAAAAGATAAAATTCCAAAAAGATAATCTCCAATCTCCTTTAAAAAAAACAAAAGGCAGAATACAAAGAATGCCTTCGGCTCACCTTATCAATTTAAAAAACAAAGTAGGGTAGGGAGGGGAAAACCGATTACTTCCGTAATTTTTCCGTTTATTTCCGCATGGGAATGGAGGACTTTATGAAATATTTTTTTAAAGGGCATTCGTCCCTTCTTAAACGGCTTATGGGAAAGAAAGTTATTTCATGATGTGTTCTTTATTTTTGTAACTAAATAATTCAAGAGGATAATCTTTACAGCGCGCTTTATACAAACGAAGTTTCGTCCTATTTTCAATATTGCCCATATAAAGTCAATGAAATTTCTAAACACGATTTGAAACTAATCTTTGTGTCTGTATTTTTTCAGATTTCCGTTTAAAATTAAAGTTTCAAAGTTACCGTGGCCCAAAGATTTCCATACAAATCTTAAATTTATCCTAGCAAATATTATTGAAAAACTTATTTGAAAAAAAATAGGTACCTACTTACTTACCTACTCTAAAATGCAAAGTTAGGATGAATGAGATGGATTCCTTTGCCTGACTGACTGTCTTATTTTTGTGACCTTTTTTTATAAGTAAAAAAAAAAAAGTAAGTTATAGCCTATAGAATCCCACTGCAGGGCAAAGGCCTCCGCTCACGAATAAGGGTGAGAGGGAGTGGGCCATACTCCACCATGCGGGCCCAGTGCGTGTTGGTGGAGGCAAGGTAGTGGTCAACTTGCTGTCAGAGAATTTTCAAGCCGCCTCAATAGGCCTCTGACCTGGCTTAACGAATAGTTACAACGCCATCAGACGGAACTATCCGAGACCAACTGCTTAACGTGCCTTCTGAAGCACGGAAACGCTCGAGATGAAATACCACTAAACGGTCACCCATCCAAAGACTGACCGGACCTGACGTTGCTTAACTTCGGTGATCGTTTCCAATACCAAAGCTCCACTACGCCAACGAGCGCTTTTTTTTATAAGTATTTATCAATAAAAACAGGTGTTTCCAAACAAATTTACTTGTCCATTAATAAGAATATGATTGCAACTTAACAATATATTTTATAAAGATTAGGTAAACGATATGTAAGTGTATTTCATGGCCCAAACACGGTTTTTATTTGTTTTAAAAGAGAGTTTTGCACGGGAATTGTGAAGAAACAGACGGGCTTTGTTTCTTAATTTTCTAAATTCGTTTTTCGTGGCTTTTATTGTGTTAATGTGGTGGAATTAGTTTAATATAGTAAGAGTGAGAAATAAAGAAGACGCTCCCGTTTGATTCGGATTGATTCTCGCGTGAAACACCCCTGACCATTGGAATGTGTGTACCACCCTCGCATTTCAAGAGTTAGGTATTAAGGTTAGGTTAGGTTAGGTTTAAGTACAAAGAAAAAAGACACTAATGACCAGGCAGTAAGGGCTAGTTCCCATAGCCTATCCGAAAGGATAAACTTAAAAAAAAATGTTTTAAAAACACACGGCACACGAGCAAAAAGCCAAAAGGCCAACAAAAAACCCCGTTAATCAAACCCATCTACCGAAAATTCAAAATTCAAATATCGAATTCACAAACCGGTAATTGTTTTAAACCGTTTTCTGAGAAGCGGGAGGCGTGCCCGCTTCCCCCAAACGGCTGCTAGTGACAGCCCCACCCCTCTATTATACCCTTAGGGGTAACAATTTTTTGTAACACCCTGTGTTACTCCCCTAAGCTTTATAGGGGATGTTTTTGATTTTCAGTGCAGTTTTATATTCAAGTTTGTATTTGCGGAAATAAATAGTGTAATTATAAAAAATATTTAATTAGAGTTTATGGAAATTTTTGAACGAAGAACTGCACGACCATGGAACATTCGATTTCATTTCGTGGGTGTCTGTTAACACGTGATTTTGATTAACCCTGAAGAAGATAGGCATGAAAATTCCATGCAGACGAAATTGTTATACTTACTTACAACAGTTGGTTGTAAACAAACATAGATTGTGCAAAACCTTATTCTCTAGATAGAGTATATGTGTAGATAGCACCTCACGCTTCTACCGTGTAAAACAAAAGTGGCCAACTTTCTTAGGTTGGTGTGCGTGAGGCGTCATACAAATTATATCTGTATGCGTGTATACAGACACGGTTTATCAACTAACATTTCACTGATATTTTCGATGCCTTCGTAGCTTCGACTGTCAAATTTGCAATCTTGACATAATATACAGGGTGTTTCATAAGTAACAATAAATTTTTAAAACTCATAAGGGGGTTGTTTAGACTGTCAAACTGAACAACTTTCTCTATGGGACCAACATCGAAATTGCGAAAAAAATAATTTTATATCCCATACATATTTTAGCTCTAGTAGATTTGTAGAGTATAGAACATAATTTTTTTTTTTCGCGATTTCGATATTAGTTTCATAGTGAAAGTTGTTCAGTTTGATGGTCTACACCACCCCCTTAAATGTTTATTTGTAGTTTTGTAACACCTTGTATAGGGTGCTTCTTATAATATGCTGACACTTTTTAGGGGATGATCAGACCATCAAACTGATCAACTTTCTCTATGGCACTAACATCCCAATCGCGAAAATAAAAACAGCTGTTCTATACAAAACTGCAAATCTACTCGAGCCAAATTTATGGATGTAGGGAATGGGTAACATCAAATTTTTTCTTTTTCGCGATTCGATGTTGGTCCCATAGAGAAAGTTGTTCAGTGCGATGGTCTGATCATCCCCTTAAAAAAGTGTCAGCATATTAAGTTGGACCCTGTATAACTTATCATGGCTCATTCTATTGTGAGCAAAGTAAAGCATTTTCTGAACACCCTGTATCCACCACGTAATCGCCCTGTTTGTTATTGGTTAGCGTTTGAGTAAAATGTTTGCGTTTAAATTGAGATGCATGTTACACTAGCCGGGCCGGGGCAGGGGTATGAAACTTTTAACCCTACAAATAAGACATTTTTACCCCACTTTCCTTTTAGTAACTCTGAGATCATAATTAGGTAGTCACATGTACTTCAGACCATCAAATTCAGTCATTCAGCTTCTAAACGACCCTTATTCCAAGGTGTCTTCTTTACATGCTGACGGTTTTTAAGAGAATGAATAGACAATAGAGGTAGGAATAGAGGAACATACAGCTGAGAGAGCGAGATATACCTAGCGGCACCACTGTATAATAGAAAGAGATACGTGACGCGAATCAATAGAACCGTTTTTTAGTCACCAATCAATTTTTACAATTCGGTTTTCGTGAATAATTGGGAATCTAAAGTGAAATCGTAGATAATTTTGTGAAATATACTGACACTACTTCATTAATTTATCCACGATTTTACGTTAGACTCAGAATTATAGACAGTATTCGAATTTTTGCCTGCGAATAGTCTCCAAAAAACATCCAAAAACTGTTTCATTTGACAACTCATGTCACTGACTCTATTCCTGTAAGGTTAATAACTTTATGGAATAGACCATCAAAAAGAACAACTTTCTCTATTGGACTACGAGTAACATCGAAATCGCGAAAAAAACTGATTTCCCATACATTTGGATCGAGTAGGTACTTTGCAGTTTTGTACGGAACAGCTGATTTCTTTTTCGTATTTTCGATTTTAATCCCATAGAAAAAGTTGTTCAGTTTGATGGTCTGATCATCCTCTGCATGTCAAACAACAGATCATATGGCAGCACGTCGATGATATGTAAATTGAGTGACGTGGCTGAGGGGGTGGCAAGAGGACGTCTCGTCGGCTTGCGATTTTGACAGCCACGTGGCTCCGCCGTTTTATGGCGGTTTCTAGTGTGTTTTTGTTTTAAAAACGGGGCTTTGAGATCGCCATATCCTATTGTACCGTACAATATCTAATGAGTATATCCTCAACACTTGACACTGGCGAAATCTAACAAGGAAACGCCATTAAATAAGAATAGAATAGAATAGATCGTCACCTCCAAGGTAAAAAGTCTAACGCGCCATTTCACCATTTTACAGTAGAGCGGTTTAAAGTTTTTTTTTTACGAAAAAAAATCATATCTTTCTTCTTGGTAAAGACATTCTTGAATTTCTTAGACTGTATGAAAGCCAATTATGCGAGCTATGTTATGACATCTATCGATGTCAGCTAAATAAGCTGGTTTAGAAGAAAAGTGTCGCTTGAGACATTTGTCTTCGATTCGACTAGAAAATGCGGTAAGGTAAAAAGACTAACCGTTAACATTCAGTACAAAAGCAAAGTTTTCAAACGACTTATTGAGGTTTTGATGTAAACTGAACTTGTTAGCATTCTACTAAGCGCACATATTTAGTTTCTTATCAGACTGCATACAAAACTTAATAACCAAATCTTAGATGATTAAACTGTTGCAAAATACTTAAAAGGCAGCAATTAAATGTTTAGATTATGTGAAAAACACTAAGCAGACTTTTAGCTTCAGTGACAAAGACTAACTAGACGTTTTTGTGAAGTTTAATTATACTAACAGTAAATTCTCCTTCAAGAATATTATTGGTATTCTAACTAACTAGCCAGCTTATATTAAGGGAAAAACGTTGTTAGCGTTAATGTTGTCGTACAGTATAATTATGTAAGTGTTGGAAAAAAAAATATTAGTTACCGAAATATAATTAATATAATTTTAGACTTCAGTTACAAAATATAATTGTAGATTTCAATTACTAATTACGTGTAATTGTTGTAAAGTAATTCAATTAACAATTACAAATTGTATAATTGTAATGCATGTTTATTTTTGTTTTTCCTGTTTCTAATAATTTGTAACTGAGCTATGTACCTAATGAACTGTTTGCCTATTATAGAACCTGCAGAATCTTTTATGTCACCTAAAAATCACTTTTGGTTTATGTGATGTATTATTTAAGTCGTGTCAATTCATGTATCTGGTAAATAAATAAATACAATACAATACAATACAATACAATACCTATGTATTCTTTAGTCTATACCTATCCTGTTTCAGCCTATGGCGTTTATCGTATACGACCCCAGACAGCTGAAATAAGGACATAATATCTTGGCATAAACAATCTCTTTTAATAATTAATAGAGCCCTAATTTTATCTAAACATAGCCATAAATGTAAACGCCTGGATTTTTATCGTGGCCTTTACTATCTTAGCAATTTTTTATGATTTCATATCCCATTTAGTAACGAACTAAATATTATCAAAATCGTATTTGGAGGTAAAACAATATTGACATAAAATAAAATACCAAAAAAAAAATCCTTTATTGAATTTAACAACTTGTAAACTAACAATTGCGGCATGGAGCGGATAATCATTTTTTTACGAAATGGACATGCAACATACATACTTTACATACACTCGAAAAACATAACCCTCCTGGGGCAGTCGGGTAAACAAATCACAGCATTTTGAGACATGCTTTTATTTATGGAATAAGAAGAAACCAAATTAATACCTATCCCTATGAATTTGTTATTAGGAATTACCTTAGTTTTTAACTTGCCTAATTTATTAGAAAAATATTACAAAAAAGAACAAACTAAACATAAAAATTACAAATTATAACACACACACTCCATAGCGTCGCCATAAGACACAGTTTCCAACAGGCTAGAATCCTTCTCCCTCTGGATGGTGAGGCTGATTATTGCAAGGAGCTGCCAGCTCTGCGGCCACCAGAGATCTCATTGAGACGCCCCAATAGGTCTGCAATAATCGCTTTAGCCTGTGGGCCCCAAGGACCTAGCGTCTCAAAACCCATTGGCGTGAATAATATTGTAGCTGCCGGTCAGATCGCGTTACTGTCGACACTTCAGGATTTCAGCGCCCGCAGCAGCATCAGCGCTCTCGGAAGTGGCCTAGAGGTGAGACGAGGTTAGGGAGTCCACGAAAGTGGCCTGGAGGTGAGACGAGGTTAGCGTGTCCACAAAGGTCACATCTCATACCTGGTTTCTCCCCTGTCACCAAGGATTAAGCGTTAACCCGCCGGGCCTCCTGCCATCAGTGCAGATATTTGCGTGCGTGCCATTTGGTTCAGCCTTTGCCCGAATGTTCACTGAGGCAAGAGCCCGACGAATAACGTCATTCAGAGCAGTATGGCGCGGGACGCGACCGGCACTTCTCCGGCAAGAAAGTCCTTTCTGGCCTAGCCTGTCTGCAGCGGCACCACACCTGCACTGTTCGTTTGGAGGCCCAACCGGAGACCGCTAAACACAGGATGCAGTCGTCTAGTAAGGTTAAAACTATACTTACTTACTTAAAGTTAAACTTTCTTTAACTTTAACTTTATATTAGGTAACTACAGGGTGTTAACTTAAATGCGATACATACCTACCTACTTTAAGGGTTACCTCGAACCATCAAACTGAACTACTTTTACTATGGGACCAACGTTGAAATCGCTAAAAAAACGTATCTCTTAGTCACATCATACAATAAATAAATATAAAAACCTTATCTACAGGGTGAAATCGATATCATTAGCATCCTTTTTAAACGAAGAGTCTACCCATCAAACTGAACAACTTTTAAAAGCTGATTTTCTTTTGCTCCGATCGGTTTGCATATAAAAAGTTGTTCAGTTTGATGGTTAGACTCTTAGTTTAAAAGATACTAACGATATCAATTTCACCCTGTACCTATACTATAAGCAATATTTAGAAACTTGCCATACTATGCATATGGGTCATGTAGTTTGTGATATAAGTACATCGTTCTACCGACAGTAACACGAATTATCATTAAGAGATCCGAGTAGGTGTAAAATGTATAAGTCACCCACGGGAAGACATGCATGTGGTTGTGTCAACCCTAGGTATATCCTAAGCTGGAACTAAATCAGGCAGGGCTGTAGCTAGTAGTAGTAAAGGGTAGGGTATTGAAAGATTAAGGTAGGGTGGAAGGAAAAGGCTACAGTAATTGGGACATCGAATTGAAAATATTTTTTGGGACCTTCAACTGAACCATGATTGGACTGCGTGCGAACCACAACTTTTAACATATTCGGTATTGCACCATTCATTTGACAGACGTACACCTGTCCGTCTCGTGAAGCGAAGCGAGGCTGCGTAGCGGAGAAACGGAGAAATATTAACCAACAGGATTGCATAATATATTAGCTCCTGGTTTATTGGTTAATATTTCTCCGTTTCTATGCTCCGCAGCCTCGTTCCGCTTCAGTGGACAGGCACCCTTAGAGCCGTTTGCAACAGATTGCTCAAATGTTAAAGGCTGTAAATGCAAAGTGAATAAGTGAAGGTTAGCGAGATACGGAATTAAATTGCAATGTGATTAGAACTGAAATTGGATTAGGATTGAACTTCGATGTTTTAAAGCGCAATCGCCTTCCAGATCGGGCCGTAAAAAGACAAAATGTATTTTCTGTTTTGGTGTGCAATAAAATATAATTTAATTGAAATACGCAATGAGGCCCGCATGCGTCCCGCAGGCCACAAGTTTGTCATGCCTATGATAGAGGTTATTAATAAAGCCCCATGCAGGAACCTTGGTACGTACCTACGCGTTGTGTAACTGTTAAGTCGTTTCTATTACTTAGACCTACCACATACATACATACGGAATTGCGAATCAGAATTGTGATTTTGTATAGGATTTGACACCGCCGCAATTCCGAACGGAATTATGAAGCGGGAAAATTCATGCGAATCGTAACCGTAATTCGAAATTCCGTATGTGTGTGGTGGACCATAAAATTTAATTTTAGAGAAGGTAAATCACATTTATTGGTATATCTTTATATTATACTAGAGGACCTCGGCGAACCCTTAAAATCTTCCCGACACACTTGGCCGTTTTTTATAGCCTATGTTAATCACTGATAATGTAGCATTCTAATGGTGAAAGAATTATTCAGATCGGTCCAGTAGTTTCGGAGCCTATTCATTACAAACAAACAAACAAAAAATCAAATCTTTCCTCTGTATCCTAATATTAGTATAGGATACATATATAGATAATTCTAATGTCCGTGTGCATGTCACTGAACTACTCCTAAACGGGTAGACTGATTTTAATGATTTCTTTTTGTGTGTTTGAGTGGGTCTCTCTCTCGATTGTAAATTTAAAAATAAATCAGTTCTATTCTATTCTATTTAGATTGAACTCGTAGGTGACGCTGCAATCGGGCTCTATGGGGAAGCTCGTTGTATTTAGGCTAAGAATAAGAATGTATAGAAATGTAAATCAAGCTTAAAATGTGGCACCAAAAAAACTGTACCGTGTTCTAAATTTGTTCTTTAAAATCTGTACCTTGCCACCAAAACTTATGCGACATGGTCATTTATCATTAGGTGCCAAAATTATGTCGATTTTGTTTGAAGTTACTCTTCTATAGTTATTCTTATTCTTTAGTATGTAGGTACACACGTATTTATATACTTAACCGTTACTTGTCAGTATTTCCTCCCCGGCTTTCGGAACAACAAAAAACTGCTGTTGCATACATTTGAGTCGATTTGGTATTGCAGTTGCTCTGAACGTTTTGCTCTTATAGTAAAAAATGACAGTTTGATGGGTAGAGTACCTATGTTGTTTAATGGTTAATGATACTTTTCCTTAGATCCTGTATAATATAACCTACCTGGGTACAGAATATGTTTACTTTTGTATTTCCTGAAGAAAGTCAGAGCTATTCTAATAAAACCGACCAAGTGCGAGTCGCACTTCCTGCGCAGGTAGCCCTTTTATGCCTAAAGATTTTGTTTTTGCATTGAAGGCATTTCAAGAACTTTGCCGGACATTATACCTAACCTTCCTACTTATAGGTTTTCATGCAACTGAACAGGCCCCCTTACCTCCCCACAGTCACTTGAGTAGATCCCTAGAGGACAAGCTCTCTAACAACGTCGAAAATGCATACTTATTCCATTGACGTACTATAGTAGAGGAGAGACACCGAGACTGAATTTTTTATATCACGCATATAAGCTAATTGGTGCAATAACCTTACTTTACACACCGCGACACTGCTCCCAGTATGCGCCCCGCACTGCGGATTTGGTGTACAGATTTTGTTCGCCTTGTCTGCTCTATACAGGTATTATTACTTTATACCTGCCTCCGTAGTTTAATGGTTAAGAGCATTGAGCTCTTTACACGGAGGTCGTGGGTTCAATTCCCACAGGGGACACCTAGTGATAGGTCACTTTGTGCGTTTTTCCCCTGTTGGTTTGGCCATTGCAGGCTGAATCACCTGATTGTCTGAAAGGAAAGATAATTCCGTGCTTCGGATGGCACGTTAAGTCTTTGGTCCCGGCTACTATCTCTGGAGGTAGGTAGTCGTCGTTACATAAAAACCACGTCAAGGGCCATAAGGCGGTCTGAAAAAACTCTGACACCAGGGCTTGCCCACACCATAAGAAGAACACTCTATACATTCTTAATTAGTTGATAAGACTATTGAAACTTCTTAATAGTTTCTACTCTAAAGACCATTTATTGAAACGTAAATTGATAGTTATAAGTATATATAAAATGTATATGTGGATGCTTGTAAATGGCAAATGGTTTGTTATTCTAAATACACTACATTGTAAAAGAGGCTGTTAGCATCCCGACTAATATAAAATAAATTAAAATAAAATAAATATGCTGACACTTTTGTAAGGGGATGATCAGACCATCAGACTGAACAGCTTTCTCTATGGGACCACCATCGTAATCGCTTAAAAAAAGTTTTGCCATACATTTGGCTCGAGTAGGATTGTAGTTTTGTATGGAAGAGCAAATTTTTTTTTCGTGATTTCGATGTTGGTGCTATAGAGAAAGTTGTTCAATTTGATGGTCTGATCATCCCATTAAAAAATTGTCAGCATAGGGTGAGTTCAGAACATGAAACTAAACAACTTTCCCTAAGGAACATGGGTCGAAAAACGTCCCAAACCATCAAACTGAACAACTTTCACTATGGAGCCAACTCCAGGAGGCACAATCAATTCGCCACCCGTTGTTTTGCAAATCCATTTATTTTTGCCGACAAAGTACGTAGTAAACGGATTTCAACCTTATAAGTTTACAATAAAATATAGATTACCATAACAAAAACGTGATTATTCTTAGGACATGGATTACGTGTAGAATAGTAAAAAGTAGTAGTCTAGTAAAATTTCATTTACATTTCGTACGTAAGTAGATACTAGTAGATTAACTTGCTAGACCAAGGTAATATTTTTCTTCTTATCCTTATGTCTTTTACTAACCATATTCAATCATTACTTTTTGAGTGGTTTAAAATGGATAATATGCCAGAAGAATGCTAAATGTATTGTGGACTATTCACTAAACGTATTTGAATGTAATCTTATCAGTTTAAGAATAATACTAATCGTATCTAAAAATTCAACACAGGGTGGGCACGATTTACTAAGCTACATAACACTCAAGATTATTGGTATGCACAAAGTTCTAAAGCGCCAACATAAGATAAATTTAAAAAATCGCAAATGACTAACCAACCACCAACTAAAAAATATCGATAAGGTAAACTTACTAACGTAGAAAAGGTGGAAAAAAGCGTCGGTTCAGTCATTTGTCATCCAAATTTAGGGGGTTTTCACAATTCTGAAGCGCCAAAAAAGTGCTTAGATCTCTACGAAACCTAGACAGATCGACGGAGAAAAATCAGCTGATTCCAATGATATATATAACTCAATTTGGGCCAAATGGCGCGTTAGACTTTTTACCTTGGAGGTGACGATATGTAAATTCATAAAAATAAAGTGAAACACAACCAACCTGGCTATCCTTCAAACCTAACTTCTCAGCCAGCTTCTTCCGATCAGGCTTGGAGATGTACTTCTGCACCTGGAACCTCTTCTCCAGCCCCTTGCGTTGCAGGTCCGAGAATACAGCACGTCGCATCATGCCACGACGAGGTTTACCTGTCGGAGAAACAACATTTATAGTAGATTACACACCTGTGAAAGTAAGAAAGGTCTCAGCAGTGCGATTTTTGAAAATCATACGAGCGGTCCGGCAGTAGAAAGATGCATAATCTCCATAGTAATTCTGACATTTTCCTACTGCCGAACAGCTCGTATGATTTTCAAAAATCGCACTGCAGATCTCATGTAATTCAACATTCAAAATTCAACAAACATGTGATCTGAGGCTTTCTTATTTACTACCCGGGTTAGTATACTATTTTTCTCCTCGACGGAGGCGGAAAGCGGCAACTTCGTTTTGCGCAGCAGGATGACAATTGACGCTTTCCGTCCGGAGGGGAGAAAATAACTGCGTTCACACACGATGTGACGCACTGATGGAGCGCCAGTCCATAGAAGCACACCCGGTGCGTCAATGCGTCACCGAGTGTGCTTCTACGTGAGGTTTTATACAACTCCTTGCTTCACAAATCGTCAGCGTCATCGTGTGTGAACGCACTAAGTACGAGTATATATTTCATTTTACACGTGTCACTTCATCCGACCGTGAACGTGGTCGTGGTGGTCCAGTGGCGAGTAACCTTGCCTGCCATGCAAGAGGCGATGGTTCGATCCCCATCCAGGCCGACTCGTACCAATGAGTTTTTCGGAATGTATATACGATTTGTAACACCACTGGCATTTCGGTGAAGAAAAATATCGTGAGGAAACTAGCATGCTTCATTTTCTAGGCATGTATTGTACCCACTGTCCATTACAAGTGGCGAGGGGAGTGCCCCGTCACACTGGACAGAGTTTCGGTACTACTAGTGAAACGTGGATGTTCAGAGGTTTCAGAATATCTCTGGCTACCCTTCCGGAGAATATAGTTGTGAGCATAATATGCTACTGCATTTGACCACACCTCTGATCGTATCGGTCTCCCGTTCCATCAGACATAGGAGGGTAAGGGCCAGATAGTGCATCTGTGTTTAAAGCATAAACTTGAGCACTCAGGGTTGGGTATAGCCTGCAGGATCCCACTGGTGGGAGGGAGTGGTCTAAACACCACAACGCAGGCAAGGACAGGCAAGCATTTGAGGCAAAGTTAATATTGGTCAACTTGCTGTCAGATAATTTTCAAGCCGCCAATATGCCTCTGACCTGGCTTAACGAATAGTTACACCGGCATCTGACGGAACTATCAGGGACCAACAGCTTAACGTGCCTTCCGAAGCACGGAGACGCTCGAGATGAAATACCATTAAATGGTCACCTATACAAAGACTGACCGTACCTGAAGTTGTTTTATATGAGCACTTAAAAAAGGTAAAAGGTAAGTAGAATTATCGTAAAGTTACCTCTGGAACTATGCGCCCATGGGAAGCCTCCGGGTAGTGGAAACACTTGTGTGTGCGCCTGCGACGGCCTCACTGCAACAAAACATTACGTTGTCTCAAGTTTGTCCTAAGAGCTGTCACACACGATGACGCACTGACGGAGCGGCAGACGTCAGTCCGTCATTTGTGAAGCAAGGAGTTGTATGAAACCGCACGTAGAAGCACACACGGTGCGTCAATCCGTCACCGTGTTTGCTTCTACGTGCGGTTTCATACAACTCCTTGCTTCACAAATGATCCCACTTCTGTGGTGTTACTATGGGTTTTACTGGGTTTTACTATTACTATTAAAGCCCGACCAGAAATATAAAAACCCTCGCCATGTTGCGGAAAATCATTGGAACTAATTTTTGTACTTGTAACTCTGTCATTAAAGGTTATAGTCGATTGCAGCGCCCCCAAACCAGGTTTTTTATATTCCTGGTCAGGCTTTACTACTTAAATGTTTTTTCTGATGCCTTAGCTATCTTAAAAGAATCTTCAGAAAAAACCAACCCAATTTAAAAATAGCAACATTGCAATAAAAACAGACCTCCCAAATTCCAAACCGCAATGTTAAAAAGCTAAAACTATTGTTACTTTGTAACAACAATTCTTTGTTAATGTAGCATCAATGTAAGGGATTTAAAGACCCCTGCACGCCCAATTTGATGGACAAATGTAAAAACAGACCCATTGTTTGATATAATCTATAAAATAAATATACTTTTTGGGCTTGTAATGGGTGTGGAGTGTGGTGGAAAAAAGTTATAATACTTTTATGAATTACTAGTGTTTACCCGCGACTTCGTCCGCACAAATAATATACTTACTAGATTTTAAGTCAGATCATAAGCTATCAAACAAAAAAAGTTTCATCAAAATCGGTTCAGTAGTTTTTGCGTGATACGCTAACAAACATATGCCTACTATGCTATGCTAGTCGTATTTTCTGCATGTGTTCTACATCAATGCGAAATCAAAAACTCTCATAAACGGAAATGCCAATAAAACTAATCTTACCAAACTTACAAAATTCTAACCACAAAAGGTCAATGGTATAGCATGCCAAATACAAAATGGCCTAACTTTTTTTCTTCAACTTTTTTTAATTCACGGCCAATCTATTTTCATTCCATCAATAGGCTTATTTTTAAATTGTATTGTGTGAACTGCATTATTTATTGATAATTCGTTTACAAGTTATTAAAATTGTGGGATCATATTTTTTGTTGAATTGCGATTTTATTTGCTCTTTTATGATTTTGCCAATAAGAGGTTTATTATTATACCTACTTTCTGCGTTATTTCCCCAAGTTTGAGGATATTTTACAACACAAAACTGCAAAGGTCTACACTGATAAATTATAAAAAGATCGGGCTACCTACATATACAGGGTGTAAGGAAAAGTATCATTAACCTTTAAACCACATACTCTACCCATCAAACTGAACAACTTTTACTATGGGAGAAAACTGATCAGAGCACAAAAAAATCTGCTGTCCCGTACTAAACTCTACCTACTCGACTCAAATGTATGCAACAGCGGAGTTTTTGTTCTTGCTCTGATCGGTTGAGTCGTTCTAAAAGTTGTTCAGTTTGATGGGTAGAGCATGTGGTTTAAAGGTTAATAATACTTTTCCTTACACCATGTATAGGTAAAGAAAATATACCAACTTTAAAGCAAACTGTCCGTTACACGAGTAGACAGAGAAAAAAAGCTTCTAAAGAATGTACAAAATTAACATGTACAGTCAGCAGCAAAAAGAAGATCACACTTTTACTACGTCGTAGTAGAAGTGCAAAAGATGTATACATCTTTATACTACGACGTACCTAGTAAAAGTACATACATCTTTTTGCTGCCGACTGTACTCCATAGGTTGTCCACTGGCCGAGCCGGTTTGTCCACGGGTGGCGTGTAAGTGAACCCGTCGGTGAAAGGTCACGCACACACCACTAAGCTATATAGTAGTGTGGAGATAAACTACGATAACATGGCCAGTGGTCATAATGATGAGTCAATTAGTGACAGCGCTAGTTGACCAACAAATCCATGTATTTATTTATGTATAACGTACTTACGTCTAGGCACACACGCGTGCGTTGCAAGACTTGTGAACACTTTGGAGGGTCATGTTATGGCAATTTAAATATACCTATCGTAGTGCGTTTGTATGAAGTTTTGTCCATGTGGGGTATTGTAATACGTTCTGTGATAGACTCGCCGACTCACCAGCTAAGTAAGTGTGGTCGCAGTGCGCCAGCAGGTGCTAAAGGTGTTGATGCTGCACCGGACACCAGTATCGGTCGGCTCGCGATCGGCCAGAGACTCATCATCGGCAATCTGTGGTAGACTCATTGACTCACCAGCTAAGTAAGGGTGGTGGCAGTGCGCCAGGAGATGCTGCAGGTGCTGATGCTGGACCGGTATCGGCCGACTCGCGATCGGCTTGGCGATCGGCCAGTGGCTTATCATCACCTGCTATAGTATGTGGTAGATTCATTGACTCACCAGCTAAGTAAGGGTGGTGGCAGTGGGCCAGGAGATGCTGCAGGTCGGTATGGGCCGGCTCGCGATCGGCAAGTGGCTCAGCATCGGCAGTCTGTGGTAAATTCATTGACTCACCAGCTAAGTAATGGTGGTGGCAGTGGGCCAGGAGATGCTGCAGGTCGGTATGGGCCGGCTCGCGATCGGCCAGTGACAATATGCTCAGCATCGGCAGTCTGTGGTAGACTCATTGACTCACCAGCTAAGTAAGGGTGGTGGCAGTGCGCCAGGAGATGCTGCAGGTCGGTATCGGCCGGCTCGCGATCGGCCAGAGACTCATCAACGGCAATCTGTGGTAGACTCATTAACTCACCAGCTAAGTAAGGGTGGTGGCAGTGGGCCAGGAGATGCTGCAGGTCGGTATGGGCCGGCTCGCGATCGACAAGTGGCTCAGCATCGGCAGTCTGTGGTAAATTCATTGACTCACCAGCTAAGTAATGGTGGTGGCAGTGGGCCAGGAGATGCTGCAGGTCGGTATGGGCCGGCTCGCGATCGGCCAGTGACAATATGCTCAGCATCGGCAGTCTGTGGTAGACTCATTGACTCACCAGCTAAGTAAGGGTGGTGGCAGTGCGCCAGGAGATGCTGCAGGTCGGTATCGGCCGGCTCGCGATCGGCCAGAGACTCATCATCGGCAATCTGTGGTAGACTCATTAACTCACCTAAGTAAGGGTGGTGGCAGTGCGACAGGAGATGCTGCAGGTCGGTATGGGCCGGCTCGCGATCGGCCAGTGGCTCAGAATCGGCAGTCTATGGTAGACTCATTGACTCACCAGCTAAGTAAGGGTGGTGGTAGTGGGCCAGTAAGTAGATGCTGCAGGTGTTGATGCTTTACCGGTATCGGTCGGCTCGCGATCGGCTTGGCGATCGGACAGTGACTGCAGCGGATCGGCCAGTGACTGCTCATCATCGGCTGCCTGTGGTAGACTTATTGACTCACCAGCTAAGTAAGGGTGGTGGCAGTGGGCCAGAAGATGCTGTAGGTGCTGATGCTGCACCGGTATCGGTCGGCTCGCGATCGGCTTGGCGATCGGCCAGTGACTGCTCATCATCGGCTGCCGGTAGTCTGTGGAAAGGATCGGATATTAACAAAACATAAGATAAATATTATTTATTTCTTCATCATCATCAGCCTATCATCGTCCACTGCTGAGCATAAGGCTCTCCCAAGGCTCGTCCTTCCTCATCCAGTCGGTCCCCGCTACCTGTCTTAGTTCGTTGGACCAGCGGGCCGCAGGGCGTAGATACCACACTTTATTTGCACACCAAGAACTAATAGTAGAAGGTAGATAGAAGAGAGAGAGAGGGGGGGTAGAGGCAGGTGGTATTTCAGTGGATTAGTATAAGCGAAAATACTCTATAATAATAGTATATACTCGTACGCTCATCTAGTACTACAAAGACGGAATTGTCACAAAATACGAATATGAGTAATGATGCCAGATGTTCCAAAATGTTCAATAAGTATGGTGTTACAAAGTCGTTTTTATTGTTCAACAAATGAGCGTAAGACAGCGCCACTGTCTTTGTTGCACCGGTACAAAAATTGACTCGCCCTGAGTGTAACAACGCCACATTGGTCAGTTGCGCGGGACGCTCCGTAAAATGACAGTTACGTCTTTGTAGTACTAGATGAGCGGTATGTTAAGAGACACAACGGGAAGTTAAAAGAAAAGTTAAGTAGGATCCCACTGCAGAACATTAGGCTTACGAATAAGGGTGAGGGTAAGTGGGCCATACTCCACCACACTGGCTCAGTTGGGGCATATTACACACATCAATATTATCGTGATCCAAGGATCGCGCGTATCACAAGTATTGATGGGCCTATTACACGTATCAATATTATCATGATCCACACACGAGCATGCACGTCTTTTGTCTCGTTCGCTCGCGTGCAAATAGAAGGAGAGCGAAGGTGTGATACAGCTGAATACTGATGGATCGTATCACGAAGCGCTTACACTTCAATATTATTGATGGGATCGCGCGGATCACACGATTTCTGGACATTCTGTGATATTATCACGATCCTGCGATACGGCATATTACACTATCAGTATTATCACAGGATCACGATAATACTGATAGTGTAATATGCCCTAGTGCGTGTTGGTGGAGGCATGTTAGTGGTCAACTTGCTGCCGATGAATTTTCCAGCTGCCTAGGCCTCTGTCCTGGCTTAACAAATAGTTAGTTAAACCGCCGTCAGATTGAAGTATCTGGGACCAATTGCTTAGTGTGCCTTCCAAAACACGCAGTCGCTCGAGTTAATTGAAGATTTCTTTACAATATTTTTACCTTAAAATGATGAGTATTAATAAATTTCTTCATCCGAATTAGTTCCTCAAAACACCTTCTAATCCAAAAATAAACTTACAATCCCTTGCTAAGGGGTGGAAATAAGAACCCTCCAGAAATATTAAGGGTATGAGAGGCGTCGTTCCGGAAAAGTTTACCCCCAAGCCGGGATGATTTTAAATTTAATAGGGGTGTGATATTAATTAATTTGTTGTGATGATTGGTCGACGCTGTGGTATTGACGTGAGATGATATTAAAATAGCATATGCTCACTACCATGTTCACCCAGGGGGTAGTCAGAGATGTGCGAAATATGTTTCAAACTTGCTGTTACCCGTACTACAGTGACAAGACAAGGATTGAAAAATTTAGTTCAGTATACTGGGTGCATAAGCATAAGCATATGCTCACGACTATATTCCCCGAGGGGGTAGTCAGAGATATTTTGAAACCTCAGAACATCCACGTTTCACCAGTAGTACCGAAACTCTGTCCCAGTGTGACGAGGGGTGAGCCCGTCGCCACTTATAATGGACAGTGGGTACAATACATGCCTCGAAATTGAAGCATGCAGGTTTCCTAACGATGCTTGGAAAAGTATCATCTACCCACCAAAATGAACAACTTTTAGGTAGCATAATGCTCACGTCTATATTCCCAGAGATATACTGAAAACTCAGAACATTTCACTAGTAGTACCGAAACTCTGCCCAGTGTGACGGGGAAGTGAGCCCGTCGCCACTTATAATGGACAGTGGGTACAACGGGTCGGATGGGTCGTTTTGCTCCCATAGTAAAAGTTGTTCAGTTTGATGGGTAGAGTCTGTGGTTTAAAGGTTAATATACTTTTCCTTACACCCTACGTAAAACTATCGGAATAGTAAAATAGCATCTTAAAGTCATTTCAGCTGAAAACAACTTTATTCCTGTAAAACGTTCAAACACCCTCTTAAATCCGTTTAAAATTAATACAAAAGTCAAAAACAAAACTCTCTGGTATATGATTAATGACATTACAAAGGCTACGATATATTAGGAGCGGCGTGGCTTTGACAGTCGAGGGTGGTAAGAAGTCGCGGGGGTGTGTTCGGTGTAGGGGATGGGAGACCGCGGGGTTGGTCGATCGAGGTGAAATGTTGTCCAGTGAATTTCTCGAGAATCCAAATCACGTGGCAAACTGCAGCTGCAGTTTAGAAATGTTTTTGTTAATTTACATCAGCCCACGGACCTGAAAGAAATACGGACCGAGTATTGCACTAAAAAGATGTGAAGCATGCAAGGTAATACAATCTCGTTTGTTCTACAAGGGACCTACACTCACACAGATGCACTAGCTCTAGGCGCAGGTCCGACAACCCGTCACCTTATGTACCGCGTGACAGCACGCACACAAAAGAAATGGGTGCTTCACTCATGATTAGATGACGTTACGTCTGTTCTTCTTTTTTTAGTCTGTGTATCAGCCCAAAAAGTTGTTGTCAAAAAAAGATGTCATAAGGTTTATGACGTCTTTTTTTGACAAAATACTGGGCTGGGAAAATCTAGAATGACATGCCATCGACTCAATAGAAGTTCCTTTACAAAATGTTGTCCAGAAAATTTATCTACCATCTGAATCACCAGCAAAACTGCAGCTGCTGTTCAGAAATGTTGTTTTTGATTTACTTACACCAGCCTACTCTTTATTCATGATCGGTTTTTTAGACTCCTTATATTACCGGTTTCCAGTTTCTTTCGGTGAAACGGAAACAAATTATTGACATTCGATAAATTTAAAACAAAACAGAAAACAAGCGATTTTACTCAGCTGGGTGGCTGGGTGTAACAGCCAACAGGGATACATTTCAAGAGCGCTATTTTTGAATGTCACACTTTCTAATTCATGAACAGAAATGTGATAAAATTTATAAAGTGTATGCGAATATGTATAAGAATTCAAACGTGTGGAATTCAAAAATGACACTCCTGCTTTTATTAATTTTAACCATGTAATTCATGAATTTTAAGCCTGTTGTGTGTGCCTTCATCATCATCATCTCAGCCGATGGACGTCCACTGCTGGACATAAGCGAGGTCAAGGATCGCGACAACGACCGCTCGTGCGCTGCCCTCATCCAACGGGATGTGTGTGCCATAATAAATTTAAAAAACAAATCCGCTGTCGCTTATGACTCGAACCGTATTAAAACAATATAGAATATGCTTCCCGCACTGTATTTATAATGGCGTTGTTGTGCGATTATACTATTAGCGTTCAAAGTCTTTGATTATTTCGATTTGCTTTACTCTGGGGCTATTATGAATTAGGTATCGGATTTAAGAGTTCGTTCCGCAGCAGTTAGCAGTCCATCATTCGTGAAGCAAGGAGTTAGTACTCCTTCCGAAGCGGTGGTAGAATCAAAAATGACGTCAGAAAGTTATCTATGTGATATTATTTTGAATAAAAAATTTTTAGTTTAGTTTTTGAGTTTTGTATGAAACCGCACGTAGAAGCATACACGGTGACGTATTGACGCACCGTGTGTGCTTCTACGTGCGGTTTCATACAACTCCTTCTCGAATGACGGACTGACGTCTGCCGCTCCGTCAATGCGTCATCGTGTGCGATCCCACAGCCCACTAAGCCATGTGGTTCCAGCTTGGACCACCCCAGTTCTTCCCGTGGGTGTCGAACGAGGCGACTATAAAGAAATGTCTCAGATATCATTTATAATCCACCACCTTTCGCCCACATAGGAAATAAACAGTGCTATATAGATTACACACAGAAGGCAGGAAAGTAAGAAAGGTCTCAGATCTCATGTAACAAACATGTGATCTGAGGTTTTCTTATTTACTGCCCGAGCTTAGCATAGTACTATTTTTCTCCTCGACGGAGGTCGAAAGCGGCAACTTCGTTTAGCGCAGCGGGACAAAAATTGACGCTTTCCGTCCGGAGGGGAGAAAAGCAGTGTTTATGTGGGCAAAAGGCTAGCTCTCTCACCACTTGACACGATCTTAACCGATCAGAACAAAAAAAATCTGCTGTTCCCTAGTTCCATACTAAACTGCAATGCCTACTCGATTCAAATGTCAAAAGTAGATTTTTTTGCTCCGATCGGTTTGCTCCCATAGTAAAAGTTGTTCAGTTTGATGCATAGACTCTTAGTTTAAAATGATGCTAAAGACATCAATTTCACCCTGTACAGTCATGACTATTGGCATGCATTTTCAATAGAAATAGTTACACAGCCTGAGATAGAAAAAAACATGCCTATTGAGATATAAAAAAATGTTTTTTTTAAATAACGGCAATTTTTTTTCTAATAACTACTTAATTGCATGACCATGATAATATTATCTGTGGAAGATGAAGAAAAAAAAAACAATAAACCCCTATTGCTCTTTTTAATGCTTCACACTCAATTTAAACCGAAAATTCGCGCAAAAATTCTAACAAAACCTCACAACACTTGAGAAAACAAAGAATTAAAACGAACAGAGTCTTTGCTCGCGTTAACAATAGGAACCCAATAAAATAAAGTACAATATATGAAGCATAACAGCTAATCCTTGAAGATAAATATTGTGAAAAAATTGGCTAGTTTTGATCCTTTCACAAAAGGATGCTTTGGGGTTCCTTGGTGAAAGGGTTTGAGGTTATAGGATTGCGTTAAGTTTTTTTTTAACGTTTTTTTTACTCATAAATGAATGGTCGGTCATGTGTGCAGCATCTCTGCAAATGTGGAGTAATTTTATTTTTTATATTATTTCGTTTTATGAACACACTTGAGACAAAATGCCTGACCCTCTTAGCAAGCTCGAATGCGAACGATACACACCCGACCGTGAACAAACTTGCAAAAATACTCCCTAACGTCTTCAATTAGTAACAAAATCGAGAGATAGAGATCTTGACGCAATGCCAATGGAAATCGTTTTCAAAATAACAATTTTTATTCTGAAGTAGGTACCTACCTCTACGTACAAGTAAACTCTTTCATGAAATTCGATCCGCTGATGATGTCCCACTATTGGGCAAAGGCATACTACAAACAGCATAAATAAGTAATGTGTCAATTATCATTACATTTATCTTGACAGTAAATTTGTCGCGTTTGATTAAACGCCAAATCGTTACGACAATCCGACAATAGGTACCATAATATATAATTTCTTTTACAAATTGTCATTTTTAATATGTATGGGACCGTTTTTTATTTAAATAAATAACAACTTCCTATATTTTTAGTGTGAAGTCTAATGCGTTATTCGTATGACGATTTAGAACGTGTAAAATTTAAACGAATCGCTTGAAAACTCGGGGTACCTACTCGCGTACGGAACCCGATTCAGAAAGTCCGACTCGCGCATTGAAACTTTTTTATTGATTCCCAAGTTACCCCACTTCGAAGGGCGGGGTTGTGTTAATGTAATATTAAGTATAAATTTATTGTTTGGACATTCAGTTAGCTATTAAGGGCTTGTTTGGTTTATATAGGATTTAGTTTGCAGTTAATTTTATGTAATGTTTTTTAACCCCTATGTTATTTTATAGGCTGAGAAAAACTGTTTTATTATATTGCATAAAAATAAGTGGGAATAATAAACGCCATGAGTTTTTATAATTTATGTAACTATTCGTAACGCCATGGCTTTTCAGGAGTGCGATTTTTTAATCTCATTCGGTGAACTCAGCTGTTGAAGATGTCAAAATAACTATGGAGATACACATCTTTCTACTGCTGATTTGGCTTTAAAAAATCATACCACAGGAGAGCGATTTTTGAAAGCCAAATCAGGAGTAGAAAGATACGTATCACCATAGTAATTTTGACATTTACAACTGCTGAGCTCACCGAATGAGATTCAACAATCGCACTCCAGAAGGCAAACATTGTGAGGAAACCTGGAGTGCGATTTTTGAATCTCATTCGGTGAGCTCAGCAGTTGAAAATGTCAAATTTACTATGGAGATATAAGTACATCTTTCTCCTGCTGATTTGACTTTCAAAAATCGCACTCCTGGAGCATGATTATTGAGAGTCAAATCAGCAGTAGAAAGATGCGTATCTCCAGAGTTTTTTTGACATTTTCAACTGCTGAGCTCACCGAATGAGATTCAAAAATCGCACTCCTGCATGCTTCAATTTCGAGGCATGTATTGTACTCACTGTCCATTATAAGTGTTCAATTTAAAAGGCTAAATTATTATTTTTCACAGGCTTTTCCCATGATTATGTCCGATTGGATTTTGAAAAACTTCAACAACCCTTTCGTCAACCCCTTTTAGAGGTTGGCTTTAAACACTTTCCAAGTTTTCAGGGGATATTCAGACTAACAACTTTTACTACGGGTGCAAACCTGAAATGAAAAAATCTGCAGTTGCAAACATTTGGGTCGAGTAAGCATTGCAGTTGCAAAAAATTAAAAAAATCGGATTTTCTATAGAAAAGCTGTTTTTTTTAATTCCGCAGATTTTTTCTTCAGTTTGATGATCCGAACCACTGAAAGTGAAAGTGAAAGTGAAGAGTTTTTGAAAGTGTTCAAAAAATCACCCACTATAGGGAGTTTTTGGCGGGATTTGGTGGCTGACGTTTGGAGTCCTCATATTTCATCGAATTTTATTGTTTATAGTGAGTTTTGGTTCGTAAAATTGGTGTTGTTTTGCCTAACAAAGTGTCGTGCAAGTGAATAATATACAGTTCTGTGAAATATGATGGTGTATGGGTCGTAAACAGGAAAAGTGTTCCGTCATTTGTAGCGCGGCAAAGCGGTCGGTCACCTGCCGGTCCTGTGGACATCTCTGCGTTTCCTTCGCCTGTCGATTGTCTCCTTAAACTCCAAAAAAGCGTCAAAACGTCGAACGCCAACGTTTTAATTGCTATAAATAATAGGTACCTACTTACGGTACCGAATATTGTTGTGTTGTTGTAACATGAAGTATTTTTACATTTAAAAGAATGAAACTAAGTATTAGTTGTTTAATCTAAAGAAAACAAATATCACCATAAACTACGTAAAATAAAAGTAAAAACGAAAAATCATCCAACAATAAAAAAGGAACAATGTCCAAAAAGTAATTTTCAATACACCGTCCGAGAGTCCCCTCAAAATCAATTATTTTCACACTTTCCCGCGCAAAAATTGGCGCCAAATCGCCGCGACACCCGGTTCCGCAATAACGACTCAATCGTTTTCACAATAACGGTTAATTAAATAATGTTATTACTGGCAGGTTAACGGTTCGTTATTTTTTTAGTGTTATTTTTTAATATACTTTTTTTGTATGTTATGTAAAAATAGACTAAGAAGAGGCTGGGCTCTCGAAGAAATTTGAGAATAGGTCACTTTTCCAACCGTATAGGTACGTATTTGTCCGATCCACCCCTCCCACACACCGCCGACTAGAGTGCGAAAGAGTCAACTGCACTACAGCTCGGACAGATTTTATCTACATGAAATGGACGAAATCAGCATTACGTATTCTCCTGTTTCCTACTCCTTTTTTTTTTTTTTTTTTTTTTTAGATGGGTTTGCTCTTGACCTCAATCTAATCCTCAGGACAAAGATGGGGTCGAAGATGTAGCGAGCTTACCCAGAAGGGCACTGGCACTCCTGCACACTGACGGAACGCAGCAAGCTGCTTGGCGCCAGACTCCGGCAGGAGGGTGGTCGCGAGCCAGGCGGCTCCTTGCGGAGCCTACCACACCGCTGGGGGATCGTTCAGCCGCCACCACAAACTTGGTAGCTTGTGATGCCGTTGCCCGGGGTGGACCGCTAGGAGGTAGATCCCCAACCATCCAAACTTAAACCGATTTTAATAATTCTTTCACGCACTCTCATTGGCCGTTTTTCACCGCACATCTCTGTAGGAAGGCCTAATAGGCTCAACACATAGACGAATAATTTTTCGCTTACGCTGGTAGACGGAATGTCAGTGTAACCGGGTATGAGATAGCGATAGTCATAAATTTATATGAAGTGACATCTCGGAGTCAGGTGGTCGTCCCATACAATTTATATGAAGCATTGAGGTACTATGTTAACTAGAGAAGCTACCGAGAAGTAATGTTTTGTAACACGCGTTAGGGTGCACGCGCTCTAACCCACTTAGCCTGTGCCAGGCGCTCGTCGCAGCCTGACGCTCCCAGCACGCGCCCCACACTGCTGATTATGGTGCCCAGATTTTGTTCGCGTTGTCTGCTCTATACATAATTACTCGATGATATGAAGTGACATTTTGGAGTCAGGTGGCCGTAGTACAAAAAAGTGGTTACGCCGATAAGGACAGCAATAAGGTAGCGATCTCCGTTTTTAACTACAGCGAATTTGCTATGTGCATCTCTTACTGAGTGAATATGACAAGACACGTGCTTCCTTCTAGTGTCTTCTCTTTCTACGGCTCAACATTATCGGTATGACCGCGGGCCATAGCATCATAGTAGATCTGTGCCTACATACAGTGCGACATAAAAGAGTAGAAAACGGTGACAGCAGGAACTATAGTTATTTGTTATGCTAGGCTGCAAAGTTGCTTTTTGGCGCGAGTACTTGTATTGAAACCTGAGCAAGCGAAGGATTCTAAGATTGAACCACGAGCGAAGCGAGTGGGTTCAAATATAGAATCCTGAGCTCAGCGAAGGTTTCAAAGGTACGAGACGCAGAATAACTTTGCTGCCTTGCGCAACACACAACTTTTCACCTCACAACGGCGAGGAAAATGCTGGCTGGATGAAAGAAAAAAAAAAGAAAAAAACATTTTGGCGATGTTTTGGCGCATCGAAAAATATTGAATAGAGAGATTCGAATTTTAAAAACTCTTTCCACGCTAGCGGATAAAATGCACTTTTGCACTCAGATTTCGAATGATAAACAGATTCTTTCCGAGCTTGTGAGGTGAAAAATATTTTAGTACAAATTGTAGGTCGGTCTTGCCAGCTTATGCGTGATTTTGACGTTCTTGCGTGGAGGCAGCGCCCTCATTTATTTTCTACAATTTTATGTTGCGCTGTACCTACACAATTCGAGATCATGAAGCAGGTAGTACGATGATAATAATGTCACATTCACACGGATATGTTCACCGCAACACGCTTGTTCATTTACCCTGTTATTTCGTTTACAATATCAACCTTCCATTCCTGTTTTTAATTAATTTTATGACTTGATTGGAATAATTTTACTATGGGTAGGTTGATCTGTCGCCATGTGTATAAGATATCATTATCATCATCATCAGCCTTTAACAAAATTATTATTATCGTGCGTAACGCAATGTATGCAGTACGCGGGCGCGAGCGGACATTGACCTCAAAATCATATTATGATCGGGCCGTTACCACACAATGGATGATAGTCCATACGGAAGAGAGCTAGCGACTCAATCATGATGCGGCGGTTCGATTCCTGGCCTGTACCACTAAGTTCTACGGAATTTATGTACTTGTATTTATCATTATCTGCACTTGCTCAGCGGTGAAGGAAAACATCGTGAGGAAACCTACTATACCCGAGAATGAAAAGAAAATACCATAAGTTCGGAGGTATGCGTAAAATATGGGTGAGCTTGGGGCGAACACAAAAGACCAGCGATGGCGCAGTGTTACATAACGACCCTTGCTTGCAATAGCCCAGCCAACAATAATACTAATAATACCATACAATTGTACTTAGTAACAGATACCAAATGCGTTACTTAAGTTTCGCCAACTAATTAAATTTAACCTTATATACATATGCTCACGCCTATGTCCCACTACTGGGGTAGGCAGAGACAATAGATCGCCACATACTACGATTCTGACACACATCTTTCGCCTCCTCAACATCCACAAGTCTCTTCATACAAGCTCGTCGGTTCCGGGTACATTTTATTTGGCCCTTCTTCAGTACGCATCCGATTTGGTCAGCGTACGTGTGCCTAGGGCGACAACTTTCAACCATTCCATTCACACTTGCTTTGTATATTTCATATGTCAACCCATACTGAATTTCGCTCATTCTTTCCACATGGCCAAACCACCTCAACATGCCTTTTTCAATCCTTGTCACTACATCTTCTTTCAGACCACATCTTTCTCTAATCACACTATTCCGTAACTGGTCCTTCAAGAAACATGGCAAACTGGTCCACACGAACGCATTTCAACAGCATTTACTATAGATTCATGCTTCTTTTGCCACACCCAACTGCCGTGGTGGTCCAGTAGTGCCGAGTAACCTTGCCTGCCGTGCAGGAGGCGATGGTTCGATCCCCGTCCATGACGACTCATACCAATGAGTTTTACGGAATTTATGTACGATTCGTAACACCACTGGCTTTTCGGTAAAGGAAACCATCGTGATGAAACTTGCATGCTTCAATTTCGAGGCATGTATTGTACCCACTGTCCATTATAAGTGGCGACGGGCTCACCCCCCTTCACACTGGACAGACTTACGGTAATACTGGTGACACGTGGATGTTCTGATGTTTCAGAATATCTCTGACTTCCCCCGCAGGGAATATAGTCGTGAGCATATGCTTATGCTTATGTAAGCTGCGGTCATAATCAAAACCTAAACACGTATCAAACCGAAAAACAATAACCCGCAAAATATCAAAATTGCCAAATCCTCTCACACTCGTGCTAACTCGCGACCGCATCCCATTGGCTCGTTTAAATTCAGAACGCGTCTGCGGTCGTGTTAACCGTCGCAGAGTGTATTTCGAAATTAGAATGTTGGAACAGGTGTACACCGTGTAGTATATTAGTGTCGTGTGTGTTTAGTTGTGTGATTAGTTGCCTTGTAGTTCCCGGATTAAGGCTGCTTTTCCACCGGAGATGTGCGAGGTAGCGAGGCGGTGAGCGAGGAAAAAATCGGCCAATGAGAGTGCTTCAATTTCCTAATGACGTGATCGAGCGAGCGCGCTATTGGCGGATTGTTTCCACGCTCACCGCCTCGCTACCTCACACATCTCTGGTGGAAACGCAGCCTTAAACTTCCATAAGGACAAAATTGAAGTCATTGTTTTCGGGCATAGGCCCACCCTTAGATAAAGTTATATGTCAAGATTGACAGTCGAAAATACGAAAACGTCGAAAAAAATTGGAACCAGCACTTGTTCCTAAACCCTATACCTACATATACACGCACACATACAAAATTTCTATGGCGCCTCACGCACACCAACCTACGAAACCTGGCCCCTTTTGTTATATACGGTAAAACAGTGAGGCTCATTCTAGACATATACTTTTTCTAAGGGCCCACCACACATTCCCACCGCTGTAACTCCTGTGAAACAGGATCAACAGCGGCGACCATTCACAACACTAGACAATGAAGTCCAGCGAGCTCGGGGATGACTCTTATCTGTCTTGAAACCCGCAATGAATTAATCAAAGAAGATAGGAGGAGTACGAAAAAAAAATGTCAGACTTCCCTCCATTGCAAACGGGAGACAGCAATAAGAAAAAGCATGGCTATTAGAGAGCCAATTTCAGAGATCATTTATGGCAGAGTTGAAGACCCTCCCGCATAAGCACAAAACACAAACCTAACCTAACCTAACATTGTACCTACCTGAAAGTATGACTTATTTTGCTTCACAATTTTATTTACGCACAGGAGAGCGATTTTTGAATCTCATTCGGTGAGCTCAGCTGTTGAAAATGTCAAAATTACTATGGAGATACGGATTTTTAGATATCTCCAGAGTAATTTTGACATTTTCAACTGCTGAGCTCACCGAATGAGATTCAAAAATCGCACTCCTGCACGACCAGGAAAATATTACTAACATTTCCCGACGGTACTCGAAACCATTTGATAATATGTAAGAATAATGAACTTTATGGCTAGGTACCTACTCTGTTAAAGAGGGAATATGATTGTCGTGCAGTCAATTGACCGAATGTAGATCGCGTCGATCATGCGTCAGGCGCGAAATCGATCAACCAATAGAAGCAGTTAATTTTTGGCGCGGAGTATCGTGATTGGTTCGCGCGGTTTTAATAATAGTTAACAGCGCAAGTAAATCCATAAGCATTCTAAACTTGGGTACTACTGTAACATTAACCTCTTTCTTAAACTTTAGTCGAACTCCAACAAAATAAAAATAAAACCCACCTGGGCAAATCGTACCACTGTACTTTCCTTTTATTTCACTCATTCAATAATCTATAAGAACTTTCCTAAAGCGATTTATCTCGAATTTTCCTCCATCTTTATAGCCCGTAAAAAAGTACCCGCCAAATCTCAGTAATATAAACTTTTTATTTCCTTTCTGTAGAACCTTATTAGAACGTAATAAGGTCGAGAAAACAACGCTCGACAAAATCGTATTCGGTTTGGCTCGAATGGATTCGTTCGAATTCGAATATTATTCCAATATGGCGTCCAATGACATGTTAATATGGGACTTCGGGCCGATATGCATAATTTTATATCGGAAAGTGGATTTTTGCGATTTGCAGAGTTATAACGTATTGTTTTTGAACTTTTACGCGTATTGAGACGATGTTCTGACTTTATTTGGATTATTTTTGTGTGATTTTGGGATTCTTGGTGGAATACTGAGATATGGAAATAAAAAAAATTGGTCTTTCGAGCCTTAGAAAAAGCATATGTCTAGAATGAGCCTCACACTTGTTCCGTATAAAACAAAAGGTTCTAACTTTCTTAGGTTGGTGTGCGTGAGGCGCCATACTAATTATGTATGTGTGCGTGTATATGTATAGGGTTTTGGAACCAGTACTGGTTCCTATTTTTTTCGACACTTTCGTAGCTTTGACTGTCTATCTTGATAATCTAAGATGTCAAGATTGACAGTCGAAGATACGAAAGCTTCGAAAAAAATTGGAACCAGGACTGCGATTTTTGAATCTCATTCGGTGAGCTCAGCATTAGGAAATCTCAAAATTACTATGGAGATACGCATCTTTCTACTGCTGATTTGACTTTCAAAAATCGCACTCCTGAAGATTGATTATGATTTTTGAAAGTCAAATCAGCAGTAAAAAGATGCGTATCTCCATAGTAATTATGACATTTTCAACAGTTGAGCTCAGCCAATGAGATTCAAAAATCGCACTCCAGGTCCGTGGCTTTTGGTAAGAAATAAAATGTTTCTCCCCTCCGGACGGAAAGCGTCAATTGATGTCCCGCTGCGCTAAACGAAGTTGCCGCTTTCCACCTCCGTCGAGGAGAAAAATAGTATACTAACCTTGGGCAGTAAATAAGAAAGCCTCAGGTCACATGTTTGTTGACCTCGGCTGAGATCTGGGACCTTTCTTACTTTCCTGCCCTCGGTGTGTAATCTACTCTCTACTATTACGTGTTTCAGCGTTTTTGTAAAATCATCCTTAATGCAGACGCTGTCGCAATAACAGTATACAATAAATAAACCACGTAAAACAAATACCTATCTCTAAAATTATAATAGTGTCGTCAAAAAAAAACAAATAAACTAAACGAAAAAGCGAATAAAAGCGTTATTAATAACGCGCTATTGCTTATAACGATTTTCTTCCAACATCTTAATTTACTGAAAGTCGCAGTATGGCCGCCGACTTTTTCAATAAAACCGGCAACATCTGGCAGGACACTTAAGCGCGGGGGCGGGAGAGAGACAACTATATAACAATATTAGTTCGCAGAAACGAGACGGTACGAGTTGGGGGTCCGAACGAAATTAATATGTTCTTTTCTTAGCGTTTTCCTAAGTCGCTTTATTATTTTATTATTGATGTTGGTTGATACTTAATATATTTCTTCGTTGTCTGTTATTGGAACAATTAGAGATGGGGCGATAAATAAAACAGATGGCGTTATGGAATAGTTAGTCGTAATTAGTTTCTGCTTCTATAGGCTGACCCTTGGAGCATTCGATATACAGGGTGTTAGGGCAAACAGTTCCATTACTTTAAGGTTTAGAGGTGTTCCCATGAAAATAGCAAAAATAGTTTTGGACTATCCATACTAATACAATTAAATTGGCTGATCGAGTGATCGATGAAGGGTCATTTTCAGTTAAAATAAGTATTACGTATGCATTAAATGAAATAAAGTAGTTTTTATACAGGGTCCTTCTTAATATGCTGACACTTTTTTAAGAGGATGATCAGGCCATCAAACTGAACAACTTTCTCTAGGGGACCACATCGAAATCGCAAAAAAAAAATCAACTGTGCCATAGAAAACTGCAAACCTACTCGAGCCAAATGTATGGGAGACCTGATTTTTTTTTCGCGATTTCGATGTTGGTCCCATAGAGATTAAGTTTGATGGTCTAATCATCCCTGTAAAAAAGTGTCAGCATATTAAGAAGGACCCTGTATTTTTATGACACCCAAAATAAAAAAACAGTGAAAACTAAAAAAATAGATGCCGCATAATTATGTTATTTATTAAATAAATTAGTTGTAATAAAGCTAAATTCATTTACTGTCTTCTTCTTAAATTTAGAAAGCGAAGCGACAAAAAATGCAAGGCCTACGCCGTAGTTACGAACGCTACGATTCCGTAGTACAACATACCTACTTATTTGCGTAGCGTTAGCCCCGCCCGATATTAAGATATTCTATTCTATTCTATTAAATACCTACTCTCTAGAAAATCGTTCTAGCCTACTTTTTTAGCCCGAACCGGTTAGTAGGTAGGTACGAGTACAATGGTTAATACGCCAGACTACCAAAGTCAAAGTCAAAGTCAAAGTCAAAATTTTTATTCAAAATAATATCACATAGATAACTTTTTGACGTCATTTTTGATTCTACCACCGCTTCGGAAGGTGTTCCGTTGTAGAGAAGATGCGGCCAGAAACTCTACAACACACTTCTTTTAAACAAAACAAAATATACAAAGTACAAATATTGAATTACATAGTGTAACATTGTCAAGACCAGACATTTTGGTCATTCAAATAATCATCGAGTTTAGAGGTCCTGGGTTCACATCTCGGTTCGATCACGGTTGTTATTATGTTTGTCTCGTTGTTATATGGCAGGCATGTTGAACATGCGGCCCGTAGGCCGCATGCGGCTAAAAGTACACTTTCTTGCGGCCCGATCCAAATTTAAGAACACCTTCCTGATGCGGCCCAAAAGCGTTCAGACTTTACAAGTTTTCTTATATTATGTAATAGGTACCAACTGTTCTAAATCATAATGGGAAAAAATTTGGAAAATCGATTAGTCTTGGTATGGACATGTGATGAGAAGAGATTAATGTTTAATATGAATGTGGATGGCTGCATGGAGAGAGGACGATCAAAGAAAAGATGGATGGATTGTGTGAAAGATGTACAAAAGGAGTGTGCGTTGAAATGACGGTTAAAAGAGATGAATGGAGGAAGATGACATTTTTATCTAAACTGATGATGACTATCTAAAGCTAGACACCGCACGGAAAAATCAATAGATCAAAATTTCAACAATCAATCAATCAAATTTTAATCAGAAAACGTCAGCCCACTGCTGGGCATAGGCTTCCTTTTTATTGCGCCACTCCTGACGGTCCTGTGCACATGTGATCAATGCAAACCCGTCACTATCACAATTTCTTTTCAGAAGTTTTCACAAACAGGATCTTGGCTTCAAAAACCGTTTCCGACGCCGCCGTCGGCGTCTAAAATATGTCTTCCTTAATACAAATTATTTTAGTTTTATAACTTTATTAGATTCCGTTGTGGTCTTAAAATAAACCACAGCATTTCTTATCGTAGGTGTTTCACGAGAGCACTAAGATTTATAATTATGTATTAAGATATAGAGAGATACAAATTCTAAATAGAAGAAGCATCTTTATGGTTCGGGTCACCAGAAACATCATCTCTTGAACATAAGTAAATTTCCCACCAATCATAAATAGAAAAAACTCTTCTTGATTGGTACAGCAATGGTTACTGACAAGCTCGAATGTAATAAAATAACTTGCAAGCACACACATTGTAACTATGCTAAACGTTTCCAAACAGCAATAATACTAGGCTCTTTAATGGAAACCATACAACAACAATAAAATGAAGACTACAAAAATACTTAGATCAAAAGAAATAAAATAAGGTGAATGATATCACATCGATCGAAAGTCGTAAGTAAATTACATACCGAGGGCAGGAAAGTAAGAAAGGCGTCAGATCTCATGTAAGAACAAAAATACAAAATACAAAAATATTTAAGTATTTCAATGAGCACTTTAAAACTTAGGTACCTACATTTAGTTCATATACAACAAAGGATAGGTATTGCACATTGACATCACATTAATTCAAAAAGATTTTCAATTATCCCCCACACTAGGCTAAGCCTGGCAAAATGTGATGGGTAACACGTTAGATAAACTGGAATTGATCGAATAGAATAGTGCAGATGCAGGATAGATGCATCTATACTTATAAAACAGACTGACTGACAGACAACACACGGCCTAAATCACTGATCGAGGCATGAAACTTGGAACACATATTCTACAGAGCATGCAAGGGTGCACTAAGAAAGGATTTTTCGAAAATCAGAAATTCACGCGGACGAAGTCGCCGGCAAAAGCTAGTTTAGAATAATGTTATGAGTGCTTATTTTATTACAGTAAACGACCCTATCCGTCACGCGAAACTTATTGGTACAGGAACGCGAATTCTAATAAGATACCTATTGCATTATCGAGGTCTTATCAAACGCTTATAAAACAAGAATACGTTTTAATTTTCTTCGTGTCTAACTTACCCCTATTAAAATCTAGTTTGGTACACAAAGTTACAAAAATGACAGAACAAAGCGTTAACCATCTGAGTTCACATAAAATAATTGTTATCTCGTCATATTTCGCTGAGAGTAAACATCAAAGAGAGTAAACATGTCAATTTATGAATTAGTGATAGAAATTCAGTCTGATATAGAGAATTTATATCATTGGCATCCTTTTAAAGTAAGAGTGTACCTACCCATCAAACTGAACAACTTTTACTATAGGAGCAAAACGATCGTAGCAAAAAAATCTGCTGTTCCAATACTAAACGGCAATTTTTACTCGACTATTATAACTGTATGAGACAGCAAATTTTTTTCGCTACGGTCGGTTTGCGCCCATAGTAAAAGTTGTTCAGTTTGATGGGTAGACTCTTAGTTTAAAAGGATGCCAATGATATAAATTTCACCCTGTATAAGCAGAGTGAAGTAACACACGGTAACAAGATTATTAAAGAAATAAATAGATGAACTTACCGTTAACGTTATTTTTCGCCACATCCCTATCTTCCCGGTCACCCAGAATGGCACTAACACTGAATTTCAGCAACGGTTTCTTCGGTTCATTATAATCGTCACAATTTCTAACCATATCGTCTGTAAAGGCTTTCTCTTTTTCACCCTCATCCCCCGAATTTTCCTGATAGTTTAGGTTAAAACGCTTTTCCAGTTCTTCTAGCCTCCGAATGCCTGATTTTTTGCAAGAAAACGGCGGGCAATCGAACGAGCCACAACTTGGACAGCGTCGAGCTAAGTTAGGTATGTTTAAGACTTCCTTTTCATTTCGACCAACGTCTTCAGTGCGTTGATAAAAATCGTTAGTGTAATAAACTTGTTCGTTTTTAACGTTGTTAAAAGTTTCCTCGTCGTGACTTTTCGAGTCTTCGTCGTGTTCAATTTTTGTTTCTTCAATCGAATTCCGTCCGTCATCTTCCTCAGCCATTTTGGAATCTTCGATTTCTGGTGAATTTTCTCTCGACTGCTCGTAATTCTGTCTTTGTAACACGTAGTTTTCGATTTGCTGGTTCAAATACTGATTGTGGAAGTTAACAGTTTTCTGTTGATGCAAAATGTTGTCGACTAAGAAAGGCGACGTCATATTAAAATTATTCGCGTTAGATTTATTGTAACACAGATTCTGTAAGGTTTTCAACATAATGTTATGGTCCAAATTCTTTACGAACGGGTTTAGTTTTAAAGGTCCGTGTTTATCATTAACCGTTGGGTACATTATACATTCATTACTTAAAAAAATAAAGTTCACAAAAATAAAATAACGTTATTAATTTAACAGTTATTTTTCAACGTTCTTATCATTGTTTATTATTAAATCAACACATCACTAAATATAATTAAATCTGTGTTCTAAATTTTAAAATAGGAACGTTCGAAAACACACTAGCTAGTCCCAGAGATAATAAAAGCAAAACACATGTATCGTGTTTTGAGGCAGAACACGAACTGAGTTTAGGGAGTGGTTCTTAAAAGGGGCGGGTTTCCGAACGCGCGGGGTGGCTTTTTACGCGCGCTTTTGTGTGAACGACGCCATTATAGATTGACCTTCCGCGCCCTTTTCTTTTCGAATATTCTCACTTAAATCCGGGAAAATCATTGCAATCATCGAAGCTCAAAGTAAAATGGACTTCTTGAAGTCTTGCAAATTCGATTTTGCACGTTTTTGCGATCTTATTTTAAAGGGCTAAGGTTATTTTTATGTTTTTTGCTATGTGAAGTTATGTTGGTTTAGTATAACTAAGATAATACAATTGATGTGTGTGTTTTATTCATTGTTTAGATATGAAAAGGGTGTAAGTACATTTACAGCATTTTGTTTCGATATTCTTCTGAAGTTTAGTTTGATATTTTAATTTTGGTTTTTAACTCATTACGTTCGAATGGCATTCTGTACTTTTCTAATTAAATACTTACAAATATTAAACTTTTATTTTTCATGTAGCGTTTCGTAGAACTTTGCTACGACGTAGCAATTCGTAGGCTATAGAATTCGTAGACTTCTTTTTTAAGAAATAAACAATTGATATACCTATGGGAATAATTGATCCCACTGTTGGGCAAAGGTTTTCATTCTGTTTTTAAAGTTTAGATGAAACCAAAAATAGTGTCCTCATAAATTTGTGATTGCTATTTTTTATTCAATTATTTAGTTTCATCCTAAAAAAGATATTTCTTCAAATAAGTAACATATTGGGATAATGACCTGAATTTGAAAAATATAAAGAAATGAAATTGTACAATGAATACTTTAAAAGCGTTTGCCTTATCATTGAAAAAAAAAACTCCTACTTTTTTAATCTTTTCCACGAACTGTCGGTTCCAAGACTGGCTGAAAAGAAAAAGAAGCACACACGTGCGAAATGAAGAAAAAATCGTTCCAATTTTGAAATTAGCCACGCCCCTTTGCGTTATTGGCTGTTGTTCCCGTACCAAAATGCCTTATGTTCTTTCACTATTCACAGTTTAATTTGATCTTTATCCCAAAGGATTAAAGTTGTATTTTGTTTGTAAAGTATCAAGGAAGATTCTGAAAGAAAAGGCGGTAAGTGATAAATGTATTATTTTTATTTCTCTACTATTTGGAGTTGAAATAAAGATTGATCTCGAAGTTGTGGATTATGAATTTATTATTTTTGTTCGATTCGATTTGTTTGCTTGTTTTTAAGGAGGATATATAGACAATGAAATACTGTAATTTATTACACCATAGTCGGAGAAAAAACGTCGGTGGCGGGTTGCGGAAAGGTATAGACACTCAATCATGGGATCTGGGTTCGAATCTGGAGTGCGATATTTAAATCTCATTTGCTGAATTCAGCAGTTGAACATGTCAAAATTACTATGGAGACATGCATCTTTCTACTGCTGATTTGACTTCCAAAAATCTTACTTCAAGAGTGCAAGTAGGTAATGCACACAAGCGTCAAACTTGGTGTGATTACAGAGCAAACTCTGCAGTATAACAATAAAAAAAAAGTAAGTAAGTTTTAGCCTGCAGAATCCCACTGCAGGGCAGAGGCCTCCTCTCACGAGTATGGGTGAGAGGGAGCGGGCCATACTCCACCACGCGGGACCAGTGCGTGTTGGTGGAGGCAAGGTAGTGGTCAACTTGCTGTCAGAGTATTTTCAAGCCGTCAATAGGCCTCTGACCTGGCTTAACGAATAGTTACAACGCCATCTGACGGAACTATCCGAGACCAACTGCTTAACGTGCCTTCCGAAGTACGGAAACGCTCGAGATGAAATACCACTCAACGGTCACCCATCCAAAGACTGACCGGACCTGACGTTGCTTAACTTCGGTGATCGTTTCCAACACCGAAGCTCCACTACGCCAACGAGCGCTTCGAAATAATCTAAAATATAATAATGATCATGTCATCTTAGTAAATAAGAATAATAATTGTTTTTATATTCGTATCTACACTCCAATGTAGTTTTATTTATAGGACCAATTTGCTTAATAGTTGTAGATTTAGATTAATATCTAGGTAGGTTAGGTTGGATTGTACTGTTCGCGTTCATTAACAATAAAAATGTGTAACCAACACATTAAATTAACGTTAATTATACCTCCCTACTCCATTCAAATCTGAGATATATTTATACAATTACGCCGATCCGACACGGACAGTTGGCAAAGGGGTGCATGTCAAAATATTATTAATTTTTATTGTGAGTTTTGACAACTGTTTTTTTTTTAGCAAAGCTGGTAATGAAGTAATGTTAAGCACTTAAGAGGCTATCTATCTAAGGCTGCTTTTCCACCGTATACAGTTTTAATTTGTTAGGTTTCTTTTTATTAATTTTTTTTAGTTACGTGACATTGACATATTCTTTAGTCTCATAGACCAGTATTCATAGATTAGGGTTGGTAAAACGCAAAATCAGTTTACTCTAGAGCAACCGGCGACTTAATCTAAGAATAAAATTTACTCGCGTTTGGTCGAATCGGGCCTAAGCAGATTTTTTTTCGGTTTTATCTCGAAAGTAAAAGATTTTGTTTAAAAATTACTTACACTACTTCTCCTTCGTCCGAGGAGAACTTACCACGACCAAATAAGTAGTCTTCCCCGAAAAGGACAAGTGCGTAGCACCCTCAACCGACGGAAGTGCATGAAGAGATGTATGAATGTGGATGAGGCGAGAGAAGTGTGTCAGAATCGTAGTGTGTGGCGAGCCGTAGTCTCTGCCTACCCCTGTGGGATAGTGGCGTGAGTATATGTATGTATGTATGTACCATTGTAGATGGTATGGATATTAGAATGGATTGGTAGAAATATAATTTACTTATTGTTCTAAAAAATTATGTAAAAAAATGCATCCACCATGATAAGCAAATTAAAAAGCAATAAGGATTTATGAACGGGATGCGTTTGACAGTTGACACACATTTTGGCGGGAACTGCGCGCACGTGTCGCCATCTTTTGTCCGATTCGTCCCGCTTCCCTTTCACTATTTGTCACGCAGATTTTGTTTTGTCATAATTATATTTTATCGTTTTATTTACGAGCTGTATTAATGGACAATTTTATGCCTCGGTTTTCTAATTTTTATTCAAATGTGTCATTGTGGATTTTAAAGTTAACGAAACCGGTTTTCCAAAATTATAATTTAGTGTGAAATCTGAATTATTGACGCATAAAGGGTGGGAATTTTACTTTACTAATTAGATAAGACAATAAAGAACTCAACATGATTAGAACTGTATTAATTAAAAACTATTATTTCCGCGTATTATTAGGCAGTTAAGAGAGTACTGCCATCTGTTGTCGAGTGGAGACACTAAAAATTTATCTTACTCTCAATTCATACCTGTTTTGCCATCTATTGTCGAGTAGTAGAACTATTTGTAGTATTTTCAATCTGTTGTTGATTAGAGATAACCATGAAACCTATCACAAGGTGGCCCTGCTAATGTTAACTTGGTTTTGAAAACATTGAAAAAAAAAATCTCTACTGCACCCGCGGCATGGCGGCGCGATAAAGCACTATCGCATCATAGCTCTCTTTCTTTTTGCGCGCGAACGAACGCGTTAGCAGGCGCGATAAAACGTTCATCGAGGCGCCATGCCACGGGCACTGTATTGACAAGCACATTTTGAATTCACGGAACGATATCGTCGCCCTATTTCCAAGATCAGTGTCGCGCGCGGCCATAAAGATACTATAGTCGCGGCTGAAACGTGGCGATGTCGCTGCGACTTCGTTGTGGGGCAATCGCGACATCGCCTACCCTCAAAAATCGGTTGTGTGTTAGTCTCGTATGTATTTGTACCCACGGCGACACATCAAGCTACTCAAAATCAAAATAACAAAGCTGGACGCGCGACGTTAGGTATTTACCCTATGCGCGGCCAGCTTATATTGGTTTTGGCTTGATGTGTCGCCGTGTGTACCTTAAAAATTCAGGTTCGAAAACTGTTCTGTTTCTTTGACGTCTTAAGGGGCCATAGGTCCTGACGAATATTTTCTATGAGAAACGCGATTGCCGAGCGCTGCGAAGTGTGTGCGTGAGCCGTATTTTCGATTAAAAACAACTAACCAAAGTACTTTTTCTAGATTTGATTTATGATTGCACTAGTTAAACTAATGGTGAATATGTGAGTATAAATACCAACAATCGGAAACTATTTTAAGTTCTTCTAAACCGAGAAAAATGTTTAAAAATGCATGAAAATACGTCATCTTTGTGATGATTTTCTATCGAGTGAAGTAATTCCAATCGTGTATTCAGTTGATGATTGCACTAGATGAAATATCCAAAAATACTGAGGTATGACTTTAGTTTCGGTAAATGGTATAAAAATAGTCGTAAAATGAAAAATAAAAGATGCCTCCGAGGTATTTCCACCTACTATTACGTCTTAAGTACTAAAACAGGGTAATAAGGTAAAGAAAACAATTCTTATTGAAACAAGCACATTTATTACAATATTCATTTTAATAGCAAATATACAGAACATGTTTTTTTTATTTTCGCTCCAATATATCCAACTTTGGTCAAAATCAACCCTTATAGTGACATTCGTACATACAATAATAATTATTACATAGCTTTAGTTTAAGATTATCAAAAAAAGATTTTAAAACATTTGTATGAAGAAAATCCCTCGAATATAATTAACTAATTATGTTTTTTTTTTAATAAAAAAATAGGAGAATCGATTTCTCGGAGGCGGCATTTTCATACACACTCGAAAATCGATACGGTTTGTATGAAAATTGAATATTTCGTAACTACAATATATTTTATACCAGTTTTTAAGTGAAATCAGAAGCTTTTAAACACAGTAAGTATATAAAAATAGCTTCAGTCCTTTTTTTAATACTCAAATAGACAAAAAATATTAAAAAATCTGTAATTTGAAGTCAGGGACACCTAAAAATCAAATCGTAATATTTTAAATGTGGACACACTTCTGTTACACTTTTATAATAGCGTAACACAAATGTTCCGCCAAAATATTACAAAAAAAATATTATGACGAAAATTTAAAATTATCGAGGGATTTTTCACAAAAAAGTTAAAAAAAAAAACTACAAAAAAAGAAGCGACTGAGATCGTAGAGCTATAAAACTAATCAAAATTAGACATCCCACCTTGTAGATATGCCGTTCATAAATTAACTTAAAACTATCAATTTGAAAAGCCTTTGTCTACAATTTTGATTATTTGACGCGTCAACCTAGCATTGAAAAATATACACACGACTTTAATCCCTTTAGGGGTAGTCAGAAACGTTACTGCAACTATCAACCACCTTTGACACCTAGGAATAACATAGTAACTAACATTTTACAATATTGCAGCTAAACAAAATTCTAATTTTCATACAGACGGTCGATCAGCCGATTGAATTTAGTATATTTAGAAAGTCCAAATTTATTTTTGCTAATTTCCTATAGGTTCCTTGGGAAAAGTTGTTCGGAATTTACATCCTGGAGAGCGATTTTTGAATCTCATTCGGTGAATTCAGCAGTTGAAAGTGTCTAAATTACTGTGGAGATATGCATCTTTCAACTGCTGATTTGACTCTCAAAAATCGCTCTCCTGTATTATGATTTTTGAAAGTCAACTCAGCTGTAGAAAGATGCATATCTCCAGAGTAATTTTGACATTTGTTATTGCTGAGTTCGACGTATGAGATTCAAAAATCGCACTCCAGGAGTGCGGTCATTCGGTGAGCTCAGCAGTTGAAAATGTCAAAATTACTATGGACCTACGCATCTTTCTACTGCGATTTGTCTGAATGACTTTCAAAAATCGCACTCCTGCTGTGGGACTTACCGAATTTGTATTTAAAAGCTAGCCACCTATTTCTGAAACTTTCAATAGTAAAAATATATATAACTATTATAATAAATACAATTGCACCCTTAAAGGAGGTTGTTCGTTATAGTAACGCTTGACTACCCCGAAAGGGGATTCCAGCCGTGAATTTACTAAAGTATACAATTGTCACTTCCTAGGAATAACCTTGTAACTCACTTTCTAGCTGTTCCGAATCATATTTCAAACTTAAATAGAGATATAATTAAATTAGAATCAACTCAAATCAGGAATAAAGACAGGAGTGCGATTTTTGAAACTCATACTTTGAACTCAGCCGTTGAAAATGTCAAAATTACTCTGGAGAATCTTTCTACTGCTGATTTGACTTTCAAAAATCTTACTTTAGGAGTGCGATTTTTGAAAGTCAAATCAGCAGTAGAAAGATTCTCCAGAGTAATTTTGACATTTTCAACGGCTGAGTTCAAAGTATGAGTTTCAAAAATCGCACTCCTGTCTTTATTCCTGATTTGAGTTGATTCTAATTTAATTATATCTCTATTTAAGTTTGAAATATGATTCGGAACAGCTAGAAAGTGAGTTACAAGGTTATTCCTAGGAAGTGACAATTGTATACTTTAGTAAATTCACGGCTGGAATCCCCTTTCGGGGTAGTCAAGCGTTACTATAACGAACAACCTCCTTTAAGGGTGCAATTGTATTTATTATAATAGTTATATATATTTTTACTATTGAAAGTTTCAGAAATAGGTGGCTAGCTTTTAAATACAAATTCGGTAAGTCCCACAGCAGGAGTGCGATTTTTGAAAGTCATTCGGTGAGCTCAGCAGTTGAAAATGTTAAGATTACTATGGAGATATGCATCTTTCTGCTGCTGATTGGACTCTCAAAAATCATTCTTCAAGAGTGTGATTTTTTAAATTCATATCAGCAGTAGAAAGATGCATATCTCCATAGTAATTTTAACATTTTCAACTGCTGAGCTCACCGAGTGAGATTCAAAAATCGCACTCCTGGGCAAAGTCCTTCTCTCTCACAAACACGGGAGAGGGAGTGGGACATACTCCACTATGTGGAACCTTTTGGTGGAGGCAAATTAGTAATTTGATGGTAGATGGTTTTTAATTTATGTAGGTAAGGTATTTTTTATACTAAGTTAACACGTCTCAAATAATTAATAATTTCATATAAAAATGTTACTTCTATCTTTTAAGATTAAGAAGTAAACAATGAAACGGAAATTTTAACAAATAAGGGTTAAGAATTAAAAATTAGGAAGAAGGCGTGGATTACAAAAAAAAAATTAAAAATTAAATCTAAGACTTAAATAATGTTCTATAAGGTTTACAACTGATTACAACTTATTTTACATTTTTCTCGATTTGCAACCAATAAAATGGTAAAATCGATTTTAGTAACACTAAAAAAATGCTTAAAAATTAATAATTTATTTTTACACCTATACAAGAGTGATTATTTATTATTTAATATAAATATTTAACAATTTTTTCCATTTATCACCTAAGTTTTTTTAATATGTGTTACAATTAGGTTATGCAAAGCTGCCTTAAAAATTAACAGAGTTTTTGGGTAAATGAGTTTTGATACCAAAACAATTTTAACTGAAATTCAAATTGTTGGTTAAAATTTAAAAAACGGCAGGTAATTTTAGACATTGGATATCATGATCACAGAAACACAATATTACTTAACAATTGCCTCCTACAGTCATAATATGTTACCGATCTTTTAAGAGTTTTTACGTCTAAAAATAATCTTTAAAAAACAAAAAGTGTCATCAAAATCGATCCAGTACTTTTAGCATGATGCTCGAACAAACAGACAGATAAAAAAATCAAAATTCGGTTATTTAGAGTCATTGAGACCTAAACACCATATCGTATCCTTTTTTTGGAAATATCTTCAATGTACAGACCATAAAGTTATTATACCTTACAGGAATAGAGGAACTGACATGAGATGTCAAATGAAAACGTTTTTGGATGTTCTCAGTAGACTATAGGCAGGCAAAAATTCGAGCACTATCTATAATTCTGAGTCTAACGTGAAATCGTGGATAAATTAATGAAGTAGTGTCAGTATATTTCACAAAATTATCTACGATTTCACTTTCGATTCGCAATTATTCACGGAAACCGAATTTTTTACCTGCGATAAGATCCCCAAAAACGGTTCTATTCCCTCGCGTCACGTATCTCTTTCTATTATACAGTGGTGCCGCTAGGTACATCTCGCTCTCAGCTATCAGTCACTCTATTAGTAACTTTATGGTACAGGGACACTTCTGTTACAGTTTTATAATAGTGTAAAGTCATTGAGTAATTATGTATAGAGCAGACAACGCGAACAAAATCAGTGCACCATGATCAGCAGTGTGGGGCGCGTGCTGGGAGCGTCAGGCTGCGACGAGCGCCTGGCACAGGCTAAGTGGGTTAGAGCGCGTGCACCCTAACAAGTGTTACAAAGCATTACTTCTCGGTAGCTTCTCTAGTTAACATAGTACCTCAATGTGTAAAGTAGAGAAAGTTGTATGGCCAAAAATCATGTACCCAAATCTTAAATCTAAGATCCCAAACGAATATCACAATGAAGAAAAAATTATATGGAAGCTATGTTAGGAGTTTCTTTTTAATTAATTAATAATTACATTGTTCTTTTTTATATAATACACGTAAATTCGTTACATTTGAAAAAGCACGTACAATCACATATTTGTTTTCTTTTTTTATATATATATATTTTATAATTACAAAGAGACTTAAAACGAATTACGTCATTCTTGAACTAAATTTAAATTTTTGAAAAGGTTTTTACGGGTTTTGCAATTATTTGAGTGTACAAATGTCGTGATCACTAGTTGATAGAATCTCAAGGAAAACGAAAAAGATCGAGATCTAATTCTGTCTTTTTCTTTTCGAAAGGCGGCGCCCGCGAAGTCATACGCGCAGACCACTGAATTAATATACTCATAACGTTTGATTAAATGCGATGAAATAAAGCCTAAATGTCAATCCAAATTAAGTCCTATGCTTTCGTGAAAACCCTATCCAAATCGGTTTTGTAGTTTATAAGCGATGCGTGAAAAACTGATGAAAATTCCAAAAATTTTATATATTGATTTACCCAAACTCAAACCAACCCAACCCATTAGTATGATAATTTTGCAAATATCTTAATTAAACATCCACGCCAAGATTAAATCTAGATTTGATTAGATCATAAGTCATCCCATGATCAGTTGTGACATTGTCGAATTAATGACCACTCAGATAATTCTAAACACTATAAAATCCCTTTAAAATGTTTAAATTTAGTTTAGAAGAGTAACTATTTAAATAATTCGTTATTTCTCTAAAAAGGTTTTTTTTGAAGGCACTTAAATTTTACATCAATAATGTCATATTACTAATAACGATTTTTCGGTAAAACCGTCGACATTCTAAATCGAATTTATTTTGATTCTCGCAAATTATGTCACTTTTAAATTAGTGATTTTAATGAGAAATGTTTCAACTTTTTATTTAAACTATTGTGTCATTGTTTTAGCAAATCCCATCACATGCAGTACAGCAGTACAGCCATGAGAAAAAGTGCATATCCAAAAACACTGATTAAATCATAGACATATTACTCTAGCGATAGACAAGCTCGTTCAAACAAACAACATGTCACACAAAACAACACAAAATGACACATTGCGGTCTGTCATTGCCATAGTGACGAAGTGAACTCGGGAACATCAATCAGGTGCGTACCTACACCTCATTCAAGTGGAACATGTTGCTTCTATGAAAGGGCAAGTCTATCGCTAGAGTCTATGGTTTAAAATCATCTGCAACATTATGATGATTCCTATAGGATTGCTAAACTAACTTCAAAATAAAAATACTTTGCAATAGTTTATCAATCAATCATCTAAAGTGTTAGGGTAAACAGTAAGGGGTGATTGTACCCATGATAAAGAACATAGAAACATAAGAAAATCGAGAAAAATAAACGACTTTTCATACAAACATTCGATCAGCTGATTGCATTTTGTATGGAAAGGCCGAATTTTTTTTTCCCAATTTCCTATTGGTTTCCTAATACAAATACAAATCATTTATTGCAACCACGGGTTTAAAGATGTTACATTGTGAATCCAGTACCTACACATGGACCCTGCTAGGGCACTGCAAAACTTAAATCTAGAGTTACAATTTCCTAGAGAAAGTTGTTCAGTATCAAGGGTACAATCACCCGTTAAAGTAATGAAACGATTTACCTTAACAACCAGTATATTCAGATTTCAGAGTCAAAGGCATTCCAATATTCTGGACAATCACCAAGAGCCGACAGACGCTTGGCGACGGGCAGCGCAATTTTCATCGCCAAACCATTATCAACTTTGTTCACGTTGAAATAACATCGAGAATTAATTAACAAAACTTACGCTTCAAGTCGCTTCGATGCTCTTGGGGACTAGTTGTTGGGTGTTAATTGATTTCCGATTTTATTCCATCGCAAGTAAAGTCAATAATGGTTTGACAGTGAAAACTGCTCTGCGATGCGCTTCGCCAAGAGTGTGCCGGCCCTAGTAGTGCCTAAAGTCTGATCAGTGAGAAAAGTGAGCCCGTTGCCACTTACAGATAATTTTAGATTTATTTATCTATAGTTTGATTTGTGAACATTTTAGTCCAATGTGTACATCAAAAAAGAGTTAGGATAAAATGGGGTCGCCACTTTCTTTGCAAGAACGTCAAAATAACGCAAAACCTGGCAAGACCTTGCTTACTAACTTGTTTACCAAATTGTCACTCAGTCGCAGAAATGCTTATTAAAGTTAATCTTCCATTAAATCTCTTGCTGTCAATTTTTGTCTTGTTGACGTAGTAAAAGCTAGCAAGAGATTTAATGGAGGATTCACTTTAATGAGCGTTTCTGCAAGAGTGTTAATCTATTATTTCATTGTTTTGTGGGTATTTAATATTCATCCTTAAGGTGGTTGGAGAGCTGTCAATTTCATAAAAAACGTTGTCGTATAACACTCGTAGACGGTGTTTTAGTAAAAGTAATGTTTTATATATGGAAAAATAGCTTAGAAAATCTAGTTTGCGCATATCAAATAATATTTACAATTTGTAATATAATTACGAAGGTTTGAAATTTTGTATGAATAATTTCAATCTTTGTAATTATAATGTAAATTGAAAACATTATTTGATACGCGCAATCTAGATTTTCTAAGCTATTTTTCAATACATAAAACATTACTTTTATTACCGTCTACGAGTATTCTACGACAAAATTTTGTATGGACGGAAACCACCTTAAGAAAGATTTCTAGGGAGGTTAATTGGAATATTCCAAATTGATTTTTTTTCTATTTCAGTGTTTGTCATTGCAGTATATTTGATTAAAATGAATTGATCAACTTATTTCTCGGCTTAATTGGGTATACAAGGTGCAACAAAACCCTCTAGTACTATTTAAAGGTTTGGTTGAGACCATCAAACTGAACAACTTTCACTATGTAGCCAAATCGAGAAAAAAAAAACTGCTGTTTCATTCAAAACTGACAATACCTAGTCTACTCAAATGTATGGGACAGCAGCAATTTTTCGTCATTGTCATTTTAGTGAAAGTTGTTCAGTTTGATGGTCAACTCTAAACCATCCTTTTAATGATTACTAGTGTGTTTTGTTACAACTCGTATAATAGTTTTGTTAGTTATTAAATGTCACATTAAGGTACATATTATTTACTTTATCTAATAAGTAGATTACACTCCGAGGGCAGGAATGTAAGAAAGGTCTCAGATCTCATGTAATTGTTGACCGAGGCGGAGCCGAGGTCATAAAACATGTGATCTGAGGCTTTCTTATTTACTGCCCGAGGTCTTTCTCCTCGACGGAGGTGGAAAGCCGCAACTTCGTTTAACGCAGAGGAACGAAAATTGACGCTTTCCGTCCGGGAGAAAACGATGTTATAATTATATTTTTCGCATTATTTAAAAGTAAATATTAATAATAAATTATACATCGTTATTATATAGATAGATCTTCGCTTATAAATATTATTAATTTGCGAGCTTAGAAAACAGCTTCAAAAACGTAAAAAACCAACATCTAAAGATGGCATTTTTTGAAAATTTTCAAAGTTGTATAACAAAAGTTGTTTGTACTTTTGGATTTGTAAGTGTTTATAGAATGGTAGTCATTATAATACAGGGTGTAACAAAACACCCTCGTAATATTAAAAAGGGGTGGTTTAGACTATAAAACTGAACAACTTTTTCTATGGGACCAACAACGAAATCGCGAATAAAAAATCTGCAATTCTACTCAACCCAAACGGCTGATTTTTTACTCGCGCTTTTGCCGTTGGTCCCATAGAAAAAGTTGTTCAGTTTGATGGTCTGATCATCCTTTTAAAAAACCATCAGCGAATTAAGTTGGACCCTGTATGCATCCAGCGAAAGACTGTTTTTAAAGTGGTAGCTGTAATCAAAATGGGCTAATTTCATTCATATGGACTCATAATAATATAGTAATAAGCATTTTTCACAGCCAAACCGTTATCAACTTTGTTTGCGTTGAAATAGCGTTCAATGGTATCGATTCGGTATTGCCACGACTTAACTTAACTAAATTTATTCCTGTCATTTTCTAACATTCGACTAAGAAAAGAGACAGAAAACCAACAACTGACTTTAGTGCTGTCAAAGTGACGCTACACGCCCAAAAACGACTTAAATAAGATGGCGTGCATTATGATGCCATCTTATTTTGGGCGTGTAGCGTCACTTTGACAGCACTAAAGTCAGTTCTTGGTTTTCTGTCTGTTTTCTTAGTCGAATGTCAGAAAATGACAGGAATAAATTTAGTTAAGTTAAGTCGTGGCAATACCGAATCGATACCACATTAACATAACATTAGCCTCCGATCGCTTCGATGCTCTCGGGGTCTATTATGAATAAATATGCTCATGAGTATATTCCGAGGGGAAGTCGGTGATATTCTGAAACCTCGGAACATCCACGTTTCACCAGTAGTACCGAAACTATGTCCAGTGTGGGGGGTGAGCCCGTCGCCACTTAAAATGGACAGTGGGTACAATACATGCCTCGAAATTGAAGCATGCCGGTTTCCTCACGATATTTTCCTTCACCGAAAAGCCAGTGGTGTTACAAATCGTAAATAAATTCCCGAAAAACAAATAATAACAACCGGCCAAGTGTGAATCGGTCACGCGCTAAAGGTCACGGAGAAAAAAATGTTTTTAAGTGTTTTTATGGTGTGATGTGTTGTGGTACGGAGCCCTCAGTGCACGACTAGCCCGACTCGCATTTGACCGTTTTTATGTATAATTCAACGCAAGCAAAGTCAATAATGATTTAGCAGTAAAAATGCAGCCATTAGCCATATGTGCTACTATATTTCACGTTGTGTGGGCAGCAAGATATTTCACGTTAATTCCATATCATATAGGGTCCTTCTTAGTATGCTGACACTTTTTTAAGGGGATGATCAGACCATCAAACTGAACAACTTTCTCTATGGGACCAACATCGAAATCGCGAAAAAAAAATCAGATGCTCCATACAAAACTGCAAACCTACTCGAGCAAAATGTATGGACAGCTGATTTTTTTTTCGCGATTTCGATTTTGGTCCCATAGAGAAAGTTGTTCAGTTTGATGGTCTGATCATCCTCTTAGAAAAGTGTCAGCATATTAAGTTGGACCCTGTATATATTAAACTTACAACACAGTAACTATTAAAGTACATACTATACTTTCTTTGATCTCCTCCGTCTATCTATTCTCACAGGTGAAGTCACTGACTGTATTAAATCCATTACTTGAGAGTCGACGCGATCTCGGGGCTTCTGAGAGCGCGTGCTTCGATATTTTTCAGGCGGTTGCAGCCTTTTGGCGGATCTCGTTCGAAATTTCGCTGATTCTTGAACTGATAGGTTTGGTGTTAGCGATTTTATGCATCTGTAGAGAAAAGGGTATGATTAGTATTCGATAATTGGTTAGCACTATTATAAAACTGCAAAAGTTTATTCGGAGGAGTTGCGTTGTGGGTCTGCTATTGGGCAGTCGCTTGTCGGTTGTCCCATCCCCGGCCTACAGCGGAATTCCAGTGGTGGCTCAGGATATTGTTCTTTTATAAGAACAACCCTTGAAGTCACCAAAATATCAATATAACCGTACAACGTCAAGCACTTTTGCTACAAAAACTCGACATTGGCAAAATCATCTACACCAAGATGGATGCCATAACCTTAAAAATAGAATAGAATAGAAAGTTTATTCGAGTATAACGCAGAAACTACAGATTTTGATGAACCTTTTTGTGTTTAAAAGCTTGTGATTCGACCATAAGATTCGACGCAAAATTAACATCAAAATTGTCTTAAACATGTCCTAAAAGTTACGTTCCCAAAAAGCTATCATACTGGTTCGGATCAGCTCGGTCTGTAGACCCCGGTCTATATAGATGTACAGACCTGGCAGCCTCCTGCAGTTTCCTGGCCAGCAGCTCGTTCTTCATGTTGGTAGCGGCCAGCTCCCGGATCAGCTGGGTCTTGCTCTTGTTGCCCCCGGGGTGTATGAGGGGGTGCTTGCGGAGGCGCGCCGCGGATGGCCGGGCCGCTGGGTCGGGGTCCACCATTTTCTGTTGGATAAATTTAAGTTTTAGATTAAAAAAGCTCGCAATTTTGAATGAATGAAAGTCACGTGTGGTTCCTTAAAATGGATCCATTACTTCCTGTGGGTGTCGTTCGAATCGACATCCGTTCTAGAGAAGGGATGACCAAGGTAGACCTTGTTTACCCGTGGACCACTAGGAGAAAAAACTATGATCGTCACAGACTCCTTAGTAAGAAGAAATTGTAACAACACACAGACTCCAGGGCATATAGACAAAGTATCTTTCGATTAGCGTTAACGACAGTAGAAAACATAAAATTGTATGGACTTGACGTATGGTGACGAAAACAAACGTCAAAATGTTTCGATCGCCAATGTCAAATCCACACATTCTATCATTTCTACTAGCGTCTACGCCAATAGAAATGTTACTTCGTCTATATGCCCTTATTGGGAAACGCTGGACTAAGGGATATGGGTTTCTTATGCAGTGTATACAAGGTGTTTCATAAGTAACAATAAATTTTTAAAACTCTTAAGGGGGTTGTTTAGACCGTCAAACTGAACAACTTTCTCTATGGGACCAACATCGAAATTGCGAAAAAAATAATTTTATATCCCATACATATTTTAGCTCTAGTCGATTTGTAGAGTATAGAACATTTTTTTTTTTCGCGATTTCGATATTGGTCCCATAGTGAAAGTTGTTCAGTTTGATGGTCTACACCACCCCCTTAAAGGTTTATTTGTATTTTTGTAACACCTTGTATGTGGACGAAAGGCTAAGCGCCTATAAGAGCAGACTTAACTGCGTTCATTCCCAATAGTCCCGTGCGATATCAAAACTAATGATAACATTTATTGCCTTTCTAGTTTATTTTAATCCGTGATAGCGGCGCGTGACAACGCTGTCTGTAGCAGTACTATTCTCGTTTTATGGGTGTCGGGGTTCAAATATAATACAAATACAAATACAAATATCTTTTCATCCCATCTATTCAAAAAGTGTCACTTTAGTCCTCTTTAAGTGCGCCTAAAGTTGCACTTTTTGTTAAGAGACTTTTACAGCGGGCAATGATGAGTTTTGAATTTGGAACATGTATTTTTGCTACATAGGTCCGCGACCAAAGAGACCGAACGCAAATATTAAACTAGAAGCGCCTTTTATTTATTTTCCTCATAGAGGGGGATGAAAAGTAGAGTGTCTCACTCGGCCGCAAAATTATTTTTTCCTCGGGCGGCATACTTTGAATCCCTCGCTGCGCTCAGGATTCTACTTTAGAATCCCTCGCTGCGCTCGGGATTCTACTCAAGAATCCTTCGCTATGCTCTGGATTCAAAATAGCGCCCTCGCCTTAAAAATATTATTTTACGCCCTTGTGATACAATCTACTATTATTAACAAAAAGAACAAATCAGTACACATGATACAATCTTCGATCAAAATAAAATGAATGGATAGGCCTAAAGCGCGGTAAGTTGAAGCAAACTACTGGTGCACTTGGTACATACAAACTAGCGCCATTATCTGTCAAATCTAGGGCACTTTCATACAAGTGACAAGTAAAAATTTCATTTGTTTTGCCTCATTTTTCTGGTTTGAAATGTTCGCTTAAGGCCTATCCATTCATTTTATTTTGATCGAAGGATACAATGGACCCCGCATGCGGCAAGCCAGAATCTCGGGAATCCTTTACGATTTATCAGGCAATAATTACAATTTTAGGACAGAGTGAGCGATATTTAAATAATTACAGTGATAAATAAATGTTAAGTACCTATAGACAATGAAGTTACAACTAACATAACGGAGACATGCGATGAAATTTAATAACCTACACATAATTAACAACTTTGAAATATAAAAATAAAAAGTGTGTGAGTGTTACTGTATGTGTGTGTGTGTGTAAGTGAGTTGGTGTTTTAACAAGGAACGGCTAGGAGTGATTCAGTGGCAACATAATCAAGGGACTTTAAATAATTGGTTACTTTAAATTTGACCTCTCTGGCACTAAGATCTTTCAGGCTACACATCCCGTTAACAAGCTGGAGGTTAGAAGAAACATTGCCCTCACTACATATGTTTTTAAAGTGTTTCGCGGCATACTTAATAACCCGCAAATACTGGAAAGTATTGGACTGCGCGTCCCCGATACGAGAATGCGTAGAGGCCCCCGGGATCAGGTGTTTGTGATGCCGAAGTGCAGGACCAACATATTAATGTACGCTCCATTAACCACCGCACTCAGAATACTAAACGGAATATCAAAAGAGGTAGATATATTCCATTGTTCATTGACAAAATTCACAGAGGCCGCTTTAGATTATTTAAGTAAGGCAAGTTAATTAAAAGTTATTATGTTATCAATTTGGGTGAAAACCTGTTAAGATAATGTATTTGTATTTTTAGTATAAATAAATAAATAAATAAACATTTCTGTATAGATAGGGGAATAGAATAATCACTTTGTTATTACCTTGAGCAGTTGGTTGAACTCCCTGGACAAGGCGGGCAGGTCTGGGAGCCTGCCGTCCCTTATGTCCTGCCACTGCTGTCCGTTCTGAGGCAGCGGACCGCCGCCTGCTGCCTCGTACAGCGTTAGACCTGCAACAAATTGGTTTGATTAGAATATAGATTCTGACACTACGATAAGTAGCATGCAGGTATAGCCGACTATATTCCCCGAGGGGGTAGAGAGATATTCTGAAACCTCAGAACATCCACGTTTCACCAGTAGTACCGAAACTCTGTCCAGTGTGACGGGGAGTGAGCCCGTCGCCACTTATAATGGACAGTGGGTACAATACATGCCTCGAAAGGCAAAAAAGAGATCGCTACTTATTGCTGTCCTTATCGACGTAACCACTATTTTGTTCTACGACGGCTGTCTGACTCCTCTGATTGTCATACAAATTGTATAGAATTTTATGACTATCGCTATCTCATACGCGGTTACACTGATGTTCCGTCTACCAGAGTAAGCGAAAAAAAATGTTAGTCTATGGTCCATACAACTAGCACACTTGGTCTGTCATCTCTGTACATATTTGAAGTATACCTGTCATTTGTTTAAGACGCTGTTATCCCATCGAGGCCGTTTTTTGAACACGAATGAAAGTGTTTTAAACTGTGTTTTAATTAAATTATGTCTTATTTAAGGATCGGGCGGATGGGCGACTGTTCTCAATTACACGATTAGATTAAGTTTACTAGATAGAAAAACATCCCAAAGTTACCCCTTTTTGTTATGTTTTTTTCAATACTATGATTTAAACTGCTGATATTTAACTTTTTATTCTTGTACTTAACTAAATAGATTAAATATTTCTAGTGAACTCGGAAGAATTTTTAGCTTAGAAACTCCCATGAGCAAAGATATTGACGAAAAACACGTTTTTTTGCGATCCTGCTTTCAATTGGAGCGGGATGGCTAATTTTAAACTTATGCTTGCAAGAAAGAGACGCTTGCACTGGGATAACCTAGCCTTAACCTCATTTTTCTGGTTTTAAAATGTTCGCGTAAGGCTCATTCCCTTAATTTTACTCTGATCTAAGGTTGACACCTAACACTCATCTCGTAACAAAAACTCACCGAACGCAAATATGTCAGCCTTCATAAGTTGGCTGAAGTCTTCCTGGAGAACTTCTCTGGGAAGATATCTGCAGTCGCCCTCCTCGACCATGGGCGATGATATACACGTCACGTGCCCTAGGTCACCTGCAAGATAGATATACAGTTAGAATAAGTGTTTGTAAAGGCAGGTTTAAAGGCTAAGAATGTGTCGGACACGCGGTGATAGGGTTCTGTATCGAACTGAACAACTTTCACTATGGAGCTAGCATCGAAATCACGAAAAAGATCTGCAGTTTTGTAGGAAACAGCTGGTTATTTACTTCGCGATTTCGAAGTTGGCTCCATAGTAAAAGTTGTTCAGTTTAATGGTTTATGGCTTGAGCCACATCTAGCAGCACGGAATCGATATTTTTTTTAAGTCATTCGAATAATTCCAAAGAATGAAAAATACTTACATAAAATTCGGGCCAAACCGGTTGTTTGGCGATGCAGTATTTTATAACAACCATTCGATTATAAATATTATGATATTAATTTATACATCCGACGATGTATAGTATACTAATTTAATTTTCGAAACGAAAAAACAAATATCAAGGTCGTTCGGTGCGATGCAATGAGCGCGTGACACTCGACTGAATTAGGCCTCTAGTCCGATCATTTTAGGGTTTGACCCTGACAGTAATTCATCTATCGCTGAAACTTTGCAGTGTGATAAAGTGAAGTATAAAGATTACGGTTGACAAAAAATCTAGGATTTTTTTTTGTTGGAAGTTAGGTTTTTGTACGTAAACATAAAAATCACTTATAGCTCTCGGCGGAAAACTGTTCCATCCGAAATTCCTTTGGTATATGCCAGTATATACTATTTACCATAGATATGTAACGGTATCTATGAATATTTCGATTTAAGGAAGGGAGAATCAAAAAAATACAGTTTTTAATCCATAACTTTTTCAGGAATATTAGTCCATCTATTTTTGACTTTTTGTCAGTATTAATATCTTTACTTATATCGTCTTGCACAATTATCTAGAATATTTTCGTTTCCGATCATAGTTTTATGATTTTTGGGCAAATAAATTACTTCGGAAAACTGTTCCATTCGTTTTTATTAATTTACAAGTTACAGTACACTCTAATAAAACAGGGCTCATAAGAATCTAGAAAAATTTCGCCCTTATTAATTTTTTTTTCAATAATTTTCGTCCCGCCCGTGCAAGGCCGCCATTTACGAGCGCCATTTACGATATTATTTGACTACAAGACAGATTGTGTGAAGACCATTAAAACGAGCCCAAACTCGGGTATATTCGACCAAAAACTCGGCATGAAAGACCATTTTAAAGATTTAGCCGACATTTTGTCCGCCATCTTGAAAAACGTAAACATTTCGTATCTTTTGAACGAAAGCTCCGATCGGGACGGGGTTTTTTGCATTAGGTGAAGCGCGAATGGGCCTCTCTGATAGAGAACGTATAATGTGAAAGAATGTATAAAATGTACGATATTATTTGACTACAAGACAGATTGTGTGAAGACCATTAAAACGAGCCCAAACTCGGGTATATTCGACCAAAAACTCGGCATGAAAGACCATTTTAAAGATTTAGACGACATTTTGTCCGCCATCTTGAAAAACGTAAACATTTCGTATCTTTTGAACGAAAGCTCCGATCGGGACGGGGTTTTTTGCATTAGGTGAAGCGCGAATGGGCCTCTCTGATAGAGAACGTATAATGTGAAAGAATGTATAAAATGTACGATATTATTTGACTACAAGACAGATTGTGTGAAGACCATTAAAACGAGCCCAAACTCGGGTATATTCGACCAAAAACTCGGCATGAAAGACCATTTTAAAGATTTAGGCGACATTTTGTCCGCCATCTTGAAAAACGTAAACATTTCGTATCTTTTGAACGAAAGCTCCGATCGGGACGGGGTTTTTTGCATTAGGTGAAGCGCGAATGGGCCTCTCTGATAGAGAACGTAAAATGTGAAAGAATGTATAAAATGTACGATAATATTTGACTACAAGACAGATTGTGTGAAGACCTTTAAAACGAGCCCAAACTCGGGTATATTCGACCAAAAACTCGGCATGAAAGACCATTTTAAAGATTTAGCCGACATTTTGTCCGCCATCTTAAAAAACGTAAACATTTCGTATCTTTTGAACGAAAGCTCCGATCGGGACGGGGTTTTTTGCGTTAGGTGAAGAGCGAATGGGTGTCTCTGATGTAGAGGTAGAATTTGGTAGTTTTTTGAATTTTTTGGTTCTTTTGGTAGTTTTTGGTTCTCTTGGTAGTTTTTGGTAGATTTTGGTATTTTTTGTGTCTTTTGGTAGAATTTCGTAGTTTTTGGTAGTTTTTGGTTCTTTTGGTAGATTTTGGTAGTCTTTGGATCTTTTGGTAGTTTTTGGTAGGTTTTGGTAGAATTTCGTAGTTTTTGGTAGTTTTTCATTCTTTTGGTAGAATTTGCTAGTTGCTGGTTCTTTTGGTGATTTTTGGTTGATTTTGATACTTTTTGGTTCCTTTGGTAGTTTTTGGTAGAATTTGGTACCTATTATTTTATCAAATTTTATCAAAAAACTACCACATTTTACCAAAGAACAAAAACTAACAAAATGTACCAAAAACTATCAAAATCTACCAAAAACTACCGAAATCAACCAAAATTTACCAAATTCTAGCAAAAGAACGAAAAACTGCCAAATTCTACCCAATGAACCAAAATCTACCAAATTCTACCAAAACCACCAAAAGAACCAAAAACTACCAAATTCTACCAAAACCACAAAAAAAAACCAAAAACTACCAAAATCTACCAAAAGAACCAAAACCTACCAAAAACTACCAAATTCTACCAAAAAAAAACAAAAACTACCAAGAGAACCAAAAACTACCTACCAAAAGAACCAAAACATTCCAAAAACTACCAAATTCTACCTCTCTATCAGAGACACCCATTCGCGCTTCACCTAACGCAAAAAACCCCGTCATGATCGGAGTTTTCGTTCAAAAGATACGAAATGTTTACGTTTTTCAAGATGGCGGTCAAAATGTCTACTAAATTATTAAAATGGTCTTACATGCCCAGTATTTGATCGATTATACCCGAGTTTGGGCTCGTTTTAAAGGTCTTCGCACAATCTGTCTTGTGGTCAAATATTATCGTACATTTTATACATTCTTTCACATTTTACGTTCTCTATCAGAGAGGCCCATTCGCGCTTCACCTAATGCAAAAAACCCCGTCCCGATCGGAGCTTTCGTTCAAAAGATACGAAATGTTTACGTTTTTCAAGATGGCGGACAAAATGTCGCCTAAATCTTTAAAATGGTCTTTCATGCCGAGTTTTTGGTCGAATATACCCGAGTTTGGGCTCGTTTTAAAGGTCTTCGCACAATCTGTCTTGTCGTCAAATAATATCGTACATTTTATACATTCTTTCACATTTTACGTTCTCTATCAGAGAGGCCCATTCGCGCTTCACCTAATGCAAAAAACCCCGTCCCGATCGGAGCTTTCGTTCAAAAGATACGAAATGTTTACGTTTTTCAAGATGGCGGACAAAATGTCGGCTAAATCTTTAAAATGGTCTTTCATGCCGAGTTTTTGGTCGAATATACCCGAGTTTGGGCTCGTTTTAAAGGTCTTCACACAATCTGTCTTGCAGTCAAATAATATCGTAAATGGCGCTCGTAAATGGCGGCCTTGCACGGGCGGGACGAAAATTATTGAAAAAAAAATTAATAAGGGCGAAATTTTTCTAGATTCTTATGAGCCCTGTTTTATTAGAGTGTACTGTAACTTGTAAATTAATAAAAACGGATGGAACAGTTTTCCGAAGTAATTTATTTGCCCAAAAATCATAAAACTATGATCGAAAACGAAAATATTCTAGATAATTGTGCAAGACGATATAAGTAAAGATATTAATACTGACAAAAAGTCAAAAATAGATGGACTAATATTCCTGAAAAAGTTATGGATTAAAAACTGTATTTTTTTGATTCTCCCTTCCTTAAATCGAAATATTCATAGATACCGTTACATATCTATGGTAAATAGTATATACTGGCATATACCAAAGGAATTTCGGATGGAACAGTTTTCCGCCGAGAGCTATAAGTGATTTTTATGTTTACGTACAAAAACCTAACTTCCAACAAAAAAAAATCCTAGATTTTTTGTCAACCGTAATCTTTATACTTCACTTTATCACACTGCAAAGTTTCAGCGATGGAAGAATTATTGTTAGGGTGTCCATACAAGGATACGCTAAAATGATCGGACTACTCGACGTCGGGGCCCAGCCGCGTATATTACTGGAAACCCTACTGCAGTATGTCTCTCTCCGCGACGTACTGAAGCAGCATTTACGCGTGTTTATCATTTGGAAATGATAACTCGGTTCGTCTTAGCCCGTGGGGACGTATTGAAGTAGATTTTCCATATACGCGGATTGGCCGCGTAGCTACGAATAAGAATAAATATGGAAGAGTAACTCTAAACAAAATCGAAATCATTTTTGGCACCCAATGAAAAATGACATTTTGTATGAGTTTTGGCGGCTAGTTACAATTTTTAAAGAACAAATTTAGAACGCGTTACAATTTTTTTGGTGTCACTTTTTGAGCTTCATTTACACTTCTATACATTCTCTTATTCGTAGCCGCGTAGGTACATTTTTGTACCTAAAGTGCGGAGTGAGCCAGCCAGCCTGATATGGATGGAAATAGACTGTAAACTCACCGATCTTGTACTTGTGTGTGGGGGGCGCATCATCATCATCCTCGTCGTCCTCGCGCTCGGCGGGACCGTCGCGCGACACGAATATGTTGCCGGGCTTCACGTCCATGTGCACCAGCTGCAGCGAGTGGATGTAACTGTTGCGACAAAGAGATAAATTATATGTTTTAATTACTATGAATAGGTATAGGAAGTACGGTGGTTTCAGTCCATACAAAACTTTGACTCAGAACACTCGTAGACGGTATTAATAAAAGTCTACGAATAAAGAAATAAATATGGAACGATAACTCCGAACAAAATCTCCTTAATTTTTGGCACCATGAGTTTTGGCGGCAAACGCCGTAATTGGAGTCGCCATAATGATTGAGTCTTGCGCGCTTGCGTGGTGTACACCAAAGTTCGTGGGGTCATTTTTTGACGTGAATTATATTTCCATATTTATTTCTTTATTCGTAGATAAAAGTAATATTTTATATATGGAAAAATAGTTTAGAAAAACTAGATTGCGCGTCTCAAATAACATTTATAATTTACTAGTGTTTTCCCGCGACTTCGTCCGCACAAATTATATACCAGATTTTAAGTCAGATCATAAGCTATCAAAAAAAAAAGGTTTCATCAAAATCGGTTCAGTAGTTTTTGCGTGATGTGCGAACAAACAAACAAACTAACAATTTTGTCAATAGATGGCGCTGCACGTCATTTAAATCGCGCTATCGAGTTATTTGATTTTATATGAAGTAAACCGTTACTTTTTGTTCCTCATGATTTTACGGTTTTATAATAGTTAAGATTAAATAATTACGAAGATATAAAGCTTGGAAATTGTGTATGAATAATTGTACAAGGTGGACCGATGTCCTGGTGAAGGCGGCGGGAACACGTTGGATGAGTTGTGGCGGTCCTTGGGGGAGGCCTAGGTCCAGCAGTGGACGTCCATCGGCTGAGATAATGATTAATATACTCACGCTAATCCGTCTGCGATATGTGCCAGCAGTATGAGCAGTTCACTCTCGCATAAAGGTCCCTTTTCTATCATTTGCTGTAAGGAGCCGCCGTCACAGAATTCGTTCTGTATTATCATATGGTTGTCCTCCGCCCACGCCGAGTAGTATCTGCAATTAAATGAATGACTTTAGGTTTTGAAAAAAAAAGTTGGCCGTTACGGGACGCCCGGCAGATGTGATCCTTCTACCTATAAAATAAAGTCGTCTTCGAGACGGTCTTTCAGAAAATTATTCTCTCCCGATATCGCGCGCTTTTATCGAAAACTAAATCGCAGCTGTAAATACGGCAATTTCGAACTTCCTTCACACAAAAAAGTTGCTGATCAGAATTTCAAAGCCCTCCCATAAAAGTTTTACTTCAAAAAATACTTGGGATACTTAAACTAAAACGCTACAAAGTGGACGCTACGTCAAAGCAGACATTGGCCAGCCGTCTAGTCGAGGAAGCGAGACAGATATAATATATCTGACATATGTCAGGATCGTAACAGGTCGCGTTTTGTTGTCTCTGCCTACCCCACGACCTGCCTGCGTGCCTGGTTACCTGGTTACCTGGGTTACCTGGGAGACAGCCGTGAGAATATGTAAGTATGTACTCTACCTGACGACATGTGGATGTTTTCCAAGAGCCGCATGAGCGTAGACCTCAGTCAGAGCAAGTCGCTCCTCGGCCGACCCGGCGACTGGCTTCAGCGACCTCTTCACGGCGTAGACGCAGCCGTCCAGCTTGTTGACGCACTTGGCTACTCGGCCGAAGTGACCCCGTCCTATGACTCCAAGTTCTATGAATTCTACGTTGTATCTTGATATGTTTGATTCCTGTAAGAAAATTTACGGTTAGTAAACTTTACTAAGTAAAGAATAGATTTAGATATTCACGGTCCTTCTTAATACTGATGGGTTTTTTAGGGGATGATTAGACCAACAAACTGAACAACAACATATTTGCTACACCCATTATGGGTAAAATTGTATTAGCTCTCAATGTATCAGTACATAATATTATGTTACCATCTTGAAATGTACCTACAATTTATGGCATTAAATAAATGAAAAAATGAAAAAAAAAAACTTTCTCTATGGCACTATGAAAAAAAGAAAAAAAAAAGAAAGTCAAATACATTTATTGCAAAACCAAGGTCGAAATAGCGAAAAAAAGTCAGCTGTTCTGTTCAAACTGCAATCCTACATCGCTTTATAAGACCACCTTATTTGTACCATAATGAGTTATTTCCTATTGTGCATTGTAATTTGTTTTTGGTGTAAATAAAAAATATTTCATTCATTCATTCATTCCTACTCGACCAAAATGTATAGGACAGCAGATTATTTATCACGATTTCAATGACGGTCCTATAGATAGAGAGAGTTGTTCAGTTTGATGATCTGATCATCCCCTGAAAAACAGTCAGCATATTATACAAGGTGTTACAAAAATACAAATTAACCTTTAAGGGGCTGGTGTAGACCATCAAACTGAACAACTTTCACTATGGGACCAATATCAAAATCGCGAAAAAAAATATGTTTTTTCTATACTCTACAAATCGACTAGAGCTAAAATATGTATGGGATATCAACATATTTTTTTTGTGATTTCGATGTTGGTCCCATAGAGAAAGTTGTTCAGTTTGACGGTCTAAACAACTCTCTTAAGAGTTTTAAATATTTATTGTTTCTTATGAAACACCCTGTATAGTTGGACCCTGTATAATCGTGAAGTGAAACTTACCCTTATCCGTTTGGCAGGCTGTTCGGGCGTGTCGTCCCACGTCGGTGTCTTGGAAAACGCTCGCTTCTTCTTGTTCAACGCTTGCCCTGGACATCAAATATAAGGTCATTTTTAATTAGTTGGCGATACTCAACCTGGGCACTTCTTAATGATGTATGATCAATGTTTATAATTGGTATTGATAATTTACAAAATTATTATTATGGTACGTATCGTACGCAGTGCGCGGCCGGCGGGCGAACATTGACCTCAGAATCATATGATCGAGCGGGGGGTCATTACCACGCAATTGTACTCAGGAACGGATACCAAACAACTAATTAAATTTGACTTATATGTATATTCATAAGTGGAGAAAAAAGGAAGATCAAGAACTGGGACCCCCGGTCCCAGTCAACTGTTCTTAGTAAAGAAATAAAGCTACCTAAAGCTTAGCCTGCTAGGTACAGGTTGTGTAACGTAAAAAGGGTGCTATGGACAAGTGGACAACAGAAATAATAAATCAAATTAAATCGAAAAAAACACATATCGCTTTTTTTAGCAATATTTTAATTTAGCACAGCATATACTCACGACTATATTCCCCGAGGGGGTAGTCAGAGATATTCTGAACCCTCAGAACATCCACGTTTCACCAGTGGTACCGAAACTCTGTCCAGCATGACGGGGGGTGAGCCCGTCGCCACTTATAATGGACAGTGGGTACAATACATGCCTCGAAATTGAAGCATGCCGGTTTCCTCACGATGTTTTCCTTCACCGAAAAGCCAGTGGTGTTACAAATCGTACATAACTTCCGAAAAACTCATTGGTACGAGTCGGCTTGGACGGGGATTGAACCACCGCCTCCTGCACGGCAGGCAAGGTTACTCGCCACTGGACCACCACGGCTTTTGGTAAAAAATGTTTAATTTATTTTTTTAATGAATTTTAAATATTTCGGTTTCCTTAATTTTAATTTATGCCTTAAAAATAGGTGATTAAGCCTATGAAACGGTACAAGGCAACAACTAGCTCATGTCCTGCGTCGCTTACCACCCGCGCCGGCGTAAGCGTGACTCTGAAACCAAATAAGGTGCAACGCGCACTAGTGGCGGTCCCCAATCTTCGGCCTTTGCTACGGGTTCTAAAGCAGCCAGTGCACTTACCGTCTGGTGTGAAGGGGTTGATGTTGGCGACGGGGCGGCGCACGAAGCCAGAGTCTTCGTCGTCGGGCGGCAGGCTGCCCAGCGCGCTGTCGTCGTCGCAGGACGGCGGGTGGAGGTGGTGGCTGGAGCCCGATGGCATGCCTGTATCGAGTACTACATTACCAAAGACGATAAATAATCTACACTATTATAAAACTGTATAAACTCTGCGTTTGTTCGAGAATCACGAATTGTTTCTAAGCTCAAAACCATGATCCTTGCGCTGTGCTAAGAATTACGTCCCTCTTAGGTCGCGGTCGTGCGCACAGTCGTAACGTAAAAACGATCAATGCGGCTCACCTCGTGGGTCACCCGCACAGGCGTAAGGTTTGGGTGACTCGCGCTGTAGGTCATGATCCCCCACCACCCTCGTAGGTCGTGCGCACAGTCGTACTGTTGAAACGATAAATATGGCTCGCCTCGTGAGTCACCCGCGTAGGCGTAAGGTTGTCGAAGACTCGCGCGATAAGCCGTAAGCACAGCCGAAATGCAATAGAACTGACTCGTAACGTGGGTTCTTTAGCACTGCGGCCAAGCAAAAGTGTTAATGGACCAATTTTGATGACAACCTACATATCCTACGACATCTTTCAATACAATAACATGCTTAAGTCTGACGGCCCGACATCATAGTCTGTAGTCTGTGTTTGAACCTGCCTGCTGTGTCGAGGGCCGCGGGTTCGAATCCCGTAAGGGACAAATACTTGTATGGTGAATATGAATATTTGTACCCGAGTCATGGATGTTTGTATCTATATTTATGTATTCTATATCGTTGTCTAGTTATCATAATACAAGTCCAGGCTAGATTCTGGAACTTTAAATGTGACTAGATAATTTGTGTGACAATGTCCAAGATATTTATTTAAGTTATCCGCGGTGATATAAAATTTACTATACTAAAAAAAAATAAAAAAAAACATGTTTTTTTTAAATCATAGTTATTTGATTAAATCCATGTTAACATAGCATTTGAGATCACTTAACTTAAACCAATCCTGGGTAATACCAGAGAACTTACCCGTCGAAGGAACGTTAAACTTTGGAGGGAAGAGCCTGGACCTCGTCTGGGGGTGTGAAGGCGTCGAACACTTCTCCAGCAAGGACTTGGGCGTGTGCGGACTGTCGAATAACCTGCAACGAAAATACATTTACTGTTTAAAACAATAGCATAGATCATAGTATAGGCATATCCCGGACACTGCCTACAAAAAACATAAATTGACAAGATGAAGACGTCAGCAAAACGTGTGCGAAACGGAGTCTAGGGCTGCAATAAAGGCTTCCGCACATTGCAGCGATATTATCGAGCGATATTATCGACAGCGATATCGCGACACCTTACACACTGCAGCGATTCCGCGATTCGCGTCACGCAGGCGCACTCCACTGAATGTAGTAGAAAGAGATTGCGTCAGGTTGCGATAATATCGCGGGCCGCGGCAGTGTGTGGGATCGAGCGCGTCCCCATACAAAATGCACTGAGAAAAATTATCGCCAAATCGCAGCGATTATATCGAGCGATAATATCGCTGCGATTTTGCGATAATTGTTTCCAGTACATTTTGTATGGGGACGCGCGCGATCCTACACACTGTCGCAATATTATCGCGACCTGACGCAGTCTCTTTAGACTACATTCAGTGGTGGGGCGCATGCGTGACGCGAATCGCGGAATCGCTGCAGTGTGTAAGGTGTCGCGATATCGCTGTCGATAATATCGCTCGATAAAATCGCTCGATACTATCGCTCGATACTATCGCTGCAATGTGCGGGAGGCCTTCAAACTGAACTTTCACAATGGGTGCAAACATTGAAATAGCGATAAAATCAGCTGTTCCATAGAAAACTACAATGGCGACTCGACCCATATGTATGTACTACGAATCAATATTCGTAGCAATAGCAAATGTACGAAATAGCTGATAATTATTTTCGTGAATTCAATGTTGGTCCCATAGAGAAAGTTGTTCAGTTTGATGGTCTGGAAAATCTGACAACATACAAGCAGAGATTAGTTTTTAGATTGTTTCTGAAAAATTCATTTTCATTGACGTTAATTGGTTAGTATTGAAAATATAACCAGAATTCGATTGTATGGAGCAAAACTCCGAATTATATCCCCTTAAGGTGAACGCACACCTATCCGCACCGTAGCAGCCGAACGCGTTATTTAACGACTGCGCGGAAGTATCGTCGTCGCCGAGGTTACGTAGCCTTTAATAAGCTAAAGAAATGTCTATCTTTCTATAATCCGCACCTCACCAAAAATCAACACGTGCGCGAATTCGTTACAAAAACGTAACACAATTCTTTGACAAAAAGAGATCTCCACCACCCTTCTCAAGTATTAACAAAAGCACACATACGATACGAACTTGTATTTCTCGTCTTTGTATAGTAGACACCTGAATGTACACATGTCTTTAGAAAAAACGCGCAAAAGGATATGAATGTGTATTGTTGAATTATTATTGGTAGGAAATTGTGTTCTGTAGTTTATGAGATGCTAGAGGACCGCGGCGAACTTCGTACCGCCTCAGAATCTTCCCGGCAAACACTTGGCCGTTTTTTAAAGCCTATGTTAATCACTGATAATGTAGCATTCTAATGGAAAATAATTATTCACATCGGTTCAGTAGTTTCGGAGCCTATTCATTACAAACAAACAAAAAATCTAATCTTTCCTCTTTATAATATTAGTATAGACTAGATGTTTACCCGCGATTTAGTCTGGAATTTTTATGCCTTTCCTTTCACTTTCACAGGTTTCTATCTACAGGGTCTAACTCCTAAGCTGAGTGTTTTATAAGGGGACGATCAGACCATCAACCAGAACAACTTTCTCTATGGGTCCAACATAGAAGTCGCGAAAAGAAAACAATAACATAAAAAGTGAAGTAGGTTTTCAGTTTAGTATGGAACTGCAGATTTTTAGTGTACTGTACCAAAATTGTTAAAACAGAACAAGTGGCCATAAGTATAGATTCACCTCGTTTTTCGCGATTTCGAAATCTACGTCCCACAGAAAAAGTTGTTCAATTTGATGGTCTGATCATAAGCATAAGCATATGCTCACGACTATATTCCCCGAGGGGGTAGTCAGAGATATTCTGAAACCTCATAACATCCACGTTTCACAAGTAGTACCGAAACTCTGTCCAGTGTGACAGGGGGTGAGCCCGTCGCCACTTATAATGGACAGTGGGTACAATACATGCCTCGAAATTGAAGCACGCAGGTTTCCTCACGATATTTTCCCGATGGTCTGATCATCCCATTAAAAATCAGATACGATGGGGTGTTGAATTCCGAAATCAACGCAGAAGAAATCGCGAGCAAAAGCAAGTAACTCCAACTCACTATCAATCACAACAAAAAATAAAATTACTAATCACACCAAAAAACTGCACTGAACCCAAAAGAAATCACATTGAAAAAAACAAGCTTTACAACTCCAATCTCAATCAAAAACCATCTTTACTCCACTAACAATAAGCAACAAAATCCTACAGTAAACTTTCAACAAAAGGTGAGGCAAGGTGATCTTTTTTTCGTGGGTGTATTTTTTGTAACGTTGGGCAGATGTCAGCTGTTCTGTTCCGATCATGTGTTGTTAGTGACATTGTGTCTGTAACTGTTGTTTAACTGAAATTTTTGGAAGGATGTCGGATGGGAGAAAGTTTTGGAAGGATGTAAAAATTCTGATTACCTACCTATAAAGGGATTTAAATGATTGATTGATTTATTTATTTCTTTGTACTATATGATTTGTACTAGACTTTGTACTAGATATTAAATTCAATGTTTAATCAAATATAACAGTCTAACCCGTGATATTGTTGTTTCAATACATATCCCATCCCTACATCTATCTATACAAATATTATAAAGACGAAAGATTTGATTTTTTGTTTGTTTGTTTGTAATGAATAGGCTCCGAAACTACTGGACCGATCTGAATAATTCTTTCACCATTAGAATGCTACATCAGTGATTAACATAGGCTATAAAAAACGGCCAAGTGTGTGTCGGGAAGATTCTAAGGCGGTACGAAGTTCTACGCGGACGCGCCGCTAGTTTATAATAAACACGAAAAGTAAAAACAACATTCTAAAAAAACCGTTGGCCATTAGAAGCTATTCTCAAAAAAACCAGTTTGGCAACTTTGCAAGTTGCAATCAGGTCAACAAAGTGAGTGATTCATTCGTCCTGTTTTGTAGGAATGTTATATAACATGTTCTGACATGTCCTTACTGGAATGTACCTGGATTTCGGGACGAGGAAGACTTTTGAAAAAGAAGTCATAGTATCATAAACAAAAAAGATAGAAGTATAATGGTGTGTTCATACGCGTGCCACGCAGCCCGGCAAGCTTAGGCAATTCGCTGTACATTGAGGCTTCTATAAAGTTAAGTAGTAACAATCACTTTACAGACGAGTCGATGTACAGCGAATTGCCTAAGCTTGCCGGGCTGCACGGCGTGCATGTAAACCCAGCATAATGGACACCAGAAATAAAGAAATGAAGTATAATGTTAATTAGTTTTCAAATCAGTTGCTTCATGGAATACCAAATATTATTTTTAAACAGAATATTGTATTGTACACACGGCGATACATCAGGTTACACACCCTATATACCCATAACTACACTAGGTACAAAACACAAAATAGTGCGGTAGAGAGCCTTTATAGTCGCGGCTGCCGGCGCGGGCGCAGCGTGCCGTGAGACGAAACAACAACAACATACCACACGATTCGCAGCTTTCAACTTCTAATAGTTCAAAGTCCAAACAGGGTAGCCTGACGTGTCATCGTGTGTACATGTTATGTTTGTATAAATAAAGAGGAAAGATTTGATTTTATGTTTGTTTGTTTGTATTGAATAGGCTCCGAAACTACTGGACCGATCTGAATAATTCGTTCACCATTAGAATGCTACATTATCCGTGATGAACATAGGCTAAAAAAAACTGCCAAGTGTGTGTCGGGAAGATTCTAAGGCGGTACGAAGTATCTAGTAAATAAATATAATACTCACAAGCACATAGATTGTAATGAACCCGATTAAGCAATAGGCTTTCTATCATGGAATCCATACATCAACAACACAAACATAGCATCCATGACCGGGGCTTCTAATCCAGGACCCTGGTCAGGCAGTTGGCGTGGTATTTATTACACCAACTGGGTTAGGGGGAGTCCATTAAATATGTGAGGGTATTTTGGTGATTTTTCGACCCCATATTTACGGTACGCACAACATATTATCTTCCATTAAGCCGTCATTTCAGCACTCACTCCTTTCTTACACATATCATCATTCCCACAGTCCATCCATCTTTACGATAGTTCTCTACCCTATGGTAGAGAACCACACCACCACAACCACAACTATTTGTGGTTTCAAATCAACACCCTGCTTTCGTGCAAGGTCTATGTTGAGCTGGGACCTATTTGGTGCTGTTGCATACTATAAATTACATGTCGTCGCTTTTATAACAATACCGCGCAAGTCGATTTTGGCAGTTTTTATATTTTGATATCATTGGATAGAACTATTCGCGCGCTTCGATCTACCAATCACAATCTTATACTTTTCCACCAATAAGAGCACTCTATTCAACAATTAATAAATATAAATTCAACAAACAATAAATAAATATGTTTTTTGTCTCGCCTTGAAAGTTGACATAATCGACTTGCGCGGTGTTGTTATATAAGCGACGATGTTCTTCTGTTGATGTTGTGTGTGTGTTACTTATGCATATATTATGATTTCATCTACAGTCCACATTCACATAAAAACACTTGTCTTATATTCTGACACTCATCTCTCTGCATCACATGTCCATACCGCCCCCAAAATGTTTCTCTCAGCTACTTGGACAGTGTCATCTTTAATACATGTTTTCTTTAATGACAATCTTCCTAATACAATTTCAGACCAGACATATTCTTTAGTTGGTGTGAAAATGTAAATTTTATAGTTCATTGCATTTTCAAGCTACCTATAGTTTATTGAATACCATCATCTGGTAGCAGAATTTGATAGCAATTGCTTAATTATACAAGAAAAAGCTCATACTTTAATCAAATGACATATTTTACTACAACTTTCTAATTAAAACTGTCTTATAGCAAATTCTTTAGTAAAAATTTTATTCGAACATCAATTTTACTTCTAGAACTTACTATTATTATTTTTACTACACACTTTTCATTTCTTTAACATGTCTATATCACAAAAAAACCATGTCATATTGAAAAACCACATAACATAAACAAAGGTTGTTTTCTCTTGACTTTAGTTAAGCTTTATAGGATCTAACGAATTGAGACATGCTAGGAAATGTAGTAACTTGTACCGTGGTGTTTTAAACCCTGAATTTTAAGTAGGGAAAGGCCTAGACTTACCTAAGAGCCCTAACTCGTTTGTAGGGCGGACTCAGCGATGCTGGTGCTGTGGATGCGTTTTTAATAGCATCATCGTCATCCATGCTACTGAAATCCAACTTCCGAGGCACTATAGACGCCGGTATTGGACTTAAATTGTCCGAAAATATATTGAAAGGATCCGACACATCACAAGATGTTTCCACTGACAATTCCGATGAATTGTGCCGGCTATTGAATCCGTTCTTCATTCTGTACCACTCCGTCATCTTCAATAACACATTTAAAACACTTTTTAACACAAAACACGACGAATAATCCGTTTATTTCACTAATTTTCACATCTAAGCATTCACTTTCACAATTTCAATTCACAACGATAATGGCGGATGACGCATAGCACCTGTTGACAGGATCGGCCAATCACAGCGCAGTATTTGACCGGTGAATTGAATACTGGAATTTTATTGGCTGGAGTTATTTTTTTTAAATAACGATGTTGTGACATGACCTCTCATTCGTCGATTTATGAATGCGTTCAAAATAATTCTTTGTTTCGTTTTTCACAAAAAAACCTATATTTCTTTTGTCTGCTTTCTAGTTAGTTTTAAGATTTATAGTTTTAATTACGCTTTTCTATCCTGTGTCATTTTATATACATTTTGATTTTTTTCAACATCAAAGATGAGACTGATTCTACTTTCAAACTTCTTGGATTCTACTTTTTGGATTCTACGTAAGTCTGTGTTCCAAACGTAGAAAGAGCAAGTAATAGAACGAAGAACGTGTTTTGTCTCATTTACTCATTGAGGGATGCATAATACAAATTCACTCTAGTTAAAAAAGGAGATCGCTACCTTATTGCTGTCCTTATTGACGTAGCCATATTTTTGCTCTAGCCTCTATGGTCTGACATCGGAGTCATACAACAAAAATTTCATAAAAATGTTTGTTGCTCTATATTTCGATGAATAGTTATTTCGTAATAATTTAATTCATTGGTGACTTTAAGTTCACAACATGGTAGCGTGCAGCGTTTTAGGATGCAAGAGCCGCACTGAACGTTGCAAAGAAAATATTTCATTCCACGGGTATGTTAACATTAATTCACGTTTTATTGCAGGAAACATTAATAATAAAACGCATTTTAATAGTTTCATTCATCGGGCAAGTGTTAAAGACAATAATTTAAAAGTTAAAGCTAAATTTTGTGATTTGTAATCTCAATAAGGGTGGTCAGATGTCATATTAAAATTACCCTGTTTCCACCTTGAAAATAAGGTACACCAAGGGCTGTGCCAAGGGTAAGCCGGAAGAGGTTTCATGAGGTATTTTGTAACCGCTAGTTAAACGTAGTTATGCATACCATACCATGGATAGCTGTCATTGCCTCAGGGTTAAAAGCTCCAACAAAAAACAGCATTAAAAATAGAGGTCGGTTAACTAAAGCTGGCGCGTGCCACACATTTACGCAATGCCTTTGTCTCACTGCACGCAGAATGTCTCATCAAACTCATTTGTATGTGTCTGTGAACGTGCCAGCAGCTTTAGTTAGGTTAACCTGTAAAACATACCATGATAGAATGTCGTTGACGTGAGTTGAATCCTTAGGGCCTGTTTCACCACTTCTGGGTAAGTTCTTGTTAGCTTATCCGACGGATAGTTTGACATATTTTGAATGAAATTGTGTCAAAATATCTGTCGGATACGCTAACAAGAACTTATTCAGAAGTGGTGAAACAGGCCCTTAGAGTATTTATTTATTCTACTAACAAACTTATCTGCCACTTTTTGGTAGCATGAGGTATGTATGTTTGAGGCAGCATGAAATCCGCAACTTTGGACTTTATTCCATTACTTTAGATTTTAATTTTGAATGTTAAAATTCATGAAAAACTGTGTCGTGTGAACCCCAAACGCTATAGCTTCGAAATTATTGTTCCGCAATTAAAGGCTGTTTAGTGATAGATAAGGTATAAAATTTTATGTAAATGCGTAAGATTGTTTGATCTGGCACTTTGGCAGAGGGGAAATGCTAAGGCGAGGCGGTCCCTATATAAATCGTCTAAGGTTGGATCATAAAGAATAGTTAGTGAGGTTTTTTTTATGTCTGTTTGTCTATTCGTTTGATTGTTTGTGTGTTTGTTTGTTTTTTCGAGCATCACGTAAAAACTACTTTACCAATTTTTTCGTATAGGTAGGGTGAGGAGTTGTAGCTTTTTTGCGTTTTTAAGTCATGTATTTTTTCTTCAGTTTTCCAAGCGACGAATATTTTAAAAATATATGGGTCTTCGCAACTGGCAGACTCAATTGGTCACCTACTATAAATTCGCGTATTTGAAAATATACGTATAAGAGAAATGGAATACAGTGACACTCCAACACGTTATATAAAGGTAAATTCAATATGTCGGTAGATAGTACCTACACAAGTAGATAATTATAATAGTCAAAGTAGGTATATCTAGTTTAGCTAGGAAAGAGTATAGGTCATTTATTATTTGTAAACTGGAAGACTAAGGCCACTTCTGAATAAGTTCTTGTTAGGTTATCCGACAGATATTTTGACATTATTTCATACAAAATATGTCAAACTATCTGTCGTATAAGCTAACGAGAACTTACCCAGAATTGGTGAAACAGGCCCTAAGGCATTGTCCTAATTGGGCAATGTCGGTAAAGCTGGTTAGATTCTTTATTAAATAATGTTAGGTAGCATTGCTTTCTTTTTTTAGTTCTAGTAATGTTTTCGAGATGATTGTTTTCATACAAGAAGCGAAAACCAGTTTACCTACTTAAGCCTACTAAAAATCAGGTTCGGGTTTCGATCTCATTTGATTCTGTTCACCTTATACTAGGTTACCTTACCTACCATACACTAAATGTTGGCTCCCTGCAAATTGTTCAATGTAATTGATGCTTAAGTTCGAGCTAAGTAGGGTCGAAATGTATGGATTTTGACATTTAACTGTAGGTTTTAGCAAGGTCTTACAATTATGTACAGAATATGAGCCTCTATAGCTTACCAGAAAAGGTGTGTATCATATCTTACATTAAAATATGATAATGTTCTATAAGTTAACAACATAATTTATGATTTGATACAAATAAATAACTTTATTAAAATGTATTCTCGTTATTATAATGACACAACAGGTAACAATAAATTGAAAATTGCATATTGCATAATGTGCTATTATTATGTTCTTCTACTTCTTATCGAGTGGGCTGCAAGCCCTGCCCCTCTAGCATGCCAACGCCGAGAAAACGACAAAAATCGAGACGTGCCTCCATCTTTATTATTTTACGTACGCCAATAAGAGCGCGCATGACGTTTTTCTCGTTTAAACGCTTTGTCGTGGGTGGCATGCTAGCCGTGCTGGTGTCAGAGTTTATTCAAACCGCCTTACGGCCTCTGACGTGGTTTTTATGTAACGACTACTACCACCAGATATAGTAGCTGGGACCAACAGTTTAACGTGCGATCCGAAGCACGGAATCATCTTTCTTTTCAGACAATCAGGTGACTCAGCCTGCAATGTCCTAACCAACTGGGGAAAAACGCACAAAGTGACATTTCACTAGGTGCCCCCCGTGGGAATCGAACCCACGACCTCCGTGTCAAGAGCCCAATGCTCTTAACCATTAGACCACGGAGGCAGTTCCACGGAGGCGGATTATGTTCAATGGGTACCAGCCCGTCTAGTATGATTTCTCTACTAGCGTGCCGACTCTATTTTTTTCCATACTAAGTACTTGTCGCAGCTAGCGCGACGCTCTGAAAAGCGCGAGAACAGCAGTGCGAATTTTGAAAGTCACACGTTCAAATCAGCAGTAGAAAGACGCATAATGTCCATAGTAATTTTAACATTTTCTACTGCTGTTTACAGCGAGTTACGGGTGTCTTTCAAAAATCGCACTACAGGGGCTATAGACAAGGTAACATTTCTTTTGGCGTAGACGCTAGTAGAAATGACAGAATGTATGGATTTGACATTGGCAATCAAAACATTTTGACGTTTTCTTTCTCCACCATACGTCAAGTCCATACGTTTATTTTTTTTTTTCTACTGTCGTTAATGCTAATCGAAAGTACTTTTTCTAGAGGCCCTGGTTATTGTCTAAGCAGCCGAAGGCGCGGTGCGCACATGTAGTGAAATCGTACTAGACTCAAAGGACTGTAAGTATTCACCCTACGAGCGGCGCGGGAATCTCATTCGGTGAATTCAGCAGTTGTAAATGTCTTTATAGTGTGGATTTGACTTTCAAAAATCGCTATGTATGATTAATGATTTTTGAAAGTCAAATCAGCAGTAGAAAGATGCATATCTCCAAAGTAATTTTGACATTTTCAACTGCTGAGCTCACCGAATGAGATTCAAAAATCGCACTTGTGTACACACACGCCGTGTGTACATAATATAGCATAGTTCATTTACCCATTTTTATGGGAGTTTGATTTTTTATGGTATCACTGGATGAAATTATCGCTGTCTCATACGCGGTTACACTGATGTTCCGTCTATCAGCGTAAGCGAAATACTTGGCCTATGGTTCCAAACCAAGAACATTGTAATTTTTGTTCCAAACTTCTTGGATTTTACGCAGTAATGGTGCGTTCGTAAAATACTTCGGCTGCGTTCAGAACCTTTGGAACGGCGTTAGTGCGAAAAGTTGCACTCGGGGTGCACTCTGGGCGTAGGTTCTGAACGCACCTCTATGGGTGCGTTCATACGCGTGCCGCGCAGCCCGGCAAGCTTAGGAATTCGCTACACATTGAGGCTTCTATAAAGTTAAATAGTAACAATCACCTTATCACAAACTAAATAGGGATACTACTTAAATCGTTCTAGGATACTACGTATGACTTTATGTCATACCTACCTACCCATAGTTGGACTGGACCTTATGTCAATGAAAATAGAGTTCAACTATGGGTAGGTTGATCTGTCGTCGTGTGTACGGGCTGCACGGCACGCGTATGAACGCACCACTACAGTTTGGCGGGCTGGTGTTCCACTAGCAATTTTGCATAGACAAAGTGCAAAGTGCTATGTTCTATCTTTGTTTGTTTTGCTTTCTAGGTATTTTCGTTCTTCTTCTATTTCTATTTTGATCTATTTAAGGATGGGACCATGGAACACATCTCTAACTAATGACATTTGACAAAAATTCTGAATTTTTGCTGCTTTGCGGATTTTGTAAAAAATCAAAAGATATTTAAAATTAATTGCAAGTGTTAAACAAAATTACAGCACAAATGTGTACTCAGCGCCTTTTCTAGTTTTAACAGTGATTTAAACTACAAACAATGGCGCTAAATCTGTGGTTGAAATTATGTTTGATTTTTTTGATCCCATATACAATGGGACAGAAACTAAATAATCATGAAATTATATTTCATTACAACAATACGTAAGTATGATAAAAGAAATGTATTATTTAAATTATTGATTTCACTATTTAATAATCTACAATCAGCCTAGTTCAATTTTACATTGTTTTTATCAAATTCTTAGAAACAATGTTCTGTTTATTATGATGTATAAAGGTAATTGTACTGTAAACGATAATTTTAATGAGCCTATAATGAGATAATAAAAACAAGTTTAATGAGCCACTGACTCATCAAACGCGGAGTTTATAGTTATTGTATTCATTAAAGTCTAAATACATATAGTGAATTATGAACGGTAGTTTCCTGTTTACACCAGACATTTCAGTGAGGGGTAGGGGGTTGAGCTAGAGGGTAGGGGGTGAGCGAGGGAGATAGCGAAGGGGATGGGATGGGGATAGCGAAGGGGATGGGATGGGGAGGGCAATTGAGGCGCGCGCGATCTATCTCAAGGTGTTATTACACTTGGCTAAATGTAGATTAAAACAAGAGGGACAGAGCTATAAGTTAGAACGGGACGTTGGAAGCACCTCCTTTTTTAACCTATTGCTTTGTCCCTCTTGTTAGAATCAAAATTTAGCCTAGTGTAATAACACCTTCAGTCAGTTCGGTTAGCGAGGAGTGAAGCATGTTAGGTTTCTTGCGACCACAGCGCACGAGCCGAGCAAGCGGTGCTGCGGCAGCGGACGGCGAGTGCCAGAACCGAATTGCTACTGTTTAACTATTCGACTCAAAATTAAAATTTTGACTTAAAAAGGGGGGGGGGTTTAGTCACATCCCCTTTAGGGGGAAATTATTTTCCATCGAAAAATCTTAATAATGCAAAAAGTGTACTTTGGTAGTTAGCTTGGCCTGTACCACTTGAGGTCTATGGAATGTATGTATCTAGCTTTATTTGTTGTGTGGTTCTGGCTTCGAATGAAACTCCCATTTCTTCCCGTGTGTGTCGTACGAGGCGACTAAGGGATTAATGTTTCTTATACAGTGTTTATGTGGGCGAAAGGCTAGCCACCTCTCACCACTTGACACATCATTCCATCCTGACACTTAAATAGCTAAATGTGAGCATTGCTACAACTATATTTTTAAACAGAATGTTGGTGGTTGTAGCAATGTTTCTGTCCACCCCGAAAAGGATTATGGTCATGAGTTTATGACCATTTTGAATCTTTCCGAAAACATGTTTAAAACTCAGATCAAAAAAGCATATTATAAACTGGATGATTATTTAAATTATCAAAATGCTTGGGTCTGAGTGTCACTAACTTATAGTTTACTGTATAGTATCAATTATTTTATTAAATAGACTATGTATTATTGTATACACAACCGTAGCTTAAGAATTTATATTGTAATAGTTATTAAGTTGTGTTATGCTGTAGAGTTTATGGCTGCATCTTCTCTACAGTGACAACACGTTCTGACGCGGTGGTAAAAGCTTTAAAAAAGATTTGACGTTTAATAAGTGTGCCCTAACTTACCTACCGATCTGACTACGGCGAAAACGATTCTGTGCACTAGGTGGCTTAATATTTGGCAAATTAAAGATTATTTCTACGTAATCCTTGTGGACTCATTTATAACTACCTACCTGTAGCGTAAGCCTAACCCTAACGCGACAGTCAAAGTCAATATCATTTATTCAATAAAGGAGCTTGAAGCACACTTATTAAACGTCAAATCTTTTTTAAAGCTTTTACCACCGCGTCAGAACGTGTTGTCACTGTAGAGAAGATGCAGCCATAAACTGCATCTTCTCTACAGTGACAACACGTTCTGACGCGGTGGTAAAAGCTTTAAAAAAGATTTGACGTTTAATAAGTGTGCTTCAAGCTCCTTTATTGAATAAATGATATTGACTTTGACTGTCGCGTTAGGGTTAGGCTTACGCTACAGGTAGGTAGTTATAAATGAGTCCACAAGGATTACGTAGAAATAATCTTTAATTTGCCAAATATTAAGCCACCTAGTGCACAGAATCGTTTTCGCCGTAGTCAGATAGGTAGGTAAGTTAGGTCACTGGCCTCGGTGTTCACGGCTGATGCCGGCGCCGTCGAAGCTACAGGATACGCTGATGGAGCTGTGGGTGCCCACGCAGGTGAGGCCACGTAGGTAGGTAGGCTGCAACCTCGCGCAGCAGTAGGTATGAGTTGAACGGGAACGCGAAGCTCCCCTTAGGTAGGTAGACCGTAGGATATGTCTGTAGGGTCTAACCCCAACGGTGATTCCCAACGGTGATCCTGGAATAGCCACAGGGAATGGCATTAGGCCAAGCTCATCTTGGCTCGTAGCGCTTGCACACCGTTTTTGGAAAGGACCAGCGACCTTTAGAATTTAGATTAGCCACGGCAGCGCTACGAACCTAATTTACATTTAGCTAGCACTTAGTTCAGGTATCAAGGATAGACAACTCACCCCAGCGGGATCTAGATGAATTCTAGGTTCTCGAACCTTCGAGGCTGTTAGCAGCGGAGCGTTCTCAGGTCTTAGCAAGTGGCACGTGAAGGGTATGCCAGAGCTACCGTAGGAATGATCGAGATCAAGTGCCGGCCGGCTGTTGCGGAAACGCTGGCCGCCTCGAACCGGTTTCCGTTTTGTTAGGGGTCCGCGCAGCGCGTAGTATGCAATTGCGCGGCGATTAAAACGTTTAGCGTTTGTCAAGATTTTAAAAGGGTTCTTTAGAGAAGAAATATTAGATATCAGCTTAACGACTTGTGTATTTAGAGGTAGCTAGGAAGTTAATCGTTTTTAATGTAAATAGTTAATCTAGATAGTTAAGTTTATACTTTTAAGTTAATTTTAAGAACTATTTTAGATGGTAACGCTTACAACGTTACATGACTTTGATGTATGTATATGTATGCATGAATATTTTAAATTGAATTTTTTCATTGTTTGATCCATAAAGGTATTATACCTTACACTTACAGGAATAGAGCAACAAACATGAGTTGTCAAATGAAACCTTTTTTGTATGTTATTTGGAGACTATTCACAGGCAAAAATGTGAATATTGTCTATAATTCTGAGTCTAACGTGAAATCGTGGATAAATTAATGAAGTAAATCGTGGATAAATTAGTGGATAAATTAATGAAGTAGTGTCAGTATATTTCACAAAATTATCTACGATTTCACTTTAGATTCGCAATTATTCACGGTTCTATTGCCTCGCGTCACGTTTATCTTTCTAAGATACAGTGGTGCCGCTAGGTACATCTCGCTCACTCAGCTGTATAGGGTCGGTAGTTGTACATTGAACCAGGCAGACACAATGAACCATCGAAATTTCTCCAAAATGCGACGTTGCCGCTTCGTGCTTATATTACCGAAAGGCACGCGTTTGGACTCGCCCCCCGCCCACCAGTTTGCGCGGCGATCGCGCGACAGGTTTTTGTGTAATGACGGTTTACGTGAAAATCTATCAAAAAAGTGAGTATTTTCTGCAGATTTCTTGGATTTTTCATTATTTATTTGCTATTCATAATATTTCCTTACTTATCCCATAGGATTCTGCATATATTTGACTATCTAATTAGGCATCATTGACCTTACAATGTCGTGTTCAGTACCGTAAAATTTTTATTTTCGTTTAAAATCTCGCGGTGTCTCTCAATGAACCACTTCGATGTGGTCTACATTGAACCTGGTTCATTGTGTACCATTGAGTAACAACTAACAACTTTTAACGCTATGTCCTTTATTCCATCATATGATGGAGATCCCAGTATAGTACATTAGCGCCACTTTAATAAAAACAAATTCCTAGCTAAATATACGGTAGTAATTAAAAAAAATTTTTTTTTAAATAATGTCAAAGTTTCTATATAACTAATACATATAATATATTAATAGAAGAGTAATTATTAATAATTTATCTAATGTTGATTTAATTTCACTATTTTTTTATTTTTTAAGAGATACTATGATTAAAAATGTGGTGTGATTATTCAAAGAAGAGTCATGATTAAGAATATCTCTAATGTTGATATAGTTTTACAATTTTTGAAGAGGTACCTATTATAGGTTATTAATAGAAGAGTAAATATTAAGAAGATATCTTATGTTGAGTTAATTGAACAAATATTGTTTTTTTAAGTTATATTATTACGCTTACAAAAAGTATAAAAAAATGAATAAAGGTAAAACTGTGTTTTAATACTTTATTATAATTTTTTTAAGCGTAATAATGAAACTTAAAAAAAAACAATATTTGTTTAATTATTAAATATCATGCACTAACACTGTGAATCTAACAATAAAGGAACATATCATGGGGTGGTTCATTGTGGAAAATACCCTGGTTCAATGAGTACACCTAGGCATGCACATTGAACCAAATAAGTTTTTTTGTTTAAACTTTAATTAAGACTAAACTATAAAAAAATCTATAAAAACGTTAATGCAAGGTTAAACCCAGATAAATTCCTTAACTATTAATGAAATATTTAACCGCAAAGGACGAAAAAGTAAAAAGTTACAGCCCTCCAAAATTTACCTGGTTCATTGATGAACAGTTCACCTTACAGGGTGTTTCATAAGTAACAATAAATTGAAAACTCATAAGGGGGTTGTTTAGACCGTCAAACTGAACAACTTTCTCAATGGTACCAACATCGAAATATATTAGCTCTAGTCGATTTGTAGAGTATAGAACATAAATTTTTTTTTTTGCTATTTCGATATTGGTCCCATAGTGAAAATTGTTCAGTTTGATGGTCTACACCACCCCCTTAAATGTTTATTTGTAGTTTTGTAACACCTTGTATAACTTTAGATTCTAATTTTGAATGTTAAAAATCATGAAAAGTAGTCTCGTGTGAACCCCAAACGTTCTAAGTTCGAAATTATTGTTTCGCAATTATGGGCTGTCTTGTTTAGTGATTAGTGATAAGGTATAAAATTTAATGTAAATGCACATGATCAATTGATCCTATACCGTGGCAGAGGGGAAATGCTACCGCAAGGCGAGTCCTTATAATAAATAGTCAAAGCCTGTATCACACGTTGGTTCAATAAATATTTTGTAATTTTTTTTTTTTTTTGACAATTGACGCTTAATATTTTGTGTCTTTTTATTTCAGATATAAATATAATAAACAATACACGGTCTACGTGAACAAGAATACAGAATATATCATGGAATTTGCTGGGGTCAGTATTGTAGGAGTCCATCTTTCGGTCATAGGTACCGAGATATGCACCTACCTTTTATCGCATTGTCAGCGATGCCCTAGCTTGATTTCTGCCACTAACTCCAAATGGCAACGTCGCATAAGTCGCTCGCTGTACGAAGTAATAACGCTGAGTCAAGCTTCATTAAATACATTTTTGCGCGCTAGTACGCCGAAGAAGACTAGACGAAGTACGCATGTCCACCAAGCCGCATTGTGCATGCGTAGTGGACTAACGTATACAACGTGTTAATGAATTAACGCAAAACTAGAAAGTAGTTTGTTTAGAATTGGGAGCAGAATCGAATTATCATGTTTTCAACATGAGTAATTTTTTTTTAAATAATTAATATTTTTTTCGTTAAATTTAAAATTGACTGAACTCGATCTCAAACCACCGCACGGGCACACTCACCCTACTTACTACCAAAACAAGATTCTTAAAATGTATCCATGAGCACGTTAACACTTTCATTCATTGCTGAAATGATAAATAATTTTTGCCTCAAAACTTAAAATGAGAATAACTTTAAATTTTAACTATTAAAATAATGAAATTATTATTTCAATCTAAATATTTTGTTGTAAATCAGTTGGGGAGTATGAGGTTATGCGCTTATTCATTAACACATTGTATATTGTAACATTGCAGGACCTAGAAGCGTACGACACGCCGGCGAGAGTGTCGGTCGCGAGCGACTTCGCTAACCGCACGTACCCGCTCTTCGTCACTGCGCGACAACAGAAAGGTGAAACAACATATTTATATCTCTGTTTATCCTCATAGCTTGTAAGGTAGTTGAGGAGTTGTCAATTTCATACAAAAGTTTAACGCATATACGCGTAGACGGTATTAGTAAAAGTATTTTATTCAGCCGTGCCGTGCCGTGGTGGTCCAGTGGCGAGTAACCTTGCCTGACGTGCAGGAGGCGATGGTTCGATCCCCGTCCGAGCCGACTCGTACCAATGAGTTTTTCGGAATTTATGTACGATTTGAAACACCACTTGCTTTTCGGTGAAGGAAAACATCGCGAGGAAACCTGCATGCTTCAATTTCGAGGCATGCATTGTACCCACTGTCCATTCATTATAAGTGGCGACGGGCTCACCCCCCGTCACACTGGACAGAGTTTCGGTAATAATGGTGAAACGTGGATGTTCTGAGGTTTCCGAATATCTCTGACCCCTCGGGGAATATAGTCGTGAGCATCTGCTATGCTATATTTTATTCAGGGTGAAATTGATTTCATTCAACAAACAGCAAACATAGAACGTGCAAACTGCAGTGCTAGCATGATTAGTCGCATGACGCGCGCCTGCGGGTTTGAAATCCATACCCGCGCCTGTCATTTATCCCGCGATGGTGAGCATGATTTGACAGCTCGTCAGCCACTCTACCAAGAGAAAGCAAAGTCGCGGCCCGGGTTCGCTGGGTTACCATACGGTTAAATCGATCAATTTGAATAGGGTATCACCGAATCGGTGATTAGAGCTGCCCCAAAATCATTCGTTCTTTTACTTATTTCGTTGCGTAAACGTAGAGCAATAAACTCTACCGAACGGTGATCATGCTCGCATTTGTAGACTAGAGTCTACGAATGACAGTTGAGAGCTCGCGTCATCGTAAGTCGCGGGCATCATGTTAGCTACTGTAGAGACAGAGGCGAAGACGCGCTGAAATAGAGATATGGTATAGAGAGACTCGAAGTCGCGGGGTATCATGCTAGCACTGCTGATCGGAGCAAAAAACAAATCTACTGTTCCATATTAAACTGCAATGCCTACTCGACTCAAATGTATGTTTGCAAATTTAGTTAACCGACCTGGAGTGCGATTTTTGAATCTCATTCGGTGAGCTCAGCAGTTGAAAATGTCAAAATTACTATGGAGATACGCATCTTTCTACTGCGGATTTGACTCTCAAAAATCTCTCTCCTGTAGTATGATTTTTCCGAATGACATTCAAAAATCGCACCCCAGGAGTGCGATTTTTGAATGTCATCGGTGAGCTTGAACGGTTTTTAAATCTCATACAAAAGCGTTCTCAGGCATCTTTCTACTGCTTATTTGACTTTAAAAAATCGCACACCTGAATTATGATTTTTGGAAGTCAAATCAGCAGTAGAAATATGCATATCTCCACAGTAATTTTGACATTTTCAACTGCTGAGCTCACCGAATGAGATTCAAAAATCGCACTCCAGTATAAGCTGTTGTAAAGCTCTCCCATGTTGTCCGCAGGAGTGTTTTCATGGCAGCTCCCAATGCTGGTGCAGACCCCGCTGAGCCTGGAACAGTTCACGAACATATCGCGGACACTCTGTCCTCACAACAATCTGTTCTCTGAAGGCGAAGACGACTGTGGTAAGGTTTGCTCCTTTATAATTATATTTTAAGCTTTTTATGTACTTTCGTCTCGATGTCGATTGCATCAGTGTTGATTCTAAAATACAAGGTCCTTCTTAATATGCTGACACTTTTTTAAGGAGAAGATCAGACCGTGAAACAAAACAAGGAAGGAAAACATCGTGAGGAAACCTGCATGCTTCAATTTCGAGGCATGTATTGCACCCACTGTCCATTATAAGTGGCGACGGGCTCACCCCCCGTCACACTGGACAGAGTTTCGGTACTACTGGTGAAACGTGGATTTTCGGAGGTTTCAGAATATCTCTGATTACCCCCTCGGGGAATCAGACCGTCAAACTAAACAACGTTCTCTATGGTACAAATATCGAAATCGCGAAAAAAAATCAGCTGTCCCATACATAAGGGGATGATCAGACCGTCAAACTGAACAACTTTCTCTATGGGACCATCATCGAAACCGCGAAAAAAAAATCTGTTGTCCCATACCTCGACCCAAATGTATGGGACAGCTGATTTTTTTTTGCGATTTCGTTGTTGGTCCCATAGAGAAAGTTGTTCAGTTTCATGGTCTGATCATCCCCTTTTAAAAAGTGTCAGCATAATTAAGTTAGACCCTGTATAATAACAGTTATAAACTAATTCGATGATCGGCAAGTTATGAGCATAGACAGACCTTAAAATAATTTAGCTAATGCTTTTGAACCCCGCCAAATAAATGAACCTATTTAAAAATATGTATGTATGTGTATAATTTATTCCAATAGGTCAGTCTTAAAAAGTAAACAAAAAGTTTACGTAAATATAAAAGAATGTGACACCCTATGATTCATGCGTACTAGAACTACATTCATGAAATAGTTGTTGATAAAGTAAAAAAACTCATAGCAGATATTTTAATCGTCTTAAAAAGGATAGGCATGATAGGTTTGAGTGTAGGCATGTGTGTATGTTATGTATACAGATCAAAATTACTCACGATCAATAACGTCTATATACCAAAACGTTTAATTACAAATATGTAGTTGGACGTTTAACTTCTTAGGCCCGATTCGACCAAACGCGAGTAAATTTTATTCTTAGATTAAGTCGCCGGTTACTCTAGAGTAAACTGATTTTGCGTTTAACCAACCCTAATCTATGAATAATAATCTATGAGACAAAGGGAATGTCAATGTCACGTAACTAAAAAAATAATAATAAAAAGAAACCTAACAAATTAAAACTGTTACATTCCAAAATGTACGGATACAACGACCTCTTTCTTTATTATACATTCGTTCTTTTACTATGAAAGAGTTATTTCAGAATAAACGCCAAGAGTAAAATTGTTCCTTGTATAGTTACTCTTCTATAAATCAAAGTTTGGTCGAATTGGGCCTTAGTCGTTTCGCGTATCCAATCATTAGTATTAATCTATGGTTTATTTGAAGATTTGTTACTTAATGGTATTGATTGTCAGGCATCGAAATGTTTCTTCATTTCTGTAGTCTTAATCTAAACTGTTAAAACTGTAACTGAAGTGTGTCTGTAATTTGAAGATATTTACAAAAAAAAGATTACGATATGGTTTTTAGGTATCCCTGACTCGAAATCAACCTTTTTAGAAATTTTGTCTGTCTGTATGTCTGTTTGTTTGTGTGTTTGTATGTTTGTTTGTTCGCGCATCACGCAAAAACTACTGAACCGATTTTGATGAATCTTTTTTTGTTTGATAGCTTATGATCTGACTTAAAATCTGGTATATAATTTGTGCGGACGAAGTCGCGGGAAAACACTAGTATTTTAATAAATTTATTTTCATCAGCATATTAAATTATTAGGATCACTTTCAGCATAAAACAGACCCCGTATGCATTAACGAAAATTGTTTATCTTATTCGAGGTTAGTTTTTAAGACTGTTTTATTGGAATACAGTATACCTACTATACTTTTTTATTTCTTTCTTTCTGTTCACGCTTTCTTAGTGAGTGACAAGTGGATGAAAGTCTACTGTGGGCCACTGATACGTAACTACTATATTTAATTACATATAAAATATTTATTTTATTAAATTAAAAACCACAGATTTAATAAATTTTCGACGAGATTAAAGATATGCTATTGTTTAACTACCAGTGTAAGAGTCCACTCACCTCTCTCTCACTCGCTTGTCGGTGCGAGTTCATTTGTATGAAGTGACAGCGAAATGTCCGTGGTGTGGCACCGGTTTAAATGTTAATGTCTTTCAAATCATGATGCTCATGCATCATGATGACAAAAAGTACGTCTATCTCTTATACTATCAACAATTCGTTTTGATATACCATACGGGTTAACATGTTAAACAAAAGCATATTTAACAACACGGACTTGAAAAAAAGGCGGTCGTAATGTGACACTAAAAAGATGTGAAGCATGCAAGGTCCTACATATTCGTTTGTTGACCTACACTCACACAGATGCACCAGTTCTAGGCGCAGGTCCTACAACCCGCCACCATTTTGTACCGCGCGACAGTGCGTCAGCACGCACACAAAAATAAACGGGGTGCTTTACTCTTGATTAGACAAGATTAAGTCCGTTTTTTTTTCAGGTCCGTGTTTAACAAATGCAATTTTATTACCAACTACAAAAAGAAAACTTCATTAAAAACAATAGAATTTCTTCCAGACATATCTACCCTCAACACTCCAATCGTCCACCTAACTTCCTCATCTCCAGACTCAATAAAAGTGACAATCAAAGTTGAAACAGTCCAGGAATTTTACATAAAGTTGAATTCGACGACAACTTTAGAATCGAGTCCCAGCCAACCGAAATACTACTTTTACCCGTTCGATCAAGGTCCAAAGTTGGATTTGAAGACGCAGAATCTAAAAAGGCAGTTTCTCTGTAACAAGGAGTTGGAGGAATCTGATCAGAGGAGATTGGACCACTACTTTGTTGAGAGTAACGCGTTTAAGAGGGAATACGGCTGGATGTCGCGTCCCAAGAGTGTTATATTGATGATAGAATCCGATGACGACATTTGCGCTGTTGTTTCGATACAGAATTTTTCGGTAAGTTTCTTTTTTTTTAGATGCGTGTAAAATAATGTGTTAAGGGGATATAATTCAGAGCGCGCTCCATCCAAACGTACTATGGTGATATTTTAAATACTAACCAATTAGTTAAATTTTGCAGAAACAATCTAGAAACAAATCTTTATGCTTGGATGGAGTCAGATTTTCGTTAAAATATACAGTTTCAATGCTAGGATTAATTAAAAATTTGTATGGAAATCTTTGAGGCACTGTAACTTTAAAACTATACATTTTAACTATAATCTGAGACCATACAAGCATAAAGATTGGTTTCTAGATTGCCTCTTAAAAAATTTTATTGACTTTAATTGATTAGTATTGAAAATATCGCCATAGTACGTTTGTAAGGAGCGCGCTTCGAATCGACGATTCGTCAGTTTGCGTAAAATTCGTAGTTTTGTCGATTCGGTACCGACTTTTTTTCACAGGACTCAATGATATGTTACTTTCTTAGAAAATGGTGCGTAAAATTGTGTAGCGCCACCTTAGATCAAAATAATTTTATTTTGATCTAAGAGCGCCACAGCCGTCATGCACACAGTATTGTTTGACGAGGACTATTGAAAGTCGGACTAAGGGTGACCGCATATCTATCCTCGGCGAATTCTTTCTTTTAAAGGCCTCCGCTCATTGCAGCGATATTATCGAGCGATATTATCGCTGCGATTTTGCGATAATTGTTCTCAGTACATTTTGTATGGGAACGCGCTCGATCCTACACACTGCCGCGATATTATCGAGCGATAATATCGCTGCGATTTTGCGATAATTGTTCTCAGTACATTTTGTATGGGGACGCGCTCGATCCCACACACTGCCGCGATATTATCGCAACCTGACGCAATCTCTTTCTACTACATTCAGTGGTGTGCGCATGCGTGACGCGAATCGCGGAATCGCTGCAGTGTGTAAGGTGTCGCGATATCGCTGTCGATAATATCGCTACAATGTGCGGAAGCCTTAATTCTTCTGACGATTCGTCCGATTCGCCGCGGATAAGTGTGCGAGGTGTCATAGAATTTGATGCAACCAATTCTAAAATTAGAATCTTTCGCCTCCTTCGGCTCGTTCGCCTCCGATAAATGTGCGTCCACCTTAATTGGGTCTTTCTCGAGTCTTCACTTTGCGCGCGCTAGTAACATATCTGCTTCTTTTTTTGGTATAATATTATATCAATGACAGGACGCAATTATTTTATTCCCGGATGAAAGACAATATATTTTATTAAATGTCTATTTATTAATATTTATTCATCATTATGAAACCCGTTGGTTTGCGCTTGCTTCAGCTCACCTGATGGAAAGTGTAGATGAAGCCGAGGATGTAACGCGCTCACTCAGAACAAGCCTATTTGTATTTGCTTGGAAAATCTTGGAAAATCACAATCTGTATCTTAACATTTTATTATCTCTAACATCGAAAATATTGTTATTGAGACAGTTACCTTGAAATGGTTTTCGATTCAGCACTCCAAAAATAAGACTTAGTTACATATATACGAGTAAATAATATCGAAAATTATTCATTTAATTATTTATTTTCTCGCCTCCGGACAGAAAGCGTCATTGTCGTCCCGCTGCGCTAAACGAAGTTGTCGCTTTCCACCTCCGTCGAGGAGAAAAATTGTATACTAACCTCGGACAAGAAAGCCTCAGATCACATGTTTGTTGACCTCGGCTTCGCCTCGGTAAACAATTACATGAGATCTGAGACCTTTCTTACTTTCCTGTCCTCGGTGTGTAATCTACTATAAGTATAATTTTAACCAAAAATATATATTTTTGATAACAATTTCGTGCATCTTTTTGATCCAACGAATAAATTATTTCATTCATTCATTCATTCCAAATTGAATTATTATCCTTATTTCAGTGTCCAGTGTTTGACAATGAAAGAGATATTCTGTATGACGGATATTATCTGACGATGACGCGCCGCGGTGGAATCACTTTGACTGTAAGTAACAACTTTTTTATTGTTCCCATAGTGAAAGTTGATCAGTTTGATGGTCTGAATCTGAAGCACTCCCTGTACTGAGTTATGATGATGATCAGACCATCAAACTGAACAACTTTCTAATGGACTAACTAACATCGAAATCGAGAAAAAATCTGCTGTTACATACAAAACTGCAAACCTATTCGATTCCCCCATTTTATAGGAAAACATCAAAACAGCATTTGTACTGAGACTCCACCTGTTCATTCAGGAAATATTAATAATAAATTATATTAATCCTTGCAGCTTTCTGCTGGATAAATATCTTTTTATTTATTAACAATGTTTGTTGTTTTTCCCAGCAAGACACTTTCCCCCACGGTTTCTACATAGTATTCATAGTGAAGACCTCGGACGAGGATTGCACGCAGCAGAGCGACACTAACAGCACGTTGCCCCGCGTCGCGCAATACTTGGGGTGGGGGGAGACCGTCGCCGAGCGGGAGATACTCACCAACGACGGACGACTCAAGAAGTTCACGTAGGTTTACTTTGTTTAGTCAATCGGTCAGTTACTTAGTCAATTTATGAGCCAGGCAATCAGTCAGTCACTTAGCCAGTCAATAGTCAATCAATCGGTCAGGTACTTAGTCAATTAATGAGCCAGGTAATCAGTCAGTCACTTTGCCAATGAGCGTTTTTCTTTTTGTTTTCTAGGGGATCGATAGATGGCGCTACGGTCTGTGCGAAGAAACGTCAACATTTCAAAAAGTGTTTCTTTAAAATAGTAAAGAGTGAAAAGATGATTAAGAAGATGCCAACTATTGCCAACGCATCTTTAAATGACATATTTCATTATTTACTAATAATTTTAATCGAAAATTCTAAACTTTTACGCCTGACATGGCTCAATGGGCTCGATCCCTTGGCATTAAAAAAAAATGCAGGCACAGACTTGACCAGATTTTGACAGGATCTCGCTTACGGCTCTATGGGCGATAAACATGTCATCTGTCGAGTTTTTTAGGAACTAAATTTAAAAAAGAAAAGAAAAACGCTCATTAATCGGTCAGTTACTTAGTCAATTAATGAGCCAGACAATCAGTCACTTAGCCTTTTAATCGGTCAGTTATTTAGTCAATTAATGAGCCAGGTAATCAGTCTCTTAGCCAGTCAATCGGTCAGCTACTTAGTTTATTTTCCATCTAGGTATTAGTCTTTTTATTCTGTGCTCAAAGGGCCCAAACCCTATCCCATTTTATCGAATCGATACAGGAGAAGATTGTCATTATAATGTACTTACTAGTCATGTATATGTTCAGTTTCAGGATAATAGAAACGATATCGTACCAGGAGTACCTGATAGCGGCGGGGGCCGTGCTAGGATTCTTCGTCTCTTTCTACATCGCCTTCATCGCGGTAGTGCTGTGTCAGAGGAGAGAGCGCAACAGTAGCAGTGTCGAGACCAGCCAGAGTGAAGGTTTGTACTTGTGACGATATAGTACCAGGAGCTGATAGCAGCACTAACAGCACGTTGCCCCGCGTCGCGCAATACTTGGGGTGGGGGGAGAACGTCGCCGAGCGGGAGATACTCACCAACGACGGACGACTAGAAGTTCAGGCAGGTTTGGTTATTTTAGTCAATCAGTCAGTTACTCAATTAATGAGCCAGACAATCGGTCACTTAGCCAATCAATTGGTTATTTAGTCAAATTATGAGTCGAGCAATCAGTAGTCAATCGGTCAGTTACTTAGTAAAATTATGAGCCAAGCAATCAGTCACTAAGCCAGTCAATATGGTTGGTTACGTAGTTGAATTGTTAATGAGTCAGACATTCAGTCAGTAACTTAGTTAAACAGTCAGGCAGTCAGTTACTTAGTTAAGTATCAATGAGTCAAGCTATCAGTCCGCTACATGATCACACAGTCAATAGGACAATCGCTCAATAAATGAGTGGTTTATACAGGGTATAAGAAAAAGTATCATTATCCCTTAAACTACAGACTCGACCCATCAAACTGAACAACTTTTACTATGGGAGCAAAAAAAAATCTGCTGTCCCATACGATTGCGTCGAGTAGGTATTGAGTGAGGATGGCGTTTACATAATCTAAAAAAAAAGTTTTTTCACCTCACAAGCTCGGAAAGATTCTGTTTATCGTTCGAAATCTGAGTGCAAAAGTGTATTTTATCCGCTAGCGTGCAAAGAGTTTTTGAAATTCGAATTTGTCTATTCAATATTTTTGTATACCGCCAATGCACTGAAAATGCTTAATAACTATTTCATGACACTGGCCAGCACGAAAATAAAAACTTTTTGAAATGTTCTTTTTAGCAATTCACTTTTTTTCCTCGCTGTTATGAGGTGAAAAATTGTGTGTTTCGCTCGGCTGCAAAGTTATTCTGCGTCTCGTACCTTTGAAACCTTCGCTAAACGCTCAGGATTCTATTATTTGAACCACTCGCTTCGCTCGTGGTTCAATCCTAGAATCCTTCGCTTGCTCAGGTTTCAATAAAAGTACTCGCGCCAAAAAGCAACTTTGCAGCCTAGCATAACAAATAACTATTATATCGTAACAGAGGGTCGTCTCACCCCGCCTCAGCCCCCGCTCGGCACCCGCACTCCGCCTGCGGGCGCGCGGCGCCGGCAAGTGTCCGCCATCAACACCAGTGTCGAGAGCACCTCCAGACACTGCCTCGTCGGGGACGCTGACACTAACAACGGTAAGCTAGCTCTACTGTTCTATCTATACTTACAAAGGACGAAAGAAAAGCTGTTTTTCATTTTGTCGTCCTCCGTGCTGCTTCTACTGCGTAACTGCCCCTGTGGTCTAATGCTCTTGACACGGAGGTTGTGGGTTCGATTCCCACGGGGTACACCTAATTTTTCTCCAGTTGGTTAGGACATTGCTGGCTGAATCACCTGATTGTCTGAAAAGAAAGATGATTCCCTGCGTCGGCCGGCACGTTAAGCCATTGGTCCCGGATACTTTTTTTTTTTTTTTTTTTTTTACCGATCCGGGGACGAACCTTATTTCTCTGTGGCAGAGGACATACCAACTCTGATATGACCACCACACTACAAAACACACCAAAATCTTCGCAGGTTAATAATAATAAAAGGGGAAAAAGCAATTAAAAAGGGGTATGGATAATATTGGCGTCTTTTTTTTTTTAAGCAGCCAGTTACCAAATGTGGTTAGTATTTTAGGGCTAATATCACCTTACATTATTATGCAAAAAAAAATATCCTACGGTGTAACGTTTCGGAGACATTTAATTTTAAAGTTTAAAAAAAATTACTATACAAAACTCATTTCAAGTTACTAGTTTTGGTTTTTTTACAACTTTTTTTGTTTTTATAGCCCAAATATGCGTGATGATATCACAAATAATTAAAACTTACTAATGATTTGAACCTAAATATCTTCGAAACGTTACACCATAGGACTATTTTTTTTCCATAAAAATGTAAGGTAATATTAGCCCTAAAATACCCACAACATTTGGTACCTGGCCGCTTAAAAAAAAAAAAGACGCCACCCTCCATACAAGAATTACCCATAGGCCTTTACTTTCAAATCAAAATTATATAAGATACTCTTGGAAAGTTGTTCCATGTTGGACGAATACTAGTAAATGGGCAATATGTAAAACTGGAGTAAATAAAATTAAATATAGTATCTATGTATGCATGTATAATATGTAAGTATATTATGAATGAAATATTCTTTATTTACACCAAAAATAAATTACAATGCACAAACGGAAATAAACTGATTATGGTACAAATTAGGCGGTCTTATCGCTAAAAAGCGATTTCTTCCAGACAACCTTAGGGTAGAGGAAATATAACAAAGAACGGGTGTCGGTGTTATAAGAAAATAAAAATTATAAATGTAAAAGAAGTGAATACAACAGAATACATAAATACATACACATTACATATAATTAAAGGTACATATACAGGGTCCAACTTAATATGCCGACACTTCCTCAAGGAGACGATCAGACCATCAAACCGAACAACCCTCTCTAGTATATTAGTGTTTTATTAGTTGACTTGGCATTAGTGTTGTATTGTACATTAGAATAAAACTGTTAGAAACTGAGAGCTTATATGTGCCAACAAACTGTCATGCAGTTTTTCAGATTTAATTGTAAAGAAACCTTTTTGTAATGTCTTTTGGATAAATAAGTGAATTGAATTGAACTGAAAAATAATAATATAAATAAATAACGCTCACAGGCACATACATTGTAATGATCCCAAGCAAGCACTAAAGGCTTTTTATTATGGAAACCATACAACAACAGCACGAACATATAACACCCATGACCGAACCGGGATTCGAACCCAGGACCCTGGTTTGGCAGTCCGGCGTGGTAACCATTACACCGCCCCCGGACCGCTTTTTCGCAGAACCGCCTCATTGTCACGATTTACAATAACAACTTTGTATTCTCAGACGGCAGTTCGTCATCTGATACGGAGTCAGATTTTTCAACACTCGACGACGTGAACACGGACAAGGATATATACAGGCTCGGCGCCAGGCTCTGCGTCGCCAATCTAGCCAGGTAACCTAATGTATTTAATCTGGAGGATTTTAATCTGGAGCGGCGCTGGAAGGACGAGTGGTGTAGCAAAACCGGTGGATCGCCTGAGGAATACCTGGACCCGACTGTCAAGCCTAAGGGTTTCCATCTGCCGCGCAGGGAATGGTGTCGCCTCAACAGGCTAAGGACCGGCCACGGCAGGTGCAACTACCTCCGACACAAATGGGGCTGGACGGAATCTCCCTTGTGTGACTGCGGGATCGAAGACCAGACGATGCAGCACATAATACAACGGTGCCCTCTTCGAGCTTACCCGGGCCGTCCTGAGGACCTGACACACCTGACACCTGAGGCCCTTCGATGGCTTCAGACGCTGGATGTAGACTTATGACCTTATGCCTACAAACCAAATTCGCCATACGCATAAATAAATAAACCTAATGTACTAAGTGAAATTCATATCATTAGCATCCTTTTAAACCAGGGTTCGAAATTGTCAAGATAATTATCCAAGCCGATTCTTGGTTTTGAGAGCTAATTCAAAGTTCTAAAATTGCTTTTTTTGCTTTAATACACTCTTATCCAGATCAAACAGAACCTAGTCTTTGACATAATAGTTTCTCATCACAATGAATAAAAAATAACTGAGAAAAACTACAGAAAAAAGTGAGAAAAATTATTTCATGTTTCCGAGTTTCTTTTTTCGCTAATCTTGATCGGTAATACATGGCGTGACATTGCTAGCGCAAGCTTTTTGTGATTCCGATAAATTTTATAATTATCAAGACAATTTATCATGATAATTATCGTGATAATTATCACTTCGAACCCTGTTTTAAACTAAGAGTCTACCCATCAAACTGAACAATTACTATGGGAGCAAAACGATCGAGGCAAAAAAAAATCTGCTTTTCCATACTAAACTGCAATGCCTATTCAACTCAAATGTATGCAAAATCTGATATAGTAAAAGTTGTTCAGTTTGATGGTCTACCCATATTCGTTTAAAAGGATTCTAATGATACCAATTTCATCTTGTACTTTCGTCATCTAGTCCTTAACAACCCGGCTGGCGTAAAGGTTACCACGCTGGACTGCTAAACCAGAGGTCCTGGGTTCGAATACCGGATTGGTCATGGGTGTTATTGTTATATGCGTGTGTCGTTGTTGTATGGTTTCCATAATAAAATGCCTTGAAATCAGAATTTTATTGGCCGAGACATTAACAGAGAATGCTACTCTTGCTATGCTTGCTTGTAGCTTACGTTTGGGACCATTACAATCTATACAGGGTGTAAAGACGGCCTGACAAATACTGAAATGGTGAATTAAGGCCATCAAACTGAACAACTCTCACTGTGGAGCCTACCTCAGGACACGCGAAATAAAATCGACTGCTTTGTAAATTTAAATCGGGTGGGTACAGAAGTTTTTACGGGTCAGTTTGTCATCTACCTGGTAAGCTTTTATTTAACTTGCCTTGTTTATTTATTTACTTGTTTGTTTATTTGTACGTTCGGGTGAAATCTTGCATGTTAATTTTAACCCACTTCTATATATTCAATCAAGCTGAAACTTGGTACACATATATGAATCCAATGACAACACAATAAAATGGTGACAGCGACCTGGTGCTGCTGCCAGAATCGTCTCCGTAAAAGAAAACTCCTCAACGGCTAATAGCACTGGCTTGCTATTTTGTACACACGTTCGGGTTTGAAAGCAAAACCAATATTTTAACCAAGATCTAGGTGCTGAAGCCAGGTATGTCTCCGTTCGAGGGAACTCCTCAACGGTTAATAGCATTTCTCGATTTTGACGTTAGTCCCAATTAGTTTCTCAGTTTGATGGTCCGATCATCCTCTTAAAATACCGTCAGCATATTAATAATGTTACTAACTAACTATACAGGTGTCGCCCCCGGGTGTTGTCCGCGAGATCTAAGATGTACCTATGGAACGTGCTGACTGTGGCTGTGTTCTACACACTGCCCGTCATACAGCTCGTCATCACTTATCAGAGGGTGAGTTTAAACTTAGCATAATGCTCACGACTATATTCAGAAATATAGACTAGTTTTTGGACGTGTCGTCCTCACTGTCTCCCTTCATCCCAGTGAGTTAGAAGGTATTACCACAGCATAACAAATATTAGTCCTCACAATACGGCAACGGATGTACTTGCTTGGGACGGGCTTGCGGGGAAGCGGGCGGCGCGGATTTTCCCAGGATCAGTGTGACGATTTTGGGATCGACTGCGCATGACAAAGAAAGTACCGGCTCGGCGGCGGGACGCGGCGTATTAAGAGCGTTGCTATATACGATCGGGAAAGTTGACCGTTTGGACAAGTAGACCGATCGGGATAGTGGACCGTTTGGACAAGTAGACCGTTCGGGAAAGTAGACCGATGGTACCGGAGGGACTGTAAGAACTAATATAGTAATGCTGTGGTATTACGGTATATCGCTAATCCTAGATTTGGTTTTTACATAGGTTACTAAATAAAGCCAAAAACCTCAAAAAGTTAAATGGATATTAAATGTTATCTGCAAGGTCTTAAATTCAAAGTGCATGAATGTTTCCTAAATCGAAAAAAATCACAAAGTTAGTGACATCATTTCGTGTGGATTGCGTACCATACAGTTGCGTAAGGGTTGAACTACACCACATAGCACAGCATTGCATTTTTCCGTCGCTCCATCCTTTTCTGTCACCTAGGAACGTCACACAGCACGCCGCGTGCGATCGCGTTCCGTCTGTCTTATATGCTCTAGCAAATGACGTTCCTGAGTGACAAAAAAGGATGGAGCGACGGAAAAATGCGATGCTGTGCTGTGTGGTGTAGTTCAACCCTAAAACGACAAATATAACGGGAATCTCAAATGAATACGAAAACAGAATATAAGTTTTGGTTCAAGTTAACTCGTACGTGGTAATTATGGCGGTAACGCGCGTACTTTCAAGATTGACGACGTGTTAAAACTACTAAAGACTAAGGCTGTTAGGGCTAGATCCCATCGCCTTTCCAAAAGGAAGAAACAATTAAAAAAATGGCTTCAAAAATAAATATGTTATTTTGCAGCTCCTAAACCAGTCGGGCAACCAAGACCTCTGTTACTTCAACTTCCTCTGCGCGCACCCTCTCATGGTGCTGTCGGACTTCAACCACGTGTACTCCAACCTCGGCTACGTGCTGCTGGGCGTGCTGTTCCTGCTGCAGGTGTGGAGGAGGCACGTCTATCACCGGGCTAAGACCGCCGTCGAGGTAACCTATGGCATCATCATATAGGGTCCTTCTTAATATGCTGACACTTTTTTAAGGGGATGATCAGACCATCAAACTTAACAACTTTCTCTAAGGAACCAACATCGAAATCGCGAAAAAAAAATCTGTCCCACCATACAAAACTGCAAACCTACTCGAGCCAAATGTATGGGACAGCAGATTTTTTTTTCGCGATTTTGATGTTGTTCCCATAGAGAAAGTTGTTCAGTTTGATGGTCTGATCATCCCCTTAAAAAAGTGTCAGCATATTAAGTTGGACCCTGTATACAAGGTGTTACAAAACTACAAATAAACCTTTAAGGGGGTGGTGTAGACCATCAAACTGAACAACTTTCACTATGGGACCAATATCGAAATCGGGAAAAAAAAATTTTATGTTCTATACTCTACAAATCGACTAGAGCTAAAATATGTATATGGGATATGAAATTATTTTTTTCGCGATTTCGATGTTGGTCCCATAGAGAAAGTTGTTCAGTTTGACGGTCCTAACAACCCCCTTAAGAGTTTCAAAAATTTATTGTTACTTATGAAACACCTTGTATAGACGTCCACTGGATATAGGCCTACCAAGGATCGCGACAATGAATGGTCCTGCGCTGCTCTCATCCAACGTGTTCCCGCCTTCACCAGGTCGTCGGTCCACCTTGTGGGGACTCACTGTCTACCCACTATGCGCTTTCCGGTACGCGGTCGCCACTCGAGAACTAGCAGGCCCATCGGCCAACGGTTTTGCAAGCAATGTGCCCCGCCCATAGGCCCTTTATAGCCCATTGCTCTTTATCGGAGACGTCAAAACGTGCGCTTTGTATGAAATTTGTACTCAATTTTGAGTTGTGACATCATCAACATATCATTACTTTTTAAACATTGAATTAGAACACTATGGAAGATGGGTCCACGCTCAAAAGTGTCCGAACCAAAAGAAATTTAAAAATTCAAACAGAGACTTAAATGTTTGCCAGTCTTTGTTTGATCGTCCGAGCACGCGCGAGTTCATGATGGCGTTCTGTGTTGTAAAAACATGTAAAAACTACCAAAGAAAAGTGAAAAAATGTGATGGTGTATCCTATTTTCAGGAAGCAAACTATTATTTTATCATTTAGAAGTATCATGTACACTTAGTAAGCAAAATAAACATTTGATTTGATTTCATTTTTTCATTTCATTTTGTTTACGAACATAGCATTTAATTTTTATTTTATTTATTGATTATCTGTCATCGCGTCAACTATTCAGTTAGGTAGGTCCAACTTTGAGAAAGAGATCAACCGTCGAATCCAACTCGGCTGGGCAGCGTTCGGGAAGCTACGTAGTATCTTGACGTCCCAAATACCGCAGTGTCTTAAAACGAAAGTCTTCGATCAGTGTGTGTTGCCAGTGATGACATATGGAACAGAGACGTGGTCGCTCACTCAAGGCCTCATAAAAAGGCTGAAAGTCACCCAAAGGGCAATGGAGAGGGCTATGCTCGGAGTTTCCCTGCGAGATCGGATCAGAAATGAAGAAATTCGCAGAAGAACCAGAGTAGCTGACATAGCCCAAAGAATTGCTAAACTAAAGTGGCAGTGGGCGGGGCACATTGCTCGCAGAACCGATGGCCGATGGGGCCGGAAGGTTCTCGAGTGGCGGCCGCGTGCCGGAAAGCGCAGCGTGGGTAGGCCCCCCACGCGGTGGACCGACGACCTGGTGAAGGCGGCGGGAAACCGTTGGATGAGGGCGGCGCAGGACCGGTCGTTATGGCGATCCTTAGGGGAGGCCTATGTCCAGCAGTGGACGTCCATCGGCTGAGATGATGATAATGATGATGATGTCATCGCGTCCGCCATTACGTGATGATGGTCATTTTCACCTCCAGTCGAAGCTGCATATGGCGTTAAGTAGGTGCAAGCAAAATTAACTCTTGTGGCTAGCTAAATACGATTTCAATTGCAATGTTTTCGGTTTTTTTACATTACTATGCATACCTACATTTTTATAAGTTTAGTTTGGGACACTTTTATCGAGAATTTTGTACTAGACCCTGTGTCCATAGTTCTATGACGATGTTTTTAAAGTTTATCTTGTTATCAAAAACAGAATTCAAGCTAAAAACTCAATGAAAATTGGAGTTTAATGTTATTTTCTAAACTTTTTTTATTGAGAAGATATATCGTTTAATTCGTTATAAGATATGAATTTCCAGGAGTAGTCATCCATCAATATTTTTAGCAAAACAAACGTGTGATCCTTGTCTATCTCTCGTGAACAGAAGGAGATGGGCATACCGCAGCACTTCGGGCTGTTATACGCGATGGGCATAGCGCTTGTCAGCGAGGGATTGCTGTCGGCCGCCTACCACGTCTGTCCTAACAGCATGAACTTCCAGTTTGGTTAGTATTTACTTATTATTTAAATTATTCACATAAACTCACTTTGAAAACTTGTTTAAATGGGCCAACTTTGGAAAGAGCTAACTAGCCAGGTTAACGCTATTTCTTCATCATCAGCCTATATACGTCCCACTGCAGGGCACAGGCCTAACCTCGGAGGGTGTTTGGGCGTTAGTCCACCACGCATGTCCAATGCAGATTGGTAGACTTCACATATGCATCAGAATTTCTTCTTCTGCATATGCAGGTTTCCTCACGATGTTTTCCTTCACCGTTTGAGAGCAGTCGGTAATTGTACTTAAGTTAGAAAAACTCATTGGTACGTGACACGTTGTCCGTGCGGATTCGAACCCGGACCTCATGATTGAGAGTCCATACCTCACCGCAACGCGCCACCGAGCTCGTTAACACGTTATAGAGAAGTCAGATAGTTTTTTTTAAACAAGCGTGTCACTAATGCTTTTATTTTGAATAATTGGACGCAGTTCTGCAAAAAAGATCCAACCTACTATAGAGCCCAAAGTGGGTTGGATCTTTTTTGCAGAACTGCGTCCAATTAACACTGGCAGAGTTATTCAGGATGAATTTCTATGAGAAAAATTACAAATTTGTAGTCTCTACATTTAAAAATGTTCGGTGCAGGGTGGTGATTTTCATAATATTATTACTAAAAATCGAAATCTCGAAAACTATTTAACTAAGATTTTTTTAATTTTTCCCTGACCAGTTAAAACTAGCAATACTCCTGTTTTCGGCTTGACTTGTTGACTTTAATGTACCGTATTTGTGACCATAAAATAAATAATTCTCCCCTCCGGACGGAAAGCGTAAATTTTCGTCCCGCTGCGCTAAACGAAGTTGCCGCTTTCCACCTCCGTCGAGGAGAAAAATAGTATACTGACCTCGGGCAGTAAATAAGAAAGCGTCAGATCACATGAGATCTGAGACCTTTCTTACTTTCCTGCCCTCGTTCGGTGTGTTATCTACTATATTTCAATATGTTTCTGCCATAGACACGTCTTTCATGTACGTGACATCGGTGCTCTGCATGGTGAAGATCTACCAGTCCCGCCATCCTGACATCAACGCGAGGGCACACGCCACCTTCGGAGTGTTGGCACTTATCATATTCATAGGTTTGTGCACTTTATACTTACATTAGTGCTCTGTATGAAGATCTATCAGTCCCCGACATCAACGCGAGGGCTCACGCCACCTTCGGAGTGTTGGCACTTATCATATTCATAGGTTTGTGCACTTTATACTTACATTAGTGCTCTGTATGAAGATCTATCAGTCCCCGACATCAACGCGAGGGCTCACGCCACCTTCGGAGTGTTGGCACTTATCATATTCATTGGTTTGTGCACTTTATACTTACATTAGTGCTCTGTATGAAGATCTATCAGTCCCCGACATCAACGCGCGAGCACACGCCACCTTCGGAGTGTTGGCACTTATCATATTCATCGGTTTGTGCACTTTATACTTACATTAGTGCTCTGTATGAAGATCTATCAGTCCCGGCATCCCGACATCAACGCGAGGGCACACGCCACCTTCGGAGTGTTGGCACTTATCATATTCATTGGTTTGTATACGTTATAAATATTTGCTTTGGAGGGCAGTTCTTTTTCGGGCTGTTGGAATGCGAAAGATTGCTAACACTCATGCCTTAAAACTTTCGCTGCTAAGCTCAAAACAATGATACTCGCTCAGTGCTAACACTGTGGAATGCGATACAATTCTGACTCAACATTTGAGTCGTGCGCACTGCGGCCCATTTGTCGCTGACCTACGAACTTACGTCGTAGTCTGTCGTCTGTCGTCGTCAGCTGTTAAAGTGTTAAGACTGGGGAGTGATTAATTTCATTGGTCACTACCCCGCCTGCGGGGATGCCCGCCGTGCTGCGTATCGACCGGGTAATTTCACTGTCAAGGCTGGCTTGAAGCAAAAAGTATTTATGCCTTTAGGCATATCTATTGGCATGTAGGTCCTCACTTAAAAGGGTTTTTCATGATTAAACCCTCATTTCTTAGCGAAGAACGGGGATTCCAGCAAAGAGAAAAAGGTATTATTAGTACATTACTGCAGTGGCCAGCAAAAGAGGCATTGATGGACGAACGTGTTAATTTGGGCCAGGCGAAGCTATGGCACACATACGTAAGTCCATCAATGCCTAGTTGTGGCCAAGGCTTGTGCTATACAAGCGAAGTTTGGTCGAATCCGGCCTAATTAAACATTCGTGGTGTATAAGTGAGATGAGATAACAAACCTAAATATAAAATCTAATTCACGGGTCCATAATGACGCCAGAAGGCACTAATGCCCACTACAGTATAATAATACAGAGATATAGAAAAATTTAATTCTTATTTGTTTATTAAGATTTTTTGTTTTTAGATTTTATGTGTTGTTTTTATTAGTTTTAAGATATTGCTGTGCCCTTCCAGGGTTTATGTGAGTGCTATACCATATTTTTAAGACCTTATGTAAAACCACATAATGCAATAAATTATATAGGGTCCTTCTTAATATGCTGACACTATTTTAAGGGGCTGATCAGACCGTCAAACTGAACAACTTTCTCTATGGCACCAACATCGAAATCGCGAAAAAAAAATCGGCCCCTCCATACAAAACTGCAAACCTACTCGAGACAAATGTATGGGACAGCAGATTTTTTTTTCGCGATTTCGATGTTGGTCCCATGTAGAAAGTTGTTCAGTTTGATGGTCTGATCATCCCTTTAAAAAAGTGTCAGCATATTAAGTTGGACCCTGTATGATTATGATTATGATAATTTAACGTATGACTCTGCAGGACTGGTGGGTGTTCTAAACGCGAACTTCTACTTCTGGATCGCGTTCACGGTGCTGCACCTGGTCACCTGCCTGGTGATGACCTTCCAGATATACTACCTCGGCAGGTTCCGACTAGGTAAGATACATACAGGACTCTTCTTAGGTCGATGCCGTATCCTGCCATCTTAGAATACATTATGGAGGTGGTACTTGGGAATGTTCCTCCATTGAAAAGGGAAGATCTTCCACCAGGCTTAGTGTGAAGCCTGGGGACCGGCCGTGGTCCAGCAGTTCTTAGTTGGACCTTGTATACAAGGTGTTACAAAAATACAAATAAACCTTTAAGGGGGTGATGTAGACCATCAAACTGAACAACTTTCACTATGGGACCAATATCGAAATCGCGAAAAAAAAAATTATTTTCTATACTCTACAAATCGACTCGAGCTAAAATATGTATGGGATAACAGATTTTTTTTTTCGCGATTTCGATGTTGGTCCCATAGAGAAAGTTGTTCAGTTTGACGGTCTAAACAACCCCCTTAAGAGTTTTAAAAATTTATTCTTACTTATGTAACACCCTGTATATATCGAATCTCTGTGATTATTTCTCTTGCGCGATTTATGTCTCGCATTCGATTATGAACAGTGATCGGAATGTCGGGGCATTTTTTGAGCATACAAGTATGGATACGCCTTGATTTCCCGGAAATATCCGGATTTAATAAATATGGATAAAAATTTCACGGGATTTATTGGGATTACCTATTTAGATGTCAAGAGACGTTTTTTTAAATCAAGAGTATTAGCAGCGCATACTAGAGGCCGCGACTTTGAAACACGCCGCCTGGTACCTTTGACATGTACCGCACTTAGGTAAATAAATATGTTGACCGTTATTAAACAATGATATTAAGTAACTAGATTAGTAGTTAGGGCATCAAAGCGTTGCCACTTCGAAGATGTCTGCAGGCTTCTTTGACTTCAATTCAGGCGTTTATCTATGGTGAGCGGACATATCCGTGACGTTTAAATTAAGCTACCAAAATGGGGAAATGCGCCGTAAAAATTTGTAAATCACAGTCGGAAAAGAATAATAAAGGAAGTGGTGTTACTTTTCACAAGTAAGTTTACTATATTTTGTCAAAATAACATTAAAAAACTAAAGAAATTTTTCACACATTGTTTTTGCCATCAGTGTCGCAAGTATATAGGGCGTCCCACGGCGATGCCACACGGAGGGAAAGTACCTTAAATATTAAAGATAGGATATTTTACTGAAAGAAGACATCGTTTAATTTTTAATAATAAGTAGAACTGCATTCACAGATTTTTTAAAAATCGCCTACCTCAACCGGTATCGAACCCGCCAAATGTGAAAGTAAAATTACATGTATTTTATAATAGCGTTTGAAAGGGCTACTCATAAGCATTATTTTTTCCTAAATAACCTAGCTTATTAAATGAAACTAAGATCATAAAATTTTACATTTTATTTAAAATTTTGTTCAGAGAAATTTCCTCTGACTTGGCCAGGCTTCCAACAATTAACATTATCATTTCAAAGACCTACCCACTTGAGATACAACAGAACGGATCTCATTTTGAGCATTTGATAATTTTTTTTTTTTTTAAATAAAATGTAAATTTTTTTTTGTTTTCTTTTTCTTAATTTTTTCTTACATTTTATTTAATTTTTTTTATTCTTAGTTTCATTTAATAAGCTAGGTTATTTAGGAAAAAATAATGCTTATGAGTAGCCCTTTCAAACGCTATTATAAAATACATGTAATTTTACTTACACATTTGGCGGGTTCGATACCGGTTGAGGTAGGCGATTTTTAAAAAATCTGTGAATGCAGTTCTACTTATTATTAAAAATTAAACGATGTCTTCTTTCAGTAAAATATCCTATCTTTAATATTTAAGGTACTTTCCCTCCGTGTGGCATCGCCGTGGGACGCCCTGTATACTTGCGACACTGATGGCAAAAACAATGTGTGAAAAATTTCTTTAGTTTTTTAATGTTATTTTGACAAAATATAGTAAACTTACTTGTGAAAAGTAACACCACTTCCTTTATTATTCTTTTCCGACTGTGATTTACAAATTTTTACGGCGCATTTCCCCATTTTGGTAGCTTAATTTAAACGTCACGGATATGTCCGCTCACCATAGATAAACGCCTGAACTGAAGTCAAAGAAGCCTGCAGACATCTTCGAAGTGGCAACGCTTTGGTGCCCTAACTACTAATCTAGTTACTTAATATCATTGCTTAATAACGGTCAACATATTTATTTACCTAAGTGCGGTACATGTCAAAGGTACCAGGCGGCGTGTTTCAAAGTCGCGGCCTCTAGTATGCGCTGCTAATACTCTTGATTTAAAAAAACGTCTTTTGACATCTAAATAGGTAATCCCAATAAATCCCGTGAAATTTTTATCCATATTTATTAAATCCGGATATTTCCGGGAAATCAAGGCGTATCCAAACTTGTATGCTCAAAAAATGCCCCGACATTCCGATCACTGATTATGAACCTTATTTGTAGTAGGTTACGAGTTACGTATTTACGGTGAAGGTTGCCTTTGTATGGAGCAGATTTCTGAGAGCGACGGTATCGCCATCTGTTAGCTTCTTTGCTATAACTTGTGGGTGTTGACATCTATGGCAAGTCCCCACGACATAATAAACCAGAAGGAGTGTTCGATTACATTTGTACGCAGACAGAGTTTTGACATTGAATCACTTTGTTTAGAAATCGTAGCAAATTCGATGATTCGAAATTTTACAAATTCGATGTACTTTTTGTCTAGTTTCGGCTTTCACAATGCCAATCAAGATGGCTGGTCCCTTTTCCTCGCTTCCGGGTAGGCGGCAACATTAAAAAATGTTGCGTTTGATTATGTTTCTAAACAGTATGGAATAGCAAAATGTTTCCTGATTTTGTTGTTAGTCCCACATAGAAAGTTGTTCAGTTTGATGGTCTGATCATTCCCTTAAAAATCGCCATCATATTAAAAATTACTTAAAAATTTTCAGATTATACATTTCTGTTATTTCTCGAGTTATTTGAAAAATATGATAAAATTTTAAGTTAGGGTTTCATCCATTTGCCTGGCTGATTAATAAATGAAAATGTTAAAAATAAGATGCAATGTTATTTATTATTTCCTAAAAGCGTATAATGTCTTTAAAAAATGTAAAATAATTGTTATCTCTGATAATGTTAACAGACTGGGGAGTGGTATACCGCGCCGCGCGAGAGCTGGTCACGCGTCCGCTGGCCGCCATCACGCCGACATACTGCGGCCGCTGCGTGCTGCTCGTCATCGCCAACCTGGCCAACTGGGCCATCGCCGCCTACGGGTCAGTATCATTACTATACGCTTATCACTAATAAGGTCACACGGAGGTCTTGGTGGCTTTTATAATGGATTTACAAGAAAATACAAAATCAGACTTGGCTGCATGGGCTATGTACCCTTTGCCTTTCCGTAAGGAAAAATGAAACAACAGCAACAACAATATAGTATGTTTGTTTTGTTGCAGGGTCGCTCAACACAGCCGCGACTTCGCATCCCACCTCCTACTAGTTCTGATGTCCAACCTGTTCCTATACACGCTCTTCTACATCGTGATGAAGCTCCTACACAGAGAATCCATACGTTGGTACAGGTCAGTGCATAAACACTTCATAATCATGCCGGGGATCAACTGGGAAGGTTCCTCCGGTGAAGAGGGAAGATCTTCCACCAGGGTTTGTGTGAAGCCTGGGGAACGGCCGTGGTCCAACAGTTCGTAGTTGGACATTGTATTATACAAGATGTTACAAAAATACAAATAAACATTTAAGGGGGTGGTTTAGACCATCATACTGAACAACTTTCACTATGGGACCGATATATAATCGCATAAAAAAAAATTATGTTCTCTACAAATCGACTCGAGCTAAAATATAGGGTCCAGCTTAATATGCTGACACTTTTTAAGGAGGATGATCAGACCGTCCAACTGAACAACTGTCTCTATGGACCAACATCGAAATCGCGAAAAAAAAATCAGCTCTTCCATACAAGACTGCAAACCTACTCGAGCCAAATGTAATGGACAGCTAATTTTTTTTATCGCAATTTCGATGTTGGTCCCATAGCGAAAGTTGTTCAGTTTGATGGTCTGAACATCCCTTTAAAAAAGTGTCAGCATATTAAAAAGGACCCTGTATGTATAGGATATCCGATTTTTTTTTTTCGCGATTTCGATGTTGGTCCCATAGAGAAAGTTGTTCAGTTTGATGGTCTTAACAACCCCCTTAAGAGTTTTAAAAATTTATTGTTACTTATGTAACACCCTGTATATCGAATCTCTGATTATTTCTCTCGCGCGATAACTTACTTTCTGTTGTATTGTGTTTCAGCTGGGTGTTCATAGCTCTCACGTACACGGTGTGGTTCAGTTCCAGCTACTTGTACTTGGATCAGAGCACCAACTGGGCGGTGAGTCGTTGATCTCATTTATTTGTTGTTGTTACATTTATCCTTGCGGAAAGGCAAAGGGAACATAGTCCATGCAGCCAAGTCTGATTTTGTCTTTTTCTTATAAATTCATTATAAAAGGCACTATGCGCCTGATCTATGTTAAAATTAAAAAATTTCCCAAGTCTCCATATTCCAAGTTAATTTTCGTTTTTCCGTAATAATGTCATTTATGTGGTTTTCGTCATTTCCTTGTGTCATTTCCGAGATCAAGTTTGTATTTGCCGATGTCTTCAATAAGTTTTCAATATTGACAGGAATCCGTAGTCTTTAGCAGTTTTTCGTTTATCGTAACTTAAACTCTTAAACCGAACTCATTGAAATGCGAGGGTGGTTCACACATTGCAATGTTTAAGGAAGTTTTACGCGGGGACATCAATCCGAATCGAACGGTCGCGCCTTACTTTATTTCTCACTTTTACTATATTGTTCTTCATTAAAGGCACAATGGTATCGATTCGGTATTGCCACGACTCAACTTAACTAAATTTATTCCTGTCATTTTCTAACATTCGACTAAGAAAAGAGACAGAAAACCAAGAACTGACTTTAGTGCTGTCAAAGTGACGCTACACGCCCAAAAACGATTTAAATAAGATGGCGTGCATTATGATGCCATCTTATTTTGGGCGTGTAGCGTCACTTTGACAGCACTAAAGTCAGTTGTTGGTTTTCTGTCTCTTTTCTTAGTCGAATGTTAGAAAATGACAGGAATAAATTTAGTTAAGTTGAGTCGTGGCAATACCGAATCGATACCATTATTATACTAACTCCACCACATTATCACAACAATAGCCACGAAAAACTAATTTAGAAAATTAAGAAACAAAGACCGCCCGTTTCGTCTTGTTTCCCGCGCAAAACTTTTTTTTCTCATTTATTTGTATCAAACACCTGCACTCCAAAACTGATAGATTATCTATATTGGGTCCTTTGATAAAGTTATATGTCAAGATAGACATTCGAAGATAAGAAAGCGTCGAAAAAAATTGGAACCAGCACTGGCTCCTAAACCCTATCCATATACATGCACACAGACATAATTTGTATGGCGCCTCACGCACACCAACCTATGAAAGTTGGCCCCTTTTGTTTTATACGGTATAAACGTGAGGCTCATTCTAGACATATACTTTTTCTATGACAGGGTCTAATAAAGTTGGGAGAAACTATTAAATTAATCAAAAATCTTTATATTATTTATCTACAACGTCACGCCTTTTTGTTGATGATATTCTACAATTTTTCATCACTTCTTAGTAAATTCTTATAAATACATTTTTTTTGATTTGTCTCAAAACAGCAATACACAAAATGGCACAAGAAACATAGCAAAATATTAATTCGGTACCTATGTCAAGTTTTTTTTGGAGGGCTGAATCGAAAACCATTTCGAGATAATTAATTGTCTCAATAATCATATTTTCTATGTCAGAGATTTTAAAATGAAAGGATTACAGATATTTTTAATAAATTAACTTCGTTTTTCGGTACGTCCAGTGACGTCACTGGCATACCTGTGAACTCCTTGTTAAACATAAAATCAACTTAAAATAACCGGCCATTAAGAAAAAAAAATACATTCACAATGTCAGAATTTGACATTTGATGTTGCCGTATCTGTTTTCAGCATAGAGTTAGAAAGAGGAGGCAGGTTTCAGCAGTAGATAGTTTTTCTCCATGGAGTTCGAATTATTTTTTCTTCACCATTTTTGCACTTTGAGATTACAGATCAAAATAATTTAAAAATTAAATTTATATTGATAAACTCGATGAATCGCAATAAACATGAAATACGTGTCTTAAAACTATGTCTTCTATCCGTAAAAAATATAAAAATGAAGACAAAAAAAAACTTGACATACCGAATTTAAGTTTACGAGACAGAAAGGTTTATGGAATAGTATAATGGAAGTTGACGAAATCGCCAACAACCACTGTTATTCTGTCATAGCCTGATGCTCAAGAGACAGGTAGACCCGATACAAAAAGGAAAACATTGATATATACAAGGTGTTACAAAACTACAAATAAACATTTAAGGGGGTGGTGTAGACCATCAAACTGAACAACTTTCACTATGGGACCAATATCGAAATCGCGATAAAAAACAAATTATGTTCTATACTCTACAAATCGACTAGAGCTAAAATATGTATGGGATTTAAAATAATTTTTTTCTCGATTTCGATGTTGGTCCCATAGAGAAAGTTGTTCAGTTTGACGGTCTAAACAAGCCCCTTATGAGTTTTAAAAATTTATTGTTACTTATGAAACACCCTGTATAGGGTCCTTCTTAATATGCTGACACTTTTTTAAGGGGATGATCAGACCATCAAACTGAACAACTTTCTGTATGGGACCAACATTTAAATCGCGAAAAAAAAATCTGTACATCCATACAAAACTGCAAACCTTATCGAGCCAAATGTATGGGACAGCAGATTTTTTTTCGCGATTTCGCTGTTGGTCCCATAGAGAAAGTTGTTCAGTTTGATGGTCTGATCATCCCCTTAAAAAAGTGTCAGCATATTAAGTTGGACCCTGTATAAGCTTATGACAGATCGTTTGACATATTATCTTTCCTAAAAACGATGTTAGATAAGCTAACAAGATCTTAGAAGTGGTGAAACAAGCCATGTATGCAAAATTGACTGATGAATCTAATTATAATAATTTCCACCCCACAGCTCACCCCGGCGCAGTCCCGCCAGAACAACCGAGTCTGTTCATTCCTCCAGCTCTACGACTCGCATGACGCCTGGCATGTCATGTCATCGACTGCCATGTTCTTCAGCTTCAACATGTACCTAACCATAGACGACAACCTCTCCGCAACGCCGCGGAGCGCCATCATGGTATTTTAGTCTATGACAGCGTGCATGATAGCCTGTCATTTAGGTTGTAATGATTAGGAAATGATTGCGATGGACTGTAATGTCGATTTTATTGATATGACAGGAAATGATAGGTAATGACAGCAAATGATAGATGGTGACAGAATCGTGAAAAATAAGTAGAAATTTTTTAAATATCAAGGAAGATAGATATGCTCAATGGAAACCACCCGAGAAAAAAAATCTAGTTGTTCGATTGCTAACTCTATGCTCCTCCAGCTATACGACTCTCATGACTCCTGGCATATCATGTCATCTACCGTTATGTTCTTATCGATTAATATGTATCTCACCATAGACGACAACCTCTCCGCAACGCCACGGAGCGCCATCATGGTCTTCTAGTCTATGACAGCATGCATGATAGTCTGTCATTTAGGTTGTAATGATTAGGAAATGATTGGGGTGCACTGTAATGTCGATTTTATTGATATGATAGGAAATGATAGGTAATGACAGCAAATGACAGTATTACGATAAATATGTAGAACATTTTCAAATTCCAAGGAAGATGGATATGCTCAAAGGAAACCGCCCGAGAAACGAAATCAAGCTTTTTAATGGCTTACCATTTTATGCGTCTTTTATGAGTTTTCCGATGCTATAGATAAAGATAGGCATACGATTGTCGCTTCCCTACTTGGGTAAATGTTGTAAGCATTGTCAACTCAATTTGTTAGTATTAATGGTACATACATACATAAACTCACGCCTTTTTCCCAGAGGGGTAGGCAGACATGGGTGTCCAATTTGGTTATAAAATTTTACCAAATGGCGTTCCTCAACCACTTTGGACGTTTTGCATTGTAGGCGTGATGTATTCAGATTTTCACTTGAAAATCCTTCCATTGAGTATGTCCATCTTAATCCAAAAAATAAAAAAATAATAAAATGGTCAATGACATAAATATGACAGCAAATGACAGCGTTGAGAAAATGTTATGATAAGTATCATTTGGGTTTGTTGTTGAGTATTGTTAAGAAATCATGTAGAAAATGTATAAATTCTACTACGATGTCAATGATATAAATATGACAGCAAATGACAGCGGTGAGAAAATGATATCATAGGTATCATTTAGGTTTCCTGTGGAGTATTGTGAAGGAATAATGTATAAGACGGACTATATTGTCAATGAAATAAATATAGCAGCAAATGACAGAGTTAAGGCTATTTGAACGTAAAGATAAACTGTACTTCTTAAATTTCTAGATTTATTTTTAGTTTTAAAAACCAAATAATATGACACAAAAATGCCTGTCATATCATAGTAAAAGGAAATGACTTTATTTAATGAAATTCTTTGTTTTAGACTGTTTTGTGAGGCTAATAAAGTTTAAATTGGATTAAATTTATTGACTCGAATATCTCAATCTCAATTTTGTTCATGATTGTTTTGTTCAGCATGTTGCTGATTACTTGCTGATTGTTATATGATTGACGGACCATGTGCCGACTGTTTGTTTTGTGAATACTTTACCGAATTATTTTTATTATCAATAAATGTTTATTTGTGATCGTCCACGCAAAGGGTTCCATTTATTGTCCAGTCATTTTAGAGTTTCCTTGTATGGACACTAACAATAAAGGCCTCCGCACATTGCAGCGATTTTATCGAGCGATATTATCGACAGCGATATCGCGACACCTTACACACTGCAGCGATTCCGCGATTCGCGTCACGCATGCGCCCCACCACTGAATGTAGTCGAAAGAGTTGCGATAATATCGCGGCAGTGTGTGGGATCGAGCGCTCGATCACTCGATTATGAACAATATTATGTGATTAGTAACATTTTATTTTGATTATTAATTTCTTCATATTTTACGTAGCATAGATAGTTTACGAATATAATTATGGGATCAAATCTGTAATCGTAAATCAAAATCAGCTGTTACACATTTGTGCGAAGGAAAAGGCATTCCAGTTTAGTATGGAACAGCCTTATCTCAGCTATTATAAAACAATCAGAAGTGTGATCATTGAGGATATTTTAAAAAAAGTTACATTTATGGTATTGATCCCTGATTCCAAATCACAAATTTTTGGATTTTTTTCTGTCTGTTTGTTTATTCGAGCATACCGCAAAAACTACTGAACCTATATTGATGATTTTTTGTTATTTGTAAGCTTATAATTTTACTGATAGTGAAGTATAACATTCACATTATTCACATTACAAATTCAATACGATTGAGGCCAATTACATACGATTTTCAACATAGAATTAAAGTCAATGTCATAGAAATAAACAAACAAAAATTCTACTATTTAATGCATAGATGTAACTGGCATTGTAGAGTTAGTAACCCGTTCGCTAACCTCGACTATTCCAAACCGTACACGATCAGTACGCAAAATTCGTGTATATTTCGGAATCGCAGATGGGCATAACAGCATTACAAAATATACTTGAGCAGTTTCCTATGGCTGCGTACTGGCCTTGTATAGAATGGAAATATGCGAGCGCGTCCCCATACAAATGTACTGAGAACAATTATCGCAAAATCGCAGTTATATTATCGCTCGATAAAATCGCTGCAATGAGGGGAGGCCTTAATTCATCTATCGCTGAAACTTTGCGGTGTGATAAAGTATACAGATTACGGTTGACTAATAATCTAGGAACGAAAAAAAACAACCTAAGATTATTTGTAATCTGTATACTTTACTTTACCACACTGCAAAGTTTCGGCGATAGATGAATTATTGTTAGGGTCAAACCCTAAAATGATTGGACTATTATATGATTCGGCATTTTCATTGAAAACAGATGAAAAAATTATAGCTGTTGTCACTGTTTTATACAAATAAATGCCACCTATCCCCCCTGGATACGTGCTTGATATGGAATGATAAAAAAGGTAGAATAAAATGTCGACCACTGGAACCTTTTTGCGTGAACGCCCTTTTGTTCTAGATTTATTGATTTGTATTGATTGAATTATTTATACCTACAGGATGTAAAATTTAACGCGTTGCATATTAAACAGGATGCTTCAAACAAAACAACACTCACTATAGAGCCGACATCGAAACCGCACATTTGGGTCGAATAGCCAATGACTCTATGGAACAGCAGATTTTTTTTTGACAATTTCTATGTTGGCTCCATAGTGAAAGTTGTTCAGTTTGATGGTCTGACGCACCCCCTTTGATATATAACGCATTGAATTTCACACCCTGTATACGGACTTGAAAGAAATACGGACCGAATATTGCACTAAAAAGATGTGAAGCATGCAAGGTAATACAATCTCGTTTGTTCTACAAGCGACCTACACTCACACAGATGCACTAGCTCTAGGCGCAGGTCCGACAACCCGTCACCTTATGTACCGCGTGACAGCACGCACACAAAATAAATGGGTGCTTCACTCATGATTAGACGAGATTACGTCTGGTTCTTCTTTTAAGTCTGTGACTCTGTATTGATTTTTCGATGTTTTTTTTTCTATTATTTTACTATTTTAATTTTAAATGTATTTTTTTGTAAAGAGAATCGATCGATTTCTGTTAGAAAAGGAGTTAAAATGTGATATGATAGCGAATTGTAAATATGAAAAATGATAAATAATTTCTCTAAATTAAAAATTTTCTTCTGTCGTTCAGCATGAGCTATTTCGCATGACAATTACTCATGGTGTCTTGGATGATTTACCACTAGATTAAGCCATATCGTGGCCGCACATCGATTAGCAATAGTTTGACTTTTACATACTAAAAGACAATTAGTTTGGCAACATTCCCTAATCTTTACATTTTGACAAACACAAAAACCGGCCACGGTGATCGAAACAAAAAATTATGTTTTGTCTTTTTTGTTTATTTATAACAGGTTTCATAATTGGAGTGCGATTTTTGAATCTCATTCTGTGAGCTCAGCAGTTGAAAATGACAAAATTACTATGGAGATACGCATCTTTCTACTGCTGATTTTACGTTCAAAAATCATACTACAGGAGAGAGATTTTTGAGAGTCAAATCCGTAGTAGAAAGATGCGTATCTCCATAGTAATTTTGATATTTTCAACTGCTGAGCTCACCGAATGAGATTCAAAAATCGCACTCCAGGTCCTAATTACTTAATTAAGTCGTGTATTTTAATTATTATACAGTGTAAAATTTACTTATAGGATCCTTCTTAATATGCTGACACTTTTTTAACGGGATGATCAGACCATAAAACTGACCAACATCAAAATACCGAAAAAAAACATTTTTTCGTGTTTTCGATGTTGGTGCCATAGAGAAAGTAGTTCAGTTTGACGGTCTGATAATCCTCTTGAAAAAGTGACGGCATATTAAGAAGGGCCCTATATACAGGGTGTAAGGGACAGCCCTCCGCAACTGAAACGGTGAACTCAGACCATCAAACTGAACAACTTTCACTATGGAGCCTACCTCAGGAAACGCAAAAAAAAATCAGCTGTCCCATACATTTGAGTCGGGTAGGTACGGCAGTTTTGTATGGGACATCTGATTTTTTTTCGCGTTTCCTGAGGTAGGCTCCATAGTGAAAGTTGTTCAGTTTGATGGTCTGAGTTCACTGTTCCTGTTTGCGGAGGGCTGTCCCTACACCCTGTACAGGGTTCAGTTTGATGGTCTTTTACCGTGTTACACCTTGTATAATTATCTGAATTATTGTGCTTTATCGTGAATTTTGTAGAGTGAATTTGTTTTTATCCGACAATGGGGAGGCAATTAGAGGGTTAAGTTTTATTTTATAGACTCAATTACAGGTCTTAATTATTTAAGTTGTGAATTTTTTATAGTAATGACAGTCTTCTTCTATCGAGTCGATGACAAGTCATTTTACAGTGTAAAGTTTAAAAAATACGTTGAGGGCAGCACTGGAGGCTTAGTACCCTCTTAAGAGGGCACCGACCCTATTGTGCTGCCCTCAATCGTATTTTTTTTATCTCTAAACAATTAAACAACATTATTGATTATAAACATGTTACAGCCATGTTGTGCTATTTCGAATCAAATTAAAGATTGAAAAATTTGTCTCGGGCGGGACTTGAAACCACGCTCGAAAATGAAAAAAAAAAAAACGCTCGCTCGCTCGCTTGAAAATTTCGTTCTCTGGGTAGTGGGCTCGGTGGTGTAATTAGTTAGCACGTTTCCCCGGTTTGGAAGAGCGTAGGTTCAAGTCCCGCCCGAGACAAATTTTTCAATATTTAATTTAATTAAACAACATTTCCAAAAAACAAGAATGTCACATAGTAGTCCTGATTGGAACATTACTTACATATTACGGATTATTATGTTTTATGCTAATAGCTATTATCGTTAAATAAATACTCGATAAATTGAAAATCAGCAATGACTACAATATGTGTCATTCTTGTTTTTTGGAAATGTTGTTTACGTAATTGTTTAGAAATAAAAAAATACGATTGAGGGCAGCACAATAGGCTCGGTGCCCCCTTAATACTTTTTGGTGCGAGACAATTAGGGTTGAACTACACATGGCCGCACGCGATCGCCCTTTTGCGTCGCTCCATCCTTTTCTGTCACTCAGGAACGTCATTTGCTAGAGCATGTAAGATAGACGGAACGCGATCGCGTGCGATCGCACGCCGCAGGCGATCGCGTTCCGTCTAAAAGGCGATCGCGTGCGGCCATGTGTAGTTCAACCCTTATGTTTCCTAGTGAGATTTTTGAATCTCATTCGGTGAGCTCAGCAGTTGAAAATGTCATAATTACTATGAAGATATGCATCTTTCTACTACTGATTTGACTTTAAAAAATCGCACTCCTGAATTATGATTTTTGAAAGTCAAATCCGCAGCAGAAAGATGCATATCTCCATAGTAATTTTGACATTTTCAACTGCTGAATTCAGCACTCCTGGTAAATAAATATCAATATCATTAAATAAATATGTAAGTAACTTAAGGTTTCATAGTGTTATACAATGTTTTCTTAACGAAAAAAAATCAAGCAAATCGTAGATTAAATAAAACTTGTATTTTAATAGTAAAACACAAAATATTACACGACATTATTTAGTATTCAACTTCGCTTTGTTATAAAAAAAGTGTTTAAATAAAAAAGGTGCTAAAAATCTTTTAAAAATGCAAGTAGCTTTTTTCTAACGCACTGTATTAGAACGACTGCTGTAAGCTAAATTAAAAAAAAAAAAAATTTATTGTGATGATAGATAATAGACTAGTTGCCCGTACGACATTTAATTGGCATATTTTGGTAATATTATAATCATTACCGTTAGCCTATCACCGCCCACTGCTGGACATAGGCCTCTCCCAAGGCCCGCCACAAAACTAGCTACTACTAGCTACTAAAAAAAAAGGCGTAGCGAGTAACCTTGCCTGCCGTGCAGGAGGCGATGGGATTCCCGTCCAGGAGTGCGATTTTTGAATCTCATTCGGAGAGCTCGGCAGTTGAAAATGTCAAAATTATTATGGAGATACGCATCTTTCTACTGCTGATTTGACTTTCGAAAATCGCACTCCTGAAGTATGATTCTTGAAAGTCAAATCAGCAGTAGAAAGATGCGTATCTCCATAGTAATTTTGACATTTTCAACTGCTGAGCTCACCGAATGAGATTCAAAAATCGCACTCCTGGTGTTTTTTGGTCTTTCAACGCGTTGGTATCAAACAATTAATGAGTTTAGTTTATTAATGCTGGCCTAAGTGATGCTAAAAATGTTATTAAATATAAGGTGGGCGGCATGTCTATAATATTAACAATAAGTACCTATTGTTTCTATCAAACAATTAATTAATGCAGGCCTAAGATTGATACCAAAAATGTTATTAAATATCCGGCGGGCAGCATGTCTATAATATTAAATAATATTGTTAGTTTTGTTTCATGACATAGTTTGTTGTAGTTTTAAATTTTGGCTATTATTCAAGCCTTATAATTATAATCTTGTAAATAAATTGCTTTTTTTAACAATTTTCTTTCAATTTCTAACATTATTTTTAAACTGAACAACTTTCTTTGTTCACAGCGAAAAAAAAAATCTGCTTTTCCATACAAAACTGCAAACCTATACATGAGTCAAATGTATGGGACAGCAGATTTTTTATTCGCAATTTCGATTTTGGTCCTATAGAGAAAGTTGTTCAGTTTGATGTTCTGGAGTGCGATTTTTGAATCTCATTCGGTGAGCTCAGCAGTTGAAAATGTCAAAATTACTACGGAGATACACATCTTTCTACTGCTGATTTGACATTCAAAAATCATACTACAGGAGAGAGATTTTTGAGAGTCAAATCCGTAGTAGAAAGATGCGTATCTCCATAGTAATTTTGACATTTTCAACAGCTGAGCTCACCGAATGAGATTCAAAAATCGCTCTCCTGTATGAAGATACGTTGCCCTTGCTTCAAAATGGTAATAAAAAAGCTACCTCCTGGTTTTACCATGAAATTGGGTAACTTTGTAACCATTCATTTTAATCATTAACTATGGCACTTTTTCAGCTGAAAAATAATCAGAACCATCTACACGATATTAGAAGTGATGTGGTTATTCTAGACATTGATTTTTTTATTAATAAAACCGAAAAAAAGGGAATCTAAAGTCACCCCTTTTTTCAGTTGTAACCATTTTAGAAGAGAATGAAAATTTACAGTAATGTTCTAGCTAGACCATAAATTGGTTAACCTTGATCGACATTAACGTCCTCCAAGGTTTTGTGTCCGTATAGCTAGCGTACACATGAAAGGGATCAGGCTAGAATTAGTCTCAAAAAATAGTGCCTAAATAGTGCCTAATTAGTACCTAGGTCAAATAAATAGTGCCTATATACTTTACGAGATATAGATTTTTTTTACCTGGTACGCTAGCTTGACGTCAAGGTAGCGTACACATTTTCTGTGGCAAAAACAGCTTGCATTACAGCAACCATTTTACACTCAAAAAATAGTGCCCAAATAGTGCCCTAGGGCATCCAAAATCTCATGAGGCTAGGTCTTCAGGGAACGGAGATATAAATAAGTCTTTTGAATGAAACACGGAGCTGGCGTTGCGCTAGCGTACACACGATTTCATACAAAAGTTCTTACAGAAGGAAATGTTACTTTTTATAAAAACTACATCAAATAAATAGTTCCTGAAATAGTGCCTCTGCCAGTACCAATATTACAAGTAAAAGCGTAGTGAAACAATATAAACAATCAATGCAATGTTCTACGTACAAATGTATTGGCAGTTCAATGCTGTGAAATCGCTGTGAACACACAAAAATGAACTCTATGAACTCCTAATTACTAATAAGCCAACTCTAAACTTGCTTGAATGAAAATAACGCGCCATCTCTCGGTATGAGACTTTACTAAGATTATAGAAGATTCTAGTACGTAGAACTTTGCATTGATTATTTATATTGTTTCAATACACTTTTACTTAAAATATTAGTACTGGCAGAGGCACTATTTCAGGAACTATTTATTTGATGTAGTTTTTATAAAAAGAAACGTTTCCTTCTGTAAGAATTATTGTGTTAAATCATGTGTACGCTAGCGCAACGCCAGCTCCTTGTTTCATTCAAAAGACTTATTTATATCTCCGTTCCCTGAAGACCTAGCCTCATGAGATTTTGGATGCCCTAGGGCACTATTTGAGCACTATTTTTTGAGTGTAAAATCGTTGCTGTAATGCAAGCCGTTTTTGCCACAGAAAATGTGTACGCTACCTTGACGTCAAGCTAGCGTACCAGGTAAAAAAAATCAATATCTCGTAAAGTATAGAGGCACTATTTATTTGCCCTAGGTACTAATTAGGCACTATTTAGGCACTATTTATTGGTACTAATCCTAGCCCAATTCCTTTCATGTGTACGCTGGCTATACGGACACAAGGTTTTAGAAAAATATTCATAGTAAGTTTATCTTGCTTGCTTGGCTAAGTTTGTATGAATTAGCTACTAGCTACCATTTCAGTATGAACACAATTCGGTATGTCAAGTTTTTTTTTGGAGGTCTAAATCGAAAACCATTTCGAGATAATTGTCTCAATAATCATATTTTCTATGTCAGAGATTTTAAAATGAAAGGATTACAGATATTTTTAATAAAATAACGATGTTTTTCGGTCCGTGCAGTGACGTCACTGGCATACCTCTGAACTCCTTGGTAAACATAAAATCAACTTAAAATAACCGGCCATTAAGAAAAAAAAATACTTTCACAATGTCAGAATTTGACATTTGATGTTGCCGTATCTTTTTCCAGCATAGAGTTAGAAAGAGGAGGCAGGTTTTTATTTTTTTAAATACAGCTGTATGTAGTTTTTATCCATGGAGTTCGAATTATTTTCTCTCCACCATTTTTGCACTTAGAGATTACAGATCAAAATAATTTAAAAATTAAATTTATATTGATAAACTCGATGAATCGCAATAAGAATGAAATAGGTATCTTAAAATTATGTCTTCTGTCCGTAAAAAATATAAAAATGAAGACAAAAAAAACTTGACATACCGAATTATAGCGCGATGTAATTTACAAGAGGCGCCATCTATTGCCACGTAGCATAATCTGTTTATTTGACCTTTTTTTCCGTGCCTTATTAGAATGGGTGTCCGTATAGCTAGCGTACACATGAAAGGGATCAGGCTAGGATTAGTCTCAAAAAATAGTGCCTAAATAGTGCCTAATTAGTACCTAGGTCAAATAAATAGTGCCTCTATACTTTAAGAGATATCGATTTTTTTTACCTGGTACGCTAGCTTGACGTCAAGGTAGCGTACACATTTTCTGTGGCAAAAATGGCTTGCATTACAGCAACGACTTTACACTCAAAAAATAGTGCCCCTAGGGCATCCAAAATCTCATGAGGCTAGGTCTTCAGGGAACGGAGATATAAATAGGTCTTTTGAATGAAACACGGAGCTGGCGTTGCGCTAGCGTACACACGATTTCATACAAAAGTTCTTACAGAAGGAAACGTTTCTTTTTATAAAAACTACATCAAATAAATAGTTCCTGAAATAGTGCCTCTGCCAGTACCAATATTACAAGTAAAAGCGTAGTGAAACAATATAAACAATCAATGCAAAGTTCTACGTACAAATGTATTGGCAGTTCAATGCTGTGAAATCGCTTATAACACACAAAAATGAACTCTATTAACTCCTAATTACTAATAAGCCAACTCTAAACTTGCTTGAATGAAAATAACGCGCCATCTCTCGGTATGAGATTTTACTAAGATTATAGAAGATTCTAGTACGTAGAACTTTGCATTGATTATTTATATTGTTTCAATACACTTTTACTTAAAATGTTAGTACTGGCAGAGGCACTATTTCAGGCACTATTTATTTGATATAGTTTTTATAAAAAGTAACGTCTCCTTCTGTAAGAATTATTGTGTTAAGTCATGTGTACGCTAGCGCAACGCCCGCTCCGTGTTTCATTCAAAAGACTTATTTATATCTCCGTTCCCTGAAGACCTAGCCTCATGAGATTTTGGATGCCCTAGGGCACTATTTAAGCACTATTTTTAAAGTGTAAAATCGTTGCTGCAATGCAAGCTGTTTTAGCCACACACAATGTGTACGCTACCTTGACGTCAAGCTAGCGTACCAGGTAAAAAAAATCGATATCTCGTAAAGTATAGAGGCACTATTTATTTGACCTAGGTACTAATTAGGCACTATTTTTTGACAGTAATCCTAGCCTGATCCCTTTCATGTGTACGCTAGCTATACGGACACAAATTTTATTATAAGTAATTCTAGATAATTAATAAACCTAACCTATTCTATTCTTTTAATTTAATCAAATTAAATATTAATTAAATTACTCTGGTTCAGCTTAACACGCTTTCCTAGAGTTTAAAAAAATATTTTTCGAATAAGGTTTCTTTTTTTGCAGTGAGGAGACAGTACCATTTTACGCCTAGTACTTTAGCGAGAACATAACGAAAGCGCGATGTAAAATACAAGTGGCACCATCTATTGACAGGATAGAGATTCTTATTCAGCCTTAACAAACATACATACAGTGTTGCCAGACCTACGGATTTATCCGTAGATCTACGGATTTTTGGCCTGACCTACGGATCTACGGATTTCAATGGCAAATCTACGGATTTTTAGAAATCTTCTTAATTCCTCCCTAAAATGACAATTTGCTGCATAAAATTATACCCTGCGGAAAATAAATCGAATTTATGTTAAAATTTTTGAATATTTCACTGTGTTTCGTAAAATGTGGCACGTCCCTACTCTTTTCCATCTTCTTCCTTCTACTTTCTGTCGCTATACAGACACGACCGACAGTAATATTTAACTGTAACATGTATGAAAAAAAGACTGACACAGGTTGATTTTCACGTTGTCTCGGCATTGTTCTCGCTTAAAGTTGCCTAAGTTTCCATTTTCTTCGCCAAATTAGAGCGATGTTTTGGGTCAGTCTACTTCAAAATAGGCAGATAAAGCATTAAACAAAAGTCTGTATCGATCTACGGATTTTTTAAGAGGTCATCTACGGATTTCTCCAGATTTTTCTACATTGACCTACGGATTTCTAAAAGTTGGATCTGGCAACACTGCATACATAGATAGAGCCATGTCAACAACAAATCACACAAGCAATTTTTGGCCGAACGTAATCGTCTCGAAACCGGCGCGACATCTTGACATCAATTACTTTCCCATTCCCGCTTATTAAGCTATTTAGATTTAGGGCCTCCCCTAATTGAAATCTTGGACCCATCCAGCCCACACTGGCATTTCGCGTAATGGGTTTTGAGGGTAATCTGTGGTTTTGGCATTATACGTACTTGGAATTTTTACTAAATGCATTTCGGCGTTGTATAGAATTAGTATACCTAGATGGTTTTATTTATATCTTTGGTTGGGTTTGGCATTTAGCGTCATTTTTATTGGCATTACTAATATAATAGTGACACTGGTTTACTTTTGCTAAAGTAGCCAGCGTTATAGAAAAATTCTCTTGCTAATCAGAGTATTTAATTTTAGCCACGTTTTAATACTATAACAAACCGCTTGGCACTTTTGGGTGAACGTAACTATAGCGCGATTTAAACTACACGCGGCGCCATCTACTGGCGCGGCAGTGCATCTTAAACATCTAAAAAACTGGGGTGTAAATTTTAACCTCACCCCCGCTTGGTAGGCGTGGCGGAAAACGTAGGCAATGGCGTATTCCTTCTTCGCTCTCATATATTCTACACTTGCCAGACATAACTTTAAGAGGATATAATTCGGAGCGCGCTCCATACAAATGTACTATGGTGATATTTTCAATACTAACCTAAGTCAATAAAATTTTGCAGAAACAATCTCGAATCAAATGTCTATGTGTTTATGGAGTCAGATTTTCGTTAAAATGTACAGTTTTAAAGTTACAGTGCCTCAAAGATTTCCATACAAATTTTAAATTAATCCTAGCATTTAAACTGTATATTTTAACGAAAATCTGACTCCATACAAGCATAAAGATTTGTTTCTAGATAGTTTCTGCAAAATTTCATTGAATTTAATTGGTTAGTATTGAAAATATCACCATAGTACGTTTGTATGGAGCGCGCTCCGAATTATATCCGTAAGTGGGTCGGTTGTAGAGTTTCTGATCGCATCTTTTCTACAATCGTCCAATGCGGTGGTAGAGTCAAAAAATGACGTCCAAAATCTATCGATATCATTTTAAATTAAAAAAAAAAATGTTTTTTTTTTTAGTTTATGCTCTCTATGAAATCAATAAAACAACTATGACATCATAATACTTTTTTATTTGTGTATAAACATATCGTCAGCAACTAATCTAAGACTACGAGAAAGCCTAGAATTTACGTTTACAATACAATACAATTATCATACATTACATAGAATCATACAAGCTTGACGTGACGTGGTTTAAAGCTCAGGGTTTTTACATTAGTTATCAGTAAGGGCTGAGATCCCGAAAACTTTTTAGGTGGAAAGTCCCGGGTCATGTCCTAAAAGACCAATTAAAAAAACTTTTAGTCTAACGTTAGACGCAAGCATGATACTGTAATATGACTATTATAAAACTGAATAGTCGCATAAATGTTGGACTATACGGCCAATTCGTTTGTTGGGTTTAAAAGATTTCACTACTCTGATATCGTGTGAAATATATCGGGCTTAAAAGCGCTCCAGAGTTTTTAAGCCTTTGACATAGTGTTAAAAGGCTTCAGAACCGGCTAGCGCTTGAAATGAGTACCAATTTCTGTTGGCTTTGACATTTTTAACCCTTTAACTCCCACGGATGCTATATTATTGAACCATCCATTGTTTATAGATTGTTATATTAAAGAAGGGGTTAAAATAGGGCTTAAAAGCGCTCTAGCAATAAAACGAGCAATCGAATGCCCATATTAATTAACCGATCTCAAGTGCTGGCTCACTCTTAAGCTCTATTTAAAAAAAAAAATACAGACTGCTTGAGAGCGGGCAAGAAAATGATATTAAGGTGACGTTTAAGATTTTATCATGCCATATCATTATCTTGAGTACCTTTTTCTGCGATCGACAATACGACTGTGTTTGACAGAAAGCCATGACCAGTAGTGGGACTTCGTATTCCTAGCAAACAATTTGGCCGTATAGTCTAACTTAAGACGCATGAAGCGCCAGTACATGACAAAGAGTAACAAAAAATACTGTAATATGACTTTAATATAACTTAATAGTCATATAGATGGTGCACTATATGGCTAAATTGACGATGAAGCTTACAATGACACATTTTCAAGCCTTACTCGTGTTCCGAAAAGCCGATACGTAAAAAAAATCGGGTAGTATGTATCAGGGACGCAACCGCAAAACTTCTTGTACCGAGTAATGGCTTCTATCCTCTAAGTCTAAATAATGGTAATACAAAAATGCCGGTAGGTGCCATACTTCCAAAGTAATAAGCGATCTCGTCATAACATAATTCGGTACATATGATTTTTGCAAGTGAATCCCATCGAAATGAAAGAACGTTCACGTAAAAAAAAATTCTAGGTCTTTTGTATAAAACATGACCCGAGACGTTTCACCTTAAATACAAATTTTAATAATTATTTAATGGCAATACGTTACTTAATTATTATCTTTTAAAAGAGATTTACTTCTGAATTAAGAGATATTAAGACTATTAAGGTGCCTAGTCCTGCATGTGCCTTTGTTAAACAAAAAGAACACAAAAATTACATTGTTTAAATTAGAAATAACATAATTTTTCTTGCGTTTAAATTGATATAGTGGACGATTGAATTTTGATTGTGAAAACAAGACTTCAATACGATCCTTCTTAATATGCTGATGTTTTTTTAAGGGGATGATCAGACCATAAAACTGAACAACTTACTCTATGGGACTTTTTTCGCAATTTCGATGTTGGTCCCGTAGAGAAAGATTTTTCTAATCATTCTCTTAAAAACCGTTAGCAGTTTTCATTGATTGAAAGTGAACTAAATTGTAATTGAAATAGAGTTGAAAATGGCGACGCTATTTTTTTTTACAATTTAGTTAATTTATTTTGCAATTTAGTTCACAAGCAATGAAAACTGTTCGAGCATTTTGATGATGCAGTCTTTTTATGGTAAGTACCAAAATTCGATCGTCCGCCATTTTGAAAAATTACATCTTTATTTACAAATCAAAATAAAAGTTAAAACCTGACCAGTAACATAATATAAATATGCCGTTTTGGGAGCGCTATAATCGACTATTTTAAGGGTGAATTGCACCAAAAAGTATTTAAACTTTATCATGTTTAAATATGATGCTGTCACTGTCGTCACTCATAGTGAGAGAGAGCGTTCACTAAATACGCCGCGAGCGGTTAAAGGCTAAAGGTGTTATTACACTTGGCTAAATTTAGATACTAACAAGAGGGACAGAGCTATAGGTTAGAACGTGACGTTGTAAGTACCTCCCGTTCTAACCTATAGCGCTGTCCCTCTTGTTAGATTGTAGAATCTAAATTTAGCCAAGTTTAATAAAGGTGTCATTACACTTGGCTAAATTTAGATTCTAATAAGAGGAACAGAGCTATATGTTAGAACGGGACGTTGTAAGTACCTCCTTTTTTAACCTATACCTCTGTCCCTCTAATCGAATCTAAATTTAGCCAAGTGTAATAAGCCTTTCAGTTTTCTTTCGCGTGGTGTTCGCGCGGTTCGTATTTCAAGAAGCAAGAGTCCATTAATTTATTTTAAATTAATAGCCTACATACTTTTTTGGTGAAAAGCAGGACATTAGGACTATATTAATAGTTCCAAATTGTACGCAACATGGCGGCGTGTATTTTTCTGGTCAGACTTTATACGATATTTGGTAAGATTTTGTTTTGTTATAAAAATTGGTTCTTAATGTTACGGAAGGCATTATATTAGAAGTCAGAATCAGGAGTGCGATTTTTGAATCTCATTCGGTGAGCTCAGCAGTTGAAAATGTCAAAATAACTATGGAGATACGAATCTTTCTACTGCTGATTAGCCTTTCAAAAATCATACTCAGGGAGAGCGATTTTTGAAAGTCAAAACAGCAGTAGAAAGATGCGTATCTCCGTAGTAATTTTGACATTTTCAACTGCTGAGCTCACCGAATGAGATTCAAAAATCGCACTCCATCACCTTTAAGTTACATTTTCATCTGTCTAATAACTTGATCATCATCATCATTAGCCTATACAGGGTGTAAACTTAAATGCGTTACATACTTTAGAGGGTGCTTCAGACCATCAAACTGAACAACTGTCACTACGAGACCATCACATTGAAAATATCTAATGTTTCATAAAAAATTCCATATATTTTCATCCTATTTCAATGTAGCTCCTATAAGTTGTTCAGTTTGATGGCTTGAAGCAACCCGTTTAAATATGTACAAGGTAATTTAATTGTTCATCCGTATCGGATATTTTTAATAAGGTGATCAAATTGAAAAAAAAAATCTATCGGAGTAGTATCGCGAATCGATGCCTAACAGTGGACCAATGATGATGATGATGGGTTATTAATTTATTACACATAATTATAAGGTTAAATTTAATTAGTTGGTTAAGCTTAAGAAACTAATTTGGTATCTGTTACTGAGTACAATTGCGTGGTAATGACCCCCCGCTCGATCATATGATTCTGAGGTCAATGTCCGCCCGCGTGCTGCGTACTGCACGCACTGCGCGTACCTTACGCACGATAATAATAATGTTATTAATCATCATTGCCAACTATAAACATTGATAATGCAATCTGTTATCTATCACTTATCATTAAGGTGGTTGGAGAGCTGTCAATTTCATACAAAACGTTGTCGTATAACACTCGTAGACGGTGTTAATAAAAGTAATGTTTTATACATGGAAAAATAGCTTAGAAAATCTAGTTTACGCATATCAAATAATATTTACAATTTGTAATATAATTACGAAGATATAAGGGTTTGAAATTTTGTATGAATAATTTCAAAGCGTGATATCTTCGTAATAATATTACAAATTGTAAATATTATTTGATATGCGTAAACTAGATTTTCTAAGCTATTTTTCCTTGTATAAAACATTACTTTTATTAATACCGTCTACGAGTGTTATACGACAACGTTTTGTATGGACGGAAACCACCTTAACAAGTGCCCTGGAGTGCGATTTTTGAATCTCATTCGGTGAGCTCAGCAGTTGAAAATGTCAAAATTGCTACGGAGATACGCATCTTTTTAATGCTTATTTGACTTTCAAAAATCGCTCTCCTGTAGTATAATTTTTGAAAGACAAATCAGCAGTAGAAAGATGCATATCTCCACAGTAATTTTGACATTTTCAACAGCTGAGCTCACCGAATGAGATTCAAAAATCGCACTCCTGGTTCAGTTTCACCAACTAATTAAAAATAACCCTATATAACAGCATCAGTAATCTAAAATGTAGGGGTTCAAAGTATACTATATTTGGCAGAACAGCAGTCTATCTATGTTTGCAAATGCATTTTGAAAATTTGTATTTGTGATTTTGAATTATAAAATTTGATTTTCATTAAAGGAAGAATTGTAATTTTTATTTTTAGTTAGGTAATTAATTTCAAAGAATGTTTTAATTTTAAGATTATTATTTTTGTATAATTTTGAAGAAAAATGTAAGTTTTTAGTAAAAGTGAATTATTGAAGTCGAAATTCATGATTTTGAGTATTATTGTCTGTATAATTATATTTATTGTGAAATTATTATAAATTAATTGATTTTTTATACAAAAGGTGTTATGTCATTGGTTATTTTAAAATTATATTTTTATATACAAAAGGACAAATTTCATTTATTGATATTTTCGTGTATATTTTTTTTATTTACACAAAACCCAGATGTATTTTATAGACAAATCAAATTACAATGAATTCATAAAATATTTAAAAAAACTTAAAATTTTTGTATTTTTCTACGGTATTTTTTAAATTAAATACAGCCTCTAACACTAAAATAGCTAGACATTTAAACATAGCTTACAAAAATATAATAATAAATGCATTTTTATTATTATTATAATTCATATATGGCAACAAACACAATCATACTAAATTTTTACAATTTTATTATAATGTTAAGTGAATGATTTACTATGATATTTATACAGGGTGAAAAATTAAATACGTTACATATCATATACTTACCAACTTTCACAAAAAAAGAGCCGAAATAGAAATTGAGAAGAAAATAAAACAACGGTTCCATAAAAAGGCCAATAGCTGCTCGACAAAAACGAAACATACATTTTTTGGTTAAAAAAAATTTCTGCTGTTTGTATCCAACAAACAGTTTCATACCTTTATGGGTCGAAACAAATTGACGATTTTATGGAACAACCTGGTTTTTTGTCACGTTGTCAATGTTGGCCCCATTGAGAAAGTTGTTCAATTTGATGATCCGAAGAGCAACAATTAGTATTAAGTAACACATTTAATTTTACACCCTGTATAGTCTAGCTAGTATGGGCTGCTAATATATCACTCTCGCAGCTTAGCTCTCTTTCATTGCTAGAGCGAGATGAAAGACAACAAATAACCAAAATATTACATGTTAAAAAAATGTCATGACAATTTTGTTCACAATTAAAAAACCTAATTAATAAAAAGAGATTCAAACAAAAACACCAGATTCACCAACAACAAAAACGAGTGTGCAATAACTTAGATTAATATCAACTTGCACTACAGGGTGTATTTGTAGTCTGTTGTTATTATAAAGGGTGATTGTACTCATAATACTGAACAACTTTCACCAAAGAACATACAGGAAATTGGCATAAAAAAGTACTTTTCTCCCATCCGGGCGGAAAGCGTCAACTTTTCGTCCCGCTGCGCTAAACAAACGTCACGAAGGCAACAAGTTTCAGCAAGAGATTTAATGGAGGATTATCTCTAATGAGCGTTTCTGCAATTGAGCATTAGTGTATTATGACTATAATCACCCTTTAAGGGTATATTACCGTTGGCGCGCTCCATACAAACGTACTATGGTGACATTTTCAATACTAACCAATTAAAGTCAATGAACTTTTTCAGTAACAATCTAGAAACAAATCTCTATGCTTGTATGGAGTCCGATTTTCATTAAAATGTATAGTTTTAAAGTTATAGTGCCTCAAAGATTTTCACACAAATCTTAAATTAATCCTAGAATTAAAACTGTATATTTTAACGAAAATCTGACTTCATACAAGCATAGAGATTCGTTTCTAGATTGTTTCTGAAAAATTTCATTGACTTTATTTAATTGGTTAATATTGAAAATATCACCATAGTACGTTTGTATGGAGCGCGCATTTGCGCTCTCGGAATAAAATTCTCTTAAACCAATGAAACTCTCTACACCTACTCCCTGTATTTAAACATGTATAAGACATGCGTTTAAACATGGCGTAGTGCAAGACATAAAAATAAAAAAAAAAGTGTTAAGTATAAATTAAATTAATTAATTATAATTACAATAATACTAACAGCTTTGTGTGATGATGGTGATAATTAAACGTGTAAACAATAAATAGGGAGGAGTCAACGTAACAAGTTATTTTGTCGATATTTCGAGGTTTACATTAAAATTAATAGGAGATTTTCCAGCAAATTTTCTGAGAGAAAAGATGATAAAAAGATGCCAAATATAGGTCCTTAATGTGCCGACTGCTTTTTAACACTTTAAAAAGCAGTCGCTGCTAAGCTCAAAACAATGACATTCGGGCAGTGCTAACACGGTGGAATGCTATACGATTCTGACTCAAGGTGTGAGTCATGAGCACTGCGGCCCATATGTCGCTGACCTACCAGGTAGGTCGTCAGCAGTTAAAGCGTTAAGATGATCCAAAGTTCAAACTGAACAACTTTCTCTTTACGTCAAATATCGAAAACGACAAAAAAAATCTGCTGTTCCATACATATCTGCAAATCTAAGCCCCACTTGCGTCAACATAGGTTAGCTTTATAGCTAACTCCAGGTTAAGTTGGTAACCCATGATTTTTTGAATAGAAAAACAATTGAGAGAGTTATTTTACCCAGAGTTAACTGGTAACCTAGGTTGGCGCAAGTGGGGCTAAGCGAACCAATAAATGTATGGGATAAAAACAAAGATATTATGAACCAAATGTATAGGATTCAAAACAAATTATGACTATGGGACAGTTAATTTTTTTTCGCTATTTCTATTTTGGTCACATAGTTGTTCAGTTTGATGACCTGATGATCTCGTTAAAAACCCGTTAGGATATCAAGAAGGACCCTCCATATATTTTAATGTAATATTTACGAATCATTTGAATCTATTTATCTGACATAGATGTATGGGCTCGATCCCTTTGCCCTTCCGTAAAAAAAGGTAGTGTCAGTTTTGACATTGTTTTGATTGACCTTAGAACACTTTTCTATGCAGAATGCACATGATTTCGACGCGCGGGTTAGATAGCCACGTGGCTCCGTCATTTTGTATACCTCTAATGTATTTTCGTCCTTAACAAAATACTTGAGAGTACATAAACCACTTGACACTGGCAAAATAACTAACAAATAAAAAAAATGACGAAAATGCCATCTGTTGAGTTCTTCAAGAAGTAAAATTTAAGAAAAACGCTCATTGATATATTAATTGAGATCTGGAGTGCGATTTTTGAATCTCATTCGGTGAGCTCAGCAGTTGAAAATTTCAAAATAACTATGGAGATATGCGTCTTTCTAATGCCGAGTTGACTTTCAAAAATCATACTACAGGAGAGCGATTTTTGAAAGTCAAATCAGCAGTAAAAAGATGCGTATCTCCGTAGTAATTTAGACATTTTCAACAGCTGAGCTCAGAATGAGATTCAAAAATCGCACCCCTGTTTAACACTGTTAAAATTAATGTAAACCCCGAAAAATCGACCCTAATACATTTACAGTACCAAACAAAAGTGTTCCATATTAACTCTAACTTTAAACTCATTTTTGAATGCATACAACTGTAAACGTAAGTAACATAATAATAAACACAACTTAATTTTCACAATTACAATGAATTATTTACTTTTATTTTCATATTTAATAACAATTAGAACAATACTAATATAAGAGACTACAAATGTTTTGTGCCAGACTTACTAGGTATAGACTATTTTTGTAGTTTTTTTACTCCACTATTAGGACCTTATCATACAGGCGATTTTAAAATGTACCTACGCGGTCGCGCCGCGACGTCGCGGCCTAATTCAGTCAAGTGCCGCGCGCTCATTGCATCGCACGCGTGACCTTAGTATAGATGTAGGTACTTACGCTCGTTACAATCTTGCATTGCTGACATCCCTTACCATTCACGCACAGAGAGTCAATGTGTGCGTGACATTCACCCACAGAGAGTCAATGTGTGCGTGACATTCACCCACAGAGAGTCAATGTGTGAGTGTCAGTCGCGCTTGGAGCGAGCGTTCTTAGATAGTAAACCTTCTGTTGTACTCTAAGATATTCCGTGGTTGAAGGCTTAGATCAAAATAAAATTAATGGATAAGGCCTTACGCGAACATTTCAAACCCTACGAATAAGAGAATGTATAGAAGTATAAATGAAGCTCAAATAGTGGCACCAAAAAAATTGTAACGCGCCTGTAACTTTTCATGGGGTGCCAAAAATGATTTCGATTTTGTTTGGAGTTATTCTTCCATATTTATTCTCTTATTCGTAGTTTCAAACCAGAAAAATGAGGCAAAACAAATGAAAGGTTTACTTCAAATTTGTATGCAAGTGCCCTAGATTTGACAGATAATGGCGCTAGTTTGTATGGACCAAGTGCACCAGTAGTGTGCTTCAACTTACCGCGCTTTAGGCCTATCCATTAATTTTATTTTGATCTAAGGTTGAAGGCACAATATCGCTGCCATTTTTCTGAGACAAATCAGTATCGCCGCGGAATCGCTGTGAAGTTAGGAGTTATGAGCGTAGGCAATTTCGCAGCGGCACCGCAACTAAATTACTGGTATATCGCCACGATACTGACTGATCTCAGAATTATCACGGTGATATCGTTCCGCCAACACGTTACATGGCTTTTAAACGATCACATATCGACTGACAAATACAGTTAAGTCATATAAACGTGTTAATATTGCATTATACAATGTAAAGAAAGGTATCATTAACCTTTAAACCACATACTTTACCCATCAAACTGAACAACTTTAACTATTGGAGCAAAAAAATAATCAGCTGTTCCATACTAAAGTGCAATACCTACTCGACTAAAATGTATGAGACAGCCATTGACCTCGTATAGTAGACCCACAGTGTCATATAAAATCTTAGCAAATTTTTGTCCACATTGACGCAAAAACCCGCACAAATTAAGTAAGTACCTATGAATGCTGCTGGTTGTCACTAATACGTTGTATTTGATTCATAAACATAGTAGTATTTCGCTTGTTAACTGTCAGCTAGTACAAAATCTTTTTTGTACTAGCTGACAGTTAACAACACACACAACACACACACACACACACAACACACACACAGACAGACAGACAGACAGATGAGCTCTTGCTCATCTGAACTCTTTTGGTTGTGCCATTTTTCGCAAGTTGGTTGTGAGTCTAGTTTGTATAAGATGTCTATGGAGACAGCAGACTTTTTTGGTTTGCTTTGTTTGTTAGTAAAAGTTGTTCAGTTTGATGGGTAGAGTATGTGGTTTAAAGATTAATGATACTTTTTCTTACACCCTGTTAAGAGTTAATTAAACTAATAGTCTAATAGTCCACCTATCTATTGGAGAGCGTCTGGCACAAGAAGTAAAGTCATAGATATATAACTAATTATTCAACATGCGTCAACCGGTGTTGGAACTCTGTGACTTCATCTCGAACATGGCCGCCATGTCCTTTATATTGTAAGACGGGGACACTTTCTCTTTCCTGTGGAAATAAAACAAACTAATGTAGTTATTGTATGTTTGTGGTCAACGATATTAAGGGTATATTACCGTTGGCGCGCTCCATACAAACGTACTATGGTGATATTTTCAATACTAACTAATTAAAGTCAATGAAATTTTGCAGAAACAATCTAGAAACAAATCCCTATGCTTGTATGGAGTCAGATTTTTGTTAAAATGTATAGTTTTAAAGTTACAGTGCCTCAAAGATTTCCATACAAATCTTATTAATCCTAGAATTAAAACTGTATATTTTAACGAAAATCTGACTTCATACAAGCATAGAGATTTGTTTCTAGATTGTTTCTGAAAAATGTCATTGACTTTAATTGGTTATTATTGAAAATATCACCACAGAACTTTTGTATGCAGCGCGCATTTGCGCTCTCGCACAGTCTTTTAGAATCGCTTGGGAGCGGACATTTTACGATAGTTAGCAATCTTTAATAAGCAAGTCATTCTTAGCAAAATGCTCAAAGTAACCCATGGTCTATCTTTAACGGTTTCAGAGAAAAAAAATGATAAAGTTGCTCATTTAGTGATGGTCTCGAGACGAAGAAAATATCTTTTCTCCTTTCTGGTTGAGAACGTAGCATGATTTTGTTATTTGAGTGATAACGCATAAAATAACGCGTTTTTTAAGCTATTCCTCAAGTGCCAAAGCTTCACAGATCCGAAGAAAACGTCAAATAAGTGATTTTTCGTTTTAATTTTTTTAAATTAAAATCTTACATTTTTGGCATTCAATTCTTATTGCATATTACGTAGGACCTTTTGTTTTATTTAGGACCGAAAAAATACCTGCCTACGTGAAGGTGCATTAGAGATATTTGCCTTTGAAATGTCATGTTATAAGGTGCCTGGTGGATAGCACATAGCAAACACCTCTTTTCAAAATTGCTATTCAATTAATGACAGGCGTTTCATACAGGCAGGCCTGCCGATCCCCACCGAGGGGGTGAATCGTCGCTCATTGCTATAAGGCGCATTTTATTTTTTGTTCCTGAAGCGCAAAGTTCGAAATTCGAAAAATCGGGTTGAATGAATTATCTGTTACGGTAGTAACTGTTAAATAATCTGTGATACAGGTCAGTTTATTATATAGGGTCCTTCTTAATATGCTGAAACTTTTTTAAAGGGATGAATCAGATCATCAAACTGAACAACTTTCTCTATGGCAACAAAATTGAAATCGCAAAAACAAAATCACCTGTCCTATACATTTGGCTCAAGTAGGTTTGCGGGTTAGTATGGAACAGCTGTTTTTTTTTCATGATTTAGATATTGGTGCCATAGAGAGTTGTTCAGTTATTTTCAGTTCATTAACCTTTAAACCACATGTACTCTTCCCATCAAAATGAACAACTTTCGGTGCCGACCCCTCCACCCACTGCGCTAGTGTGAGTGAACAGAATTAAGTACCTAGTTATCGATTTATTATTTAATTTTCAATAACGTAACCATTACTCGGTCGACGTGAACAACTCTAATATCATGAACAACTCGGACAACATGAACAACCCGGACAACATGATCAACTCGGACAACATGAACAACTTGGACAACATGATCAACTCTGACAACATGGTCAACTCGGTCAACATGAACAACTCTTGACAACTCAATTAACTGTGACAAATTCCACCTTTGTTCGTATTGTCCGAGTTGACCGTGTTGTCCAGGTTGGCCCAGTAGTCTGAGTTGTTCATGTTGTCCGAGTTGACCATGTTGTCCGAGTTGACCATGCTATCAGAGTTTTTCGATTTTTTTGCTGTTCTGACAGGTTTTGCTCCCATTGTAAAAGTTGTTAAGTTTGATGAGTAGAGTATGTGGTTTAAAGGTTAATTATACTTTTTCATACACTCTGTAGGTATATGTAGATAGCTAGATACCAGATTGCTACAACTCCATGATTGCAATACCGACCGAACTAAACGCGACGTAACCTTCCACGCGACGCCATAGTGTGTCATGCCAACCGAATACCGATAGTTCAGCCGCTGAAGGTTCAGCCGCGAAACATTCAGCAAGTGTGAGTCTCCACTCAGGCTTACTCGAGAACGAGTGTAAGTGCGTATAAGCTGCCTTTACTACCTGCCTGTCATTAATTGAATAGCAATTTTGAAAAGAGGTGTTTGCTATGTGCTATCCACCAGGCACCTTATAACATGACATTTCAAAGGCAAATATCTCTAATGCACCTTCACGTAGGCAGGTATTTTTTCGGTCCTAAATAAAACAAAAGGTCCTACGTAATATGCAATAAGAATTGAATGCCAAAAATGTAAGATTTTAATTTAAAAAAATTAAAACGAAAAATCACTTATTTGACGTTTTCTTCGGATCTGTGAAGCTTTGGCACTTGAGGAATAGCTTAAAAAACGCGTTATTTTATGCGTTATCACTCAAATAACAAAATCATGCTACGTTCTCAACCAGAAAGGAGAAAAGATATTTTCTTCGTCTCGAGACCATCACTAAATGAGCAACTTTATCATTTTTTTTCTCTGAAACCGTTAAAGATAGACCATGGGTTACTTTGAGCATTTTGCTAAGAATGACTTGCTTATTAAAGATTGCTAACTATCGTAAAATGTCCGCTCCCAAGCGATTCTAAAAGACTGTGTCTCGGAATAAACTTCTCTGTACCAGTACTAGATAAGGCGATCAGTAGGAACTGCATGTTACACTGGAATGCGGTTCCCGTACCGCATTGACGTTACCAAGTTCACTTCGTTTGTACGTCAATGACAGATTGATATGTTGTTTCTATGAACGTGCTTGTAAATACGTACATACCTAATTCTGAAACTGTTTTGTCCATAAAGGAACAAACATGAGTTGTCAAATGAATCAGTTTTTTGATGTTTTTTGGAGACTATTCCCAGGCAATAATTCGAATACTGTCTATAATTCTGAGTCTAACGTGAAATTGTCGATAAATTAATGAAGTAGTGTCAATATATTTCATAAAATTATCTACGATTTCACTTTACATTCGCAATTTTTCACGGAAACCGAATTGTAAAAATTAATAAGTGACAAAAAAACGGTTATATTGCCTCGCGTCACGTATCTCTTTCTATTGTACAGTGGTGCCGCTAGGTACATCTCGCTCACTCAGCTGTCAGTTCCTCTATTCCTGGTATAATACCTTTATGGTTTTGTCATATAAATATTGCACTCATAAATCTAATAGAACATAACTACATACAATATAACTTTCTATCGTATAAGTTGACTTGCTATAGAACTAAAAACGAATTAATATTTTAGTTTACTCGAATGAAATAGTAATGAAGTTACTAAAATACTTAATAATTAGGTACATTACAATTAAAAACGTAGAAGGAAATGGTTAAGCTTTAAAAAAAAATAGTTTTTTTTTATAATTTCAAAAAGTTACATTACAGGGTCATTTTTGACAGTTTTTTAAGGGGATGATCAGACCATGAAACTGAACAACTTTCTCTATGGAACCAACATCTAGATCGCAAAAAAGAAATTGCTGTTCCATACAAAACTGCAAACCTGCTCTGCCCAATTATTTTTATCGTGATATCGGCCTTTTCGATTCGAGTCCTCCTAGGTATATAGGAAGTTGTTCAGTTTGATGGTCTGATCATCCCCTAGAAAAAACGTCAGCATATTAAGAAGGACCATGTACAGTTACTTTGAAAATGTTATTATATTAGCCAGGCGCCAGACATAGCAGCATAGGTGAGTTCAGAATACAGGGTGAAATTGATATCATTAGCATCCTTTAAAACTAAGAGTCTACCCAAACTGAACAACATTCACTATGGGAGCAAACCAAACGGAGCAAAAAAAAATCTGCTGTCCCATACATTTGAGTCACGTAGGCAGCGGCGGCAGGTGCAGATTAGTATGGGACAGCAGATTTTTTTGTTGCCCCGATTCATTTGCTCCCATAGTAATAGTTGTTCAGTTTGATGGGTAGACTCTTAGTTTAAAAGGATGCTAATGATATCAATTTCACCCTGTATAAATTTGAAATGTGACAAAATGCTAAACTTTGTAGGTATTTGCGTATTATATATATCCACAAGGAACACAAGTCTGGCGTCCGGATCCAGAACATTGATCAAACATCCGAAAATAGTTTCGAAAATGTACGACTCGAAATGCAATTAAGTAATTAGGAAGTAATTCTTTTTAGTCTTAACCAAATTTCTTTAAAAAAACTGTACAAAACACTCACCTGTCAAATTCTCTGCTGCGACCAGCGCTTTCTCTCTTACTACTCTCCCCGTCTCTCTCCCTCCTCTCCCCGTCTCTCTCTCTCCTCTCAACTTCTCTCCTCTCTTTCTCGGGACTAGTAGGAGAAGGTATTGTATCTAAATTATTAGCACTCTTAGCTAAAGAGAATCTCATTCTCTGTCCTAGATCTACTGTGTTTCTTCTCTCGAATTTAGGCAATTCTTCTTTCTCCTTCAATCTCTCGCATGTCTCTATTTTATCTTCTTGGTCCTTCTTTATTTTTATTCTAGTCAATTGTTCTGGATTACTCCTGAAAGACTGCGAACTGTATTTCTCTCTCAAAAAGTTTCTTCTCTCTTCTTTGTACTTCTCTATTCGTTCTCTACTCAACTTCTTTTCAGTTTCGAAGCCTATTATGTTTTTTAGATCAGGTTTTTTGATGTCGAATCTTTGTATTAGGCAGATTTTGTTTTCCGTCGTCGGAGTTATGCTGCCTAATTTCTGTTCATGTTCCTCCATGTTTAAATTTAAATCTGGCAGAAATTTCGTCTTAACCTTAACATCTCTTACTTCTAAACTTTTTCTGCGATCTCCATAAGACTTTTCGCTGCCAAATTCTTTGACAAACGCGTTTTCGTCCAAAGATCTTGCGTTGCAAGAGTTCTTGGATAGGTTATACATAGGAGATACTGGTGGAGGTAGTTTCGTCTCTTTCTTTCTCACTTCAAAAGACTTCCTATCTTCCTCTTTCCTTTCTAGACTAGGATATTTGATTTCTGCTTTAAATTTCTCAAAGAGAAAAGGACCTTTTTGTTCCGTAGGACTTTCGAATCGTATAGCCAACTCTCTGACATTTAAATTCTTCGGTCTCACATCTATAATATTACCGTTCTCTTTTTCCTTAACTTCTGCGTTATCGACTACTCTGTTCATTTCTAAATCTTTATCACAGATTTTTAAAGTATCAACATTAATATTTTCATATTCCTGCCTATCGAAGGATATATTTTCGTAATGCTGTTCTTTTTCTGGTGATTCTAGAATCATGGCGTTAACTTCTTCTATGCTCTGTTTAAAGAATTTCACTTGACTATATACATCAACTCCTTCATCGTCCGTTTGTGTTGGAGTTTCTAGTATTATAAGATCCTGATTGTAATCAACAGGTTGGCAAGCTTGTTGGGTAGGAAGACTGGCATCAGTTTCCGGCACTGTAGCCTCTTCGACTATAGACAAGTTTTTCTCTAAATCTATGTCTTCGTAGACGGAGTCTCTATCGTTTGTCGGTGTGTCCATATTGTCTATGGGTTCATAATCAGGTTTGGATTTAGTTGGCGATCTAAATGTGATGCTTATAGTTGATTTTAGGGGACTTTTGATAGGACTACCCGGCGAACTTTTGCTAGTACTCGACGATTGCAAGTTTATGTAATTAGGTCTGCTAAAGTTGTAAGTTTCGTAATCATCCGTCTGTTTTAGACTGGAATAGCTTGAGGTGCTCTCGTGTGACGACGTCATTATTTTCATGACGTCATCAAAGTCTTTCTTCTTGTCGGACGGTTCGGAATTAGAAGAAGAAACAGCTGATAGTCTGTTCAAATTCTGATAGCTAATGTCCGAATGTATCGGCGTATTTTCCAGACTATCATGGAGCTCATCTAATTTGAAACGAACATTTTCGTAATCAGTAGCTTTTAATTCACATTTCAAACATTTCTCTTCTTTACAATTATCGCAATTGCTTATTTTGATAGTGTGTTTATTTGTTTCGCTGACTTCTGAATCGCTTTCTAACGGATCGTATATCGGAGTTATAGGTGTTATTGGACTAGAATTAATAGTGCTTGTAGTTAGATTGGATATTGAAGAGTTTTCTAAAGGCCAGTCTATTTTGATGAGGGTAGAGTGGCCATCTTTGCCGTGCCAGCTAAGGCGGTTAACTGTCACGTTCTCGGATAGAGGCTGGTGCATGCCGCTGTACCGGGACGTGTTTTTAGCTTTTCTCGGCGACGTGCGCTCTCTGGAAGGTTAGTGAAGCGACGTCGTTAGGTTTAGTCTGTTATTTGATTTGGATTTTGTAGATTGATGTTTGATTGACGTTGGAATTTTATCTAATGCGTCTCATTTTGACGACCCGGTTGGTTTAATGGTTACCACGCCGGACTGCCAAACCAGGGTCCTGGGTTCGAATCCCGGTTCGGTCATGGATGTTATATGTTCGTGCCGTTGTTGTATGGTTTCCATAATAAAAGCCTTTAGTGCTAGTTTGGGATCATTACAATGTATGTGCCTGTGAGCGTTATTTATTTATTTATTAACATTCGCTCAACATACAGGGTCCTTCGAATATGCCGACACTTTTTTAAGGGGATGATCATACCGTCAAACTGAACAACTTTCTCTATGACACCAACGTCAAAAAGTGAAAAAATAAATTCTGCTGTTCCATACAAAAATGGAAACCGACTTGGAGTTCGATTTTTAAAACTCATTCGGTGAGCTCAGCAGTTGAAAATGTCAAAATTACTATGGAAATATGCATCTTTCTACTGCTGATTTGACTTTCAAAAATCATACTTCAGGAGTGCGATTTTTGAAAGTCAAATCAGCTATAGAAAGATGCATATTATCTCCATAGTAATTTTGACATTTTCAACTGCTGAGCGCAGCGTGAGTTTCAAAAATCGCACGTTTGAGCCAATGGGGACACCTGATATTTTTTCGATTTCGATGTTGGTCTCATAGAGAAAGTTGTTCAGGTTGTTGGTCTGATCATCCCCTTAAAAAAGAGTCAGGGACCTAAAGTTATAAAACATCTAATTAGGCTGCCGGTACTAGATAGGTCCAAAAATAATCAAGGCCTCCGCTCATTGCAGTGATTTTATCGAGCGTTAATATCGCTGCGATTTTGCGATAATTGTTTCCAGTACATTTTGTATGGGGACGCGCGCGATCCTACACACTGCCGCGATATTATCGAGCGATAATATCGCTGCCATTTTGCGATAATTGTTCTCAGTACATTTCGTATGGGGTATGCTCGATCCCACACACTGCCGCGATATTATCGCAACTCTTTCGACTACTTTCAGTGGTGGGGCGTATGCGTGACGCGTATAATCGCTGCAGTGTGTATGTCGCGATATCGCTGTCGATAATATCGCTCGATAATATCGCTGCAATGTGCGGAGGCCTTCAATCTCTTCCATATATTTTAAGAAAACTAATCTGTGCTAAAGCTAATACTTTCTTGTCGTACAAATGACAAATTTAAAAACTACTTACTATAACAATAACCCTTTATAGTAAACTAAATCAATATCAAAACTACATCAATCTACAAATTCCAATCCATAATAAATGTTTTAATAATTAAATGTCTAACATATAATTAATGATGATGAAGATATACATATAATTTCTACAATTTCATACAATGATCACAACGAGTATGATTAAAGTATTATCTCACCTCAGCTTCACGTTTCCGAGTGAAGTTTGAAAGTCAGAGAGAGAAGCTTTCGGGCTGTCCCTGTCTTTGCATAATCTGGAAAGAAAAATAAAACAATATCATTGTAAAGCATGGATTTAGAATCATAAAGGATGCCACTCCTCCTTACAAGCATTGAAACAAGAAATTTGGCAAAGGCTTAGTCGATATTTCCAATTGGAAAATAAACGGTATTCTTAAATACCGGTACCTAACCATTATGAATAAAACCCTCCGCACATTGCAGCGATATTATCGAGAGCGACTTCGCGACACCTTACACACTGGAGTGATTCCGCGATTCGCGTCACGCATGCGCCCCACCACTGCATGTAGTCTAAACAGATTGCGTCAGGTTGCGATAATATCGCGGCAGTGTGTAGGATCGAGCGTGACCCCGTACAAAATGTACTGAGAACAAATATCGCAAAATCGCGGGGTGCGACTCGACGACGCGTCGCAAAGTCGCAGCGATAATATCGCTCGATAAAATCGCGGCAATGTGCGGAAGCCTTAAAGGTTTTCTTTGATAAATTGCCGCGCCGCGCTTCTACCATGCTTCAGTGCTTCAATTCGTTTCATTCGCTACGTGGCAGCAACAATGGCCAGCCGCGTTTTTCATTACGTACGTATTCCTTTATAAAATATTGACGCTTACGTCCGTTTATATTCATGAGTCATGTAAATTTGTCAGAAAACATATGTATTTGTACTCCTCAATGGTTAATAACAGAAGAAATAATCGGAATTTACATAAATTAATTAGACCATCCACAAAAATGCACCTTGTATCTTCTAGCCCCCACCATATGGTAATTAAAATATATAACCACATACCAAACTTTATAAAAAACATTGAAAGACTTTTTAGTAATCACCTAAAAACATTCCTTTTAAATAAATGCTATTACAATATATCGGAATTCGTTGACGATAAATTAGACACTTAAATGCATCGATGACTCTACAACTAGCAATTTATTTTGACTAACGATATTACTTATATAATTTGACTAGTAATTTATAACTTATGAGCATTATTATAACGTATTGACATGTGATTAGAATTAGTACTGTAAGATGTTATTGACTAATTAAGTAATTATTAATAGATACGACAACCTAGTGGCTCTCTAATTTGCTGTGCCCTCACAGGGCGTCACCTGTACTTATTTTATTATATAAAATCTATACAACTTGTGACTGCAAATATTTAAATAAATAAATAAAAATAAATAAGATAACGGTACGGTACCTTTATAGCATTACGGTACCGTAACGTTTTTACGGTACTGGTACCGTGGTAACGTAACCGCTTTCAGTCCCTGACTCTCACTGATAGGTAGACCTGTGCCTTGTAGTGGGACGTGTATAGGCTGATGATGATTGTCAATATGTTACCGTTTGGCGATGTCGGTGTGAGGCGGGCTATGCGGTCGCGCGGTACACTGCCGCTTCTCCGCGGGCTTGCAGCGAGGCGAGTCCCCGTCTATGTACCCGATCTGCGCCAGTTGCTCTTCCAACGCTGTCCTCTTTCTGCAATAGTTTATAATCAATATCTCAGTCTACGTAACGAAATCGATCTGTATTGTGCGCGTGGTGGACTAACGCCCATACAGCCTCCTTAACACTTTCGCTGCTAAGCTCAAAATCATGGTCCTCGCGCAGTGCTAAAACTGACCCCCCTCGTAGGTCGTGTGCACAGTTGTAACCGTGAAACGATAAACTAGACAACTGAACATGAACAACTGTCACTATGGAGCCTACCACAGGAAACGCGAAAATAAATCAGCTGTACCTGTAACTGATATTTTTTCGCGTCTCCTGTGGATGGCTCCATACCATAGTGAAAGTTGTTCAGTTTGATGGTCTGATTTCACCGTTTCTGTATTTGCTACGCTGTCACTAAAACCCTGTATAACAAACAAACACAAATAGATCTCATTTAGATCTGTCATTTTTGTTGGAGCGTTGCTTGTAAGTATTATAATGAGAAGTAAGCGTAAGCATATAAGCATATGCTCACGACTATATTCCCCGAGGGGGTAGTCAGAGACATTCTGAAACCTCAGAACATCCACGTTTCACCAGTAGTACCGAAACTATGTCCAGTGTGACGGGGGGTGAGCCCGTCGCCACTTATAATGGACAGTGGTTACAATACATGTCTCGAAATTGAAGCATGCAGGTTTCCTCACGATGTTTTCCTTCACCGATAAGCCAGTGGTGTTACAAATCGTAGATAAATTCCGAAAAACTCATTGGTACGAGTCGGCCTGGACGGGGATCGAACCATCGCCTCCTGCACGGCAGGTAAGGTTACTCGCCACTGGACCACCACGGCATAATGAGAAGTAAAGGAATAAAATAAAATAAATGTAAATGTAACCAACCTCTCAGCCAGTTCGTTGGCCGCTTCTATATCGACGCGCAGGTTCCGCCTCGGACTAGGCTCAGCGCTGCACAGTCCTGACTCCGGCGGAGTAGAGCACAGCGAATCACCCTGTGTACATAAACATACAAAATATAGTAATAGTAGATTACACGCCGAGGTCAACAAACATGTTAAGTTACTATAATTACAACACACGAAATAAACATTAACGGATATTTCCACACCTTCGGCTTAGTAGGGTCAACACGTCTTTCATGGGTCACTGTATACGCTGTTATAATAAAATCCCCGAGACCATTTTGAAACTTTCCGAAAACATGTTTAAAACTCAGATCAAAAAAGTCCTCTGTAAAAAAGCATACTATAAACTGGATGATTGTTTAAATGATCAAAATGCTTGGGTCTGAGTGTCACTAACTTATAGTTTGCTGTATAGTATCAATTATTTAATTAAATAGACTATGTATTACTGTATACATAACCTTAGCATAAGAATTTATATTGTAATAGTCATTAAGTCGTGTTATGCTGTAGAGTTTCTGGCCGCATCTTCTCTACAGCGACAACACGTTCCGACGCGGTGGTAGCTTAAAAAGAATTGACGTTTAATAAGTGTGCTTCAGGCTCCTATATTGAATAAATTATTTTGAATTGAATTGAATTGAATTAGTTGAGTTATCTGAAGCGTTCTTATTTACGATTATAGGTGTCCTATTTTTCTCCTCGACGGAGGCTAAAAGCGGCATCTTTGTTTAGCGCAGCCGCACGAAAGTTCTCAAGTGGCAACCACGTATCGGGAAGCGTAGCATGGGTAGGCAGTGAGTCCCCACAAGGTGGACCGACGACCTGGTGAAGGCGGCGAGAACACGTGGGGTGTCAAGCAGTGCAAGACCGATCATTATCCTTAGAGGAGGCCTATGTCCAGCAGTGGACGCGAATCGACAACATTTCATTTTATTAACCACCTGTTTTTAATGAAAAATATAAAAATAGGTCAATAGGTGCAGTGCCGTGGTGGTCCAGTGGCGAGTAACCTTGCCTACCGTGCACGAGGCGATGGTTCGATCCCCGTCCATGCCGACTCGTACCAATGAGTTTTTCGGAATTTATGTACGATTTGTAACACCACTGGCTTTTCGGTGAAGGAAAACATCGTGAGGAAACCTGCATGCTTCAATTTCGAGGCATGTATTGTACCCACTGTCCATTACAAGTGGCGACGGGCTCACCCCCCGTCACACTGGACAGAGTTTCGGTACTACTGGTGAAACGTGGATGTTCTGAGGTTTCAGAATATCTCTGACTACCCCCTCTGGGAATATAGTCGTGAGCATATGCTTTATTATATATTATTTTTATTTCGACATTACAAATCCTGGTCCAGAAATTCTTTAACGGAATAGAACATGCGTTCAATGCCTAATACATTATCGACAGGTCAGACCTGGTCAGACCTACCCACCTGGTTCAGTATGTTGTGTAACGCGGTATCGTCCTCCTCGCTGAACATGTGGTGGTCCCTCTCCTGGGGGGACAGTCGCAGCCTCATGTCCGCGAGCTCCGCCTGCCACGGCTCGAAGTATGAGTCGCACGATGATGACCTGCGAACGATAAACAACTATTAGTGAGAGTAGAGGTGATAAGAAACGGTATGTTCCGATTCATAAAAACAGTGCTGTGAGCGATTACAGCGCTAACACCCGTTCCATTTGCGTTAGCGTGCCGACAGCGCTGAGAGCGTTCTATCAATTCGGAACGCTAAATATCGCGCTCACACCGTTCACATCACAACATTCAAACATTCCTATTATTTTCTTCATCACTAAACGTTATTAAACTTTTATTCGTCTTTTTTAGAACATAATGAAACCCAATACTATTAAAGAAACCTAAATCGAGACCTAAACAAACCAAAAATGTACGACGGCAAAACTGTCAAACGCCACTTTTGAAAATTCCCTCAAAAATTTACTATAACAAACGTCACTTTTGACAACTCGCTCACAGTGATAACGCCCCGAGCCGTGAGCACTGTTATTGCAAGATGGCGTCGGTAGTGACGTCATGAATGACGTCACGTTTTCGATTGTGGATGCGCTCACGTCAACTCGGAACGACATTTATCGCGCTCACAGCGATATCGGCGTAATTCGGAACGCACTGAAAGAGTTGTTGGCCCCTGTCACAGAATAATAACTAGTAACTAGCGTTACAGAAGCTTTACTTGGCAATGGTTTTCAAAGAAATATGTACTCAATCTGATAAACAATATGATTTAATTTAGCTCGCGTTCCAGCCGAGCACGTGTTCATTTACATACCTACCAAATTTTTTTGAGGGAATATGGGCCTTAATTCACTGGACTACGGTTCATAATAAGTTATACGTGGTTATACGTATTGAAAGAGTTTATTGCGGCAGCCTACTAGATTGGCCCTTGCGCAATGGCCGCCGCCTGTAGGTACCTACACGCGAACTATTATAAAACTGTAACTGAAGTGTGTCTATCCTATTTTTATTGAATGGCGTTTCCTTGTTAGATTTCGCCAGTGTCAAGTTATTTGAGGGAGTGTCTATCCAATCTCGAAGATTGTTTTTGAGTAAGAACAACTGAGATGGATTTAGGAGCCTCGTGGCAGGCTGAGACGCGAACCGCGCGAACACCACGCGAGAGACAATTGTTCGAGGCAAACCCTGCAACGTGACTCCTGAAGTGTGTCTGTACATTGAAGATATTTACAAAAAAAAAAGATTACGATATGGTTTTTAGGTATCCCTGACTCGAAATCAACCTTTTTTTTTTAAATTGTGTCCGTCTGTTTGTTTGTGTGATTGTTTGTTTGTTTGTTTGTTCGCGCATCACGCAAAAACTACTGAACCGATTTTGATGAAACTTTTTTTGTTTGATAGCTTATGATCTGACTTAAAATCTGGTATATAATTTGTGCGGACGAAGTCGCGGGAAAACACTAGTTGTTTTAATAAATAAATAAATGATGGTTACCTGGTGTGGTGTTTGAGAGGCGCGCTGGCTCGCTCGGCTAGCGGCGCTAGTGTGTCTGTATCCGAGGTGAGAGACTCGCAGGATTTCACCGGGCGCAGTCCTGACATCGACATCGAGATGTCCTGAAAATTTATTAAAATTTGTAGGGTGGCTGAGTGAAAGAGGATGATGGTTTAACTATTTATTGATGAGCATACAATATTGGTACATCATACACATACAAACATTCCTAGCTATGCATCAGAGTGGACTGCGTGGCTATCTCACTCTTCTGCTTAGAAGACTTAGGTTTTGGAACGGACTGCGTGGCTATCTCGATCCTCGACCTGGCAAGCACCTGAGGACTGCAGTGGCTATCTCTCAGGCGAAGCCGCCTAGCTAAGTGACATTCGCTGGCCGCGTCGGGTCTTATATACGATCCTCGAAGCGCGTGCCGCGTGCAAAACGATGGAGAGGGCGCGTGACAAGGGCAGCTAGATGTGTGCGAGCGAGAAAGCATTCGGGTCCGTGCGCCTCTCGCTACAAATTTTAATTTAAAAAAAAAAACAGAAATCACCGGTATAACGGTTTTTTTTATTTACAATATCCGACTAAGAAATGTCGGACCGCGGACGCTTTCGGGCATTCCAACTAGCCCGTGGAAGATCTTCCCTTTTCCTCCAAACCATCGATAGATCCTATATTTTACATACTGTTAAATACCTATAACCTATTGTAACATAGTACCTGGCGACTCACTGGGGGCAGCCCTGACGCTGCGAGGTCTCTGCTGCTTGGTGTTACGTGAGAAGAGACCTCACCAGCCTGACGGAGATCATCTCAGAGCCTGCAGGTTGTAACATAGTCCCTGGCGACTCACTGGGGGCAGCCCTGACGCTGCGAGGTCTCTGCTGCTTGGTGTTACGTGAGAAGAGACCTCGCCAGCCTGACGGAGATCATCTCAGAGCCTGCAGGTTGTAACATAGTCCCTGGCGACTCACTGGGGGCAGCCCTGACGCTGCGAGGTCTCTGCTGCTTGGTGTTACGTGAGAAGAGACCTCGCCAGCCTGACGGAGATCATCTCAGAGCCTGCAGGTTGTAACATAGTCCCTGGCGACTCAATGGGGGCAGCCCTGACGCTGCGAGGTCTCTGTTACTTGGTGTTACGTGAGAAGAGACCTCGCCAGCCTGACGGAGATCATCTCAGAGCCTGCAGGTTGTAACATAGTCCCTGGCGACTTACCTCCGTGTGACAGATGACGGGCGGCGTGATGGGGACACTGGGGCAGCCCTGACGGAGATCATCTCAGAGCCTGCAGGTTGTAACATAGTCCCTGGCGACTCACCTCCGTGTGACAGATGACGGGCGGCGTGATGGGGACACTGGGGCAGCCCTGACGGAGATCATCTCAGAGCCTGCAGGTTGTAACATAGTCCCTGGCGACTCACCTCCGTGTGACAGATGACGGGCGGCGTGATGGGGACACTGGGGGCAGCCCTGACGCTGCGAGGTCTCTGTTGCTTGGTGTTACGTGAGAAGAGACCTCGCCAGCCCGACGGAGACCGTTTCAGACCTCGCTTTGCACCTGCAAACAACATAGTTTGTTTTATTTAATTTATTTGGTACACCAACATTACTGTTAAAACCGATTAGCTTTATTTATAACGCCATCTATGTTGAGATACCAGTTTGCTGAAAGAACTATGGCCAATTTGGACCCAATTATTTTTACGAAATCTAAAAGCCGTACTGGAGCGCCATTTTAAAACTCTTGCGTTGAGCTCAGCAGTTTAAAATGTCAAAATTAGTATGGAGATATGCATCTTTCTACTGCTGATTTGACTTTCAAAAATCATACCCCAGGAGGGCGATTTATTAAAGTCACATCAGCAGTAGAAAGATGCATATCCGCATAGTAATTTTGACATTTTCAACTGCTGAGCTCAGCGAATGAGATTAAAAAATCGCACTCCAGGGGTTCGATTTTTGAATGTCATTCGTGAGTTTGAACGGTTTTTGAATCTCATACAAAGCCTTCTCATGCATCTTTCTATTGCTGATTTGACTTTCAAAAATCATGCTTCAGGAGTGCGATTTTTGAAAGTCAAATCAGCAGTAGAAAGATGCGTACCTCCGTAGTCATTTTGACATTTTCAACTGCTGAGCTCACCGAATGAGATTCAAAAATCGCACTCCAGGTCATAATTATTTTAAACAGAAAGAAAATAAGGAGAAACAACTTTGCTTGTACTTCATTATATTTGAAATAAAAACATTATCTAAATACAAAGGCTAGAAAAATCTTATTGAAATCGGGTTGTTTCGATATCTCAATTTAAATTAAAAATAAATAAGAAATCATGAAATTAAACAAATAAGAAAACTGTAATGATTTGCCAAAAAAAAAAATTGTCTTCATGCCTAATATTATTTCAATAGGTATACAATAGGCATAACTGAGGTGGGATATATACAGGGTGTTACATAAGTAAGAATAAATTTTTAAAACTCTTATGGGAGTTGTTTAGACCGTCAAACTGAACAACTTTCTCTATGGGACCAACATCGAAATCGCGAAAAAAAAATCCGATATCCCATACATATTTCAGCTCGAGTCGATTTGTAGAGTATAGAACATAATTTATTTTTTTCGTGATTTCGATATTGGTCCCATAGTGAAAGTTGTTCAGTTTGATGGTCTAAACCACCCCCTTCAATGTTTATTTGTATTTTTGTAACACCTTGTAGATAGACATGAACTATAAGGTCTAACAAAATTAGGTGAAACTATTTTAAGGGGATGATCAGACCATCAAACTGAACAACTTTGTCTATGGGACCAATATCGAAATCGCGAAAAAAAAAACTGCCGTCCCAATACATTTAGGTCGAGTAGGTTTGTATGGAACAGCTGATTTCTATTTCGCGATATCGATATTGGTCCCAAAGAGAAAGTTGTTCAATTTGATAAGCTGATTATTCTCTTGAAATAGTTTCAGCTTATTTTATTAGACCTTATACAAGGTGTTACAAAAATACAAATAAACATTTATGGGGGTGGTTTAGACCGTCAAACTGAACAACTTGCACTATCGGACCAATATAGAAATCGCGAAAAAAAAAAAAGATGTTCCATACTCTACAAATCGACTAGAGCTAAAATATGTATGGGATTTCAGATTTTTTTTTCGCGATTTCAATGTTATACTCCCATAGAGAAAGTTGTTCAGTTTGACAGTCTAATCAACCCCATTAAGAGTTTTAAAAATTTATGTTTACTTATGAAACACCCTGTATAAGATTTGCTATTTAACTACTCAACACACAAAAAAGCATTAAGTATATAAAATTTTTACAAACCTGGTAACGGCAGATCCAGTACAGTGTGGTATTGAGGTAGATTGTTGGGCCCCGAGCCGACCTGCGAACAAAATTTTATGTTTATAATTATGTTAAAACATCAAATCTTCGCGGCGAAAATTTGATTTTTATTGTTTCTGGAATTCCTATATGCTATAGTTGGCCTGCAAGTGTGATGGAAACTGTCAATTCGATCACAGCGCAAAATGTGGCAGTTGCAAATATAATTCATTTATCAGTAAGATGTACTAATAGGAGCTTATCCAAAAGTCCTTAAGCGGGGGACTACCCACGCTATATTTTCCGGTACGCGGTCGCCACTCCAGAACTATTCGCGAGCGCGTCGCTTGCGATGCGCCGAAGTTTAAGTGCTTATGCCGGCACCAACGGCCGTGTGATGGAGGCCTATCTAAAGTGAACAAATCAGAGTGGTTACCTCTATGTACTTGGGCTTGGCGTTGCCCTGGGGGCGCAGCTGGGTGCCTGCGGCGGTAGACTGTGTACTGTATGTTGTGTAGTGTACAGTACGTACCTCTATGTACTTGGGCTTGGCGTTGCCCTGGGGGCGCAGCTGGGTGCCTGCGGCGGTAGACTGTGTACTGTATGTTGTGTAGTGTACAGTACGTACCTCTATGTACTTGGGCTTGGCGTTGCCCTGGGGGCGCAGCTGGGTGCCTGCGGCGGCCGCTATGGCGCCGGAGGGCGGCGGCAGGCGGGGGCTCTGTACTGTACCGCAGGACGACTTGCCGCGCCGCCGCGCTTCCTCCAGGCTGGAGGGGGGAGATTAAAATAAATTATTTATTTGCCTAAACAATAATATGAGTTACCAAAAAGCCGTGGTGGTCCAGTGGCGAGGAACCTTGCCTGCCGTGCAGGAGGCGATGGTTCGATCCCCGTCCAGGCCGACTCGTACCAATGAGTTTTTCGGAATTTATGTACGATTTGTAACACTACTGGCTTTTCGGTGAAGGAAAACATCTTGAGGAAAACTGCTTCAATTAAATTTCGAGGCATGTATTGTACCCACTGTCCATTACAAATGGCGACGGGCTCACCCCCCGTCACACTGGACAGAGTTTCGGTACTACTGATGAAACGTGGATGTTCTGAGGTTTCAGAATATCTCTGACTACCCTTTCGGGGCATACAGTTGTCAGCATATGATTATATTTAAAGGGATAGTTTAGTCAGGCCATCAGGCAGAAGCGAGGACGACCAAAGAAAAGATGTATGGATTGTGTGATGGATGACATGTGTAAAAAAGGTGTGTCAGCTGAATTGACGGCTAAAAGAGATGAATGGAGGAAGACGACATATTGCGCCGACCCCAAATAATGGGATAAGGGCAGGAAGAAGAAGAGTTTAGTCAGGCCATCAAACTGAACAACTTTCATTAGGGAGTCAACTTCGAAATCGCGAAAATTATAAGAGCTGTTTCATACAAATCTGCAATAATACAGACCTACATTACTCAAATGTTATTTTTTTTCGACATTGTCTCTTAGTGAAAATTGTTCATGGTCCAACCCATAGACATATTACTATAGCGATAGACAAGCTCGTTCAAACAAACAACATGTCACACAAAACAACACAAAATGACACACTGCGGTCTGTTATTGCCATAGTGACGAAGTGAACTCGGGAACATCAATCAGGTGCGGACACCTCATTCAAGTGGAACATGTTGCTTCTATGGAAGGGCAAGTCTATCGCTAGAGTTTAAGTCTATGGTCCAACCCAAACCACCCCTTTAATTAATTACTAGGACATTACACCATGTGATGAATTCAAATAAAAATTATAAAAAATCGATAATTTATTAAAAATGTCCAATACAAGTACATAATGGTTTTAAAATGTTATGATAGTTTTTTAAATCTTTGAATATTATTGGTAAATGAATTTTACCAAGATCAAAATTATCTTGATTAAAATTGTCGTATCTAAAGAAATATGTAAATTAAAAATATTTGAATATTATTATCAAAATCGACAACAGCAGAGATTACACCTAAATAAAATATTAGAAATAAAAAAAAATAAAAAAACAAAAATGTGCGTTGGCCGGGAATCGAACCCGGATCAACTGCTTGGAAGGCAACTATGCTGACCATTACACCACCAACGCAGCTAAATACAACGCTCAAATTATGTATCGGCTTCTAACTTGTTTACATTTAATAAGAGTTGAGATTTTCCTTAAACCTGATACCGGTTTTTTATTCGATATGAATATGTTAGTTTGCATATTCATTGGAAATTATAGTTATGATCACAAAACATGAAAATACACACTTAAAAGTGGTCTAATGCACTTCTAATATCGATTTATAACCAAGACGTGTGATGTGTAGGTACTTGACAACAACTGGACCGATTTTGATGCGGTTTTAACAATTCGCATAAGCATATGCTCACGATCATATTTCCCGAGGAAGTCAGAGATATTCTAAAAACTCAGAACGAGCTCACGTTTCACTAGTAGTACCGAAACTCTATCAGTGTGACGGGAGTGAGCCCGTCGCCACTTGTAATGGACAGTGGGTACAATACATGCCTCGAAACTGAAGCATGGTGGTGGCCGTGGTTTCCTCACGATGTTATGTGAATGGTGGGATATAATAGTCTAAAAGTAAGAAGGAATTTAGCGCTTGTGACCAATCTTTTCAAGACATTAAAAGGGAAGCTAAATAATCCCAAGGTATTAGAAGCCATGAGCCTAGTTGACAGATTGATCGATACCGCAGAAATGCAAGTTTACCTCAGTAACTTGGTGGGTGGGTTGAGAGGCAAGCTCTTTGGTCTTCTGCACGATTCGTTGCCACGCAGCTCTACCACTGTTTCACATCTCTCCTGATCCTGTTAATAAACAAATAAACTCTTTATAATACTAACATTTTATCTATACTTATTGTTCACGCAAATTCATATGTTTTAACTATTTCAATTGCTCAGAAGTGGCAGCTAACGCCATCTATTAATATGTATCAGAACTATCTATATAACCTACGATAATTAATGTTGCTAGTCAGTTAAATCTGATTTTCATTATATTATATGAATTATTTACTAGTTATTACTGGCAACATTCACTTCTATTGCGTCCCTGGGAGTTTTTTTGGCGGGCTTTGGTAGCTGACGTTTGGAGTCCTTATATTTCATCGAATTTTTATTGTTTATAGTGAGTTTTGGTTCGTAAAATTGGTGTTGTTTTGCGTAACAAAGTGTCGTGCAAGTGAACAATATATAGTTCAGTGAAATATGATGGTGCATGGGTCGTAAACAGGAAAAGTGTTCCGTGATTTTAGCGCGGCAAAGCGGTCGGTTCATCTCTTTCCTGTGGACTTCTTTGCTTTTCCTGCGTCTTTCGATTGTCTCCAAAAACTCCAAAGAACCATCAAAACGTCGAATACCAACGTTTTAATGTGAAAACAGAAGAAAATTACAAATAAAATAAGATTTAGCCAAAAGGTCTAGTAACCAGGCTAGTAAATAAATTGAAAAAAAAAATTGCGTCCCTGGTCACGATGGACGGTTATAATTTTGTATTAATAATTCAGAATTCATAAGTAACGTGAAAGTACGAAATTAAACCTCAGTTATAACTCAGAATCTGTGTTTTCATCAGCCACCTAATCAGAAGCCACCTGGTGGAGAAGCTGTCGATTCGAACCCGCCGATTTCTCCATCACTTATAAACAGTTCTGTTCTGTTCCTCTCGTGGAAAACCTGCCCCAGGACAGGAGCTGCCCAGGCCAATTCTTACCTTACAACAATTTCTAAACGGCAATCGGAAATCTTTTTGGTAATTAAAAAGTCCCGTGGCTACAGTCCTATTAGTTGTGAAAGAATAAGAGTATTTTTCTCCGCTCCGGACGGAAAGCGTCAATTTTCGTCCCGCTACGCTAAACGAAGTTGCCGCTTTCCACCTCTGTCGAGAAGAAAAATAGCTTACTAGCCTCGGGCAGTAAGTAAGAAAGCCTCAGATCACATGTTTGTTGACCTCGGCTTCGCCTCTGTGTACAAATCATGAGATCTGAGACCTTTCTTACTTTCCTGCCCTCGGTGTGTAATCAACTATACCTGTTCAAGTGAATCGGGCCCAGAGTCGGCTCCCTGCTCCTGAGCGAAGAGATCCTCAGCGAAACAGATCAGGAATTCCGTCACCACCGCCTGAACATAGAAAAAAAATGATTAATTGAGTACATTGGTTGTTGGTCTGACAGACTATTGCTACTTCTTCTTCTTATCGAGTGGGCTGCAAGCCCTGGTGTCAGAGTTTATTCAAACCGCCTTACGGCCTCTGACGTGGTTTTTATGTAACGACTACTACCACCAGAGATAGTAGCCGGGACCAACAGCTTAACGTGCCATCCGAAGCACGGAATCATCTTTCTTTTCAGACAATCGGAGGACAAAAGGTGACTGAGCCTGCAATGTCCTAGCCAACTGGGGAAAAACGCACAAAGTGACATTTCACTAGGTGCCCCCCGTGGGAATCGAACCCACGACCTCCGTGTCAAGAGCCCAATGCTCTTAACCATTAGACCACGGAGGCAGTTCTGATACTGAGACTGCTACTGATGTCACAGAACTTTCTTTGTGTTGAATGAGTTTTTTATGTATTTTTAACTACAAAATTTGTAATACATGGGTCCTTCATGCTGATGTTTTTTCAAGGGGTGATCGAACCATCAATGCCTCCGCACATTGCAGCGATTTTATCGAGCGATAATATCGCTGCGATTTTGCGATAATTGTTCTCAGTACATTTTGTATGGGGACGCGCTCGATCCCACACACTGCCGCGATATTATCGCAACTCTTTCGACTATATTCAATCGTGGGGCGCATGCGTGACGCGAATCGCGGAATCGCTGCAGTGTGTAAGGTGTCGCGATATCGCTGTCGATAATATCGCTCGATAAAATAGCTCGATAATATCGCTGCAATGTGCGAAGGCCTTCAAATTAAACAACTTTCTATGGAACAGCTGAATTTTTATCGTTATTTCAATGTTGGTTCCATAGTGAAAGTTTGATAGTCTGAAGCATACGTTAAAGTATGTGACGCACCCTGTAGATACAAAAATAGCTATTAGGGTTTTGTAGTAGGTACTTAAGTTTATGGTGGTGTGAAGCCGTGGTGGTCCAGTCGCGAGTAACCTTGCCTGCCGTGCAGGAGGCGATGGTTCGATCCCCGTCCAGGCCGACTCGTACCAATGAGTTTTTCGGAATTTATGTACGATTTGTAACACCACTGGCTTTTCGGTAAAGGAAAACATCGTGAGGAAACCTGCATGCTTCAATTTCGAGGCGTGTATTGTATCCACTGTCCATTATAAGTGGCGACGGGCTCACCCCCCGTCACACTGGACAGAGTTTCGGTACTACTGGTGAAACGTGGATGTTCTGAGGTTTCAGAATATCTCTGACTACCCCCTCGGGGAATATAGTCGTGAGCATATGCTATGCTATGCTATGCTACTTAAATTTATTATTTTAGATTGCCTTGATTGAGAAATTATGTTTTGTGATAAGCAGTCGCATTGTGAGTGCGAGCTGTCTGTGTGGAGTGTCGGAGGTGTGTACCTGTACGGCGATGCCCTGCAGCGCGTGCTGTGGTCGCGGAGAGCGCAGCAGGTTGGGTGCCCACACGATGGCCATGTTGCGGGCCGTCATCCCGGTGAGGTCGCCGAGGAGGGACACCCTACGCAGGTGACGCATCAGGTACGCTAGGGTCCTGCAATGCGCACGAAAAAAATGGTTTAAATCACTACAAATGTCTATACAAGAGGATGTAACGAAACATCTTATCTTATCTTATCTTGTTGTGGGGGCTGGCAGGCCAGCAACACTTCGACCCAGTGGGATCTTTTGTGTTAGCCCCAATACTTTTTGCTTTCCTCACCCTTCAAATACATGCTAAATGGGGTGGTTTTTTGAACAATCGAACTGAACAATGTTCTTCAGTATGCAGGGTGAAATTTATATATTTAACACTTTCGCTGCTAAGCTCAAAACAATGACATTCGGGCAGTGCTAACACTGTGGAATGCTATACAATTCTGACTCAAGGTGTGAGTCATGCGCACTGTGGCCCATATGTCGCTGACCTACCAGGTAGGTCATCAGCAGATAAAGTGTTAAAAGAGTCTGTTTATACAGGTTTAAATTGATATCATTAGCATCCTTTTAAATTAAGAGTCTACCCATCAAACTGAACAACTTTTACTATGGGAGCAAACCGAACGAAGCAAAAACAAACTGCTGTTGCATACATTTCAGTCGAATAGGCATTGCAGTTTAGTATGGGAACAGCAGATTCTTTTTTGCTCCGATGGATTTGCTATCATAGTAAAAGTTGTTCAGTTTGATGGGTAGACTCTTAGTTTAAAAGGATGCTTATGATAAATTATAAATGTCACCCTGTAAACAGTAAAAATAAACATGTATTATTTATTTTTATTTTTAAGGGTGTTGTTTAGACCATCAAACTAAACAACTTTCACTATGGGACCCACGTCGAAAACATACATTTACCTCGAGTATATTCGTAGTTTAGTATGGAAAATCCGTTTTTTTTTCGCGACTTCCATGTTGGTCCCATAGTTGTTCAGTTTGATGGTCTAAACAACCACTTCTAACCAATTACAGCTGTGCCCTGCAGTGGGACGTGTAATGATGATACCTGTAGTGCGGCGGGGGCAGTTTGACGACCGTGTCCCGGACAGCTATCAGTCTCGAAGCCTCGTCCGGCTGCTGCACCGCGTTCACGAAGCTCTCGTACAGTTGGTAGGTGCAGAGAGGGTTTGGGAGCTCCCTGTAATAATAAAGAATTCAGTTACATACAAAATTGTAGCACGAAAGGGTGAATAAAAGGATATTGAAGGTGACAATGAGCCAATAAAGAAGGATATAATACTAGGTAGGGTAAGGGACAGCCCTCCGCAAACTGAAACGGTGAACTGAGACCGTCTTTTTTATTTTTTAACCTATTTCGCCCCATTGTTAGGTAATTCCTTCGTTCTAGGGTAACTTAGACCATACAATTGAACATTTTTCACTATGGAGCGTCAGGAAACGTAAAAAAAATCTGCCGCGTACAGTAGTTTATGTATAGTATAGTATGAAAAACCTGATTTCTTTTTCGCTTTTCCTGAGGTAGGCTTTCTTCCCCTGAAGGGAATTGCCTAATTAATTGACCAAGTTTTCAAAGAGTGGAGAAATAAATGCGTAGGGGTCAACAAAAAGATCCCTTGGGTCGAAGTGTCGCTGGCTTGGCAGCCCCAAAATCAAGATAAGGTAATCATTATCATAATTATAATCATATAATTTATTGCATTATGTGGTTACATAAGGTCTTAAAAAAAGGTATAGCACTCACATAAACAAAGCAATATCTTAAAACTAATAAAAACAACAAATAAAATATAAAAACAAAAAATCTTAATAAACAAAATAAGAGTTACATTTTTGTGCATCCTAGTGTAAATTACTAATCTTTGTTTTCAAAGTATTCCTTTATGTTATAGAAACATTTATCTATCAAAAAGTCTTTTAAAGTTTTGTGGAACAATGATGCCTTTTCTATATTTCTAATACATACAGGGAGATTGTTAAAATTTTAATCTAAACTAATACTACTATAAAACTGTAACTGAAGTGTGTCTGTACATTGAAGATATTTACCAAAAAAAGATTACGATATGGTTTTTAGGTATCCCTTACTCGAAATCAACCTTTTTTAGAAATTTTGTCTGTCTGTTTGTCTGTTTGTTTGTGTGTTTGTTTGTTTGTTTGTTTGTTTGTTCGCGCATCACGCAAAAACTACTGAACCGATTTTGATGAAACTTTTTTTGTTTCATAGCTTATGATCTGACTTAAAATCTGGTATATAATTTGTGCGGACGAAGTCGGGGGAAAACACTAGTGATAAATAAAAATGTAAGATACTAATGTTACAAATGTGAAATTATGTGATGATGTTTGAGAGTGAATCACTCATAAACGGCTGAATGAACGCCTGTCGACTGTAGAGTGTAGCCTGTCATCATCATCATATCAGCCGATAAACGTCCACTGCTGGACATAGGCCTCCCCAAAAATGGGCGGATTTGCCATAATCGCCACGCTTGGCAGGCGGGTTGGCGATCGCAGTTGGATTGAATGTGTGTACTCAGAGGATGCTGCTGTCCATCCTCCGGTAGATTCCTTAGTCGCCTTTTACGACACCCACGGGAGGAAATGGGATGGTGCTACTCTTAGCCGACACCACACGGACTGTAGTGTGTGTAGCCTGTAGCTACAACTAACCTGAAGTACATCTTCAGCAGGCTGGAGAGCGCGTGAGGGTCCCGCAGCAGGGCGGGGGCGGTGAGGTCGGGGGGCGCCTGTATACTGTATACTGTAGAGTGTAGCCTGTAGCTACACTAACCTGAAGTACATCTTGAGTAGACTGGAGAGCGCGTGAGGGTCCCGCAGCAGGGCGGGGGCGGTGAGGTCGGGGGGCGCCTGTATACTGTATACTGTAGAGTGTAGCCTGTAGCTACACTAACCTGAAGTACATCTTGAGTAGACTGGAGAGCGCGTGAGGGTCCCGCAGCAGGGCGGGGGCGGTGAGGTCGGGGGCGGCGCCCGAGTCGAAGGCGGCGCGGAGCCGCTGCGTGAGGCCGGAGCCGCCGGACAGCCGGTAGATACCGTCCACCGGCCCCCGGCCTTCTATCGCCATCGCGCACTCTACCAGCACCAGCGGCACTGCAATATTAACAAACAAACTTTGTTACAATTATGCGTTTTCATTTAAAATCAATTTGTTCAAAGATGGCGTTACAATCGTGCCAATTTAGCTGTCAGATCGAAAGTGTTACGTGTTTTATCCTTCGATCAAAATAAAATGAATGGATAGGCCTAAAGCGCGGTAAGTTGAAGCAAACTACTGGTGCACTTGGTACATACAAACTAGCGCCATTATCTGTCAAATCTAGGGCACTTTCATACAAGTGACAAGTAAAAATTTCATTTGTTTTGCCTCATTTTTCTGGTTTGAAATGTTCGCTTAAGGCCTATCCATTCATTTTATTTTGATCGAAGGTTTTATCTCGATTCCCTAGTTTTAGGGAGCAATTTGTTGATTCGTTAATATGATGGTTTTAATATGAAAGACGTTTTGATACTTTAACGTCACTTGAATGATACACAGACAAACAGCACTTTTAACTGTCAATGTGACAGGTTTTTCGGAACTTATAGTATTGCCATCTAATGACTTTTCAATTTATTAATATTGGAAAACGCCTAATTTAAAACCACCTCTTGAAAATATAATATTGATGTCAAGTTTGCCCTCAATATGCCCAGTATGTTTCAGACTCCTCCGCCGGAGATCAGCTTGCCATGCTTGCGGAGCACCGGCTTTATACTGCTACTGTTGGGGTAACAGTATTAACGTACCTTCATGACCACAGTTAAGCAAATGTTCACCCAGGTCTCAATATGCTGCTTGAGACTGCGGATTTATTGGGGTACTACTGATGGGGTAACAGTATTGACGTACCTTCATGGCCACAGTTAAGCAGGTGTTCCCCCAGGTCGCAGCCGAACACCCGCTCCCTCAATATGCCCTGCTGTTTGAGACTCCTCCTGGACGGTCGGGAGAGTATGAAGCTCCTGAACAGGGAGATCAGCTTGCCGTGCTTGCGGAGCACCGGCTTTATTGGGGCCACTGCCACTGACCTGCGGAGGAATGGGGTGAATATTTATTTTGAGCGCTTTTCTATACTATAATATTATTACAAAGAGGAAAGATTCTATTTTTTGTTTGTTTGTATTGAATAGGCTCCGATACTACCGATCTGAATAATTCTTTCACCATTAGAATGCTACATTATCCGTGATGAACATAGGCTAATAAAAAACGGCCAAGTGTGTGTCGGGAAGATTCTAAGGCGGTACGAAGTGCCCCGCGTAGTATTTGATAATAGAATTACGGCTTATAGTGAATTGGACGTTTTGCTAATTAGATTGTTTGCTAACTTATTTATTAATGAGTAATTTGAACAAAACAAAATGTAACAACTAACAACCTATCGACCTGTGTATCACAATAAAGCATTTATGAATGATTATGAACATTAGTAATTTAACATTTTGCCAATAAAAGAATGAGTTATACAGAGAATATGACATTTGGGAAATAGTCAATTGGCAAATAAGAACGATTTTGTTAATTTGGCTTTTTGCTAATAGTTATTACAATGTCATGATGAATGACATTTGAAAACTAGGCTATTCGCGAAATAGAAATTTAGCAAATAGGACTTCTCATTTCCTAATTAAACTTTTATAATTTAAAAGCAACGTCCGTCAAGATCACTTACTTCAAATATGCCCTTTTCAGAATTTGACACTTGGCGTAGTAGACATTTAGCTAATTTGACATTTAGCGAATTGGACCATTTGCTAATTTTAGTTTTTTGGCAAATATAAACTCACCCGACTATAGGGGGCGGCTGGGTCATATGCCTAGGCACCTTGTCCCCTATAACTGCCACACAGTGGTGGGGGAAGAACCCCACTCGGAAGCCCCTCTTGCCGCGCCACCACAGCGACTCGGCCGGTCCCGGCATGTCTATTATAGAGATCATGTCGCCCACTTCGAAGCTTATTTCGTCTCGGGCCTGGGAAAGCAAAAATGTTCTTCATTTACAAACTATAATAACATAATTCACACTTGATAAGATTGGAGGGGAGGAACAAGCCAAACAAGTGGGCATTGGAAAGAGGCGAGGCTTTTTCCCAGCAGTGGGAAACTGAACAGGCTATGCAAGGTGTAACAAAACATTCAAGTAATATTACAAGGGGTGCTTTAGAACTTTAGACCATCAAACTGAAAAACATTCACTTTGGAGCCAAAAAGGGAAAAAAAATGCTGTCCAACTATGGGTCGAGTAGGCACTGCAGTGTTGTATGGAACAGCTAATTATTTTATCACGTTGGTCCTATGGAGAAAGTTTGAGTCCTCTTAAAATAAAACCTTAGAATGGATATTAAGTTTACAAAAATAGTAAAATTCATATACGAGTTGTGAAATACTTTACATATTTCAGGAGGTGTTTTAGACCACCAAACTGATCAACTTTCACTACAATAACGCCCCAACAATGCACAGTACCTGTGAAACATATTTCCTGACGGAGTAAGCCGCCGCGACGGCCGGAGTGTTGATCGAGCTCGAGTCTTCATTCGCCACTAGCAGTTTGTGACCTTAAAACAAAAAAAAAACTAATTTATTAACAATGTAAAAATTTTAATTTGTATTATCGGATTTATTTCTTAATGGATTAAATAATTAATTAATTTAGAGACCAGACATTTGTGACATTTGATCTGTACAGCATATCGAAAAGTAGCCAAGTCGTAAAAACTTTTTGGACATTTTGCTACCATTCAATTCATTCATCAGTCTAACACGTTTTTTTGCTAAAAACATGAGAATACCAAAATGGAAAAGTAGCAAAATGTCCAAAAACTTATTAGACATTTTGCGACTTTTTACACCTACCTTTATTGTCCATCTGCAGCCAGTTGAGCACGGGCCCACAGTTGATAGAGTCGTCGGCTATTATAGACAGGTGGTGCGCGTAGTCCGATATCAGTCTTCTGTACTGCACCTCGTCTTGCACCACTGACGACGTTATCTCTTCCGAGAGGTTCGGTAGGCCGGACACTTTGCGGTCGTAGATGCATCTGGGGATAAAATGGGAATTTTAAGATGTCGACTGCTCTCAAATGATGAAGGAAATATTGGATACACTGAATAAATTCTAATGCGTATGAGAAGTCTAACAATCAGCACTGGGCACGCGTAGTGATCTAACGCCCATGCAACCTTGGTATGCAGTATGCAGTGCCTGAGCTATGCAGTGTTTTAAGTTGATAAAAACAGGGAATAAGATTTTCCCTACAAACGATTACACTCTATTACATTATACATATTTTGAGACTATGTCCCCCCTATTTGAGACTAATTTTATAAATAAAATTTTAATATTATTTTGAGACAGGACATTTTTATTTTTGCTTAGACATTTTGCGATGTTGCCTGTTTAAGACATTTTGCTACATCGTAAACATTTATGTAATAGTGTATACTTTGTTGGCAGTCCTTAAATAAATAAATAATATTATATTCACGTTTTGGACATTTTCAGACAGAAAATATTTAAGACATTTAGCGATATTTTTGTACCTATGCAGCATGTCGTCCAACTGCAGCAGGTGCTGCATGTTCCTAGTGAGGGTCCACTCTCGAACATCGCTCGCCTCGGTCCAGCTGCCGCCGAGCCGCTCAGCAGGCTCCGAACAAGACTTGTCCCACGTTGAGTTCACGTGTGAACGCACCTTTAGGCAGATCCAACCTGTGGGAAAATAAAAATGCTTAAGCATAGCATAGCATATGCTCACGACTATTCCCCGAGGGGGTAGTCAGAGATATTCTGAAACCTCAGAACATCTACCAACCAAAAATGCTTAAGAGGATAGGCGAGCACTGTTTTTTCCATACAAACCGTATTCCCCTGTTTCCTCCCTGGATAATGACACTAGAGCAAAACATTTTTTACCATACAATCTATGTTACCTCTGCTATGTCCCTATGTTTTGCTTTTTTACATTAATTAATTACTGTATGGACTATGGACCTTCGAAAATTACCAATTTTACCGCCCTTATTCAGACATCCAGCAAACAAATTTGACGAATATAAACAGAAAAATCAAAACATACAGACATAGCCAAAGTCTTTCTCATATTGTTCTTGAAAAAATTATTAAATATTTCTTTTTCCTACTCCACTAATCTTCTTTGATTAATTCATTGCGGGTTCCAAGACAGATTAGAGTCATCTTCTAGGCTCGCTGGACTTCATTGTCTAGTGTTGTGAATGGTCGCCGCTGTTGATCCTGGTTCACAGGAGTTACAGCGGTGGGAATGTGTGGTGGGCCTATGCCAGATTAATAAAAGCCTAAAGTTTTTAGGACATAACAATTTGTACAAACTAGTTTATCCTGACACCCCTAGGATAAACCGGTTTGGCCTAGGACAAACTCTCACTGGGGAGTCACGTTGCAGGGTTTGCCTCGAACACTTGTCTCTCGCGTGGTGTTCGCGCGGTTCGCGTTTCAGCCTGCCACGAGGCTCCACAATCCTTCTCAGTTGTTCTTACTCAAAAACAATCCTTGAGATTGTATAGATACTCCCTCAAACCACTTGACACTGGCGGAAATGCGGTGCTAACGCACAAGCAAGAAGTCCATTAATAATAAATAAAATAATAAACAAACTCTCACTGGACTCACCCTCGCTAGGTGTCAGATCGCCAGTCATCTCCTCGCTGGGGACACATTCTATACTCAGTCCACCGAGCGACACTCTCTCGTAGTGCAAGTGTCAGTCTTACAGCTTCTTAATATAAAAACAAACTCTCACTGGACTCACCCTCGCTAGGTGTCAGATCGCCAGTCATCTCCTCGCTGGGGACACATTCTATACTCAGTCCACCGAGCGACACTCTCTCGTAGTGGAAATGAGCGCAGTCTTCCAGCTTCGGGAACCGGCATGACGGTACTTCAGGCGCCGGCTGTGAAATAAACAAAAAAATCGGTTTTTAAGACGAAAGTCTTTGACCAGTGTGTACTGCCAGTGATGGATGACATACGGATGAGAGGTGGTCACTCACTTAAGACCTCACCTTTAAAGGCTATGACTAAATTAAAACAGCGGAAGATAGATGACATTCTTGGATTACGTAATAGAACAATAAAAAAATTAAAAAAAATAAAAAATATCTTGGACAGTGTCACACAAATTATCTAGTCACATTTAAAGTTCCAGAATCTAGCCTGGACTTGTATTATGATAACTAGACAACGATATAGGATACATACAGGGTCCTTCTTAATATGCTGACACTTTTTTAAGGGGATGTTCAGACCATCAAACGGAACAAATTTCTCTATGGGACCAACATCGAAATCGCGAAAAAAAAATCAGCCGCCCCATACATTTGGCTCGAGTAGGTTTGCAGTTTTGTATGGAAGAGCTGATTTTTTTTCGCGATTTCGATAGTGGTCCCATAGAGAAAGTTGTTCAGTTTGACGGTCTGATCATCCTCTTAAAAAAGTGTCAGCATATTAAGTTGGACCCTGTATATAGATACAAACATCCATGACTCGGGTACAAATAATCATATTCGTCATACAAATATTTGTCCCTGCAATATTTGCTTTTCATGTACTTACGAGTGAAAAGTAATGCAGTGTGATTTGTTTTTTTCCATTTGAATAATTTGCACACGAAGGCATTGTGGTACCTTTATTCCGCCTAAAATTAAAAAAAGTATCTCAATCACGCAATGCCGCTCGTATTGCGAATAAGAAAATTAGGCGACGGGGGCTCAATTTATGCGGTCCATGCGCTTAATAGCTAGGCACCTATCTTCCGCTATTTTAATTTAATCGAAGGGTGAAAGTTAACCAAAGGGCAATGGAGAGGACAATGCTCGGAATCTCTGCAAGATCAAATCAGAAATTGGGAGATTCGCAGAGCCAGAGTAGCCGACATAACCCAAAGAATTGCTAAACTAAAGTGGCAGTGGGCGGAGCACATTGCTCGCGGAACCGATGGCCGATGGGGCCGAAAAGTACTCGAGTGGAGAACGCGTACCGGAAAGCGCAGCGTGGGAAGGCAGTGAGCCCCCACAAGGTGGACCCACGACCTGGTGAAGGCGGGAACACGTTGGATGAGGGCAGCGCAGGACCGGTCGTTGTGGCGATCCTTGGGGAGGACTATGTAAAGCAGTCACTGACATATACTCTAGCGATAGACAGGCTCGTTCAAACAAACATGATACACAAAACAACACAAAATGACACATTGCGGTCTGACATCAATCATCATCATCATCATCTATAGCTATAATGTAAGTCAATGAAAGCAGTGGAGGTCCATCGGCTGAGAAGGTGACGATGATCATTAAAAAGTCTCTGACTTTAAAAAGTCCGACTCTGCTAGATCGAAGGTGGCGGAGTGGACGGGCGCTGACTGGCTCATGGCGGACCCTGCAGCGTGGCTCATTGCTGACCCGGAGCCCTGTGACGTCACGGGGGTCACCGTTACCTATGGGGAGCGTCTCAAGAAGGGCCCTGTATAGTAGTGTAACATACCGACTCTGCTAGATCGAAGGTGGCGGAGTGGACGGGCGCTGACTGGCTCATGGCGGACCCTGCAGCGTGGCTCATTGCTGACCCGGAGCCCTGTGACGTCACGGGGGTCACCGTTACCTATGGGGAGCGTCTCAAGAAGGGCCCTGTATAGTAGTGTAACATACCGACTCTGCTAGATCGAAGGTGGCGGAGTGGACGGGCGCTGACTGGCTCATGGCGGACCCTGCAGCATGGCTCATTGCTGACCCGGAGCCCTGTGACGTCACGGGGGTCACCGTTACCTATGGGGAGCGTCTCAAGAAGGGCCCTGTATAGTAGTGTAACATACCGACTCTGCTAGATCGAAGGTGGCGGAGTGGACGGGCGCTGACTGGCTCATGGCGGACCCTGCAGCGTGGCTCATTGCTGACCCGGAGCCCTGTGACGTCACGGGGGTCACCGTGAGTGCCGTCAGCGATATCGAACCTGTAACGTTCAGTTGTGTTGTGAGAAAAAAAGGAAAATTAGCATAAGCATATATATGCTCACGACTATATTCCCCGAGAGGGTAGTCAGAGATATACTGCAACCTCAGAACATCCACGTTTCACCAGTAGTACCGAAACTCTGTCCAGTGTGACGGGGGGTGAGCCCGTCGCCACTTATAATGGACAGTGGGTACAATACACGCCTCGAGGTTTCCTCAAGATGTTTTCCTTCACCGAAAAGCCAGTGGTGTTACAAATCGTACATAAATTCCGAAAAACTCATTGGTACGAGTCGGCTTGGACGGGGATCGAACCACCACCTCCTGCACGGCAGGCAAGGTTACTCGCCACTGGACCACCACGGCTCAACTCAACTCTGCCATAAATAATCTCTGAAATTGGCTCTCTAACAGCCATGCTTTTTTCTTATTGCTGTCTCCCGTTTGCAATGGAAGGAACTCGGATATTACTTTTTCCTACTACATTATCTTACTATTCTTCTTATCGAGTGGGCTGCAATCCCTGGTGTCAGAGTTTATTCAAACCGCCTTACGGCCTCTGACGTGGTTTTATGTAACGACTACTACCACCAGAGATAGTAGCCGGGACCAACTGCTTAACGTGCCATCCGAAGCACGGAATCATCTTTATTTTTCAGACAATCAGGTGATTCAGCCTGCAATGTCCTAACCAACTGGGGAAAAACGCATAAAGTGACATAACTGGGTGTCCCCCGTGGGAATCGAACCCAAGACCTCCGTGTCAGGAGCCCAATGCTATTAATCATTAGATCACGGAGGCAGTTGCATCTTACTCTAATTAATTCATTGCGGGTTCCAAGACAGATTAGAGTCATCTTCTAGGCTCGCTGGACTTCATTGTCTAGTGTTGTGAATGGTCGCCGCTGTTGATCCTGGTTCACAGGAGTTACAGCGGTGGAAATGTGTCGGGCATAAAAAAAATATCCATGCTATGTACCAATGAGTTTTTCTAACTTATTGTAAGTAATAATAATACAGACTGTTCTCAAACGGTGAAGGAAAACATCGCGAGGAAACCTGCATACGCTGAAGAAGAAATTATGATGCGTATGTGAAGTCTACCAATCCGCATTGTGCACGTTGTGGATTCATGCCCATACACCCTCCCTGAGGGTACGTCTGTGCCCTGCAGTGGGACGTTTAAAGACTGATGATAATGATGGTAGAACGACACGAGAACCTCTTTGTTTTAAGTCCGTTCCGTGCGCTGCGGGCGCGAACAACCAGTGTGACACTTTGGCAATGTGACGTATTCAGAACGTGACATTTTGTTCCAGCTCCCGATTTCTGCAGCATGCCTGACGATAAGCGATTTTTGTTCGAGTTAATACCCCCAGATGGTCCTTGGTTGCTGTTTCTTTCTTTGACAGCATAGTCAATCTCTTCTGATAAGATTTTTATACATCATAAAATCTTAAGGTCCTTATTATTTATTAGACGTTTTCATACCGTGAAGATGATTGGGAAAACACACTTGTTGTTCATTTAGGTCAAGTTTTCCCTATTTCGGTCATAGGAGGGGAACTAATGTTACTTGATTTAGTTTTTGAAATTATTTTATTTGATTTAATTACTAATTGAATTTTTGTATTATTAGGTTTTATTAAGTCTAGCGAGAGTAAATGTAATATTGTCTATTTGACATTATGCATTATTTAACTTTTATATTGACTATTTGACATTATGCATATTTAAAGATTTTTTTTTTAAATGTTTTCATCGATTTATTGTTTTATTTGATTGCCTATGTTCAAATTGTTTTCTGTTTCCCAATAATTATTACCTGCCTAAATATTGTAGTGCCGCCCTTGCAGGGTTCATGTTGATCATGTAACTAGCATATAAGACCTTTTATAACAACATGAGTGCAATAAATATATTGAGTATTGAGTTGTGTGCTTACCTGAATTCTCTCGCTTACACTCCGGATCATTATTGGATGCCCTCGTCGAGCTGCGAGAATCTGAACTGAATCGCACCGATCTGAAAACAATTGTCATAGAAACGTTTATTAAACCGGTATTATAATCCGTATATGGCTATGTGCGAAGTGGTGATGGGAACTGTCAGCGCCCGGGGTGGCAGAAATGTGTACTTTTGTCGGAAAAGCTGTGTAAAATATGCTTGAATCTATGCAAATGCACACACTAACTCAATACGAAATCTCCAAACTTTTAACTAACATGTTACTTGAAATAATTCACGGCGGTCCGACAACCGCTAGGGGCGCTAGTGTCGTGCACATAGCCAATACGAGAACAACAGAACTGTACGCCGGTGGACTTAGCTGGTGGATGACGGCGGGAATGTGACAGCGTTATGCCTTATGCCATGAGAAAAAGTGCTTCTCCAACATTGAATTAGAACACTATGGAAGATGGGTCTACGCTCAAAAGTGTCCGAACCAAAAGAAGGTTAAAATTCAAAAAGAGAGTGACGTCTCTGCCAGTCTTTGTTTGATCGTCCGAGCACGCGCGAGTACATGATGGCGTTCTGTGTTGTAAAAACTACCAAAGAAAAGTGAAAAAATGTGATGGTGTATCCTGTTTTCAGAAAGCAAACTATTATTTTAACATTTAGAAGCATTTAGAAGTATCATTTAGTTTACGAACATTTTATTTATTGGTTATCTGTCATCGCGTCCGCCATTACGTCTGTCATGTTTGATGTTCATTTTCACCTTCAGTCGAAGCTGCATATGGTGTTAAGTAGGTGCAAGCAAAATTAACCCTTGTGACTAGCTTCATACGATTTCAATTGCAATGTTTTCAGTTTGTTTACATTACTATGCATACCTATTTTTTTATAAGGTTAGTTTGGGACACTTTTATCGAGAATTTTGTACCAGACCCTGTGTCCATAGTTCTAGGTCGATGTTCTCCAAACACTGTTTAACTCATCTGCGACAGATGGTATGGCCTATGACGATGATGATGATGATGAGATCACGACTATTGGCCATGGGGACGTACACCTAGGCTGTTACATGATTGCAAATAAATGTTTGAATTAAATTGATATGTAAACCTTCGCTTGAGAATCTATGCAAATCCACACTCACTCAACGCGAAATGTCTACGAAATGTCTACATAAAACTACAAAGAGTATTATAACTTTGGCATGGATGTTTTGGCATCTAGGTGCTCAAGAAGGTTCCAAAGGTGTGAAAATTTCTATTGTCAAAGCCGTAATTATAATGAAACAGCTTCGACAATATTCCTGTCTGCGACATTTATAACTAAAGTGGCAAAGGGCACATTGCTCGTAGAACCGATGGCCGATGGGACCGAAAAGTTCTCGAGTGGCGATCGCGTACTGGAAAGCGCAGCGTGAGTAGGCCCGACAAGGTGGACCGACGACCTGATGAAGGCGGCAGGCCCCCGTCATGGCATAATAACACAGTGAACCCTCACAAGGTGGACCGACGACCTGGTGAAGGCGGCTGGTGAAGGCAGCCCGTTGCATGACGGCAGCACAGGATCGGGTCGTTGTAGCGAACCTTGGAGGAGACCTATGTTTAGAAGTAGACGTTTATTTGCTGAGATGATGTACAAGACAAACCTGTGGAAGCTGCCGCAGTGCGCCATGTTCTCCTTCTCAGCCTCGACGAACGCGCGGGACGCCAGCGACTGGCATGACATCACGGACCCGTGTGGCGAGCTCTGCGAACAAAAAGAACAGTTTGTCACTTATAAATAGATAACTCAGCTCAACTGAAGTGGGACCGGGCCGGACGTGTCTCTTGCATGCATTCAGAGAGGTAAGCCAAGACTGGGTTCCCCAGGATGGTCTTCGGCTTCGAGGTAGACCCAGATAAAGGTGGAGAGACAATATGAATGCCTTCTTGGAGAGTTGGTCAGGGTTACACACAATAAAGAGGATTGGAGAGTGTAAGGGTTGAATCTGGCAGCACGGAATCGAATTTTTTCACGCTCTATCCGTTTCTGTCGCTCAGGAACGTCATTTGATAGAGCGAGAAAGGTCGCAGTACTGCAGGGACTTCTTGCTTGTGCGTTAGCACCGCATTTCCGCCAATGTCAAGTAGTTTGAGGGAGTGTCTATCCCATCTCAAGGATTGTTTTTGAGGAAGAACAACTGAGAAGGATTGTGGAGTGGACAAGTGTTCGGGGCAAACCCTGCAAACGTGACTCCTTTGCAATACTTTCGACTAGTTCGTAGCTTCGACTGTCTGACATTTAACTTATCAAACGCTGACCGTGCCTACTACGGTGTGTTCCGTCCTGGCCGGGTCACTATCTTAAATATGCGTGTAATGATAATGAAACAATTGTGCAAGAAATGTGCTATTTAGTGCATTCATTAAAATTAAATGTACCTCAATAGTTTGGGGTGTACAGCACTTTCATAGTGGCCCGGCTGCGCCGTATGCGTCCCAGCCGGGCCACCTCAGTTTCTCGTGATTTCGCAAACACAGCTGATCGGTAGGTATATGAAAAAATTGTGCAAATATTGTACCCTAAGAAAATGTCAAGGCTTCCTGAAAAACATAACTCATTTAATTATTAACTTACAATTTTCCTGAAAGTTAGACAAGCGCCTATTACTAAATTAATAGCAAAGTGTTCGCAACAAACATTTTGCTAATATACCTATGTATGTACGTAAGATAAGATAAGATAACATGTATTGGTAAAAATACATAAAATTAAGTTAATTAATGACGAGCAATTATGGGGTAAGTATACAGTACATACTGATGGCATATGAATAGATAATAATAATAGTACACTATAGAAACGAAACTCTCGCGACAGATGCGTTCAAGGTCACGTCAATATCATGTTGGTTTAACCAACTAATGAAATGGGTTGGTTGTGTGTGAGTGGTACATGAGGTGTACATTAGGGGCAAGCTGTGGCAGGTTTGAAGCAAGCTGTAGCAAGTTTGGGGCAGGATGGGAGCAAGTTGGGACAGGCAGGGGCCAGGTTGAGAGCAGATTCGGGGGGGGGGGGGGGGGGGGGAGTTGGAGCAAGTTATGGGAAGAGTAGGCAGCTCCGGGGCAGGTTGGGGGACTGTTGGGGCAGTTTGGTGCATGTTGTGGATCGTTGGGGCTACTAGGGCCAAGTTGGGGATTGTTTGGGCCTAAGTTGGGGCATGTTTGGGCCTAAGTTGGGGCAAAGTTGGGAGGTTTGGATCCAAGTTGGGGCACCTATTACTAAGTTAATAGCAAACTGCCCCAACTTAGACCCAAACTGGCCTAACTTTGCCTCAAACTGCCCCAACTTCGGCCCAAACCGCTTAATTTTGCCCCAAAATTGTCCAGCGTTGGCCCATGTTGCCCCAACGATCCACAACGTGCACCAAACTGCCCCAACACTCCCCCAACATGGCCCCAGACTGCCAACAACTTGCCCCGGAGCTGCCCAAACTGCCCAACCACCAACCCATTTCATCGTTAATCAGATTTACTTTTGCCAGAAACGTAAGCCCTGACTGACTAAACCAACATGATATTGACGTGACCTTGAACGCATCTGTCGCGAGAGTTTCGTTTCTATAGTGTACTATTATTATTATCTATTCATATGCCATCAGTATGTACTGTATACTTACCCCATAATTGCTCGTCATTAATTAACTTAATTTTATGTATTTTTACCAATACATGTTATCTTATCTTATCTTACGTACATACATAGGTATATTAGCAAAATGTTTGTTGCGAACACTTTGCTATTAATTTAGTAATAGGCGCTTGTCTAACTTTCAGGAAAATTGTAAGTTAATAATTAAATGAGTTATGTTTTTCAGGAAGCCTTGACATTTTCTTAGGGTACAATATTTGCACAATTTTTTCATATACCTACCGATCAGCTGTGTTTGCGAAATCACGAGAAACTGAGGTGGCCCGGCTGGGACGCATACGGCGCAGCCGGGCCACTATGAAAGTGCTGTACACCCCAAACTATTGAGGTACATTTAATTTTAATGAATGCACTAAATAGCACATTTCTTGCACAATTGTTTCATTATCATTACACGCATATTTAAGATAGTGACCCGGCCAGGACGGAACACACCCTACTACGTCACTAGGGGAGGATCTCTGCTTAAATTCATAAGACACATTATAACAAGTATAAAAACAATATCCATAATATCTAAGCACATACAATAACACAGCTATCTCGAGTGAAAGATAAAGTATCTACAAATGAAGTGGTTACGACGTTTTAACGATGAGTGCGCGCGTTATCTCAAGTACCTGGGTGGAATTACACAAAATACTTATGGTTCAAGTCAAGTAGCTTCGATATTTTTTAAAATTTTCTATAAGTGTCATCAGCAATTGTATTCTAAAATACGTATCGCGAAAAATACAGGTTGAAATTGATATCATCAATCAAATCATTAATTGTGTATGTTATTCAGGTACATTATGCTGTTCACATTGCAATCTTAACTATTATAAAACCGTAAAATCGTGAAGAACAAAAAAGTAGCGGTTCACTTCATGTAAACTCAAATAACACTCGATAGCGCGATTTAAATGACGTGCAGCGCCATCTATTGACAAAATTGTTTGTTTGTTTGTTTGTTCGCGCATCACTCAAAAACTACTGAATCGATTTAGATGAAACTTTTTTGTTTGATAGCTTATGATCTGACTTAAAATCTGGTATATAATTTGTGCGGACGAAGTCGCGGGAAAACACTAGTTATATTATAATCGTGTCATCTACCTATTAATTATGTGCCAGGTTACCATATACAGGGTGAAATCGATATTATTAGCATCCTTTTAAACTAAGAGTCTACCCATCAAACTGAACAACTTTTATTATGGGAGCAAAGAAATCGGAGCAAAAAAAAATCGATTCGAAAAAAAAGAATCGAATTGATGGGTAGACTAGACTCTTAGTTTAAAAGGATGCTAATGATATCAATTTCATCCTGTATAATTGATTTGTCATATAAATTATCAACATTAGACCTGTACGAAGACTAAACAAATAGTATCAGGAATGACCGAAGCCGACTACTAATTATTATGACAGACAGAAAGACGAGACACATTGTAGCCCAAGGTGAGATATAAGTAGGGCTGCCAACAAAAGGTTTCCATATAATTATCTTGAATAGTTCTTTGTAAGAAAGTTTTTGACCATTAGAAAAGAGACAGGGAAGGAAGTTTGTTTACGTCAAAAAAAAAACTTTTATAATAAAATGCAGTGTTTTCAAAAACTTTTCCTAACTCCTTTGGCTTAGCAAGCAGTGGGGTAATTATAGGTTGGGAGAACTGGTAACATGTCAGGGAGAACCTAAGCTGTTTTTACGCTCATTTAGCCGATTCTTACTTTGATTTAGGGAGACCCAAAGTGGGCCTTGACCTACGAAGCGAGAAGGCGCCACTTTTCCCGATCCTGCGCAACCTCTCACCAATAGCTGATCACGTAGGTCAGCCTCCACCACGTCGCTCCAGCGATACCTGCGGCGACCCACCGGACGTCGTCGTGCCTTACAGGTTGCAGGTCAAGCGCGTCTTGGGTCGCAGCGGGAGGCGGCCGTCGGCCGATGCGCGAACGCCATTGCCCGATCAGTCGCCTGTAACGTCATCAACCTGCGCGAAAATCCCTACCACTTTCCCCCAGAGCTCATGATTCGTTGAACGACCTGTAGCGATGTCGCGTCGCGCGCGATCAGAGAAAACGATTTTTTCTCGACTATTCCTGCTTCTATCAGTGAAAACCTGTTATTGGCTTTCTGCTTTATACTCTTGTGACTACTGTATTGTATTGCTGTTGGTTTTCCAATAAAATAAATAAATAAAATAAAACATAGTACGTATTAGAGCTAGATAGTAATAAAATAAATGTTACAGATGGCAACCCTGTCTGTATTCAGTGACACATACGGATCAATGTGCATTGTTGCATCTTCAAGGATTATTTGATTAGCATAACGGCCACCCACTTGCAGGACTGTTTTAATTTACCATGCAAATACCAACCCAATTGTTGAAACCACCACCTAAAGACGATACGATACGACTTGATACGAGATAAGAGAGCTTGCGACTCAATCACTAGACGGCAGTTCGATTCCTGGCCTGTACCACTAAGTTCTACGGAATTTATGTTACACGGTCGCATTTGCCATGCCTGCATCACGGACCTTAAAGAAATACGGACCGAGTATTGCACTAAAAAGATGTGAAGCATGCAAGGTAATACAATCTCGTTTGTTCTACAAGGGACCTACACTCACACAGATGCACTAGCTCTAGGCGCAGGTCCTACAACCCGTCACCTTATGTACCGCGTGACAGCACGCACACAAAAGAAATGGGTGCTTCACTCATGCATGATTAGATGACATTCCGTCTGGTTCTTCTTTTAAGTCTGTGGCCTGCATGCTTCAATTTCGAGGCATGAATTGTACCCATACCATTACAAGTGGCGATGGGCTCACTCCCCGTCACACTGGACAGAGTAGTACCGAAGTACTACTGGTGAAACGTGGATGTTCTGAGGTTTCAGAATATCTCTGACTACCCCATCGAGCAATATAGTCGTGAGCATATATCCATACAAAACTGCATTAAACTTACGTGACCTAAATGTATAGGACAGCGGATTTTTGTTTTGGTTTCGATTTTGGTTACATAGGTAGAGAAAGTTTTAAGACTGTTGTTGATTTTATTATCCCCTTAACAAAACGTCAGCATATTAAGGGTCCTGTATAATTTTATCTCTTAACAATATGACTGGAGCCAGAAATGATTAAAGTCGCGACGACGAAGTCGCGGAAACAGCTAGTATTTTACACGGACCTGAAAAAAAGACGGGCGTAATCTCGTCTAATCATGAGTGAAGCACCCATTTCTTTTGTGTGCGTGCTGTCACGCGGTACATAATGGTGACGGCTGTAGGACCTGCGCCTAGAGCTAGTGCATCTGTGTGAGTGTAAATCCCTTGTAGAAAAAACACCTTGGATGCTTCACATCTTTTTAGTGTCACATTACGTCCGTCTTTTTTTCAGATCCGTGGTATTTTATTTATCTTAACTATTATAAAACTGTAACTGAAGTGTGTCTGTACATTGAAGATATTTACAAAAAAAAGATTACTATATGGTTTTTAAATTTTGTCTGTTTGTATGTTTGTTTGTTTGTTTGTTTGTTCGCGCATCACGCAAAAACTACTGGACCGATTTTGATGAAACTTTTTTTGTTTGATAGCTTATGATCTGACTTAAAATCTGGTATTTAATTTGTGCGGACGAAGTCGCGGGAAAACACTAGTAAACTATAAAATCCAAAACTAGGTTTACAGTCGTATATAATTTTCTAAACCCATAACGCGATGGTTTATGACACGGCGTTATAAAAGATCTTTTGTTACGATATTTTATGGAGCTATGAAATGTGACGTGATGTCATCTTTGTGAAGTAATATTGGTGTTACTTTAGGTAATTGGTCTGTGGATGAGCAAAATAAATGATATTCGAATATTCCAAATGTAATGGGCACACAAGCAAGCACATATCCAGACTTTTGATTTAGGGGACATAGGACGGGAGACATTTTACCTACAAACAGTCAAACATGGTTCTAAATTAGCAATAAAATTTGGTATTTTCTTTGATACCTGCTTCACACTTACACATATTAGTCCATATCTTGAAAACTACTGAACCGACTTTGATGAAACTTGCACTGTTCCCTAAGTTGAAGTATAATAAGCCAATGAAAAAGAAACAGTCACAATTGGATTAATAGTTTCTGAGAAATGTATGAACAAACATACACCAATAAAAAAATATTTGCTGACGCGCCTCGTAGGTCATGCGCACAGTCGTAACGTGAAAACAACGAACGTGGCTCACCCCGTGGGTCACCCGCACAGGCATATGGTATTCGGTGACTCGCGCGGTAGGTCCTGAGCACAGGCGAAATGCAATTGAACCGACTCGTTACGTGGGTTCTTCGGCACTGCGGCCCATTCGTCGCCGACCTACGACGTAAGTCGTCTGCAGCGAGAGTGTGAAGGCTGAGTCATACAGAGTGCAGCCGCAAAACGGGTGCAGGCCGGCTGCAGACAGGCAGCAGGTGTAAACTATGGAATCATATGTGAGGTGTCACACTAGATGCAGTCGGATGCGGCTGCGGAACGGTAGCCGCAGTGTGACACCTCACATATGATGCCATAGTTTACAATTGCTGCCGGTCTGCAGCCGGCCTGCACCCGTTCTGCAGCTGCACACTGTGTGGCCCAGCCTAGGTTAATTAATACATCAAGAAGACAAAGACATGCTAATTCTATTAACAAAAGTCTAGAAAAAGTCAATCTGCCTAAAATCTAAATTAAATTAATTTCAGTAAACAAACAGTTAAAACATGATAGTTAGTTAAAATACCCAACATTCCAATCATGCCAATTAGATCTAGCTTCTATAATTAATATACAGGGTGTAAGGAAAAGTATAATTATCCTTTAAACTGCATAGTCTTCCCATCAAACTGAACAACTTTTACTATGGGAGCAAACCTGTCAGCGCAAAAAAATTCAGCTGTTCCATACTAAACTGCAGCACCTACTAAGTCAAATGCATGAGACAGCAGTTTTTTTTTTGTTCTGGCGTGTTTTCTCCCATAGTAAAAGTTGTTCAGTTTGATTGGTAGAGCTTGGTTTAAAGGCTAATGATACTTTTCCCGTATAAGAATGTTATTTATTGAGGATAAGTACCTTTATTAATTCTCATAATAATTATTACTAGAGTCGACCTCCACTCAGTCAAATTTTATCATAAAATTTATCGAAATTTTTCCAATCATGTCGGGGACGAGTGGAGGAAAGAAACATCAAACTCAAGATAGCTGACCCAATACCTTAAAGTCTCATCAAGTCTCAAGATGCATAAAAATAAAACTCCACTATTACTACTACTTGATTCACCGACCTCCGACTCGATTCGACCCATTGGAGGAACATATAGATGTCAAGCAATTTTTGACTGGGGTTGAGTTGAGAGCAACTAAGAATATAGTTGATTGTTCATTTAATGACTTGACCAAATAGGTAATTCCAATATACCAGTAGTGGCCAAGACGTTGACCATGGTCTACACGGTCACCCGCGGTCGACTTTTATGGTAGCCTTGAAAACAGATTATCTAAATTAAAGACGAAAAAAAAATTACAGTATGTCTATCAAAATCAGGCTATTCACATACATTCATTGATAAACCTGTTGCTGTTGAAGGTAGACTGTCAGGTATATCTAAAATTTTAATGCAGACCGCGCAATGTATGAAGTTTACCCACCTCTGAAATATACAGTGATTATTTATCCATTGACCCAGGACCGTGATGTCCCAACCATGTTTTAAAAGGTACTGATCCTCACTGGCCGAAAAATTAATGACAGCCGAAAAAAAAGGAAAATTAAAAAAGAAAAATTAAAAAGTAACAAACATACAGACAACATCTAGCGACAGCCAGCTACATGGAGCTCACATTCTGTCCGCAGAGCATCCAGCTCTCAGAGCAAACTCCAAACACCCTCCTCATACTGATGCCACCAGCGGAATCACTTGAGGAAATTCCATTGAATTTTCCTTTAGTCTATGTGAGTTTTAGGTTGTATAGTTCAGTTTCCTTAGTCCATCACAACACGGGTAAAAAAATAAAAATCACTGTTCTAAATTCAAAATTTCACTATAAGGACACTCACACAGCCTAATTTTGTTTGTTGAATTCTTGCAAAGAATTTTAATATTTTTGGTTGTAAGTTAATTAATTTAATTTAAACAAAGGCTTTAAGTAACTGACCGGTGACTAACACAAACTTGGCACCGTATTTAGGACACAAAAAACGTTTTTGTACTTGAATTGGCACAGAACGAACTATCCATGTTTCGAAAGTAAAATTTTTACGAACACTGTTTTTTCGCAACCACTTTTCCGCTTCATTAGCTTCGCAACGATACCGGAGGCGAAATGCGTGAAAAAAGAACTGATTTCAGCACTGTTTCAACACTAAAAACAATATTTATGCTGTTAAAACTGGGGCTACAAACAAAAATAGACGTCGAACCACCAACTAAGCAACTAAAAATGTCTGTCTTTAGCACACCGAATCGATACTGTCGTGTTTTCGAGTCGTTTCACGTTTTGTACATCAATAAGTTACTTAATTATTACTAAATCAATTCACGAAAAAGCGTTTTCTAATGCTAAACGCGAATCGTAACTGAGGGATTAATTCGATTTGACAGCGCGCTCCCCGCTCCCCGCGGCGAGAGGCGGTCGATTACTGTGCTGCCAGCGACGGGAAATTACCCCGACTACATGGGAGATTCTTCCCATGTTAAGCAAGTCAGCTGTAAAAAAGGCTACTATAAACTCGATGATTATATGAATGACCAAAAAGTCTGGTCTTGACAATATTACACTATGTAATTCAATATTGTATTTGTAAGTGTACTTTGTATATATATATTTTTTTTAAAAGATGTGTGTTGTAGAGTTTCTGGGCCCTGTTCAACAAACGTTACAATTGTAATTTACAGTTACAATTCTGGGTACATTGCTGAGAATGTTAGGCATATGTTACCTACTGCAAGTTTAGCATCACATAGACATATTTTGTATGAAATTATGTCAAAATATCTGTCGGATAAGCTAACAAGAACTTATTCGCAAGTGGTGAAACAGGCCCTTAATATTAGATAGCGTATCCAATAAAGATAATAATGTAATTAACACTAATGACGTTTAATCTTCATAAGTACTTTGCTTGAGATAGTGAAACCATTAAAGTTTAAGAGGATAAACAATGAAAAAATACAATGGAGAAAATTAGTCATTGTCACCGGCGGGGCTAGAGTTAATGACGTGAGCGTGACGTCATTAATTGTAAACCTCAAATCTATTATAATTGGAATTGCGGTCGGAAAATTCATTATCACAATAGTTTAGCTTCCAATTATAAGTACGAAAACATAAATCCTTCCTTCCTTCTGCCTAGTATAGTCAGAGAGTTACTTGTTTATTTATTGTACTTATGACGTAGTTAGCAAAGAGTACTAAATAGAGGTGTTGACAGATTTTCTTCCTTTAAATTGAATAATTGTCTACGCCTTCCTCTACGAAGCCCAGTAGTACAGACCAAATAGCCAAGGGGCACCATCAGTAACATGAAAAAAGTTAAGTACTTCTAAAAGTTAAGGTCTAAATCGAAAGGGATGGTAATAAGCCGGTTTTACGCAGCAAATAAATCAAATCGAATAACGTATCTAAAGGATATGAATCAATCGACGGACTGGCAACATTTTCCCATGGCAAGATGCAATTAAATACGAAAACCGGTTTTATTTCCGTCGCCGGGGAAGACCGGAAAAATATGCGGCTTTTACCCTGTTTGCTTTATCCGTAAATGTAATCATTTGGTAATTTATTAAAGAGATATTTTTTTTTTGACTCATCGTGATATAGGTAGGTATAATGGCCGGCAAACGTCTTGAGCAAGGCCTTTAAGTATGGCGAAAGCGCTACTGCCATTTCCTAAATTTTCCGCCACACTTCCTACCAGAGGGAGTGTGGTTAAAATTTGTGGGGGGCAGGGAGTGTCGTACTGTACTAATGTAGAACTAGATTCTCTCTTATACCATAGCTTAAGAATTTATATTGTAATAGTTATAAAGTCGTTATGTTTTAGTTTGTGGCTGCATCTTCTCTACATTGGCGACAACACGTTCCAACAACACGATCCTAGGTATATTTAATAAATAATTTTGACATAAATAAAATTAAAGATTGAAAAAATTGTCTCGGGCGGGACTTGAACCCGTACTCTTCCAAAACGGGGAGGTGCGTTATCCAATTTCGCTACAGAGCCCACTACCAAAAGAACTAAATTTTCAATCTATTGCGTCTTATTTTGACTTAGACTTTTGACTATAGGTACTGTGCCGGTACACTATACTAATCTTCTAAATAAGTACTTTATAAACTAGTGGATAAATAGCATAGTGCTACTATTGTGCTACCGTATAAGTGTATGAACAATAAAACAAAAAATTCAACAAGTGATTAATAAAAAGGATGAACGCTAAAAAACAGAAGGCGGTCAGACGTGATCGTAATTTTAATTGCGAGGGTTCCGTATGAAATCGTGAGTCACCGTCATTAATAAAACAAAAGAGAGAGAAAGTAAGCTCATTGTGCGCCGGCGCATCTCTCCGCAACCATTTAAACTATTTGGAAAATCATTTAAGGTACCTACTAACACTGAAATGCCGCTAATATTGTTATCATTAATTAAGAGCACTGTGAACATGGGTTACCTACGTAACATCTAAACATGTTTGGACGAAACATGTTTCACCGAACACCTTTGATCTAATGCACTATTCAACGAAGTAATGTTTCATCTATGTAACGTTTCCGCTATAGCACGTTTCATCTAATGTAACGTTTCATCTAATTTTCAATTTCTAGTTGTTTTGGATGGTAGGGGGGGTAGGGGGGTGGGGGATGTAAGCAGGTACGTGTGTATGTATATTATGTATGTATGTATGAAAAAAAATGAAAAAATGATAAATAAATTTATTTAACAATATACACATACAATATGTTTTAAATTTACACCTTACATATTTAAGAATATTGTACAGTTTGTTAGTGTGGGTACATCGGGTAGTGTGGGTGTGGATGGGTATATGTGTATGTATGTATGTATTTGCGTATGTGCGTACCTACGTACGTAGGTGGGCAGGTGGTAGGTAGATAGGTAGGTACGTATGTATGTATGTATGTATGTATGTATGTATGTATGTATGTATGTATGTATGTATATATGTATGTATATATGCATGTAATGTATGTATGTATGTATGTATGTATATATGTATGTATGTATATGTGTATGTATGTATTTGCATACGTGCGTACATACGTAGGTAGGCAGGTACGTATGTACGTATGTACGTCTGTACGTATGTACGTATGCACGTATATATGTATGTACGTATGTGCGTATGTGCGTATGTACGTATGTGCGTATGTGCGTATGTGCGTATGTACGTATGTGCGTATGTACGTATGTACGTATGTACGTATGTACGTATGTTCGTATTTACGTATGTAAGTATGTACGTATGTACGTATGTACGTATGTACGTATGTACGTATGTACGTATGTACGTATATAGGTAAGTAGGTATCTACGAGAACAGAACAACAAAATTTGTAATAAAAATAAAAAAGTATTGTCATAAGCTTAATACTAAAAAAATAGGAAGCCTAATATTATAAACATTTTTTGTTTATAATCATAAAGGTATAAAGTACCTTTTGTACTGATTGTACTTAACAAATATTGTAACTTCGCAAAATTAACCAAAATAACATAAAATGAAAAAAAAGTGTGGTCCCACAACAGAAAATACATTATTTTAATTAGAATCAAAGAAGTTAGTATACTTATATTATTGTACTGATTGTACTGATGTTAAACGCCCCGTTCAATGGCGCCGTTATTACCAAATTTAACATTTCTAAATCAAGAAATCAATAAAAGTATTGTATAAAAATAGCATTTTACAACAACAAATAATTTATTTTGTTACTTACTTAATAATTGCTTACACACATACATACATACAAACATACATACATACATAGATACACACATACCTATCTACCAACCACCTGCCTACCTACGTACGTACGCACATACGCAAATACATACATACATACAAACATACGCAAATACAGTATACCTACATACATACCTACCTACATACATACATACATACATACGTATCTACCTATCTACCTATCACCTGCCCACCTACGTACGTTAGGTACACACATACGCAAATACATACATACATACACATATACATACATACATAATATACATACACACGTACCTGCTTACACCCCCCACCCCCCTACCCCCCCTACCATCCAAAACAACTAGAAATTGAAAATTAGATGAAACGTTACATTAGATGAAACGTGCTATAGCGGAAACGTTACATAGATGAAACATTACTTCGTTGAATAGTGCATTAGATCAAAGGTGTTCGGTGAAACATGTTTCGTCCAAACATGTTTAGATGTTACGTAGGTAACCCGTGAACATAGCAGCCAATCTTCATACAAACAACGAAATTACATAGTTAATTCAAGCTATTTGCATAGCTTTTGACCGCGACTTCTTCTGCGTTGGTTTAAAAAGAGGTATCCAATGTTAATCCAAACACTACCTATCTGTGGCCTAGGTTTGGTAGGTATTAGCTATTCTCTGAAATGGAATCAGAGATAAAAAATTTCATACAAAAGAGGCTCTTTTGTTTGAAATTTTTGATCTCGGATTCCATTTCAGAGTATAGGTTAGGTTAGGTTAGTATTGTAGTTTATTTTTGTAATTACCTTTAGGTTTATGAGCATCTTAATTTACCGATTTTGAAGATGAGAGGAAAACAATTATGATTGTTTTAATATAAGTACCTCAGTGCTCGGAAAAAGACAGGCATCGATTTTTGTAAAGTGTTTAGTGGGGTACAATAGTTCCGGCAATAGCCCTCTTCCAAGCGAGACAGCGGCCAGTGGACAGTTTATGACAGTTCAAAAAGTGGAACCCTACAGACATGTGCTGCGCACACGGCATCAGGGGTTCAATCGCCCTATTTTATACGGTTTTACCGTTCGGACGGAACGTTTTTGGTTTTGGTTTAGATTTGGTTTAGCTGATGCAATAAATGCTATCGCGCTATTTTTTCCGGAACGGTTAAATCGTTGACGTTACCAAAGCAAAACAAAACTTAAAACGTTTAGGGCTTACTATGAGTATTAAAAATACTAGGTGTTACTTTTGTAATCGATGATCGATTGTGCGTGTGGTGAAGGGGAAGAGTCCGGGACCATCACGCTCCACCTAGGTTCTCCACCTCCACATGGTCAACTCGGACAACATGAACAATTTTACAACTTGGTGAACTCTGACAACATGGTCAACTCGGACGACATGAAAAATTTGATAGCATGGTCAACTCGGATAATATGGTCAACTCTGACAATATGAACAACTCGGAAATCATGGTCAACTCGGTCAACATGAACAATGGTGGTTTTTGTCACAGTTGATTGAGTTGTCAAGAGTTGTTTATGTTGTCCAAGTTGTTCATGTTTTCCGAGTTATTCATGTGGTTACAGTTGTTCATGTTGTCACAGTTGTTCATGTTGTCCAAGTTGTCGCAATGAGTAGTTCTACCTGCGGGTTGATGATCTGTCTTCAGCCACGTCCACCTCGCCCGAGTATTTTTTGCTTTTCTATATCACTAACGACTTAACGACTCACATTAGACTGCAAAAGTTACTCGACACCAACTAAATCAAAAACGTTCGTTTGACAGCGGTAAATACGTTCCCAACGGAACGCTATTGGTTTCGAACGCGGTCAAAAAATAGCGCAATACAGAAAATTCGATCGAACGTTACGCCAACGTATCTTCCGAACAAAAGCTAAATCGTTACCGTTGATGTCATTAGCGCGATACGAATTGTGCATAACGTAACGTTTTTGGTTGTGGTTTTGTTTTGGTAACATCGTTCAAAGTTTGCGCGATTGAGGCCCTGATGACGTAACTCAATAATTTCCATCCACAGCCACTGCGGCCGACGTTGAACGTTGTATAACATCTACGCTCCATTATTCGAGCGAGTGGCTCACAAATCTCACAATGGAACTACGGGTGGTCAGAACCAATGATACAACTACCAATCTTTTAAGCAAGCCTGATAATATCAGTCGCTTCTGTGAAACGTCTTTGATGCCTTCACCGTGTAGCCACAATAAGAACGTTCGTATTCGTACTAATAGATCAAGATCCAACAGTAAATTTATGCACCTATTTGTTTGGTGAACGAAATGTGATTTAAGTGGAAGTTTATACAGGGGTTCATACAACGCCGCCCGCCGGGTTGTCTTCCAAGATATTGCCGCAAGTACCTTTACTGTTTGGGAAGTAATTGAGATGCCATCTGAAGGAGACCAATCTAAAGAACTGGAAAAACTAGGGTTGCCACCTCTCAGTCTGCCACAACTTCGCAACTATAGGGTTAACTGTGAATCTTGCTACAAATTTTGCACAACATGTTATTTACCTTCGGCATCATCATCATCACAGCCTATAGGGCCCTTCTTAATATGCTGACACTTTAAGGAGATGATCAGACCGTCAAACTGAAGAACTTTCTCTATTCGAAAAAAAAATCTACTGTTCCATGTAAAACTGCAAACCTACTCGAGCCAAATCTATGGGACAGCAGATTTTTTTTCGCTATTTCGATGTTGGTTGGTTTGATCATCCTCTTAAAAAAGTGTCAGCATATTAAGTTGGACCCTGTATATACGACCTACCCTCAGGGAGGGTGTATGGGCGTTAGTCCACCACGCGTGCCCAATGCAGATTGGTAGACTTCACATACGCATCAGAATTTTTACTTCAGCGTATGCAGGTTTCCTTACGATGTTTTCCTTACGTAATTTACTAGTATAATTAATTCCAATTATTTCTCCAATCTAAAAACAAACAACACATATTTACCTCCATGTATTTGCGTGTAAACACGACGTCATAATAATGAATAGAACTATAAAATGAGTCTTATACGGCCTGCGATAATAGGTGCGCCATTAGTGTGACTCATAATATGCGTTAACTAATCAAATGTGTTACTACACGTGGTATTTATAAATTCACGATCATTGACTGTAATGGAGAGAGCAGAGCTTCATTCAACGCACCTACACCAAAGAACACCCTGGACATGTAATAAAAACGGGCTCACATTGACAAGAGGGTAGCAAATGTGGAAGAGGCAAAAAAGGTGTGTCAGGATCGTAGACGATGGCGATCAATTGCCTACTCCAATGGGACACAGGCGCGAGTATATTATCTACTAGTGTTTTCCCGCGACTTTGTCCGCACAAATTATATTCCAGATTTTAAGTCACAGGATCATAAGCTATCAAACAAAAAGTTTCATCAAAATCGGTTCAATAGTTTTTGCGTGATTCGCGAACAAAATAACTAAATGGTCAATAGATGGCGCTGCACGTCATTTAAATCGCGCTATCGAGTGTTTTATGAGTTTATATGAAGTGAACCGCTACTTTTTTATTCCTCACAATTTTTACGGTTTTATAATAGTTAAGATTAAGATGTATGTAATGTGCACTACCTTCTAGAGTTTCATACAATACTGACAGACACCAGGGCTTGCTGCCCACACGATACGAAGAAGATACAATACTGTTTATTTTCGGCTATTAGATTTTTAAGCAATGCAAGATTTGGTACCTATTTCGACACTATTTTGTACCTATCACCAAATATTTTTCCTTGCTATATTAAATTAACGGAGAAAAAGAGAAAAAAGGTGGTCCAGCCATTCTGACGGTCATGTTTTCTGGACTATTTTTTGACCTAGTTGTAGACGTTGTCGTCCTCCTACCTTTTTAATTTTAACAAGACGATTTAGTACCTAATTGGTACTGGTACATAGTATATTTTACTAGATTTATTTGAAGCACATTAACGACCAATCGTTACGCAATGGGTGCTTCACGACGGAGCCGAGGCAGACCCCGGAAAAGGTGGCGAGACGACCTGGATGCCTACTGCAATGAGTACCTAATGGTAGAATCAAAAATGACGTCAGAAAGTTATCTATGTGATATTATTTTGAATAAAAAATTTTGAGTTTGAGTTTGAGTTTTGAGTTCGAGTTTGAGTTTTGGTGGGATGTAGCACCGAAAAGAGACCCAGCAGTGGGACAAAACCGGTAAAAAAAGAAATTGAGCCATTTTAGGCCATGAGAGATATTTTTTTTAACGTTTTTTCTTTTATTTATTTACAATAATGGACTTCTTGCATGTGCGTTAGCACTCGCAATATAATCTCGACGATTATTTTTAAGTAAGAACAACTGAGAAGGATTGTGGAGCCTCGTGGCAGGCTGAAACGCGAACCGCGCGAACCACACGCGAGAGACAAGGTGTTCGGGGCAAACCCGTGACCACTTATTTAACGTTAAAATAATGCCAAGTTTCAAGTTTTACACATGCTAACGCTCACTATTTTTCAGTCTACGTGTCCGTCGAACAAGACGTTTGTAGTCTGCTCAGCGCCTTTTGCCTCGCCGAGACGATGACATGCTTTGAATAATTGTCCTAAGACAATAGGCGAGACAATTCATAAGTTTACAAATCAGGTGCCTCGGTCAATATTATATAATTGAATTGAAAAAAATAATAAATAACAAAGGCGTAAAAGTATTGTTGGAAGTATTAGCAATGCCCACGCTTAATCTATTTGCCACAATTTTGACGTGAAACGTCTTTCATTATGTAACGATATTATGTTATGACAAGATCGCTTATTACTTTGGAAGAGCACCTACCGGTATTATTTTTATTACTATTATTTAGAGGATAGAAGTCGGTATAACACGTTTCACGTACTCCACTGCGGCTGCATGCGTCCCTGATACAGCCCAACCAATTTTACTTCAATCAATTTTATTAATCATTTATATCAGTCCACATCAACCCATTCTTCACAGACCTGTGGTAATTTGATCCATTTCTGACCCGCAACTCTTACAATGTCTGACCAACGACTCAAAATCCGGCCAACCGAGGGTTCCGTACCAACATATTTACCATACTAACAATTATTCAACAGTATCTTTAGCGCGAACCAGACACACACTCGGCCGTTTTTTGTTACTTTGCTTAGGTATATAGTATGCTCTATAATCACACCAAGTTTGAGGCTTGTATGTATTGCCGTTTTGACGATTCAAGCAAAGGCAAAAAACACGTTTCGTGTATTACCACCTTATTTTTTTTTGTTTATTATTGTTAGCAAATCCAGTGAAAACAATTCGCTACGGTTCAATAGATACAACCCTTTAAAACTAGTAAGGACAGCGTAGTCTTCACCCTTTGGAACGGACGGAACCTTAAAAACAAAGTACAAAAAACGTTTAAAACTATCCGAATTTCCAATGCGAAAATCTCCATATAAACTTCGTCACCAATTAAACTCAATTAATTAATTGTAACCCACATAATGGACGAAAAAACTCATTAACAGCAAAACAAATGACAAAGTAATTAACTTAATCACTCTAATCAGATCCAATTTAAAACAATAATGACTCACAACACACATAGAAATAAACAAATCAAGTTATGTTTTTACACAAAGCGGTAAACACGAGTGATTACATACATAACATAACATAAAAGATAGCGTGTTGATCACAATCGTTTGAGGACAAAAACTTTATAAGTGCGGAATAGAGTAGAATGGGAGTTTTCTGATCGCTAGAACGTAGTTCAACAAGCTGCAATAGATGGCGTTGTCAAGATTTAAATAGGTACTGATGAAATTCAGTCTAAAAAGTGAACAAGCATTTCACCGAGTCAGACGCACCCTTGTTGATCGAAGGACGCACCCGTTGACGAAAAAAGAGATAAGGCTGCTTTTCTACCAGAGATGTGCGAGGTAGCGAGGCTGTGAGCGAGGAAAAAATCGGCCAATGAGAGTGCTTCAATTTCCCAATGACGTGATCGAGCGAGCGCGCTATTGGCGGATTGTTTCCTCGCTCACCTCCTCGCTACCTCGCACATCTCTGCTAGAAACGCAGCCTAATGAGCGTTTTTCTTTTCTTTTTTAAATTTAGTTCCCAAAAAACTCGACAGATGACATGTTTATCGCCCCATAGAGCCGTAAGCGAGATCCTGTCAAAATCTGGTCAAGTCTGTGCCTGCCTTTTTTTTTTAATGCCAAGGGATCGAGCCCATTCAGCCATGTCAGGCGTAAAAGTTTAGAATTTTCGATTAAAATGATTAGCAAATAATGAAATATGTCATTAAAAGATGCGTTGGCATCTTCTTGATCATCTTTTCACTCTTTACTATTTTAAAGAAACACTTTTTGAAATGTTGAAGTTTCTTCGCACAGACCGTAGCGCCATCTATCGATCCCCTAGAAAACAAAAAGAAAAACGCTCATTGAGCTGAAAGAGAATTGAGGCACCTCTACAGGGTTTTAGAGTAAACAGTTGCACTAGTTTAAGGGTTGATTGTACCCATGATACTTAACAACTGTCTCTAAGAAACCTAGTCTAACCTAGAAGTTAGTTTTTAGTCAGAGTTTTTTTTATTCACGCCAAAGAAGTTTTAACGATTAGTCGTCGTGGCGATCCTTGGGGGCCTATGTCCAGCAGTGGATGTCTACCGGCTGAGATGATGATGATATTATCGTAATAAAATACAATCAAACTTGACTTAAAATACCGTTCTAAGACGAGTGTGTAGAAGACTTTAACAAGTGTAAATGTACAATCGTCAGAGCGTATCGGATACGTTATAAAAAGGTTTAACAGTTAACTATAGTTACGTTTTACCGCCTACTTATGTTTATTAGTATTGTTTGCTTCCGGGTAGGGTTGCAATTGCTGTTATTTAAAAAAAATGGTGTGTAACAGTGTAATGCACGCTCGTAAGAAGTTATAGGTACTTATTTGGCAAGAATAAAAAAAAAATTTTTACGCATTAAAAAAAAGTTTAACTGAGTCAAACTATCGTTCATAGGTTAGACGACAATAAAACCATAGAAAAAGATATGATTTATTCAAATTGTCTAAATTTAAAAAAAGTTGGGCGTTGTTTACCTCAGCAACTTTTGAAAATACGAAGAAATAATTTAAAAATTGTAGCTACTGTTTTATCTTCAATTATAACCAAAACTAAGAAGCAATACATTTCATTAAGAAAGCATAAAAATGTCGTGCTCGCTTCGCTTGTTTCAGATGTGTAGACAACACAATAGACATGTAAGGGCTGAAGCACTCATACTACAACTATTATTATTTATGAAATAATCCTCTTTAAAAATCCTAAGCCAAATTCTGGTCACGGGCCGTAGATAAAAATGAGTTTTTGTATCAGACCTTGCCACGTCAAATTTGAGTCTTGCCACCGGCGGTGGTTGATTTATTTATTTTATTGGAAAACCAACAGCAATACAATACAGTAGTCATTGTACAATATGTTGTACAATACATTGTACAATACAGTATGCAGTTGATGAGCTAACTACCTAGTTACTGCCACACTCTGTGGCTACATCAATGAACGTAAAGAACTTGGTTTCCCCATCGTTTGTTCGTTCTTCGAAAGTTACGACCAGCCCATTGCAACTTCAGCTTGCTGATTTTCAGAGCTACGTCATCTACTTTACAATAACATTTCAATTACCTAAGTATCTTTATCTCTAAAGACAATCTGATACATTAGCATAAAAAAATTAATTAAAAAAGTGATCTTTAAACATAAACGTGATAACAAAAACTGCAAACGACCGAGACCGAGACATTACACCGAAGAGAAATGCAAACTTTACATTTACACATCAAAAACTGAAATCACAGCGAAATTTCAACTTTACTCCACACACATAAGAAGCAAAAACTACTTTAACAACAGTACTACGTTTTATACAAACGAAGAAATGCAAACTTACACTATACAGCTGTTAAATGAATTCACAAAGAAAACCCAACCATATTCCAAACTCATAAGAAGCTAAAACATGTTTTATACTGGCACTACAACAAGAATACAAGCAAAAGAAATGCAAACATAAACCATACAGGTCTCTAGGTGAAACACATTCAAAATTCAACCTTATAACTGATACAGATAAGAAGCTAAAACTAATTAAACAAGAGAATCGAGAAGCAAATGTAAATTTTCACACGCACCTCGAGCGACAATGCACGGAAGGTGAAGTATAATGCGTACAAAAGCAAAATCATCAGCGATTTTATCATTGATTTAGAACTTCCTCCAATCCAAGATCAATGTTCTGACTGTGACTTTGAACTCTCGTAGATAACTAGTAAAATGTTACGTTTTGGAAACTAGAGCCACAACGATTAAACAACGACGTTCATAATTACAATACAAGCAATAAAAATAAAATAGTATCCCCACATTTTCGACTCAGTAAATTCAACACATCTTTCAGTGAGGCACTTTTTTGCGCTATTATAACAATGAGCTTTTCTAACTTAAGTACGTACGACAGCTCTCAAACGGTGAAGGAAAACAACGTGAGGAAAATCTGCATACGCGGAAGAAGAAATTCTGATGCGTAGGTATGTGAAGTCTACCAATCCGCATTGGGCAGTCGTGATGGACTAACGCCCATACACCCTCCCTGAGGGTAGGCCTGTGCTCTGCAGTGGGATGTATATCGGCTGTGATGATAGCAAGATACCAGAGGATATTCTTAACTTGCCAGACAAAACGTTTAAGTCCCATGTTAAGCAAGTCCTCTGTAAAAAAGGTTACATAACTCGATGATTTTATAAATTACCAAAACGTCTGGTCTTGACAATGTTATACTATATGTAATTGTACTTTGTAAAATTTGCTTTAAAAGATGCACGGAGTCCTAATTTACCTTACCTTAATTACCTTAGGACCTAACTAAGGTAATTCAAATGTTCGTATAATTTGGAATTTGATATATTTAAATTATACTATAACGGCAGAGTTCAAGTTTGAACTCTCATAGACTGTTAAACGATAAACGAACGAGTGAACGAAATATTACTATACAGCATTCCAAATAAGGACGACGCGATTTTCCGATTCCTATTTAGCTTTCTGGCCAATTCTGATAATCAATAATGTATTTATCAGTAAGATGTACTATCCGATATATCTTGGACGTTACTAAAGCTGTTCTAAGAATAAGTGAGAGTAAGGGCCTGTTTCACCACTTCTGAATAAGTTCTTGTTAGCTTATCCGACAGATATTTTGACATAATTTCATACAAAATATGTCAAACTATCTGTCGGATAAGCTAACAAAAACTTACCCAGAAGTGGTGAAACAGGCCCTTAGTGTTTCAAATCTCTGTTTCTGTAATTAAAATTGGCCTTAAATTGTCGTTGCTATTTGAAAAGATAGTAACATTTCTTTCGCTCAACATTAGTTATCTACTGATCGTGACTCTATATATATGTCTAGCTAGCCTTAGCCTAGACAAGTAGACAGACATAGCGTCTACCGCACTCTATATTCAACAGCGGGAAGAGACGGGAAGTCCGCCGGCGTCACGCACACTGCGGGGTAATTTCTGCCTAGCGCTTGCAACACTGCGATGCTTTCTGAATTTAATATCAATTCGTGGACTCGGACTAGGGGGATAGACTTCCGGATTCCAGAATCCATTCAGTCTGCAATACATGCTTCTAGTGTTAATGTTGTTGCTCTTTTTAAATTTAAGTAACTTAAAAACCAGAAGGTATTCGGGCCACATAATTAGTTGTACATACATCCATACATAAGCTCACGCCATTGTCCCATGGGGGTAGGCAGAGACCACGGACCGCCACACGCTACGACTCTGACACACCTCTTTAGCCTCATTCACATTCATCTTCATTCACTTCCGTCGATTGAGGGGGTGCTACGCACTTGTCCTTTTCGGAAATGATGGTTTCGATAATTAGTTGTAATATGGTAATTGTGGGTTACATTGTATTATATAGGGTGTAAACTTAAATGCGTTACATACTTAAAGGGGTGCTTCAGACCATCAAACTGAACAACTTTTACTATGGGACCTAGTTTGAAACTGTAAAAAAAATCAGAAGTTTCATATATTTTGGTCAATTCGCTATTGACAATTTCTATGGAACAGCACAGATTTTGCCCGCGAAATTGTCCTCATCGATTTCATAAAACTCATAGACATGTACTTTAGTACATTGATATCGTTGATAAAACTTCATCAACCCATTAGGGACAGATTTTCGAAAAATCCTTTCTTAGTGCACCCTACATGCTTTGTAGAATACATATTTCCTTTCTAGACCGGTGGCCAGCTACAGTCAACTATACCTTATACAATTAACGAACTAACGCATTATGCACCTAAAGTAGACTAAAAATAAGTCATAAAAAACTTGGTCTGCCAGGGCGCAGCTTGGCACGTTTTCCGGTGTGATGAAAAACGTGGACCCCAAAAATACCCCATTTTACCTCATCGAATTAAAGGATGGAACTTGTCTGTTGGTCTGGAGGCCGATTAGTAAAGCCTAAAAAACCTGGTCTGCCGCCGCCTATCCTGGCACGTTCATGGGTCCGACTGAATTTAGGGTGCTCCTCGGAGGGTGGATTTTACCTCATCGAATTAATGAATGAAATCAATGCCAATTTATAGTCCTATCAACTATGTTTACATATGCCTTGGTTTGCCTAGGCTCAGCCTGGCAGGTTTCCGGGTGCGACTGATTTTACTTTTAAAAAAATTGTTTAACCAAACTTTAAAAACCGGTATAAATCTACAGATTCTGCGGAAAATTTTACTGAAATTCGCTTGTATAAATTAACCAAGATATATGTACTCATACAAATATCCCTGAAGGTGGAATTTTAATAGAAAAGGTCAACGGCCCGCGGAAACTAAAAGAGATAGGTATGTGGTCCCCAAGGAAAAAATGTCAAAAACCCTGGGCAATTTGACGTCCCGATGAAAAAATCCAAAATAGGAGATCCAAGATGGTCGTCTTACATTTTCAAAGTCCTCATAACTTTATAACCATTGACGGTCGGCGCGCTGTGTGAGTACAAATCAAATTAGTAGCAAAGCCCGGCTTACGATGTTTACCTTTCGGTTCTATCAGAATCAGAAGGCATATTTTAGTGTCGAAAAAAATGGTGGCACAGAATCGTTAATCTATGTAACAAATAAAATTGATAGATAGATAGATAACTCATTTATTTCACTTGAACAATACAGGAAAAACAGTGTCTGACAAAGGTAGACAATTACCTACCTACACGATAAATTAAAATGCTTAATTAAGATATTCGGACATCGTAGGTATTTTTTTTTATTAAGGGTTCATTCCTGATGTTTTACACTGCAATTCTGCTAATATCATGATGACTGGAAGTATCGAAATCTCAATCTCCTTATTTTATTTAATAGTAAGAATACGTCGTGTCCAATCAAGCCTCCGTACACATGACGGGAATCAAGATTAATCATTTAGTGCCATTAAATAAGTAGTTCCTAAATAGTGCCTCTGTAGTTTGCGAAACATATAAGTGTATATTTTTCCCTGTTAGTGCTTTTGTGTTTATTACTCTCTGAAATTCAAAATTTCATAATTCCAGAGTCTCTATTTCAGGAACAATTTATTTTGATACTAGAGTTTTGAACTATCGTGTGAATTCGCATGTACGCCTATACTCTAGCTCGATATTCGAATATATGAAAGACGAAAAAAACTTGTTTATTTCCATGCAAGAAGTTTGGAATCCTCTATAGTGGAGTGCAGACTGCCTAACAAGACGTGAAACATGATAATACTCGTTTGTGGTCGGTAATGATCGTTCTTTTCCATCGCGTCGTTGTTTTTTGTGACGTTAACTTTGTCCCTTTCTAATCCAACGTACAAAATTGTAGCTCCTCTCCTGTCATTTCGTAACTACGTCATTGGATAGAAAGGGACAGACCTAAAATTGGAAATATCGACGACGCCATCGCCAATTTTCTTGTATTAATGCTTGTAAGGAGGAGTGGTATCCTTTCTGATTTAGATCCATGATTCTATGTCATTTTCTTGAAGGCCTGTCATTATGAGATTTTGGATATCAGAGAGTAATAAACACAAAAGCACTAACAGGGAAAAATATGTATGAATATTTAGCAAACTACAGAGGCACTATTATTACATGGCACTAAATGATTAATCTTGATTCCCGTCATGTGTACGCTAGCTTGATGGACACGTATTTTTTTACTATTTTGGCCTAATCACCGGTTTCGAAGCCATTTCATGTCAACGCCATATTATATCGAGACATGTTGAACTAAGTGTTTTATACTCGTTTTTTACTATTTAAACTAGCTTAGTCGCTTGGCGGGTCTATTGACGGGCGGTCGTCTCGGTTGGTGTCTCTGGACTTGCCACGCAGTTCCGCTATTTGGTGTCCTCAAATATGTTTTTGTTAATAAAACAATCCTGGAGATTGAGATTTCGATACTTCCAGTTCCAGTCATCATGATATTGGCAGAATTGCAGTGTAAAACATCAGGAAAGAGCCCTTAATAAAAAAAAAACTTACGATGTCCGAATATCCTAATTAGGCATTTTAATTTATCGTGTAGGTAGGTAATTGTCTACCTTTGTCAGTCACTGTTTTTTCCTGTATTGTTCAGGTGAAATAATAAATGAGTTATCTATCTATCTATCAATTTATTTGTTACATAGATTAACGATTCTGGGCCACAATTTTTTTCGACACTAAAATATGCCTTCTGAGAGAACCGAAAGGTAAACATCGTAAGCCGGGCTTTGCTACTATTTGATTTGTACTCACACAGCGCGCCGACCGTCAATGGTTACAAAGTTATGAGGACTTTGAAAATGTAAGACGACCATCTTGGATCTCCTATTTTGGATTTTTTCATCGGGACGTCAAATTGCCCAGGGTTTTTGACATTTTTTCCTTAGGGACCACATACCTATCTCTTTTAGTTTCCGCGGGCCGTTGACCTTTTCTATTAAAATTCCACCTTCAGGGATATTTGTATGAATACATATATCTTGGTTAATTTATACAAGCGAATTTCAGTAAAATTTTCCGCAGAATCTGTAGATTTATACCGGTTTTTAAAGTTTGGTTAAACACTTTTTTGAAAGTAAAATCAGTCGCACCCGGAAACCTGCCAGGCTGAGCCTAGGCAAACCAAGGCATATGTAAACATAGTTGATAGGACTATAAATTGGCATTGATTTCATTCATTAATTCGATGAGGTAAAATCCACCCTCCGAGGGGCACCCTAAATTCAGTCGGACCCATGAACGTGCCAGGATAGGCGGCGGCAGACCAGGTTTTTTAGGCTTTACTAATCGGCCTCCAGACCAACAGACAAGTTCCATCCTTTAATTCGATGAGGTAAAATGGGGTGTTTTTGGGGTCCACGTTTTTCATCACACCGGAAAACGTACCAAGCTGCGCCCTGGCAGACCAAGTTTTTTATGACTTATTTTTAGTCTACTTTAGGTGCATAATGCGTTAGTTCGTTAATTGTATAAGGTATAGTTGACTGTAGCTGGCCACCGGTCTATTCATGTTTCGAACTTCAGTTCATGCAATCATCGTCACTACGTCAGTGACTCAATACGATGTCATAATAAGCAAAGCATCTCAAACTCGACAATACTTTCCTTTCTATCTGTTTCGATTCGCGCGTCTGTCGCGGGCGCAGCCTAACATTGCACAAGTGAAATGAGTTACATTACTTAACATTGTTGGTTTACCGGAAAAGTTACGTACCAGTCAGTATTTAGGAACTTCGTGTACGATGTGAGGTTGAAAAGCCGTGGTGGTCCAGTGGCGAGTAGCCTTCGTCCAGGAGGCGATGGTTCGATCCCTGTCCAGGCCGACTCGGAATGTATGCACGATTATTAACTATACGATTTGTAACACTACCTACTGGCTTTTCGGCGAAGGAAAACATCGTGAGCAAACTTGCATGCTTCAATTTCGAGGCATGTATTGTACCCACTGTCCATATTATGTGGCGACGGGCTCCCCCGTCCCTCTGGACAGAGTTTCGGTAATCCCTACATGCTTTGTAGAATATGTATTCCAAATTGCGCGTTTCTTTCTACAATGGATCTTTATCCGTCTGTTAGAACTGTTTTCCGTCTTTAGCCGTCTGTTAGAACATACTAGGAGAGATTCTGCTCGACTACGCTGGCACACATAGAACGGATGGGGGAAGATCGTGCGGTGAAGAAAGCGTATCTGGGGCGACCCTATGGGCATCGCCCGGTAGGCAGGCCCAGATATCGCTGGATAGACCAGATCACCAAGGATCTCGAGGAGCTGGAGGTGCCCAACTGGACTGAGATGGCACAGAAAAGAGATGAATGGCGTGTTTTGTTGTCGGAGGCCAAACCCACTTCGGGTCCCTGAGCCGGCATAGTAAGTAAGTAAGTAGAACTGTTTTAGAGTCACTATATATTTCACCTTTCACCATAACAAATTGGATAAATAGGTCGCGTAGAGTCTAGGTCGTAGAATTATTGTTAATTTTTAACAGTGACGTTAGTGACGTATAAAATTTGACCCGAAGATTGGACCTTTCTATGTCAAAACTGCATAATATGAATATAGAATTACAAAAAAAAGAAAGAACCATAAATAAACTGGTCTAATGGAACCAGTTTTGAACATTTTACTACCGGAACTATATGATTTCTCTCAGAGATTGCTAGAAATAGAAATATTGGTCGCCGCTTACAAAGAAATGTATCATTTTGTATTATGGCTTATTATATGGCGCAATGCAGTTTCTTGTTTTAAAGTTATGATACTTTGTTTATGACGTGGAGCAAGGCTGCCAAATCCCAAAGGTGGGGTGGAGTGTTCCATACTCCACCACGTGGGCCCATTGCGGGTTGGTGGAGCCATGTTAGGGTTGAACTACACAGCACAGCGTCACATTTTTCCGTCGCTCCATCCTTTTCTGTCACTCAGGAACGTCATTTGCTAGAGCATATAAGATAGACGGAACGCAATCGCACGCGGCGTGCTGTCGCGTGCGATCGCGTTCCGTTCAACCTCGTTCAACCCTAAGTGGTCAACATGCTGTCAGACAATTTTCAAGACGCCTTAATAGGCCTCTGACGTGGCTTAATGATAGTTCGTTACATAAAGCGCCATCTGACGGAACTATGCCTGCTTAACGTGCCTTCCGATGTATGGAATTGGCTACTACACAAACAAAATGTACCTATACACACGCGCCTTTGACATATCTGTGTGCCTTTGCTTAGTTCCATCAAAATCTTTCTTCAAGTGCGAGGTGAGGTACTGGACCTCTGAAGCCGCCATTCTGTACGTATAGTAGGTAAGGTACTATTGCATATTCTTTGACACGGCATAAAAGAATCTTTAGTATAACTATAAATAGGATTAACAAAAAGGTACGTATAGTGATATAAAACGGGCACTATCGCATTGCCAAACCGGTCGCGGCGTCTGCTTTCTACATTTCATTACTTAAAACTTACAACTGGTTTTAGTATAACATAGTGTTTTGTGTCAATACTATTGACTGTGAGTTCGCTGTTTAACCAGTTTCGTTCAAACTGGACGGTATGAATCTAATAATATTATAAAACAATTAAAGATATTTACAAAAAACGTTGAAAAAACACGTTACTTGTATGTGGTACCCTTAATTTTTTTTATTTGTTAGCAACATACATACACATAGTGAGCATACGACTATATTCCCCGAGGGGGTAGTCAGAGATGTTCTGAAATCTCAGAACATCCACGTTTCACCAGTAGTACCGAAACTCTGTCCAGGGTGACAGGGGGGTGAGCCCGTCGCCACTTGTAATGGACAGTGGGTACAATACATGCCTCGAAATTGAAGCATGCAGGTTTCCTCACGATGTTTTCCTTCACCGAAAAGCCAGTGGTGTAAAAAATCGTACATAAATTCCGAAAAACTCATTGGTACGAGTCTGCCTGGACGGGGATCGAACCATCGCCTCCTGCACGGCAGGCAAGGTTACTCACCACTAGACCACCACGGCTTACGCTTACGATATGGTGTTTAGATTAAATAAATAAAAAATATTTCAGATTATTCATTCTACTGCAGTGAAACAACGTTGCTGCAATAATTATAATCTGAAAAGAGGAGCGAGATTAGCGAGCTCGAGATTTTACTACGTAACTCGATATCCAAACTTATGCCGAAATCGAGGCTATTCAATTCGGTATGTCAAGTTTTTTTTTGGAGGACTGAATCGAAAACCATTTCGAGATAATTGTCTCAATAATCATATTTTCTAAGTCAGAGATTTTAAAATGAAAGGATTACAGATATTTTTAATAAAATAACGTCGTTTTTCGGTCCGTGCAGTGACGTCACTGGGCATACCTGTGAACTCCTTGGTAAACATAAAATCAACTTAAAATAACCGGCCATTAAGAAAAAAAAATACTTTCACAATGTCAGAATTTGACATTTGATGTTGCCGTATCTTTTTCCAGCATAGAGTTAGAAAGAGGAGGCAGGTTTTAATTTTTTTAAATACAGCTGTAGGTAGTTTTTCTCCATGGGGTTCGAATTATTTTCTCTCCACCATTTTTGCACTTAGAGATTACAGATCAAAATAATTTAAAAATTAAATTAATATTGATAAACTCGATGAATCGCAATAAGAATGAAATAGTTATCTTAAAATTATGTCTTCTGTCCGTAAAAAATACAAAAATGAAGACCAAAAAAAACTTGACATACCGAATTACATGAAGCAAAGGCTAGAGCGACAAAGAGAGCTTTATATTTCCCAGGATAATGACTTGGTTAGAGCTCCTAGTATTCCGGAATTCCGGGACAATAAGAGTGTAATTACGGGACACGAGACCAGATGCAAAATAGCTGGACTTTCCCGGATTTCCCGGTCATCTGGCATCCCTACTTGTGGACCATAGCGTAAATATAATAAAGTGGGTGGATTTGCTCTGTGGCTCTGGTATTGGGTGGTCGCGTGCGCGTCGGTTGCCCCATCCCCGGTCCACAGTGGAACTCCAGTGGCTCAGGATATTGTTCTTTTATAAGAACAACCCTTGAAGTCACCAAAATATCAATATAACCGTACAACGTCAAGCACTTTTGCTATAAAAACTCGACATTGGCAAAATCATCACATACCCAAGATGGCAGCCATTTTTTAAAATATAGAATAGAATAGAATAGAATAAAGTGGGTGTGCTAAGTGGTCGCGGCGAGTCGATGCTCGAGCGGAGTGCGGGGGGAGTCGCGCGTTGTGCGGAGGGGTGAGGCACCGGCCGTTGGGGTACAGCGCGCAGGTGATGGGGTACTGGGACCGCTCCCCCCGCCCCCCGCACGATAGGCCTGTCCCGACCCGAGAGCGCCCTCACTATTATTGTTATATTCACTTTGACCATAGTAAACCTACACGATTCGGCATTTATTTTCTTATTCCTACACGATTCTCTCAGTCATAATTTTTTAATCATTCTTCTTAGCACATCTTAAGACAGAGAGACAAAAGAACTTAATTACGGCAACACACAAGAGGAAATTAAGTGACATTTTCAAGGTGAGGTCGTTACCAGTTCAACAACCCACTAAAAATATCGAAAGCTCAAACAAAATTTGTTAAAAAAACGAGTTATTTTAATTTTACTTTCTTGAATATTTTATAAGAATTTTCATTGCCAATAAACTGCTGCCTTTTAGGGTACCGTTGTGATTTAAAAAAACCTTTTCCCGCACTATTATAAAACTGTAACAGAAGTTTTTTTGTACACCGTAGAAACAAAATAAAGGTTGCGTACGATATGGCGTTTATGTGTCCCTGACTAGAAATCATCAATCTTTTTTTATCTGTTGGTTTATTCGAGCATTACTCAAAAACTACAAGACCAATTTTGATGAATCTTTTTGTGTTTAAAAGCTTATGTATTTACTTAAAAACTGGTAGGTATATATTTTATCTCGCTATGATGACGGAAGCCGGTGCGAAGTCGAGGGAGAAATCTAGCTCACTATAAACTACAAAATAAAAATAAGAGTCAGGTTGCAGGGTTTGCCCCGAACACTTGTCTCTCCCGTGGTGTTCGCGCGGTTCGCGTTTCAGCCTGCCACGAGGCTCCACAATCCATCTCCGTTGTGTTCTTACTCAAAGGGCTCGTGCGCACAGCGATTTTAATTCGCGCGAAGATGTGAATGTGATAACATAGGATGACTTCTGACAAGACTCTTATGTCAAGATACTAAGTACAAAAATTGTTTGTTTCACGCGTCTTCCTATGCTTACCACTAAAACGACCTCCCACACCCTACTTTCACATAGGAAGACGCGTGCAACAAGCAATTTTCGTACTTATTGTCTTGACATAAGAGTCTTGTCAGTGGTGCGATTTTTGAAAATCATACGAGTGGTTCGGCAGTAGAAAGATGCATAATCTCCATAGTAATTTTGTCATTTTCTACTGCCGAACCGCTCGTATGATTTTCAAAAATCGCACCACTGAAGTCATCCTATGTTATCACATTCACATTATTCGCGCGATTAAAAATCGCTGTGCGGACGAGCCCAAAAACAATCCTCGAAACTGGATAGATACTCACTCAAATCACTTGACATTGGCGGAAATGCGGACCTTTGCCCAACAATGGGACGAAATAGGTTAAAAAAAAAAGATACGGAACCTTCAATTCAAACTCAGTCTAACACTTTACCAACAAAATCGTGACTAAAATTTAAATGAACTAACAGCTAATCTAAATAGCCAGAAAACCTTAATTCTGACTGAACTAGAATAATGACCATGATTGCTTTAACGGTCAGATTTACATTTAATTTACTTTCGAAAGGTCTGTTCAAAATAGACCAAAGTCTATTCTTAGTCTAGTCATTTGTATTTACTATGTAGTACAGTACCATACTCTTTCTTTGACATTATTCCCAGACATTGGTCCCATAGAGAAAGTTGTTTACTTTGATGGTCTGATCATCCCTTTTAAATTATTTCAGCTAATTTTGTTGGACCTCATAAATGAGAGCTCTTCTTCCCGTGCGTGGTTAAGGCACTGGAAAGTAAGTAAGTAAGGTTTTTAAGGTTTTAGAAATTTATTTCCCATAAGAATATTACGTATTCACTTAAAATGAGACAATGTAAGGGTAAGCATGTGCCTTCTAGGAGATGGATACCCAAAACCGGGAGATCTTAGGTTTCTTCCCCTCAATGGTATTGCCTCCTTCATTGACCGTGTATTCGAAGGGTGAGGAAAGCAAAAAGTATTGGGGCTAACCAAGAAGTTTAGAATCCTCTATAGTGGAGTGCAGACTGCCTAACAAGACGGGAAACATGATAATACTCCTTTGTGGTCGGTAAGGATCGTTCTTCTCCGTAGTTTTTTTTTAGTGACGTTTTTTACGAACTTTGTCCCAGCTCTGTCCCTTTCTAATCCAACGTCAAAAATTGACGTCATTCAATTTTCGTTGTGACGTCATTGGATAGAAAGGGACACACGTAAAATTGGAAATATCGACGACGGAGTCGAACGTCAATTTTCTTGTATCAATGCTTCTAAGGAAGAGTGGGATCCTTTATGATTCTAGATCCATGAGGCTAACCTACGAATAAGAATGTATAGGTGCTAACACAAAAGATCCCACTGGGTCGAAGTGTTGCTGGCCTGCCAGCCCCCACAACAAGATAAGATAAGATAAGGGTAAGCAATTAGGCGAAAGAATAGAATTTTAGAATTCTTTGTATCTTCTTCTTATCGAGTGGGCTGCAAAGCCCTGGTGTCAGAGTTTATTCAAACCGCCTTACGGCCTCTGACGTGGTTTTTATGTAACGACTACTACCACCAGTGATAGTAGCCGGGACCAACAGCTTAACGTGCCATCCGAAGCACGGAATCATCTTTCTTTTCAGACAATCAGGTGACTCAGCCTGCAATGTCCTAACCAACTGGGGAAAAACGCACAAAGTGACATTTCACTAGGTGCCCCCCGTGGGAATCGAACCCACGACCTCCGTGTCAAGAGCCCAATGCTCTAACCATTAGACCACGGAGGCAGTTTCTTTGTATGAAATTCTATGACACCTCGCACACTTATCCGCGCCGAATCGGACGGATCGTCACAAGAATTAAAAGGAAATTCGTTACTTTCGCCTCCTTCGCCGCGGATAGATATGCGTCTACCCTAAGGGACAAGGTTTAAAAGTCTTCGAAGTAGTGTAATAAAACGAACAGTGACCCAAATGAACCTAGTTGCGTGAGAGTGTAAACTGGAGCTATCTGGCCCGTAACGAATAGTTATGTAAATTGTTCAATGTGTGTGAAATGCAATACACGTTCTGTGTTCCTGTGCGAGGGAAGTGTACGAGGTTGTATTGATATTCTGCGGTATCGCTTCGTATCAAGTTCCATACATACATTTAGGGTAGACAGTTAAATTGCTAATATCGTATAGGTTTCTTAGGGGAAGTTATGAAGTGTCATGGGTAGAATCACCCTTTAAGACCAATTTTAATATATTTTTTCATTTTTATATAATAAAAACATGTTAATTGTTTACCCTAACACCCTACTTTATACAGGCTGTTAGCATAAATGCGATACATACTACTGTAGGCAGACTATCATTGAATATTTTTTTACTTTTATTATGGGACAGACAATATTGAAATCGCGAAAAAAAAGGTTCTAATGTCATTGGCTCCAGGTAAATTGTCAATGGCTATTGGCGACTGGACCCAAATGTATGGATAATGGATATAGCAATTTAAATTTTGGTTCCATAGAAAAAGTTGTCCAGTACATATTGATGGTTTGAAGCACCCCAATAAGTATGTAACGCATTAAAATTTACATCCTGCATAACAACTAATACCAGTCCAGTCTAAAAGCGTAGGTAAACCGCAACTTAGTTAAAATTACCCCATTATCGGGGAAAACCAGATCGATGGCTGGCAACACTAAACCGCGCGTGCTAAAAGTCATTAGCGCGCACGTGAATATTATTCGTAATCAATATTGTAAATATTTAAAAGTTTATTTACATAGTTGTACGAGTATCAATGATTAAATATTACTACAGATGTTCTGGAATAAGTTCAATTATTTCCGGAACTAATTACGAAGAAAATTTACAATTTAAATTAACAAATTATTATTATGTTATGCGACAAGGGGCATAGTGCTAAAGCTAATAAGGGTAGGTACATTGTGCATTCTGCGAAAAGGGCATTCTCTATAAGGGTACACAAAATGTGAGAAAAACGTGTTGCGAAAGTTAAGGTTAATATTCTGTGAAATGGTCATTTTTCTAATCTTTTCGAAATGGATGTTTTGCGAGGGTACCTACATTCTGCGAAAAGGATGTTTTTCTAAGGGTATGTTCTGCAAAAGAGACGTTTTGCTCACGGATTTTGCGAATAGTACATTTTCCGTCATCAGATTTGATTTTTTGTTTGTTTGTTTGTAATGAATAGGCTTCGAAACTACTGGACCGATCTGAATAATTCTTTCACCATTAGAATGCTACATTATCAGTGATTAACATAGGATATAAAAACGGCCAAGTGTGTGTCGGGAACATTCTAAGGCGGTACTAAGTTCGCCGCGGTCCTCTAGTATATTATAAAGTATGTTATTATATCCAGGCACATATCCAGGGGGGGGGGGGGATAGGTGGGATTTATCCCCCCCTCCCCTAAATCCGAATATTTGTATGGAAAAGTGATTACAGCACTAACATTTTCATTTTTTATATGAATATCCCCCCCCCCCCCCCCCGAAACAAAAATCTGGATACGTGCTTGATTATATCCTTAATTTACATTCTCCTTAGTAGGTCAACGTCCACAACATCAAGCCTATTCATACGCACAAAATGACCTAACCGTTATATTATTAGCAGCTGTAGTCAAGTTATCTTACTAGTTACTACGAAACACCGCGTCATTGCCGCGGAGGTCATTGTGGTCAAACTCTCTTAGCGGTATTATGAACTTGTCAGTTGATTGAAGCCTGATTCCCAAGCTGTAGTGCAATTCTTTAAGCGCAAACATCGGTTGAAACCATGTTGAAACATCGGCGACCTGTCAATTCGGTATGCGTTTTGCCAAAATTCATATGACATCTTCGACGCTCTGAAGGATGCAAGAAGGATGATACCTTAGAGAATTTCACTTCTGATTAGACGAGTGTTAAATATGAATATGGATGGCTGCATGAAGAGAGGACAACCATAGAAAAGATGGATGGATTGTGGGAAAGATGACATGTGTAGAAAAGTAGTGAGCGCTGAAATGACAGCTAAAAGAGATGAATGGAGGAAGACGATATATTGCGCCGACCCCAAATAATGGGATGAGGGCAGGAAGATTTATCTGAGAGATCACATCTGAGGCCGTAGCATTGTGCTCGTGATAAGGCTATAATATCACGCCTTTTATCTCGTTCGTTCACGCGCAAATAGAAAGAGAGCGAAGGCGCGTTAGCCGTATATCACACTGCCATACTATGGCCACAGGAACGAGGTGACACAACGTCGGAGAAGGTTGACAGCCCTGAAGTGGCAATGCGCTGGACATTTCTGCCGAAGAACTGACATCTGTTGTGAGTTAACTGAGGCCAGATTTGCAAGTCAATTCTGGGACAATATCTTGAGGATGGAGAGAGCTACCAGCGTTTATCTGTGAGATCACATCAGGAGTGAGAGGAACTCAAGTGGTTGACTCCGAAGTGGCGATTGGCAGAACATATCTGCCGAAGAACTGCATGCATGCATGCATTATGCTCAAGACTATATTATTATCCATGAGGACCCCGAGAAGCGACAACCAGTTGTAAGTTGACTGAAGCCAGATTGCAAGCTAAATCTGGGACAATATCTTGAGGATGGAGAGAGCTATCAGCGTTTATCTGAGAGATCACATCAGGAATGAGGTGATAAGTCAGGGAACTAAAGTGGTTGACTCTTAAATGACAATTGGCTGGACATATCTGCCGAAGAACTGACTACCAATGGGAACTGCGAGTTCTAATGTTGACCACGAACTATCAGACAGTAGTATGTGACGCTGCGGCGCTGGACTGACGACCTGAGACAGGTAGCAGGGAGCGACGGGTGAGGAAGCACGAGGATAGTTTTGTGGGGGGCCTTGGAAAAGACCTATTTTTTTCAGCAGTGGACTGAAGAAGAAATATTCGATACGCATTGGGAATCTAGCTTCTTTACGTAGACAGTCATTGTGATTTTTTGCTGCCACATTCGGTCATTGCCTAGAGGTCATCATAGTCAAATGTTCATAGCGGTACACAGTACACTAAACTTGGTCATTATCCAAGTTTAAAGATTATATCTTTACCGTGTCACTGCGTGAAAACGGGATATTTCACGCGCTTTCTTTTCTTTGAAAACTGTATGCTGTTTTTCCTTATATCGTCGGCGCTGCATTACATTCTGTCAAGATTGGTATGGTACGTAATGTACCTTTTTCATACAAAAAATAAAATCGGCACTCTTCGGGTCTTTTATAGTAATAAAATTTTAACACGTGGATATTTTTTGTTTGGATAGGAGACGAGATAAAGTAAATGGGAACCCCCAAATACGAAGACGAACAGTTATATTTATTAGAATAACAGGCATTATTTTCGTATGTTGTCCTTTGACATTATGACCAGTGATAAAATGATATCACAATTGAACAAGTCGAGGCCGAATCAATAAGTCCTTGCCTACAGTTTATCTAACTTACAAACTCTCAAGGTATTTACTCAAGCCATTTTGGTACTTATTGCCTCCGAATAAGAATATTGTTTGGGGTATTCTCAAGATGAATTAAATACGAAACGTCACCTAATTGACGGGCGACGGAAGTGGCAATGAACTTGGCGGGAAGCGTGTTCTTTATTTAAATTTTAAACTTTTAAACATTCCTCCTTGTTTTTTTTAAAGCGATTTCAGGGGTAATTATTGTTCGAAATTGGCAATGTTATTTTTTACACTAGGAAGTAGGTATCTTTTGGTGGGAAATCGAATAGGGAAGACTGAATCGAATTTTTGTTTCAATTCCTTGTATTTTATCAATTTTATCAATATCAGATTTTTAGATGAATCTGTGATTGAAATATAAATTACAGATAAATTTCAATTTAAGTCGAAACTACAAGAATAATAAACAATCAGCCTAACTTGGTTTTTATAGGTTTACTTACGATTGTCGTGATAATAAAAATTGTAGATTCGTTGAGATGTTTACCTGAAAAAAAAAACACCAATGATAAATTAAAAAATTGTGACAAAGCGGGTCTTTTATAGTCACCACTCGTAAATTTTATGTACAATAGGTACGTTTATAGCCAAAGGAAAGGGTATGTCTTAGGTTTAGTACCACTATGCCTGCATTTACAAACAGCATCGGAGATATTCTACGCCCAGGACAGGTTAAATTACAGGGTTAAATCAAAGTTTGACATTTAAGAAGAAGGTATTGATCAATAAACAATTTATAACTGTCAATCTAGTATTTAATCAGTTTGGAGATTGTCTATCTACACAGGTGTAAAATTAAATACGTTACATATGCTTCAGATCAAAAACTAAATAACTTTCTTAATTTGAATAGCTTGCATACAGGGTGTAAGGAAAATTATCATTAACCTTTAAGGCTTCCGCACATTGCAGCGATATTATCGACAGCGATATCGCGACACCTTACACACTGCAGCGATTCCGCGATTCGCGTCACGCATGCGCCCTTCACTGAATGTAGTAGAAAGAGATTGCGTCAGGTTGCGATAATATCGCGGCAGTGTGTGGGATCGAGCGCGTCCCCATACAAAATGTACTGAGAACAATTATCGCAAAATCGCAGCGATATTATCGCTCGATAATATCGCGGCAGTGTGTAGGATCGCGCGCGTCCCCATACAAAATGTACTGAGAACAATTATCGCAAAATCGCTGCGATAATATCGCTGCAATGAGCGGAGGCCTTTAAACCACATAGGTACTCTTCCTATCAAACTGAAAAACTATTAATACTATGGGAGCAAACCCGTAAGGAGAAAAAAAACTGCTGTCTCATACATTTGAGTCGAGTAGGCGCTGCAATTTAGTATGGAACAGCAGTTTTTTTTTGTTTGCTCCCAACTCCCATAGTAAAAGTTGCTCAGTTTGATGGGTAATCATACTATTCCTTAACCTCTATAACATCACGCAACATTCTCAGTTGGGTAAGCAGATACAAAAGGCCACCAACACAGGTGGAATAGCCAGTTTTTATTACTATTTCATAAGTTATTCAGTGTGATGGTCTATATTGAAACATGAGGAAGTCAAGTATCAAAAAAAAAAAAAAAAAAAAAAATACAAAACATTTATTGAAAAAAAAAAAAAAATTAAGTACCTATTTTATTGAAACAACATGTGATGTGATACAGGTTTTCAGGACTCTTTATAATTATTATGATTAACAACCTTAGACCAACCAACCAACCAACCTTACTATATTAATAAATCATAGTCACGAATCATGAATCATCATAAACATGACCAAGGAAAAACAAAATAAAAATGGCAAGCATAGTTTTTATAATATAGCGGTATATTATTTCCGGCCGGCTGATTACTTTTAACGGTAACTAATCAATAGGTTACTTTTTGATTAACGACTTATAACAAGCTCACTCATGTATTGATCGTACATTCATTATACTCGTATACCTAATAGTCTCGCGTGTTATCCCTAATGGGGACATCGAAGCCTAAAAGGCAGCTGTAATGCTGCTATCATCATCATCAGCCTATGCAGGGTGTAAGGACCACATACTCTACCCATCAAACTGAACAACTTTACTATAGGAGCTGCGCACGTGCTGCATGAATGCAACGGGCTAGCACACTATCGGGCACAACACCTCGGATCTCCGGGGTCTCTTCCAAAAGCTTTCGGCAGCATTAACAAGCTGGTGGACTTCCTGGAGGAGCTAGGATGGCAGGAGTAGTCATTCTCACCTCACGCAAAATAGGCGCCTAAGTCGTCGAGTTGCGGAAAATGAGCCCGCTCAACCAATACCAATACTATAGGAGCAAACCATACAGAACAAAAAAAAAACTACGGTCTCATACATTTGAGTCGTGTGGTATTGCAGTTTAGTCTGGAACAGCTGACAGGTTTGCTCCCATAGTAAAAGTTGTTCAGTTTCATGGGTAGAGATTGTGGTTTAAAGGCTAATGATACTTTTCCTTACACCTTGTATACGTCCCGCTGCAGGGCACTGGTCTACCCTCAAAGAGGGTATATGGGAATCAGTACAGGGGGTGTATGGGAGTTAGACCACCACGCGTGCACAATGCGGATTGGTAGACTTCACATACGCATCAGAATTTCTTCTTCAGCGTATGCAGGTTTCCTCATGGTGTTTTCCTTCACCGTTTGAGAGCAGTCGGTATTACGTACATAAGTTAGAAAACTCATTGGTACATGGCCGTCCGTACGGATTTGAACCCGGACCGTAATGCCCCCATGTGACCATAGAGTATGTCTGTACTGCATATAACTCAAGATTACCATAAAGGGTAGACAGCTCAAATCTCTCTCTGTTTTATAATAGTAATAAATAATTCAGTTTCTCTTCAAACGCTTTCGTTGGGACCTAGTCGTTTAGTATTCAAGACGACAAACTGTTTAATATTGTTGCTACCTACGTTTTATATTAATTGATAATCAAAGGCTATAATACCCTGATGTTCAATGATCGTCTTTCTTTTCTTTTTTTATTTAAATTTACTTTTTGAATCACTCAACAGATGACATTGTTCATCTTCCATAGAAAAATATCGTTTTCTAGGGAATATCAATAAAGACTTGGAGTCTTTACACGGTCAATAAAATCTTTCACGATCCGCGCATCGTTATCTAGATTGATCGTGTAATCGCTGTCTGCGTCTGCCTTTGTTTTTTTATGTTCGGAAAGCAAAGTGATCGAGCCTATACAGCCTATTGTCAGTCCAGATATAAATAGTCATAGATTTTAACATAAAATATATTCTAACAAAACTGTAGCACCATCAAGCGATCAAAAAACCTAATCGAAACTTTTCGTTTCATTGATAACTTTTTTCCTGTATTTTCATAAAATTATTAAGCTATGTACTTACGTTGTTGTAACATTTCTGACAACCCCGAAAAGAGAAAAAAGTCGTGTATGTAATAGTTAAAACTAGGACATAAAGTTGCCCAACAGAACAGACCCAAAAGTAAAACAAAACCAGAATTAGAAATAGTTTACTTCGTCTAGTAACGTTACATTCTCTAACGTAAACACGTTACTTTAAACTATGAGAAATTGTCTTAGATTAAACAGAAAAAGGAAGATGCCTAATAAATTGATTGATTGTTGTACACCCTTCTCTTTTATTTAGGTATAAATGACCACAGCCAACTTCGTACCACCATAGAATCTTCCCGACACACACTTGGCTGTTTTATTTAGCCTATGTTAATCACGTTCATTCTCAATAATTCTACTGAACAGTTCTACCGTAGAACTAATGGGACTTTTATTTCCCACTAGTTCTACTTTTAAATGCACCACCGAATAGTGGAACTAGTGGGAACATTACTTCTCAATAGTTCTACTACATTTCATATTATAATGCAGCATTCTAATTGTGAAAGAATTATTTAGATCGGTCCAGTAGTTTCGGAGCCTATTCGATACAAACAAACAAACAAAAAATCAAATCTTTACTCTTTATAATAATTAGTAAACAAGTATAGAAGTGTATATAGATTAACCAGAAAATTTGTAAGAGTGCATTCAGATAATGAAACTAAACAATTTTCCCTAAGCCTAAGGAACATAAGGTCAAAAAACGAGAAAAGTTTTTGGACCTTTCATACAAATGTGCGGATCAGCCGATCTAAGGGCCCCAAAAAAATATATCTCGTCCCGTAGGGAAAGCTGTCTAGTTTCACTATCTGAATACACCCTTAAAATATTTCTGGTGCATAAAAAGGAAGGGTGTATAAAAAGCAAAGATATTTCAAATAGTCTGCAAATCAGAAACTTCCTCCATCAGCAAGCTAATCAGCTAACCATTAAAATTATGCGCTTATAAGTTATAGTCTGAATAGGATCCTACAGTCTCAACGTAGCGCAAAGGAGGTCTTTGTCCACCAAAGCCAAAGGCCTCCTTTGCACTACCATGCGATGCTCGATTTTGATAAAAGCTCTACTTTTTTATTAAAAGATGCTAATGTAAAAGAAATCGGTTGAAATATTATATAGTACTTTTTCGTTTTAGAAACACGTGTTAGAAAGGAAGGCTTAGGCGCAAAATGACGACTTCGCAAAATGTCAACCGTTCGCAAAAGGTCCACGTCGCACAATGTCTATTTCGCAAAACGTCGCTTTCGCAAAACGGCGCTTTCTCACAATGTCGCTTTCTTAAAACGTCTCTTTCTCACAATGTCGCTTTCGCAAAACGTGGCTTTGCGCTCCAGAACTGGCATAGCGGACGTGGGGCGCAAGACAGCTCAGCTGAAGTGGGACTGGGCCGGACATGTCTGTCGTATGCATTCGGAAGGATGGGCTAAAATCACCACAGACTGGGTTCCCCAGGATGGTCGCCTTCGTCGAGGTAGACCCAGAAATAAGGTGGAGAGACAACAGTGATGCCTTCTTGTGTGGCCAGAAGTTGCACAGAACAGCGAGAATTGGAGAGAAAAAGGGGAGGCCTTTGCCCAACAGTGGGACATTGAACAGGCTACGTTAAAAAATATTGTTGGTTTTAAAAACCTGGTTTTATCTAAGGCGTAACGTAAACATGTCAGATAGAATAGTTTAGAATTGTTACGCGGCGCGGTTTGAAATAATGGAGACAGGATATTTTAGCTTGTCTCATTTGATTATTTCTCTTCACTTGTATGTGTTTATGTATCATACCCTAAGAATATATTCTTCGGGTACTAGAATACCATAAACTCACGACCATAATCCCTAACAGGATGTTTAGAAGCTTTGCGAAAAGAAAAAAGTATCTCATTAAATTACTAGTAGGTATGTTGCAGAGGGTAAATTTTCGTTTCGCATAATGGTGTAAAATATGAATCATTAACTAATAAACTTTTATTTCATTGCGACTAGAGTTGTTACTTTATTTTTCTCCCCTCCGGACGGAAAGCGTCAATTTTCGTCCCGCTGCGCGAAACAAAGTTGTAGCTTTCAACCTCCGTCGAGGAGAAAAATAGTATACTAACCTCGGGCAGTAAATAAGAAAGCCTCAGATCACATTTTTGCTGACCTCGGCTTCGCCTCTGTCAACAATTACATAAGATCTGAGACCTTTCTTACTTTCCTGCCCTCGGTGTGTAATCTACTATATTTGCGACTGAACATAGGCATATAAAAATACACTAAAATAAATGCCCAGAAACAATCAGAAACCTTCAAAATACAAATTTGACCGCGGCACAGTTTTATTATTTGCATAAATTAAATAAAAATTCCGGGGAGATCGAATTTACCTAACGGCAACACTAATAAAAGCGCGCTAAAACGGGAACATAAAACTCACAATAACTATCTCAACAGGTATTTAAATCATCTAATAATACAGTGTAAAGTTCGATAGCTGTACTATAAAAAACTTGTTTTAAAAAAAAAAATGTTCTTAGCGGGTGATCTTGTAGAAAGGTTAGAATAAATTGGGTCACTCGGTCACCAGCCCGGCTAGCTCAGTCGGTAGAGCATGAGACTCTTAATCTCAGGGTCGTGGGTTCGAGCCCCACGTTGGGCGACATACATTTTTGTTTTTTCCTTGTTCCGATGAATATAAAAAAGTTTATTTAAATGAGGAAATAAGTTTGTATGATTTATTTTACGATTACAATTTTTATTTGTTACAAAGCATAATTACGTTGAGAAAGAAACTTCCACATAACCAGCAAAGAGTGTGTTGGGTTTCGTAATTATTGGATAAACAAGTAGTAACTGATACGGACGCTTGCCAACCAGAATACAGATTTAATCATAGCTTGAATTGAAACGACATCTATAATATTATTACCCGACTGCGACAGAAGGAGGGTTATTTCATGTATGTTACCACGGACCTGAAAAAAAGACGGACGTAATCTCGTCTAATCACGAGTGAAGCATCAATTTCTTTTGTATGCGTGCTGTCACGCGGTACATAATGGTGACGGATGTAGGACCTGCGCCTAGAGCTAGTGCATCTGTGTGAGTGTAGGTCCCTTGTAGAACAAACGAAAATGTTGGACCTTGCATGCTTCACATCTTTTTAGTGTCACATTACGTCCGTCTTTTTTTTAGGTCCGTGTATGTTACATTGTTTATTATTCCAACCCCCTTTTCGTTGTATGGCATGGGATCATACAATCATAGTTTCTTCTTAATTATCATAATTATTTCACTTCTGAGGCGGGGGAATTCAGACAAAATGGACGCAAGAATAAGGGTTCATTGTTTGACTATGGAACCTTAAAAACACCCAACTTCTGGCGCAGTCGAGTAAAACAGTACTTAAGTAGAAAGATAATTTTAAACTACTTTCCTTGCCAACTATTTTCTGATTAAAATTCCAAACAGAAGGCATCTTTTCCGCGTTCGGCAACATGCTAACTATCCCGTGGGAACTCATATGCATGAAAGAATGCATAACTTGACACACGAAACTCAAATCTATTGTAACCGAATAAGATCTATTATAAATATATAGCTGTTAGGGAGATAAAAAGGAAACAAAAGAAAAAGTACTTTATAGCAAGCTTGTATAAAGTCTGAACTTGAATAAAGTCGTAACAAACAACATATGGCAAACGGGTATGGAATAACGATAATTTTGGAAAAAAAAAATCTTTATACTTGGTTATTTTATGCAGAAAGCCCATTGTGGTCAGTCGTGCGTAATCATTTTTTTTCAAGCCTGCACCACACCATTAAAAGTCTAAGGGAATTTTTCACCACTTTTTGATAAGTTATTGTTAGCTTATCTGACAGCTCGTTTGATATATGTACTAAGCTTGAACTGTTTTAAATAAATAAAGTGTTATCTATCCCTCTATCGATCTATATTTTGTATGAAAAATATGTCAAACATTCTGTCAAATAAGCTATCAAGAACTTATTCAGAAGTGGTGAAACAGGGCTTAATAAACGATTAAAATTTACCAACCAGCAAATAAAGGAAAAAACTACTTTATAGAAGTTTCGTTAAGTCTGAAATTAAAAGAATAAATCATCATCATCATCAGCCTATACAGGGTGTAAACATCAATTCTCCTTTAAGTATTGTAACAATACTTAAAGGAGTACATCAGACCATCAAACTGTACTAAACAACTTTCAATATGGGATCGAACTAAAATCGACAAAAAATAATGTGCTGTTTCACACATTTGGGTCGAGTCGCCAATTGACGTTTCTATGAAACAGCAGATTTTTCTTCGAGATTTCAATGTACGTCTTTAGATTATTTCATCACTCGAGAGGTGAGCTCTTTTTGGGCACCCAAAGTCCACATTCACAATATTTTGTGGTGACAGATAGCTAGTATTTTTCCCCAAAAACACACTACAAAAGACACTCCCTTAGTCATGTTGGAGACCCACACGAAGATTACTAATCCATTAAAAATACTCCCTTAAAACGAATCGTACTTCTGAAACTGTGACTCACAGTGCCACGAAACAGTTTCACGGAATTCGCAGAATCTATGAAAGGGGGATGAGATTGTGATGTCTAGTTTCCCCTAACAATAAACTATCCTCAAGGCTATATTTAGTGCTTACACCATTGGCGCATTGCGGAGAGCCGGGACCTCCAATCTTGAAAGACAGGGCTTTTTTCGAAATGACATGTATGTATATGCTCACGACTGTATTCCCCGAGGGGGTATTAGTCAGAGATATTCTGAAAACTCAGATCATTTCATTAGTACCGAAACTCTGTCCAGTGTGACGGGGAGTGAGCCCGTCGCCACTTTTAATGGACAGTGGGTACAATACATGCTTCGAAATTAAAGCATGCAGATTTCCTCACGATGTTTTCCTTCACCGAAAAGCCAGTGGTGTTACAAATCGTACATAAATTCCGAAAAACTCATTGGTACGAGTCGGCCTGGACGGGGATCGAACCATCGCCTCCTGCACGGCAGGCAAGGTTACTCGCCACAGGACCACCACGGTCAAAATGACATATGCAGCTTTGCTGTAAGCTATGGGTGGACCACAATAGTGAAAAGTGTATTACTCTCTCACTCACTCACCATACACGTCCCAACCTCTTGTCACTACTAGCCCATTTTTATAATGTATCCAGAGTTTTTTTTTCTATATATTTACTAGCCTGGTTACTAGACCTTTTGGCTAAATCTTATTTACTTTTCAATTTATCTTCTGCTTTCACATTAAAACGTTGGTGTTCGACGTTTTGACGGTTCTTTTGAGTTTTTGGAGACAATCGAAAGACGTAGGAAACACAGAGAAGACCACAGGAAAGAGGTGAACCGGCCGTTTTGCCGCGCTAAAATCACGGAACGTTTTTCCTGTTTACGACCCATGCACCATCATATTTCACTGAACTATATTGTTCACTTGCACGACACTTTGTTACGCAAAACAACACCAATTTTACGAACCAAAACTCACTATAAACAATAAAAATTCGATGAAATATGAGGACTCCCAAACGTCAGCTACCAAATCCCGCCAAAAACTCCTGTGTCCAGGGTGTGGTTTGTCTAGTACATCCATCACATGAACACTCATTCCCGCTCTTCCCGCCCAACTTTATTTCAAAGATTGTCACATAATCTTTGCCTGTACGTCATAATATATATAATATACAATAAACTATATAATATACTCAACAAACCGATCCTACACCCTCGTTAGGAATAATATTTTTCATCCAATTACCCTACTATAGACATTGTAGTACAATGGGGGCGTCCAGACGGCACCAGTCTAGCCATGTGACGTCACCAGACAATTTACGACTTACCGTCTCACTCATGGGGATTTGTAGTTATCTATAGGTATAAAAAAATAGTTCCGTGACTGACAGACAACGCACAGCCAGCTTTAACCACTGTAGATATAGAAATATGGGAACTTGTTGTCAATATCTGACCACCAATTTGTCTTTTTAGAAATCTAACCGTTTTTTAGCCGTAATATCTACAAAAAGGAAATAAATGAATAAAAATAAATATGATATTAGGAATACAATATGTTACGGTAAACATTTATGGGTGATCTAAATATACTGATCAACTTTCCCAAAGGAACTTAAGGGAAATTCGCAAAAAGGAAAATTATTCTTTCAATACGTATGAAAAGTACAAAACTTTTGTTGCTAATTTCCCATGTCCATCCAGTTTTCTTATCGCGTGGGCAGCAAGCCCTGGTGTCAGAGTTTTTCAAAATGCGGACAAAAATGACTAAAAACGAAACTTCAAGGCTATTTTGAAATACAGAAACATATTTGAAACACTTAGGGCCTGTTTCACCACTTCTGGGTAAGTTATTGTTAGCTTATCCGACAGATATTTTGACATAATTTCATACAAAATATGTCAAAATATCTGTCGGATAAGCTAACAAGAACTTACTCAGAAGTGGTGAAACAGGCACTTAGTTTCACTTATTCTTAGAACAGCTTTAGTATCGTCCAAGATAAATGACGGATAGTATATCTTTCTGATAAATAAATCATATTTGCAACTCAGAATTGCACAGAAACCTTAAATAGGAGCTGAATATATTTTCATCCTTATATGGACAAAAGTATAGCTTTATGTCTTCTGTGATATAGGTAGCTGTAAAGACAACAAAACAATGCTTACAAGCATGTATGACACATGTAAAGCATTAATAATAATGTAAAACCGGATCCCGGTGCGGTGGCATTCGTTCTATAAATGTACACGGACGGACGGACGAACGATCGTATATTTATATTAATACGCGGTTTCTTACTGACCTTCCTTTGAGAGTTATTTAAGAGGATGGGCTAGTACCGTTTTTCCTCTCTTTTTGCTCAAATGTAGTGCTAACGCACAAGCAAGAGTCCATTACAGTGTTGCCAACTGCTACCTTAGGGCTGTAGCTAACTACTTCACGAAAAGTTGCTAGATTGCCCATTTTTCTTTCCCATAAAAGTTGCTAGAAGTAGCTAAACATCAAAATCGGTTAAAACAACGTAAATAATTTGAAAAATTTAAATTTCTCAAAATGCTATTGATTATTATCATGTTACGGCCATGTTTGTGCTCATTCTGTTCAATTTAAGGTTGAAAATGTTATGTATCGGACGTATAAACAGATGTAGTAACAAAATGACAGTGTTCCCAACTGCTTCCATAACAAAAAAATAAGTAAGACCGAGAGTGAAATATGCTACTTGAGTGAGTGAAAGAAAAAAAAAAATATATATTTTGCTATTTTCATACTTTGGCCTTATTTATCGCTCGATTTTAGTTCATTATATGGCTCTGGCTTCAAAAAACTCTCAATCCAAATAGTTGCTAGAAAAAGTAGCCAAAAAGTTTAGCTACAAGTTTTACAAATTTGTAGCTGCCAGACATCAGAAAATTGCTAGATTTAGCTACAAAGTTGCAAGTTGGCATCACTGGTCCATTAATCTTAACTATTATAAAACCGTAAAATCATGAGGAATAACAAAGTAGCGGTTCACTTCATATAAACTCAAATAACACTCGATAGCGCGATTTAAATGACGTGCAGCGCCATCTATTGACAAAATTGTTAGTTTGTTTGTTTGTTCGCGCATCACGCCAAAACTACTGAACCTATTTTGATGAAACTTTTTTTGTTTTATAGCTTATGATCTGACTTAAAATCTGGTATTTGTTAATTTGTGCGGACGAAGTCGCGGGAAAACACTAGTTTATTAATAAAAGAACGTTATTATTTTCAGCGTATGGAGAGTAAGAGAGAAGGTCAAATTGGGAGACGAGGACGTCACAAATTAGCATCAGTGAGTCGATGTGCCTTGACCCAAATACGGCATGATCAAAGTGCTGCCGATTATTAACCACTTGCACGATTCGGTTTACATCAAAAGGTAATAGGGTGTAACCTTAGACTATTTATTATAGGAACCCGCCTCGCCTTAGCATTTCTTCTCTGCAAACGTACAAGATAAAAAAATCTTACGCATTTACATTAAAAATTAGAATAGCTATAGTAACGGAATAAAGTCCAAAGTTGCGGATTCCATGATACCTCGCACCCCGCAAAAGGTGGCAGAAAAGTTTGTTTGTAGTACACGCGTAACTTGTCCATATATAAATAGTCTAAGGTAAGGGCACGTAAGGGTGTACAAAACAACCATATAAGGTTAAACTCAAGCGACGTTGTAGGTAAATACCATCTTTTAGGTTACGTTTTATCATAATCATCAGCTTACACAGGGTCCTTAATATGCTGACAATTTTTTAACAGGATGATAAGACCATCAAACTGAACAACTTTCTCTATGGGACCAACATCGAAATCGCGAAAAAATTATCATCTGTCCTGTCTCATACATTTGCCAACATAGAAATCGCGAAAAAAAATCTGCTGTCCCATACATTTGGCTCGAGTAGGTTTGCAGTTTTGTATGGAAGAGCTGATTTTTTTTCGCGATTTCTATGTTGGCCCCATAGAGAAAGTTTTTCAGTTTGACGGTCTGATCATTCTCTTAAAAAAGTGTCGCATATTAAGTTGGACCCTATATACGTCCCACTGCAGGGCACAGGCCTACCCTCAGGGGTGTTTGGGCGTTAGTCCACCACGCGTGCACAATGCGGATTGGTAGACTTCACATACGCATCGGAATTTCTTCTTCAGCGTATGCAGGTTTCCTCACGATGTTTTCCTTCACCGTTTGAGAGCAATCGGTATTACGTACATAGTTAGAAAAACACATTGGTACATGGCATGTCGCTTCGTGCGAATTCGAACCCAGATCTCCATGATTGAGTGTCCATGTAACTCTTCGCAAACATTTTGTTGCCGAACCAAAGATACCTATGTGTAAATGATGGTATTTTAACTGCTGCACTGCTGGAGGACCCAAACCCGTAATAAAGAACCGCCTTTAACACCGGGAACTACGGTTGACAGTACGATGCACAGTAGATTATAGAAGCCAAAAAAGTGACATGGTTGAGTTAAGTCCAAAATCTGTTGGGTCTAGTCATTTAAAACCCACGACGAGAACTCCCGCTTGCCAAAAATGCGTGGGTTTTTTTTTAGACGAACTTCTAAAAGTGAATTTCCAGCTTTGACAAATCGGAAAAATCTTTATAATTTCTATTCGGCGCCAGTAATTGTAAATCTGATAGCATAGTATTGTAGTCCTAGTTAACAGCTATATTTCAAATGTTGATCGGTAATCCTACTCGCAGTATTTTAAGAGTAATTCAATTATTTGTGTTTTTGTTGTGAGCATTTTTTATTTAGGTATCAGGCGGTTTCGGTCTAAGTTATATACACGAATATGTAAACATAACTATGCTCTACATGTAAAAATTACTCGCGTTTCCCGAAAAGGCGTAACACCAGAGATAATTGACTTTAAAAAAATTTGTCAGGGTTGTCACTGTTCAAGGAAATGGAAAAGCCTAAATGAATTTATGAGCAAATGATACACAAACATTTTACTATGATACCTTTGAGCGGAGATGTTCAGTAATATTCAATTGTAAGGTCAATTATTTTTATATTTGTTGTTTTGAATAAAAAAGTTCAAGATGGTATATGCCTTGTAATTTCTAATTAAACTTAAGAAGATATTTTTACGTTTGGTATCATGTGTACAGGGAGTAACTTTAAATTAAAAGACAATGCAGGTTAATCTCTAATTGGACGTAGTTCTAAAAAAAGACCCAACCCACTATGTACTCCATAGTGGGTTGGATCTTTTTTGCAGAACTGTGTCCAATTATTTAACTTAAGAATTTAGTTATCTATTTTAATCCCATAGCAAAATCCCAAATCCAATAGCCCCATACATTTAACTCGAGTACCTAGTATATATATTTTGTAGTTTAGTGTGGAACATCCGTTTTTTTTTCGCGATTTCGTCATTGGTCCCATTGTGAAAGTTGTTCAGTTTGATGGTCTAAACCACCCCTTAAATGTTTATTTGTATTTTTGTAAAACCTTATATAGAGTAGCTTTTAATTAAAATTTTAATTGTTATGAAACTATTATTAATGTCATAGTTTTATTTTGTTGATTTGTTTTAAAAGGAATACCATTTTGAATGTTATAACCGAAATTCGAACCCAGAATCTCTGGTTTGGTGGTCTGGCAATGGCATGCTGGCAACCATAACATTCGCCAAAAGTGAATTTGTTGTATCAAGATAATTTATTAGCAGGTTACTGAAAATGGCAACAAGTTGATGAGGTTTCAGAAATAAAAGATTAAAATCTTTAAAATCCAGTAGGTAATTAATGTTTGAATTAATTAATACTTAGATTTGTTTATCAAGTAAGTACTACTATTGATAAGTAGTATTTTCACTATGTAAAATAGTCCGTTCAATTATCAAAAGAAATTTCTTTTTCTAGTGACAACCCTAGGCGCGGAAATTGTACAAAAAAAAGGAAATCGTTTTATGTCTGGTGTTACGCCTATTTGGGAAACGCAAAAAATTAAACATATAGATCATAGTTATGTTTACATATTCGTGTATATAACTTAGACCGAAACCTCCTGATACCTAAGTAAAAAATCCTCACAACGAAAACACAAATAATTGAATTACTCTTAAAATATTGCGAGTAGGATTACCAATCAACGTTTGAAATATAGCTGTGAACTAGGCCTATAATACTATGCTATCAGATTTACAATTACTAGTATCGGTTATAAATTATAAAGATTTTATCGATTTTTCAACCATGAAATTGGCGTTTTGGAAATTCCCCTAAAAAAAAATCTACGCATTTTTGACACACGGGTGTTCTCGTCGTGGGTTTTAAAAGGGTAAATCTATCAGATTTTGGACTCTTCTCAAGGATGTCACTTTTTCCTCTTCTATATTCTACTGTGCGATGTAACCTTGACCTATATACGACGGCAGGGGGATTGGTGCAGTGCGTAATTCTGTGGGGCGAGGCATCGCGGTACATACGTATTTATAGAATGGCGAATCTAAAGGTAGACTTTAGAACATTTGCCGCGAGCACAAAATGAATAGGCTCAGAAGGCCGGCTCCATATGACGAGGCAAGGACGAGGCACGCACATCGCATGGACCCGGCGTTTTGAACCTAGTGCAGCGCCACGTGTCGCAGTGTTCTAAAGAAGTGTTTTTCAAACTTATTTGAACTGCGACCCCCACATGACTTTAAAAATAGGACACAACCCCCAACGCTTTCAACTTCGTCTTCGTTGTAATGAATGCAAAGGTGCACGAATTGTGCAACATTAAAATACAACCTTTGGATCGAGCGAAGCGAGTTCTAAATTCTGCAGAACTACTCTCGGTTGCAGTAAAAGCTCTTGACTCTAGCAATAGCTAATACAAGGTGTTTCATAACATAAGTAACAATAAATTTTTGAAACTCATAAGGGGGTTGTTTAGACCGTCAAACTGAACAACTTTCTCTATGGGACCAACATCGAAATCGCGAAAAAAATAATTTTAAATCCCATACATATTTTAGCTCTAGTCGATTTGTAGAGTATAGAACATACATTTTTTTTTTCGCGATTTCGATATTGGTCCCATAGTGAAAGTTGTTCAGTTTGATGGTCTACACCACCCCCTTAAATGTTTATTTGTAGTTTTGTAACACCTTGTATAGACACCAGGAGCGAGCGAAATATCAATCAGTTATGTCATGTATGATTACGATCAGAGTTATATCTTGGCATAAAAGTCATGATCGTGGTGACAGGTGGAACTAAAATTTTAGTATGGTGGTGTTGCCAGGTTATGCGTGATTTGGACGTTCTTGCGTAGAGGCAGCGCCCTCATTTTTTATCAGGACTTTTATGCCAAGCTTTAGATTAATAAAAACCAGGAGCGACCGAAGCACAGTTTTTTTGCTACTACTAGCTGATGTTTCTATGATAGAAGCACTCACTACCCCTCTAGAACTGCCCTGCAACCACTCATAAGGCCGTGGACTTTAGTTTGACTAACACTGGTCTTTGACACCTCTACGTATGAGCAGGGCTCCGTCAGTCGCGTTTGACAGATGAGGTATCGCACACGATGCAGGCTGTCTTGCATTGACAATACAGACATGTGCGAGGTAGAGACGCAATGAGCGAGGAAAAAATCGGCCAATAAGAGTGCATCAATTTCCCAATGACGTGATCGAGCGAGCGCGCTATTGGCGGATTGTTTCCTCGCTCACCGCGTCGCTACCTCGCACATCAATGGTGGAAACGCAGTCTTAGGTGCGTTTCCGTCGTTCGTCTGGTTGGCTGTAAAAGCGCACGAAATCGGGAGAGTGCAGTATCTGTTACGTTAGTAACTATTGAATAATCTGTGGTATGGGTGCGGTATCTCCCGCACGATAACATTTCGTGACCCAATAAACAAGTGGCACCCTTCTACAAAGCGTTCCGGTCGCAACTTGGGTTCGCCAGTTAAAGTTAAAGGTCACGCCAAGTTAACTCGATGACTCACCGGATTACGCGGCATGAGTTAGTTTTAAGTTGCGTGATGTTTTAAAAGTAACCAGCTTGCCAGCCAGTCAGCCAGCCAGTTTCTAGGAACTGGATGGAAGGTTCTTCCATTGAAGGAAAGATCTTCCCCCAGGCTAGGTGTGGTGCCTGGGAAACTGGAGTGGTCCAACGGTTGTTAGTTGGACCTTATACAGGGTGTAAATATAAATGCGTTACATATTAAAGAGGGTGCTTAGCATATGCTCACGACTATATTCCCCGAGTAGTCAGAGATATTCTGAAACCTCAGAACATCCACGTTACACCAGTAGTACCGAAACTTTGTCCAGGGGGTGAGTCCGTCGCCACTTATAATGGACAGTAGGTCGACATGCCTCGAAATTGCAAGCATGCAGGTTTCCTCACGATGTTTTCGTTCAACGAAAAGCCAGTGGTGTTACAAATCGTACATAAATTCCGAAAAACTCATTGGTACGAGTCGGCCACGAGTTGGTAAGAGGGTGCTTAAGACTGTCAAATTGAACAACTTTTACTATGGAGCAAACATCGATATCACGGAAAAAAATGTGCTGTACCATTGAAAATGACAATGGCTACTCGGCCCAAATGAAACAGCGGATTTTTTTCACGATATCGATGTTGGCTCCATGCGAGCATGATGTTGGCAGAGTTGCGAATGTTGAGATGGATGTGTTGTGTTATTAGAATGGACAAGATTAGTAATGAATATATTAGAGGAAGAGGAAGGTCGGAGGAATGTCGGTGGCGCGTTGCGCGTTGAAATCTCAATCTTGAGATCCGGGGTTCGAATCCGCACGGACCACATGCCATGTACCAATGAATTTTTCTAACTTATGTACGTAATACCTACTGCTCTCAAACGGTGAAGGAAAACATCGTGAGGAAACCTGCATACGCTGAAGAAGAAATTCCGATGCGTATATGAAGTCTACCAATCCGCATTGGGCACGCCTGGTGGAGAAACGCCCATACACCCTCCCCGAGGGTAGGCTTTTGCCCTGCAGTGGGACGTATATTGGTTGTGATGATGATGATGATGATATAAGAGGAAGTTTGAAAGTAGCTCCTGTGAATGAAAAGCTGTGCGGTAATCGATTATCGTGGTATGGACATGTGATGAGAAGAGATGAGTGTCATATTACAAGACGAATGTTAAACATGAATGTGGATGGCTGCATGAAGAGAGGACGATCAAAGAAAAGATGGATGGATTGTGTGAAAGATGACATGTGTAAAAAAGGAGTGTGCGCTGCAATGACGGCTGAATGAGATGAATGGAGGAAGAGACCCCAAGTAATGGGATCAGGGCAGGAAGATGATGATGATTGATGTTGGCTCCATACTATAGTGAAAGTTGTACAATTTGAAGCACCCCTAAAAATTTTACTTATTTTATTTATTTTATTTTATTTATTTATTGGTATATGACAATACAATGTTGTAGATTAACAAATAATCGACGCACTATAAACCATAACTGGTTTGTTCGTACGCCGGTAGGGACTCATCCTTAACATTAGGTGTAAAAGACAATCATACTACACTTATATATTAGTATCTATGTATCAATTCAATTTTACACACACACTGCAAACACGGTTATTAATGTGTTGGTGTTTTACTAATCTGTACAGTAGGTACCCACGCTATTTTATTTATGTGTTTCGTAAGAAATGATATCGATCGCAACAACAAGGAACTACAAAACGATCTATGGCACAGTATAGGTAGGTACCTACCACACTATTCTGGTTATTAGGTGTGCTTTGCTTCGTGTGATTAAGGAATTTGTAATGATGTGTTGTGGTGTATTGAAATGTGTCTGTGTGTATAACTGTGTAACGGTAGCGTGTAGGGTGTTCTGTTTTAAGTGAAACTTTGTTTTATTTTTTAGGTACTTATGAAATGTAGTTTAAGTTTGTGCTTAATATTCTTTGTATTTATTTCTTCTTTTAGTTTAGTTGGTAGTTCGTTAATTAGTTTCGGTATGATATACTCTATAGTCCTTTTGCCATATAGATTATTGAAGGTTGGAATTAGCAGTTGTTTTTGGGCCACACTGCGTGTGTATTTAGAATGCATGATGGGTGTTTGTATATCATTATTAAAGAATTGTTCTAGGAGTAACATGTATTTAATTTTGTTATGAATGGGCATTACTTTACAGTATGAAAATGTAATTTAATTTAACACCCTGTATAGATTGCTACCTGCTTACATATAGGTATGTTTCAAACCGCAGACCTCTTGCGGTCGCGTATACTAGGTTATCGGTGAGTTCTAGGTCTAATTAAGTTACCTACTAATCTATCTAGTATTTACTAAGTATAAGCACTAAGCTCTCAGACAGCCTGCGGGTTTCCTGTGGCTTTGATTGAGTGTGTTGGTCGGGATTTTACTTCAATAACTATTATATAGAGTCCTTCTTAATATATTCTTCTTTTATCAATTTCTCTACCCTAATGTTGCATGGAAGAAATAGCTTTTTAGCGATATAAGACCGCCTACTTTTGTACCATCTGTATTTCCGGTTTGTTAACTCTCTATATACTATGTTTTTTTGGTGTAAAATAAAGTATAACTGATGGATTGAAACATGTTTTACTTAATTAAACCCACATTTTATCGCAATTTTCCACTGCACCTAATGATGGGTCAAAAAAAATCACGTGAGATTGGCCGAGACCTCCTCTCTCCTACGTGAGATTTGGCTCGAAACTAAACACCTTACGTAATTAATGGATGCCCCCTCAGAGGAAACATTATATTTCCGCGTGTTTAAACTTTAAAGTTAACAGTACGTTAACAAACTAACTAACTATTGAGTAAGTTTCTAACATAACAGTTAGGAAGTCTTCAAATATATCTAGAGAGAGTAGACGTGTTATGTTTACTTAGTTTGTGCTTTTCATGGTTGGTGCAAGTCACAAGGGATTAGAGATCTTGACATAAAGTAAAAACTTGACGCCTTTTCGCAGAGTAGACAATAGAGAGACATGACTACATTTCTACATTCTAGAGGGTTTCATCATCATCATCAGCCTATCATCGTCCACTGCTGAACATAGGTCTCTCCCAAGGCACGCCACAAAACTCTGTCCTCGGCCTGCCTCATCCAGTCGCTCCCCGCAACTTTTTTTTTAGGGGTAATTGGGGGTTATGCATTCTTTAGCAGTGCTTATACGCTGTTTAGAGCGTGATAATATTTTAATTAAATTTAATAAGGGCTTGATTTTTCGATCCGTTCCTTCCCCCTTGGTGAGGCTCGACCCCTATCTATAATGCTCTATTATCCTTCTATGTTTTATCATTATTTAAAGACAAGCTATTAGCCGCGAGTTCGTCTGCATGGCATTTTTATGATCCTCAGATTTCTAGCCAAATTGCAAATCGGTTTAGCCGTGAAAAAGGCACACCAGACACTGGCGCATAAATGCGGTAAGTAATATTAAAATATTACTTATTATGGACAAATCGTGGCCCACTCCTCACCACTATTCATGAGAGGCCTTTGCTTTTCAGGGGGAACCCTACAGCCTCTAACTTAAGAATTGAGCTTGGTGATCAGCGTATGCTTATCCTTGAATAGAGCTCCAGTAGCTTGCAAATTGTACCAAACGGTAAACAATTCGCACAGCGCAGCGAACTAGATCGAAAGTCGAAAGCGAGTACGTGTCCTACAGTGAAACTGCGTCCAGACGTGGGACGCACTAATACACCTACTGGTTTCACTGCCACCTGAGGTTTAAAGTCCATCATCAGCCTCTGTGGTGTAAAAGATCATGCCCAAAATTCTATGAAAGTTAGGCTGAACCGGCCAGATTGTTACCTAAAGACAGGAAATGTAGGTAATACACATTATACTCCGTTCAGGAATTAGAGCGACAAAATGTAAACAAAGAAACGTCACTGTCAAAGTTACATTACGTGGTCAGAAACCTTTGGTACATTTTTTAATAATACAATTACGTCGGCGCGGCAATTATTAAATTGTGTTGACATTAAATATTTATCGTCTATCTATAAATAATAAAAACAATCGTGACAATTTGAATGAAATTTTAAAATTATGTTATGTAGCCCGCTACTCTGTCTGTGTGGGCTTTTTGTGCTATGCGTAGCATCCGCGCATAGCATATGGACTCAGACGACGATAGTAAACAATCAAGAGATGCGTTTACAAAATAAAAAACATTTTCTTTAAGCACTTTGTTAAAACGAACCAAAGGTCTCAAATATCTGATTGTTGCCACACTACGATATGAAGTATTTACAGTCACGCTTTCTTTTAATCTAAAATAAATTATAACTTGCGTATTTTTTAATGATATTCCATACAAAATTAACATATCATTTGTCGTAATCCTTGGCGAGTAGAATAGATAATTTACTGTTATTCATTCCGGAGATAAGTTTTCTTCCATCTCGAGATGGTATTTTGTACACTGGTATCACCGTTGTTTACATTTTGTCGCTCTAATTCCTGAATGGAGTATAGTAAATAGGTATAAAAAATTGTTAAATATTTGAAATTGAAATGTCTTTAATTGTTGAATACAGGTGTGGGGAAGAACAAATGAAATGTATCATGCATTTACAGTATTGATAATGAATTTTCTCCCCATCGGACGGAAAGCGTTAACTTTCGTCTCGCTGTTGAAACGAAGTTGTCGCTTTCCGCTTCCGTCGAGGAGAAAAAGAGTGTGCACACCTTGGGCAGTAAATAAGAACACCTCAGATCACATGTAATTTTTCGCCGAGGCGAAACCGAGATGATTTCCAAGTGGATCTAAGAATGCCACTGCACCAAATGCACCATTTAACCGGAGCTGCACTCTCTTAAAATGCAGCTCACAAACACGTTTCAAAACAGTAGCATATCATTTGACATTGCCATCACGTTCCGACCAAGCATTGTGCTATTCGACGAAAAGAGACAATCAATTATGTTGACGTTATCATTTTGTTTGTTTTCTGGAAACAATTACCCATTCTTCTTATCGTGTGGGCAGCAAGCCCTGGTGTCAACCGTCAAACCGCCTTACAGCATCTGACGTGGTTTTTTAATGTAAAGACTACTACTACGAAAGAAAGTAGCCGGGACCAACGGTTTAACGTGCCATCCGAAGCACGGAATCAGGTGATTCGGCCTGTAATGCCCTAACCAACTGGGGAAATTGGGGATTTGGATTGGCGCCACTGTCGCGAGATAAACAGTGTCTCTGTAGAATATATTTTAATTAAAATAATAAACTTGTGTTGTTTACATTATAAACCATAAATTTAGTTAAAAGTTGTTATTTTATGTGTGTGATATCGTTAGTGATTCGTTGTGAGACTGAAACCTTGTGATTTCCAGTGACTTATCGGTTTTTACTTGGGTGACACTTAATATAATTAACTATAAACATTATCATAAATAAAACTCCTCACACCATTCTACGTTCAATAATGGACGAAATTGTGTTTAAACTATAACAAAGTTGAAAGTGAAACAGTTCATAATTTTAAAATTTAGGGAAATCAGAGCCGTTAGCAATATATAAGTGAAGATTGACCTTTGGACTATGGTCAAATGCAAAGCGATCTAAGGATCTAGGGCACACTAGTGACATCCACCGGGCGATAGAATAACTACCAACTACCGTGTTATCGAGCCTATTTAGTTCCGCTACTGTTCACAAGATGGCAGATGAATGCAATAAGTGCAATAAATCGATCAAGACAAGGCAATTTTTGATTTGCTCACTATGCAAGCAAAATTATCACATACACTGTACAAACTGTTCGATAAAGAGATTTTATTTGCTAACGAATGAAAACAAAACAAATTGGAAATGTGATCTCTGCTGGAATAACATAAGAAATAACCAACATTTCTCGACACCTATGTCGCATTCGACTTCTCCGGAAGATCTGGAAGACCAGGGCACACAGCAAAACATAATCCATTTCAACGTTTCGACTAGTAACTCTTTCAGTGGCTTGACTGACGACGAAGAGCTGGACGATCTGTCCTCATTGTCGAATAGACTAAACAGAAGTTGCCCGGAGCGCAAGTCGTGTTATAGGAATGACATTGAAGAAATGAGAGTAAAGATAGACAATCTACAAGAAAAACTGGCTGCTGCAGACAACGAAATTGTGAATTTGCTTTCAGAAAATAATAAACTAGTCAAGAAAAATTGCGAATACGAATTAAGAATTAATGAGTATATGCAATTCTACTGAAAATGATTCAGTTTCCCGTTGTTCTGTAAAACTAAGTAAGCGCAAGAGTTTGAACAAAAAAAAACTGAATTTTTCACCATTGGAAAGAAATATTTCGTATACTGCTTCAACCTCAAAGCCAACAGAACATAATGTGAACAATTTGTTGGGCAACGATAGTTCTCCTTCCAAGCCATCTCTCAATAAAACGTTTTCACCGAGACAGGAGAAAAACGGCACGGGCCTGGAAGATCAAGGGACATCATCTCCTCCTAAAGATTCTACTCCAGCTGGCAACATCGATCAGAAACGAAAACTTTTGGTCATAGGCGATGAGAGCCTGTCAGGTTTAGCTTCTGAAATTTTAAATTTGAGACAAGGAAAGTGGAATGACATATATACGCCTTCTGCGTCTATATTTCCTCATTCCACAAGTGAGAAAATTCTTGAATACTGTTGGAGCATAGTAGATAGTATTTCTGAAAATGATATTGTTGTGCTGAGCGTGGGCACCCATGACTCGAACCCTATGAAACTACAACAGAATTTATGTAATACTTTAAGTTTATTGTCAAAACCTACAGTCTATTTAGTACCTATAACGCATAATCGCTATCTAAATGATGAAACATTGAACTATCACGTAAAATTTTGGACCCAGAACTTTACAAACTGTACAGTGATAAACACTAGTCAGTGTAAATTTTTGAGTAAATATTACTATTTGAACTGTGTTGGTAAAATTATTAACTTACTGATTGATAGCAAGGAGTATGACTCAAGATTTTTATCCGGTGAAAGTTTACGACTCAGGGTGAAACTTTGCGCAAATTTAAAGGTAAAAAAAGATCTTAAGATCAGTGAGACGGATGTTCTGAATACTGACACGCCAAAAAAGGGAACTATTCCTTTTTATTTCAGGAAAAAAAATAACCCTGCACAGGATAATTTTTTTCGTCCCTAATAATGTAATGGACAAATGCATTAATAAAAACGAACGAACGTCAAACGAACATTCTTCCGTATTGTTAGAAGACAGTTATTTTTGTTTGTTACACCAAAATATACGATGTTTCGTAGGTAAAACTGAGAAATTGTTATTAGCTCTAAATGATTTAAAGGACGATAATGGTTTGACTGTGGATTCAATTTGTTTGACTGAGCATTTCATCCAATCGGGGGAAGAAAATAATCTAAATCTACCAGGATATGTATTATGTGACTCATATACTAGGAAAAAGTCAAAAGACAAGAAAAAAAATAGTAAAAGAGGTGGTTGTTGTGTATTTATTCGGAACAATATAGAGTATCAACGGCTGGATTATGTACGATCAATTAGCATTTGTAAAGCTTTTGAGTGTTGTGGTGCCTTATTGCCCCATGAAAATCTAATCATAATATGTATTTACCGTGTTCCTGATAGAGAAAACATTGATGTGTTTTTTGAGAGATTGCAAATTTTATTATCGAAACTCATGACAAAACAAAGGAAAAAAATTATTGTATGTGGGGATTTTAACATTGACTTGCATGCTCACACAAAATTTCCACATATTGCTCGTAAATTTGTAAGAATTCTTAATTCTTACAATTTTTACCATCAAATAACTGACCCTACGAGAATAACACAAAAGTCTGAAACATGCATTGACAACATTATATGTAATTTCAAAAATAATATAAAGACTGATATTCATGAATTTGATTTATCTGACCATACTGCACAATCCTTGACAATAAAAATGAAAAGAAGAATAAGAGCGAAATTCTGGTTTATAGAGAGAAAGGATTATTCCAAAAACAACATTAATAAATTCATAGAGTGTATTAATAATCTCTCCTTCTCTGAGGTTTATTCTCAATTTGATACTGTCACGGCGTATAGTAAGTTCTTAGAGCTCTACAAATTGTTTTATGAACTGTGCTTTCCGAAAATAAGGATTAAAATAAAAAGCGTGGACAAACAAAAATGGATTACAAAAGGCATACGAGTATCGAGTAAAATTAAAAGAAGACTGTTTATTGAGTGGAAATATAAAGGCAATCGAATAAAAAAGGTACAATATGAGACGTACAATGCATTACTGAAAAAATGTATAAAAATATCGTTGAGGAAAACAAATAATAAAATAATAGATAACTCGGATAACAAATGTAAAGCCACTTGGAACATTATACAACACTGTATGGGCACTAATACTCTTCCACAAACAATAAAACACATAAAGGCAGATGATGAGGTAATTATAGAGCCTGAAAAGATTGCTGAACGTTTTAATAACTTTTTCATAAACTCATTGCCCTGTGCCCCCTCATTATCTGTTACTGATAGTCGTAAAGGTATTGAGCTCAACCCTTCTACCATTTTCATCCAACCGGTAACAGTCAAAGAGGTGTTGTCTGAAATAAAATCATTAAAAAATACCACTTCTGTAGGATATGATGAAATTGGCACACGTGTTTTAAAGGAAACAGCAACTTTTATAGCCCATCCTCTTACACACATTATAAATCTGTCTCTTCAAAGTGGTATATTTCCACCACAACTTAAATATTCGATTGTCAAGCCATTGTTCAAGAAAGGGGATAAGGACAGCCTAAATAACTATAGACCTGTGACTCTGGTACCCATTCTTTCAAAATTATTTGAAAGAATAATGTACAATAGACTGATAAATTTCTCTGATAAACATGAATTAATAGTTAACGAACAAAATGGCTTTAGAAAAAATAAATCGACCAATTTAGCAATATATCATTTAATGAAGACAATCCATGAATGTATTGACAAAAGGATTAACGTTACAGCTGTATTTACAGATATGTCGAAAGCATTCGATTGCGTCCATCATGGGATACTGCTGGACAAACTAGAGCGGTATGGAATAAGAGGAAAGGCTCTAGACTGGCTAAAATCTTATTTGGACGATAGGCAACAGTGTACTGAAATACAATTTTTGTCTGAGACGACTATGGACATATCACATGTAAGATCGAGTTTTAGGGTAAATAATAAAGGTGTACCGCAAGGAAGCATTCTGGGGCCCCTCCTTTTTCTCTTTTATATCAATGACCTTCCTAAAAATACAAAGAATCAAATGGTCCTATTTGCTGATGACAGTACAGCTTTAATAAGGTGTGACGATAGAGAATGCTATGAATCTGAGATAAACAACACTTTACGTGAGATTATAGACTGGATGAATACAAATGGTCTTCATATTAATCTGTCAAAAACGCACATCATGCAATTCTATTCCAAAAGAAGACTTCCATTGGACCTTGATATTGCGTATAATCATGAGTCTATTGACCAGGTGACAGAGACTAAGTTCTTGGGACTTATTTTGGACAGTAACTGCGATTGGAAGGCCCACATTCAGTCTATGTGTGACAAGCTTTCACGATTTGTGTACCCTTTACGAAGGATTATTCATAGCGCATCAATGGGGGCGGGACTCTCTGCCTATTACGGATATGTTCAGTCCACGCTTAGTTATGGTATAATTTTTTGGGGGAATTCTGTCGACAGTATTCAGGCCTTCAGACTTCAGAAGCGGTGTGTGCGGGCACTTGGTGGCTGGGGTCAGAGAGATTCTTGTAAACCACTCTTTTCTCGGTTCAAGGTGTTGCCTCTCCCTTGCCTTTATATCAAGGAAGTCGCCGTATTTGTCAAAAAACATCTTACGTTTTTTGACACAGTTGGTAAATTCGGCAGAAATTTCAGACGCAATGAAAGACTAATTCATTCGGGAAACTATGCAACAACTTTCTTCCACAAAAGTGTATTTTATATGTCCGTGAAAGTATACAACAACATTCCAGACCTTTTCAAACAGTACAATGACTTGAGATTTAAAAAAGCAGTTAACGATTGGCTAAGTCAGAAACTCTATTATAGTGTGCAAGAGTTCTTAGACGACAAGAATAATTAAATTAACGAGTGTCAAATGTATTATGAACTAGTGGTTAGGGATTTATTGTTAAATGGTTTAATTATTTGTTGGACTGGACTTTTATTAATTTGTTACAATGTTTTGTTGATATTATGTCATTTATGATAGGTATGTTTTGTTTATATTATTGGAATCATTTTATTATTTTTGTATGAATTCCATATCAGATGTGAGTATGTAGGTAATCGTAATAATAATTGTCTACACCTATATTTTAGATATCGAATTATTTTTGGATGAATCTCTGGACATTTTATTTTAATCTTATTTTGATCAATGACAATGTAAATAATGTACTTAGTTTTTAAGATTATTGTACACCTTTAAAGGTAGACTATATGGCACAATAATGTAAATTCTCACAACACCTTGTTAATAATTACCTATAGTTTTTCAATAAAATACTTTGACTTTGACTTTGACTTTGAAAAACCATGGAAAAACGCACATAGTAACATTTCCCTAGGTACTCTTTCCTATATTATTGTATGGTTTTCTATCTCAGATAAATGATTCGCGTCGGACCGCAGCGAATGATTTATCTAATACAATACAATACTCTTTATTTGCATACCAAAAACATAAAATAACAATAATATAAGCAAACAAAAGGGTACAAATGGCGGTCTTATCACTAAAAGCGATTTCTTCCAGACAACCATAGTGTTAAGGTTATAGCTATAGGCATCATCATCTCTAAGGTTATAGCTATAGGCATCATCATCATCACAGCCTATATATACGTCCCACTGCAGGGCACAGGCCTACCCTCAGGGAGGGTGTATGGGCGTTTGTCCACCAGGCGTGCCGAATGCGGATTGGTAGACTTCACATACGCATCGGAATTTGTTCTTCAGCGTATGCGCAGGTTTCCTCAAGATGTTTTCCTTCACCGTTTGAGAGCAGTCTGTATTACGTAAAGTTAGAAAAACTCATTGGTGCATGGCATGTGGTCCGTGCGGATTCGAACTCCGACCTCAAGATTGAGTTTCCATAGCTCTCCGCAACGCGCCAGGTTAGCTATAGGTACCTATATGTTGTATGAATAAAAAGCTATCCCTAAATTGACGATCGCAAACTATTAAAGGGTTCCATGTTGCGGTACAAGCCAATTGGGGGCAATTAGTTTAATGACCGGCCGGATAGATTAAAGAAAGTACGGTTTAACTGCGTTGCGTCAGTTAAGTTCATGTGTCAAATAGGGATATGTTTGTTTGGCAACAAAATGGACGGATGAGAAACGAATGCATGCAGCTGAGATCACGGACTTGAAAGATATACGGACCGAATATTGCACTAAAAAGATGTGAAGCATGCAAGGTAATACAATCTCGTTTGTTCTACAAGCGACCTACACTCACACAGATGCACTAGCTCTAGGCGCAGGTCCTACAACCCGTCACCTTATGTACCGCGTGACAGCACGCACACAATAGAAATGGGTGCTTCACTCATGATTAGTAGAGATAACGCCTGGTTCGTCTTTTAAGTCTGTGGCTGAGATGCGAATATTGAGATGGATGTGGTGTTACTAGAATGGAAATCTAACCGAAATAAAATCCCTAATCCTATGATTTTCTTTAGGTAGCATATGCTCACGGCTATATTCCCCGAGGGGGTAGACAGAGATATTCTGAAACCTCAGAGCATCCACGTTTCATGTAGTACTCTTTCCAGTGTGATGAGGGGTGAGCCCGTCGCCACTTGTAAAGGACAATGGGTACAATATATGCCTAGAAATTGAAGCATGCTATGTTTTCCTTCACCGAAAAGCCAGTGGTGTTACAAATCGTACATAAATTCCGAAATACTCATTGGTACTAGTCGGCCTCGACGGGAATAGAACCATCGAATCCTGCACGGCAGGCAAGGTTACTCGCCACTGCCGGATCACCACGGCTTTTCGTTAGGTATCTACCTAAATAGGATTATTAAGGAAATTAGGGAGTATAGACAATGGATAAAAGTTATGTTACTAAAAGTGCAATTAAAACGAGCGTCGGCGTCAGGTCTATAATGTTAAAGATAAGCTATAAAGTAGCAAGAGTTACAATGACAAAACTGTTCAGATGCAATCTGTTTAGCATACGGGAATCGAACCTTGACTTGACTGTACAGTTAGCCAGCTAACTGTGTCAGTGGGGTTTTAAACTGTTTTATGACCGAGCACAACTATGCTTTCAAAGGAAACACATACATAAACTGACGAACATAATTCCTATCATTTTATAGTTTAAATAGTGTTTTCCCGCGACTTCGTCCGCACAAATTATATACCAGATTTTAAGTCAGATCATAAGCTATCAAACAAAATAAGTTTCATCAAAATCGGGACAGTAGTTTTTGCGTGATGCGCGAACAAACAAACAAACAAACAAACAAATAAACAAACAAACACACAAACAAACAGACAAACAGACGGACAAAATTTCTAAAAAAGGTTGATTTCGAGTCAGGGATACCTAAAAACCATATTGTAATCTTTTTTTTGTAAATATCTTCAATGTACAGACACACTTCAGTTACAGTTTTATAATAGTTTAGATTATTGCTTTTCTGGACCATGCATATGCTCACGACTATATTCCCCGAGAGGGTAGTCAGAGTTATTCTAAAACCTCAGAACATCCACTTTTCACCAGTAGTACCGAAACTCTGTCCAGTGTGACGGGTCGGCCTGGACGGGAATCGAACCATCGCCTCCTGCATGGCAGGCAAGGTTACTCGCCACTGGACCACCACGGCTTATATTAGCATTTAACTTCAAAATTTATCTCGTTTGTCAGTTCTTGCTACATCCGTCATACCTGACCTAGTATTTTTAACTAGGTAGGTTTAATTATTCACTAAACTTTAGCAAACAGAACCTAGATTTTCACTCTAGTGATTGGACTAATTTGCAAACTTAATTAACAACTTTGAGCTAAGATTTAGAAAGTTGTGGGAAAGCTGTAACTACAGGGTGAAATTGATATTATTAGCATCCTTTTAAACTAAGAGTCTACCCATCAAACTGAACAACTTTTACTATGGGAGCAAACCAATCGGAGCAAAAAAAATCTGCTGTTCCATACAAAACTGCAACGCCCTCTTGACTCAAATGTATGCAACAGCAGATTTCTCAGGAACGTCATTTGCTAGAGCATACGAGATAGACGGAACGCGATCGCACTCGGCGTCCTGTTCCGTTCCGTCTATCTTATATGCTCTAGCAAATGACGTTCCTGAGTGACAGAAAAGGATGGAGCGACGGAAAAATGCGATCGCGTGCGGCCATGTGTAGTTCAACCCTTATTTCCATACTTCAGATTCTAATTTTAAATGTTAAAAAACATTGACAAAATCATGAAAAACTGTGTCGTGTGAACCCCAAACGTGATAAGTTCGAAATTATTGTTCCGCAATTATAGGCTGTCGCGTTTAGTGATAAGGTATAAAATTGTATGTAAATGCGTAAGATTTGTTTATCTTGAACGTTGGCAGAGGGGAAATGCTAAGGCAAGGCCGGTCCATACATAAATCGTCTAAGTAGAAGACAAATATTTTGCAAAAATATTAATTGGAGGTGTTTTTGAGGATACATACTGGATTGCATTGAGACCATTTTTAGAAAATTATTGTGTCAATCATAAAAGCATAGAAGCAGGGCTTAGATTGGATTCACATTTAGGCTTTATTTCATCACAATCGGTCAACTCAATCAAAAGTTATAAGTACTTAAACTCCCCTTGTTTAGAATAAATCTCGATTTAAAAACTATTTAATTCTTTAGAAATTCAAACAATTACATATTACATATTATATTATGCACTATTCTATAGTGTACAATCAAATCCAAATATTGATTTTCCACACAAAAACAATGCAAACAAAACCTTTATACTTTAGTCATTTTCTATTCTTTTTGTTATCTTGGGGTACCATCTTAGTATTAATGTTTTGCCAATATCAATCTAGTTTAAATAGCAAATGTACTTGATGTCGTACGGTAATAAATATTATGTTAATTCTAGGATTGTTTTTTTGCACAAAAACACACGAGTGCCACCATAACATGGTGTAGCTTCGTTGCAAGCCACCGAAGGAGGAAAACCGATACACGTCCACCCAATAACAGACTTGCGATGCAACTCCTTGCTTGCTAACATTAACATATCTCCACAAAGGGCCAAAGAAATCTCGAGTGGCGACCGCATACCGGACACAGCGTGGGTAGGCCCAACAAGGTGGACCGATGACCTGGTGAAGGCGGGAACACGGGATGAGGGCAGTGCAGGACCGGTCATTGTGGCGATACTTGGGGGGTCTATGTCCAGCAGTGGACGTCTATCGGCTGATATGATGATGGTGATGGGTCATCTCACCAATTCTATTCTATTCTATTTTTAAAAAAATGGCTGCCATCTTGGGGTATTTGATGATTTTGCCAATGTCTAGTTTATGTAGCAAGAGTGCTTGACGTTGTACGGTAATTTATGTATTTGGTGACTTCAAGGATTGTTTTTCGAAAAGAACTTGAGCCACCACTGGAGCTTTGTTGTAGGCCGGGGAGGGGGCAACCAACGATCGACGGGCCACGCGACCGCCCAATAGCAGATCCACAATGTTACTCCCCTCTCACCAATATTTATTTTTAGAACTAATTAATTACAAACATGTAATTTGTGGTTATTTATTGTTCAAGAAGTGATGTGTTTTATAGAATTATATATGACTTCATTCATACTAGTTTAAGTGGTTGATTTCCTTGTATTTATTTAGCCTATGACTTTATAGTTCAGTCAGTCCGCTGTTGATTGTCCGGAGCTCCTCAGTAACATAGTTTTTAAAACCCCAGCTAGAAAGCTACGCAAAAGTACTTTGCTGCACATTCCATCTCACCGTACCAACTTTAGGGAAAATAGTTTCTTTCCTAGAACTTGTAAACAGCTTAATATTTTGAATGAGGACGCTCGATTTGACTTATTTAGCTGTAGTGCTCGACTTACCAAAAAGTTGTTAGTTGATAAGACTATCGATACTTAATAGTTTCTACTCAGAATACCATTTATAGAAACGTAAATTGATTGTTTTATATGTATAAAACTTATATGTGGATGCTTGTAAATGGCTGATAGTTGTTATTTAAGTATTATTTTGTAAAAGAGGCTGTTAGCATCCCGAATAATATAAAATAAAAATAAAATAAAAAATAGTAGACTAAAATTTACCCGGAGTCGCGTTGTAGGTCTGCTATAGGGTAGTCGATTGTTGGTTGCCCCCTCCCCGGCTTACAACGAAGCTCCAGTGGTGGCTCAAGATAGTGTTCTTTTCGAAAAACAATCCTTGAAGTCACCAAAATACATAAGTTACCGTACAATGTCAAGCACTCTTGCTAAAAAAACTAGACATTGGCAAAATCATCAGATACCCAAGATGGCAGCAATTTTTTTTAAAATATAGAATTGAATAGAGTTTACCCGCGACTTCGTCCGCATAAATTATATACCAGATTTTATGTCAGATCACAAGCTATCAAACAAAAAATGTTTCATCAAAATCGGTTCAGTAGTTTTTTCGTGATGCGCGAACAAACAAACAAACAAATACACAAACAAACAAACACACAAACAAACAAACACACAAACAAGCAGACAAACAGACAGACAAATTGTCTAAAAAGGGTTGATTTCTAGTCAGGAATACCTAAAAGCCATATCGTAATCTTTTTTTTGTAAATATCTTCAATGTACAGACACGCTTCAGTTACAGTTTTATAATAGTTTAGATTAGATAGACCACTGAATTATGTACTGAAGTCATAACTTTGAAAATGTTGAATATACAGTTTTTATATCACTGCGGATAACGTCAATGCATATTCTACTCATCAAACTGAACAACTTTCACTATGGAGCCAACATCGAAATCGCAGGAAAAATATCAGATGTCAGACTCAATTGTCAGATTTTTTTTGCTACATTTGATTTGCTCCCATATAAAAAGTTGTTCAGTTTGATGGGTAAAGTACATAGGCGAAGTATTTTTCGCTTACGCTGATAGACGAAACATCAGTGTAACCGCGTATGAGACAGCGATAGTCATAAAATCCTATACAATTTGTATGAAAATAGATGTCTGACTCCGGAGTCAGACAGCCGTCGTAGAATAAAAAAGTGGCTACGTCGATAAGGACAGCAATAAGTAGCGATCTCCTTTTTTAACTAGAGCGAATTTGCTATGTGCATCTCTTACTGAGTGATATGACAAGAGACGTGCTTCCTTCTAGTTCCTTCTCTTTCTACGGTAAAGTATGTGGTCATATGATACTCTTCCTTACACCCTGTTTTTTATAAAGGTTTTAAAATGATGTGTCAATGATAGGGAGGTAGACTTTCGCCCACAGAAACATTGAATAAGAATCCCGACTCCTTAGTCGTCTCGTAGGAAATGGGGTGGAAACACACAGCTTCGTTTTATATAATTTTGTACCTTTAAGCACGGACCTGAAAAAAAGACGGACGTAATGTGACACTAAAAAGATATGAATTTGTTCTGCAAGGGACCTACACCACACAGATGCACTAGCTCTAGGCGCAGGTCCTACAACCCGTCACCATTAAGTACCGCGTGACAGCACGCACACAAAAGAAATGGGTGCTTCGCTCGTGATTAGGCGAGATTACGTCCGGCTTTTTTTCAAGTCCATGCCTTAAGTATGAAAAAATTTTTTTTTATTTTTAAACGTACCTTCAAAGCAGGGGGTAGTTATTTCCTCCGACGTAGTAAATCCATGTTTAACTCACTATAAACTTATGTTTAGAAAACACACACTTCCCTCACAATAATTGTATTTTTTTATAGTATTTTTTCGTAACTTTATCAGACTGAAAAAACACAAGTTTTCAATCAACCACTGTAACAAATGTGGAAATAATAGAAGGAAATTGCAAGAATCAAATAAACAGCGAAAGAAATAACTAAAGTTCCTGTGTGTAACTTTAGTTATTTCTTTCGCTGTTTATTTGATTCTTGCAATTTCCTTCTATTATTTCCACATTTGTTATCTAAAAAATTTATTTTTTATTTTTAAACGTACCTTCAAAGCAGGGGGTAGTTATTTCCTCCGACGTAGTAAATCCATGTTTAACTCACTATAAACTTATTTTTAGAAAACACACACTTCCCTCACAATAATTGTATTTTTTTATAGTATTTTTTCGTAACTTTATCAGACTGAAAAAACACAAGTTTTCAATCAACCACTGTAACAAATGTGGAAATAATAGAAGGAAATTGCAAGAATCAAATAAACAGCGAAAGAAATAACTAAAGTTACACACAGGATGTTATAAGAAAACAAAATTCGGAAAAGCAAAAATGTTTCGTATTTTTTCTCGAAAAGAAATCACTCTATTTCTGAACACACAGTTTGTAATGGAGAATATTTTTAACCACTTCAACAAACAGTTTGGAGCACAGCACAATTATTTTCAAAGGATTATTGCCATTAATTCGATAATTCGATTTATTTATTTCCAGCGAGCGACGACTGCAATGCAAGTGAAGAAGTCAACAACCGTTTGACAGCTATGCTCTGACGCGACGCCATTTTTTTGTGGTATTGCCATTTTTTTTCTCAAACTTCCTCATTTATAACAGCGACATCTCTTGAGTGACACTGTCAACGTAAGTATTAAATGTAACGCATAGATGACGCTGTACTAAAATAAGTTTTCCTATTCGCCACTAGATGGCGCTGTAGAAGAAAGTTCCGCTATTCAACACAAGATGGCACAGGTATGTATTTCATATTATTTCGTATCTTACACATTTTTTGTTTTTGAATTAAATAAATAAAATCTTTGATTTTAATTTTATTTGTTCATGAAACAAGTCAAATTTTCAGCAATTGCATAGTACTCTGTGTGTGGTATTGCTATCAAGTGTCTAATGCACAACTCAACTAAATTCTTCTCCTTATCACTAGATGGCATTAGACATATATAAGTTTATTGCTTTTGCACAAAATAACAAAAATAGTTCAAAATAGATAACTCAATTTGTAATAATCCTTCGAAAATAAACTAGTCCACAAACAACACGTAAAAATAAATAAAATATAACTTCAAAACGTGTTTCGATCAGTTTTATCCAGCCAATGTCTCTGCTTGCAATCCACTTTCAACTTTTTCGGTTCATATATTTGATTCCTCTTTATATGGCATATAGGTTGGGCGTATCCGAAGTCCAATTCACAATAATATAGATGCTTATTTCTATCAGCTGGATTGGGATAGTAAGCTGCATATAAAACATCGTCAACTTCGTAAATTTTAACATCAATCGTGTGTTGAAACAGTGTACCGCTGAATAACATCCTCTCGATAACACCGCACGTTACATGGTTAATATTATTGCCCCAAATATTTAAAAACCTAATGAAGTAAGGTTTTTTAATAGTGTTCAGTATATTCAATATACCGCGATCATTCATTTTGTTGTTCGAAATATCCAAAGCGCGGAGTTTAGAAAACGGCAGCCCGAAACTTATGGCCCTTCCGCCAGTGTCTTTAATACCATTTCCAGCTATATTTAATAGTATCAACTGGGGTTTTTCTGCTAAATATTTTCCCAAAAGCTCAGCACCGTAATCACCTATTTTATTATAAGCGAGGTCTAAGTATAACAGGGTATAATTCCTTCTCAATCCTCTAACAATATATTCGACATCATGATCGATGAATTCGTTTTTCTGCAAATGTAATTCTATGAGACTTTCGTTCCTTTCAATTAAATATTCAATATGATACGCTAACCATTTAGATTCGTAAGAATATCTGTTAAATAAAGGTACAATTCGACTAAAATCTAATACTTTCAATGTTGTATTGTTGCCGTGATCTTTTCGTAGTGCTGTCACTATGTGTGCAACGCTGGTTAAAGTTTGATCGTTTTGGCCAATATCACAGAATTGTAATGTTTTATTTTCCCTAAAGAATTCAGCTAAATATACTCCACCCCGAGTACCAAAATCATTGCCGTTAATTCGAAGATATTTCAGCTTCATAAACGTGGCGTATATGGCTAGGTATTGTATAGATTTTTCGGTTAATTCATTGTTCATAATGTTGAGATTGTTTAGGCTCGACCGGCCTTTTACTAACAACTTTTTTAGTAGTTTTAAAAACCCTTTGTCAGTAATTTTATTGTAGGACAAATCAAGTTTGGTGATTCTACTTCGTGATTCTCTTACGTACAAACAGATGGCTCTAATGTCTGTGTCTTGAATTCTTCGATCGTATCTATCTTGAATGTCTTTGCCGCGAAGAACTAAATTTCCAGAACCGTCGGAATTTCTTTCAGTGAATAAATTTAGCCTGATTTGATTTATTTCTGTGCATTCTAAAGGCTTTGGTGTACCAGTAATTTGTTTAAGAATAGCTTCCGTGTTACAAATACATCGTTTTTGTTTACATAGCGATTTAGACTGGACCATTTTTGGATATTATTTATTGATTAAATTATGGATTGGAATTGCAATGAAATTTTTGTTGTGTAAAATCAATATCAAAGAACAATACGTAAGTATAGGTACATAATCAAATTGTCAAGGGAGACATTTGTGATCACGTACTCTTTGTTTGTGATTTTTGAGTACAGTATTTTTCGCTTACGCTGATAGACGGAACATCAGTGTAACCGCGTATGAGACAGCGATAGTCATAAAATCCTATACAATTTGTATGAAAATATATGTCTGACTCCGGAGTCAGACAGCCGTCGTAGAACAAAAAAGTGGCTACGTCAATAAGGACAGCAATAAGTAGCGATCTCCTTTTTTAACTGGAGCGAATTTGCTATGTGCATCTCTTACTGAGTGATATGACAAGACACGTGCTTCCTTCTAGTTCCTTCTCTTTCTACGGTACGACTTCTCTTGATCTTTGATTTTGAACATTAATCAAGACGGTTCACGAAAAAGTTTTTAATTAAAAAAGTTTTATGAAGGATTTCAGGATCTAAAAAAAGTAAAAAATGTCTGAAGCAACAACTTTTTAATGCGAACTAAATTTGTTATCGTACAATAAAGATCTATTTATGTTTCTAATATAAGTAAACTAAAGTTTTAATATAACTAACCAATTTTTTTTGGTTACTTATAGTTATAAAATGTTATACTTACTTACTTAGGTAAGTAACTGTATTTTTGCTTAAGTAAATAAAATATTATCACAGCGCTATTTAACAACATAAAACATCTCACATATAAAATATAGGTAACTTTTAATAACTTTAACGCGTAGTGCCGCTAACGCAAAATACCTTTTACACCATCGACCAAAACTCAAATACGCTCATGGCCAAACACCCGACTGACCAAAACTCAAATACGCACATGACCAAACACGCAAAATATGACCAAAACTTAAACATGCACATCACCATACACGCAAATGACCAAAACTCAAATACGCACATTACCAAACACGTACTGACCCCTTTGACTACAGTCAGTCAGTCAATTCGTCTATACAAAGCTCAAGAATGAATGTATGAAAAACTCGTCTATTCAATAGCCAAAGCCATCATCTTAGAACTCTTCGTGTCTCCCTCTATGCCTGGGAACACGAAACCTCTCTTCGCCAGCTCCTCATAGGTGATCTCTGATAGCGTGACGAAGCCAGCTTTCTTCGCGACGGCCTGAGATGCTCCGGCAGTGAAGACTGTGGCAGTCACTTTTAGACCGAGGGCTTTGCATAGCGGGATCCTGGAAAAAAATGTTATATTTTGACTAAGAACCTTGATCGATGGGTAGAAGAAGACATAAGTGCATTGCATGTCGTTGCAAATCTGCAATACAGTCTAACTAAATCCTACATTCTCAGTCCTTATAATAATCTGTATTATATCTCTGGCTCCGGACCTTCAGACTTGACTAGTTTAGGAGCCAGTGCCGCAATTGTCAGTTTAGAATTTGTAAAACTTCAATAAAGAATTGAGTCATGTTATAGGAATTGACCCGAGCACACGTCTCGCGTGGTTTTCGCGCGTCGCGTTTTTGCCTGCCACGAGGCTCCGCAATCCTCGATCTCTTCTTGTTCTTGAACAAAAACAATCCCTGAGATTGGGATAGACACTCCCATAAATTACACTTAACACTGGCGGAAATGCGGTAATTAAGTAGGTAATTATAAATAAAAAAATAAAGAATTTTTTATGTTTATGTTTTTTGTTTATATTATAGTCAATATTATAAAACTTGTGTCAGTACCTACATTGAAGATAAATTTATAGGAAAAAGATTAGGTGTATGATACCTATGGTGTTTATTGTTAGGTATACATCCCTGACTCCAGATCAACCTTTTTTAGAAGTTTGTCTGTATGTTTGGTTGTTTGTAACAGCATCACGCAAAAACTACTGAATAGATTTTGAGGAAACTTTTTTGTTTGATGGCTTATGATTTGACTTTCGAAAAACGATAAAAAATTTTGGACCTTCCATACAAAAGTGCGGATCGGCCGATCGATTTTCTATGGGAGGTCCAAAAAGTTTTCTCGTTTTTCGACCCATGTTCTTTAGGGAAAGTTGTTCAGATTCACGGTCTGAATACACCCTTAAAGTTTCGTTACTAATTAAGAATTAGTGGTGTATAAATAAAGGTTCACAATTCCATCCTCTACACAGAAAACCATCCGGTCTGAACCCATTCTTTATAAATTCCATTAAAGTAAAGAATTCCCATCATCTTCCTGATAAATTCATCAACATTCCAATACCTATTGAATTTGTTCCCGACCCATTCCCGTTTATTGCGTGAAGGAACGCGACCGCATTTCACTCTTAAACGGTGTAATTGAAAATGTCTTCGGGATATTATTTAGCCCGAGATTGATTTCAGGATCTCATTTCTTTCAACTTGTTTGCAGAGGGATTGTTCTGAGACTTTTAAAAATGATTTTTGTGACGACCTTTCTTTGATAGCGATTTTGTTGCCTTCGGGGTATTTTATTTCTTGTTTGACTAATTTATTGAATTTACTTTATTGATCCCGGGCTACATCATAAGTTTTTAGAATTTGTAACAGCACTGGCTGTTTGGTGAACGAAAACGCTGGGTGATTTTTTAAACACTTTTCTGTTTTTCGGGGGTGGTTCAGACATGACAATTATGATGAACAACTTATTATGGGAGAAAAACTGTTGTAAAGGGACACGGAGTGCTGTAATTCGATCTCGTTCTTGAGTGGTCGACTTTAAACGCACTTGCGTGTCAAAAAATGTGTATGTATTTCGCCTATGGATAACTGGGTAGTATTACTCAATCGTCTATTACGCATCTGTGGATATGATATTTTATGATTCGATACGACATAACAAGTTTCTAGCATACAAACCTGGCGTTCAATATCTCCTGCCCGACGCCCATCCCCCTCCACTTGGGCGTCACCACCAGCCCGTAAGCGCCCAGGTACTCATCCACGCCGTAGTGCTCAAACACGTTCACACTTCGAGTCACCGCGTCCACAGCACCGAACAGCTGGGCCCATACTTTGTCTTCTGTCTGCAAAATTGTATTACCTATCATCAACCTTTGATCATCTACAATAGACTCTTCTTCACCATTATGCCACTCTTGCCAATCCCGTGCCAGTCTGGCAGGTAATTGGTTACCTCTTCTTGTCAGTTTTTCCCATTTGTATGAAGTGACAGCTAAAGTATCCAACGTGTGCCTTAGTAGTCTTGAACAGCACTGATATGTGAAGAAATCGCATGGTCTTTGTCTTTGTCGGCAATAAGGCAACACGGATCGTAAAATTCATACTGAACAACAGCAGGAGCAAAGCTCGTTCACAACAAGAACGATGATGCACAAGATGAAGTTCACCCTAGACCCCAGCTGCCGAGCGTGCAGAGAGGAGGGAACCATGGAACATATCCTGTGTGAATGCGATGTCTTAATTGGCGGCTAAAGGCATTATGCCTTCTGGGAGATGTTTATCCAAAATCGGGAGATAAGTGATTTCTTCTCTTGAACGGAAATTTCTTGCTATCTTTTTGAAGGGTGAAGAAATATTAAGTGTCTAGGGGTCAACACAAAAGATTCCACTAGACGTTTACGTGAAGACAGCATGGTTTATCTATATGGTACCTATATTCCACGGAGGAAAGAAAGGAGCGGAGGTGTCGCAAACTCGCAACGCAATTAGGTCTGTCGCCATTAGGTCATGACGTAACAGTGGACGTGGCCTGTGATGCGTAGTTCGAAGCGAGTCGCCATTCTTTTTGTCAATAAAATACATCTAAAACGATGAAGTGCGCTGTTCCTGGATTCGGTTTTCGGGACGGAACGGATGGGTGGCGCGGCGTACCCGTCTTGTCCCCCGATCCTGCATTTTGGCGACACTAAGGTTGAGATTCAGAGACGATTTGTCAGTCTTAGTTCGAACTCCCGTATGTCAAAATCCATACATTTCTTCCCTACTTAGCTCGAACTAAGCCAAAAAAAATCGTCTCTGAATGTCGGCCTTACTTCGATAAAAATATTGCTTTGCGAGACCTCCGCTCATTTCTGTCCTCTATGGTCTATTTTAACCTGAAACTCCTCATCCATGTCCTCCCGCCTCACCACAGTCAGTACATTGACCCCGACCACGGCGGGCTGATCCTCGGTGTCTTCAACACAGACCAGCGACAGGTTTTGCTTGGCAGTGTCACGCCAGAGCTTCTTGAGCTCTTCCAGCGCTTGGGGGTGCTTGTGGATCTCTGTGGATCCCACATTAATAATTTATGCTATAGTATAATGGCCGGCAAACATCAAGAACAAGACCAAGATCTTGACGGTGCAGAATAAAATTTATTAGGCGAAAGCGCTTCTGCGCATACTCCTCAACCCCCGCCCATTAACCGATGTTGGAACCTTGATAATTCGATTCTGCTCTCGATTCTACAAACTGTTTTCCAGTTTTGCGTTTATTCATTAACACGTATGTGCCTCCTCGGAGATGGATACCCAAAACCGGGAGATCTTAGGCTTCTTCGCCTCAATGGTATTCAATGGCCTCCTTCATTGACCATGTATTTGAAGGGTGAGGAAAGCGAAAAGTATTGGGGCTAACACAAAAGATCCCACTGGGTCGAAGTGTTGCTGGCCTGCCAGCCACCACAACAAGATAAGATAAGATAACACGTTGTATAGGCTACGGAGCCGTATTATGAACGTGCCCGACACGCTAGCCAGTTTTTATGTCTTTCTTACCAATAAACCTGCAAGGTGGTTCGTCTCTAGTGAAGTACTGCTCAAGCATCGCCAGGGCAGGCTCCAGGAACTCCTCGGTGAGGTCCTGCACCCTCAGGCGGGTCCCCCCTCGTGTTGTGAACCTGTGCCAGGTGGTGGGGTAGGGGATGCTGGCGGGCCGGCTGTAGACCATGACCTGGGGGGTTGGTTTGGTACGTACATAAAATCAGGATCTCTTTCGGTGTGGCCAGAAATATTAATATAACTGCCAACTGTATATTTAAGAGTGCAATAACTAAAGTACCAGGGAGATCGAGCCTTGCTCGGCGTCTTAGGAGTTTGAAAAAATATTTTTTGATTGCGAAATCTCTCTAGGATGAATCCTATCTACAGGATTTATTGAAATGAGTCGAAAATTGTGGTCAAACTGAACAACGTGAAATTGCAAAAAAAAATCTGCTGTTCATACATTTGAGTCGAGTAGGCATTGCAGTTTAGTATGAAATGAAATACTTAGTAGATTTTTTTTGAGACCATCAAACAGGAGTGCGATTTTTGAATCTCATTCGGTGAGCTCAGCTGTTGAAAATGTCAAAATTACTATGGAGATACGCATCTTTCTACTGCGGATTTGACTCTCAAAAATCTCTCTCCTTAAGTATGATTCTTGAAAGTCAAATCGGCAGTAGGCAGATGCGTATCTCCATAGTTATTTGACATTTTCAAGTGCTGAGCTCAGCGAATGAGATTCAAAAATCGCACTCCTGAACAATTTTCAGTGTGGACTTCGTCCATCGAGAAAAAATTAAAAATATCTGCTGCTTCATACAAAACTGCATTTGACTCAAAATGTATGGGACAGCATACTAAATTAATTTTTTGACGTTTTCTCCATGGTGCAAATGGTGCAGTTTGATAGACTGAAACTGGAGAAACTTTCAGAGCGACATGGCCTCAAGCCAAGCTCATTATAATAGATTTTAAAAAACCACCTCTTCCATCACCATACTATAAGTAGCTGTTTGTTTCTATCCCTTCAATACCATCTATAGTTAGTTACACAACTGAACATTTGTTTTAACTTTTAAATAAAACGCGTAAAAATCTACTTACGTTCAACTTTGACTTTGACTCCAAAAAACCAACCCCGTCACAAAATTCAAAGTTAACTTGTCACTAAATGCGATGTTGTCACTACGTGTCACTCTGGGTAATGCGACTAATATTATAAGACGATCTAAACGCTTCCGTCTCCGGGGGTCGAATGAAGTTTGTAGGGGTGGAAACAGGGTGGTGGCACACCGAACCATTTGTATACATACATTTATTATTATTATATCTATCTAAGCCGAAAGCCGAAAGCCGTGGTGGTCCAGTGGCGAGTAACCTTGCCTGCCGTGCAGGAGGCGATGGTTCGATCCCCGTCCAAGCCGACTCGTACCAATGAGTTTTTCGGAATTTATGTACGATTTGTAACACCACTGGCTTTTCGGTGAAGGAAAACATCGTGAGGAAACCTGCATGCTTCAATTTCGAGGCATGTATTGTACCTACTGTCCATTAAACGTGGCGACGGGCTCACCCCCCGTCACACTGGACAGAGTTTCGGTACTACTGGTGAAACGTGGATGTTCTGAGGTTTCAGAATATCTCTGACTACCCCCTCGGGGAATATAGTCGTGAGCATATGCTTATGCTTATGCTGATATCTATCTATAAAGTCACGCCTCTCTCCCATTGGGGTAGGCATAGACTAGACGCTCTTACTACGATCATTTCATACCTCTTTCATCTGATTCTCACACACAAATGCATGCATACATTGTTTCATACATGCCCACCGATTTTTCCGCACCTCGCCATTCTGGTAGGACGGTAACCGATCTGGAGTGCGATTTTTGAATCTCATTCGGTGAGCTCAGCTGTTGATAAAGTCAAAATTACTATGGAGATACGCATCTTTTTACTGTTGATTTGACTTTCAAAAATCATACTTCAGGAGTTCGTTTTTTTAAAGTCAAATAAGCAGTAGAAAGATGCATGAGAACGCTTTTGTATGAGATTTAAAAACCGTTCAAGCTCACCGATGACATTCAAAAATAGCACCCCTGGACAGCGATTTTTGAATCTCATTCGGTGAGCTCAGCAGTTGAAAATGTCAAAATTACAATGGAGATACACATCTTTCTGCAGCTGATTTTACTTTCAAAAATAGCACTCCTGAAGTATGATTTTTGAGAGTCCAATCAGCAGTAGAAAGATGCATATCTCCATAGTAATTGTGACATTTTCAACTGCTGAGCTCACCGAATGAGATTCAAAAATCGCACTATGCAGATAGTTATGTCGCCATTTTTGACGAAGCGTGTTGCAGATTTGAAGTATGTATATTCTTTTAAATGTTATTATTAATTTCTAATAAAATATTTTACGAATATGGACATACGCATCTTTCTACTGCGGATTTGACTCTCAAAAATCTCTCTTCTGTAGTATGATTTTTGAAAGTCAAATCAGCAGTAGAAAGATGCGTATCTCCATAGTAATTTTGTTATTTTCAACTGCTGAGCTCACTGAATGAGATTCAAAAATAGCACTCCAGATCAGAGTCTGCCTCTCTACCAACACTTCCATTCAAATTCGCACAATAGATTTATTTCTCCAAAGCAAACCGTTCAGCCTTACTATAAATTAATATTAAATACTAAAAATCCATCCATCCATCACAAACTTTCATCAAGTCCCTCTTCGAACATCCTCCTCCATATTTCTCCATGACGTTCTGTCCCTCGCCCTCTGCTTCCAGTTGGGATCTGCGTGTCTCAATATCATTGAAGAATCATTCTGGTGGGTGGCCTGACCCAGCGTGGTTTCTCTAGTGTTCTTCTGCACGCTTAGCATCCATACTGGCAACATTTCCTGCGCATTTTAGCATTCTATAGTGACTACGTCTACGCCCTTTGCATTTTGAAATAGGTATCCACTCATTGCGCTTGACCTGGGAGGATATCTACAGTGCTACCCAAGATCACTCGTTCGTTGAAGCGCTCGTTGGCGTAGTGGAGCTTCGGTATTGGAAACGATCACCGAAGTTAAGCAATGTCAGGACCGGTCAGTCTTTGGATGGGTGACCGTTTAGTGGTATTTCATCTCGAGCGTTTCCGTGCTTCAGAAGGCACGTTAAGCAGTTGGTCTCGGATAGTTGGCGGATGGCGTTGCAACTATTCGTTAAGCCACGTCAGAGGCCTATTGAGGCGGCTTGAAAATTCTCTGACAGCAAGTAGATCACTACCTTGCCTCTACCAACACGCACTGGGCCCGCGTGGTGGAGTATGGCCCACTCCCTCTCACCCTTATTCGTGAGAAGAGGCCTTTGCCCTGCAGTGGGATTCTATAGGCTATAACTTACTAACTTACTAACTTACCCAAGATCGCAATCGGTGGAGAGCTATTCGGAAACCGCACCTAGAAGCATAACACGGTAACGGATTGACGCACCGTGTGTGCTTCAACGTGCGGTTTCTTACAACTCCTTGCTTCACAAATGACGGACTGACGTCTGTCGAAGTCAATTCCCTAAGAGCTCTTTTTTTGCGACAGCTACATTTTAAAGGCTTGCCATCGGCCCGGTGTAATCAAGACCTAATACGATGCCGTCATAAGTTAATCTTAAGTCGCTAAACGGTTGTTAAGCCTATCTAACAGTCAAATTACACTAGCCACTGAGTCGGTGGATGTATTGTAAAATGTTGATTAACTTGCTAATTGCCTGTGTCTTCGTTTGCGTGGATTACAAACATTTTGGTATGGGATGTATTTACCTAGGGCTTGATTTTCGAAAAATAATTTCTTACATCCTCTGTAGATACAATGTGAATTCAAAATAAGCTTGCTGTGTGCAGGAGTGCCAGTGCCATTCTGGGTAAGCTCGCTTCATCTTCGACCCCATCTTTGTCCTGAGGACTAGATTGAGTTCAAGAACAAACCCATTTATAGTATAAAAAAACTATAGCGGGCCGGTGATAGACCCTTTATAGACCACAAGGCTTTGTAAAGTATCATCATCATCAGCCTATAATAACTGCCTCCGTGGTCTAATGGTTAAGAGCATTGGGCTCTTGACACGGAGGTCGTGGTTTCGATTCCCACGGGGGGCACCTAGTGAAAAGTCACTTTGTGCGTTTTTCCCCAGTTGGTTAGGACATTGCAGGCTGAGTCACCTGATTGTCTGAAAAGAAAGATGATTCCGTGCTTCGGATGGCACGTTAAGCTGTTGGTCCCGACTACTATCTCTGGTGGTAGAATTCGTTACATAAAAACCACGTCAGAGGCCGTAAGGCGGTTTGAATAAACTCTGACACCAGGGATTGTAGCCCACTCGATAAGATGAAGATCAGCCCACAGTCCCACTGAAAGATACTGTCCTACCCTCAAGAAAAGTGTAAGGTGAGAATGTCGTTAGTCCACCACACGTGCACAATGCGGATTGGTAGACATCACATACGCGTCTTTCTTCAGCGTATGCAGGAGATGTTTTCCTTCACCGTTTGAGAGCAGTCGGTATTACGTAATAAGTTAGAAAAACTCATTGGTAGAGCTAGGTGCCCAATTGCCCATACCTTCCGATATTGCATTTTGTACTTTTTATTTTTTTGCGCGTAGGTCGAAAAACGAAAAAAGTTTTTGGACCTTCCCATGGATACAAAATGCGAGGTCCAAAAATTTGTTCGATCGTAATATGTTCTGAAAAGTTGTATAGTTCTCTGAATATACCCTTTAATTCAATAATTAAGAGAAGTTTATTCCGAGAGCGCAAATGCGCGCTGTATACAAACGTAGTCTGGTGATATTTTCAATACTATCCAATATACAGGGTGTTTCATAAGTAAGAATAAATTTTTAAAACTCTTAAGGGAGTTGTTTAGACCGTCAAACTGAACAACATCGAAATCGCGAAGAAAAAACTTGATATCCCATACATATTTTAGCTCTAGTCGATTTGTAGAGTATGGAACATCAATTTTTCTTTCGCGATTTCTATATTGGTCCCATAGTGAAAGGTGTTCAGTTTGATGGTCTACACCACCCCCTTAAATGTTTATTTGTATTTTTGTAACACCTTGTATACTCGTATCTATGATATTTTTCAGAAACAATCTAGAAACTAATTTCGATGTTCGTATGAAGTCAGATTTTCGTTAAAATATACAGTTTCAATGCTAGGATTAATTTAAGATTTGTATGGTAATCTTTGAGGCACTGTAACTTTAAAACTATACATTTTAACGAAAATCTGACTTCATACAAACATATAGATTAGTTTCTACATTGTTTCTGAAACATATCATTGACTTTAATTGGTTAGTATTGAAAATATAACCAGACTACTTTTGTATGGAGCGCGCCAACGGTAATCCTTAAAAACTAGTTGTTTATAAAAATATTATACCTAATACCATAGACAAATTACTCTAGCGATAGACTTGCCCTTGCATAGAAGCAACATGTTCCACTTGAATGAGGTGTACGCACCTGATTGATGTTCCCGAGTTCACTTCGTCACTATGGCAATGACAAACCGCAATGTGTCATTTTGTGTTGTTTTGTGTGACATGTTGTTTGTTTGAACGAGCGTGTCTATCGCTAGAGTAATTTGTCTATGCCTAATACCTACTAGGTACTTAGCTGGATTCCACGTTCTTCGAAAGTAGGTAGGTATAAATTTTCACTTCTTATCTCACTCCTTTTATGTATGAAAAGATCTATTTCTCCCCTCCGGACGAAAGCGTCAATTGTCGTCCCGCTGCGCTAAACGAAGTCGTCGCCTTCCACCTCCGTCGAAGAGAAAAATAGTATACTAACCTCGGACAGTAAATAAGAAAGCCTCAGATCACCTCCTCGGCTTCGGATCTGAGACCTTTCTTACTTTCCTGTCCTCGCGGTGTAATCTACTAGGTATTTCCTATTTAGCTTTCTGTAGGAACAAATTAGCAAAATACAAATTTACTTTTTAGATAGGTCTGTAATAGACTATCCAACGTAATATCTTGGACGTTACTAAAGCTGTTCTATATTTCAAATCTCCGCCGATCTATTGTTATTCAAATTTCTCAAACATCTGAAACATTTTGTGATAATTATAGAAACCAAAGAAACGTTTAAGGCCTCCGCACATTGCAGCGATTTTATCGAGCGATAATATCGCTGCGATTTTGCGATAATTGTTTCCAGTACATTTTGTATGGGGACGCGCGCGATCCTACACACTGACGCGATATTATCGATCTATAACATCGCTCTGATTTTGCGATAATTGTTCTCAGTACATTTTGTATGGGGACGCGCGCGAATCTACACACTGACGCGATATTATTGATCTATAACATCGCTGCGATTTTGCGATAATTGTTCTCAGTACATTTTGTATAGGGACGCGCTCGATCCCACACACTGCCGCGATATTATCGCAACCTGACGCAATCTCTTTCGACTACATTCAGTGGTGGCGCATGCGTGACGCGAATCGCGGAATCGCTGCAGTGTGTAAGGTGTCGCGATATCGCTGTCGATAATATCGCTCGATAAAATCGCTCGATAAAATCGCTCGATAAAATCACTCGATAAAATCGCTCGATAATATCGCTGCAATGTGCGGAGGCCTTTATGCCTTTATGCCTTTAGAATTGATATCTATTCAGACATAGTCTTTACAAATGTTTTGAAGTTTACTTGTTGAGTTAAGTAGTTAGTGTATTGATTTGCATAGATTCAAGCAGATCAGGAGTGCGATTTTAGAATCTCATTCGATGAATTCAGCAGTTAAAAATGTCAAATTAGCAGTAGAAAGATGCATATCTCCATAGTAATTATGACATTTTCAAATGCTGAGCTGACCGAATGAGATTCAAAAATCGCACTCCTGTGCCCAGCATTGGGACGTATAGGGTTAAATAGTATATCCTTAGGGAGGGTGTATGTACGTTAGTGTATGTGTAGTACCACAATGCGGATTGGTAGACTTCACATACGCGTCGGAATTTCTTCTTCAGCGTATGCAGGTTTCCTCACGATGTTTACCTTTAATCTAAGACCCTACCTATACTTAACAAACTTTCGAATAGTTTCGAATTTAAGACATTCAAGTAGGTATCATAGGATCCACTGAGGCTAATGGTGGATCACAGTAAACTTCAGCGTGCTATTCAATCCACTGGTGGATCGAGATAGTGGATCCTACAGGACAGAGGGAATAAAATGGGTCAACTCTTGTTGTTACAAAGCTTTGAAGACAAACATCTCATGAAACTTTCCCCCCACAGAAACGCAAACAAGTTCGATGCGCTGAAAATCTTTGTTCCCTAAAGGTATATACAAAGATCGTTACGAAACCTTCATGTGCGTTTTATTTTGTAGGGTGCGGGGTACTGTTGTTGGGCACGTCTTGCTTCAGTCGCTCATCACAATTAACAAGATTCAACTATTCGCTGGAGGCGTAGGTATTTGCTTTAATGAACAATTTGCCAAGGTTAAGCATCCTACGTCTTACGGTCTCTGAGAAAAACACGATGACAAACTGACGGACGGACACCGAAGAGTGATTCCTTTAGTGTTTCGTTTTGCCAATTTGATGCGGAACATATTTAATTAGCTACGAATAATTTGCATAAAAATCTGAAACTACATGTGTACGTTTGTGAACCTACGTAATATTTTCCTTAACAAAGTGTCATTTAGTGTTTTAAATTATTGATACGAGTTCGATCTGGAGTGCGATTTTTGAAACTCATTCGGTGAGCTCAGCAGTTGAAAATGTCAAAATTAATATGTCGATCTTTCAACTGCTCATTTGACTTTCAAAAATCCTTTCCTGTTCCTTTTGCATAAGTTCTTTTTTTATTTATAATTAATGGACTTCTTGCTTGTGCGTTTTTTAAATTTTTTTATTTATAATTAATGGCTTTTTGCTTGTGCGTAGCACCGCATTTCCGCCAGTGTCAAGTGTAATTTATGGGAGTATCTATCCCAATCTCAGGGATTGTTTTTGTTCAAGAACAAGAAGAGATTGAGGATTGCGGAGCCTCGTGGCAGGCAAAAACGCGACGCGCGAAAACGCGTGTGCTCGGGTCAATTCCTGCAACGTGACTCTCTGCTTGTGCGTTATTAGCTTATCCGACAGCTCATTTGACATATTTTGATGTCAAATGAGCTGCCGGATAAGCTAAAAAGAACTTATTCGGAAGTGGTGAAACAGGCCCTTAGTGTTTTAAATTTTTGATACGAGTTTGATCTGTAGTGCGATTTTTGAAAATCATACGAGCGGTTCGGCAGTAGAAAATGTCAGAATTACTATGGAGATTATGCATCTTTCTACTGCCGAACCGCTCGTATGATTTTCAAAAATCGCACTGCATATTGGGATCGACGCCGCCTGCCGATGGATTTGTCAGCTGATTCGTGAAAGTGGAACAAACAAAGATACTTTCATATAGAGACGTCCACAACACCATTCTTTACCCTACCAGCGTGCACATCGCATTTCGTACTTGGCAAGCGGCCATCTTGGATCGAATCCAACCACTTCTTACCCCGACGCCATTCGTGAAAACAGTTCACTAACTGTTACAAAACCAAACACACGTTGATTTTCAGCTTCAGATAAAAATCAGTCAATTTATTGAAAAATTCAGTTGATTATTTAATTCTTTTGAGGTTAGAAGTTTGACAGCGCGGGAAAAGCGCGCGCTTTTTTTTCTCCCGTTTTTTCTAAACGGAGACAAAGACTTTGTGGCTCGGTTGCTTGTGGTTCTTGGATTTTGCTGTTTGCAGTCGCCGATCAAAAGGTTAGTTTTAAAAATAGGTACCTACCTACTTATCTACTTTTATTATTTTAGGAATAACTAGTAGGTACTTACCCTAATTTTCCTAATATTTCATACATTTCCTTTATTTCAACTAGCCTCATATTATATATTTTAACTATAACTACCTACATTTATATTATTTATGTTCAGTAACTAGTTATTAAATCTATGCCTTAATGAAATTCAAGATGTGAAAATGGGGTAAAAGATTGTATGGAGGTAACTACAGTACCTACAGTGTATTCAGTTAAAGATTTACTTATTGCATAATTTTAATTCTAGGTACATCAGTATTTTTTTCATTGTATACCTAGGTAGGTACCTACCTACCTACCTAGGTATACAATGAAACTAATATTCATCAAAACTTAGAACTTCTAAACTATAAATAAGTACTTAATAAACGAACTACGTTGCTAAGTAAGAAGTAGGTATATTTTATGTCTAATACAAGACAAAAAAATTGCCACCTTTACAGGAAATCATCGTGGTCAATAATTAATCCACATGCTTTATGAGTTAATGACAGAAACACATTCATTTAGACTTCCATTCACAATAGAATGAAAACCAAAATAAACAAACATCTTTGTATTATTAAAACGACGTAGTATTCAAATTCGTACGTAAGCCGTCAAAATGAGAGTCAATAAAACTGAATTGTGGGTGTGTTTATAAACCCAAGTATTGGCTTTGAATAACCTTCCTGTTTTTAACAATACAAAGAAGTGCTCGTTGGCGTAGTATAGCTTCGGTAATGAAAGCAATAACCGAAGTTAAGCAACGTCAGGTCCGGTCAGTCTTTGGATGGGTGACCGGTCAGTGAAATTTCATCTCGAGTGTCTCCGTGCTTAAAGAGTTGTTCCTAGATCTTCTTCTTATCGAGTGGGCTGCAAGCCCTGGTGTCAGAGTTTATTCAAACCGCCTTACGGCCTCTGACGTGGTTTTTATGTAACGACTACTACCACCAGAAATAGTAGCCGGGACCAACAGCTTATCGTGCCATCCGAAGCACGGAATCATCTTTCTTTTCAGACAATCAGGTGACTCAGCCTGCAATGTCCTAACCAACTGGGGAAAAATGCACAAAGTGACATTTCACTAGGTGCCCCCCGTGGGAATCGAACCCACGACCTCCGTGTCAAGAGCCCAATGCTCTTAACCATTAGACCACGGAGGCAGTTTTATAGATTCTTTAAGTCAGGTCAGACGCTTAAGAAGGTGGTTTAAAAATTATCTGACAGCAAGTTGACCACTAACTTGCCTCCTAATCCGCACTAGGCCCGCGTGGTGGAATATGGCCCACTCCCTCTCTCACCCTTATACATGAGAGGCCTTTGCCCTGCAGTGAGATATAGGCCTATAACTTACTTGTATCCATAGGTACATAAATGCACGACTGCATTCTCTTTATGGGTTGGTCAGAACTTTGCTATATAGTTACCTACCTAACTATGAAGCATGAATCATATCGACCCACCTCAACCTACTGTAGGCATAGCATAGGCCTCCTTCCGTATTCCTCCCTCCTTATAACGCCAGTCTTCACAGTGCTGAGCTTATTTGATCTATTTCTGACCAGTGATACTTAGGCCTGTCTGTGTGAAAAACCTGTTTTCATTCGGAATTCCGAATCGCAATTCCGTATGTATGTGACTGGCCTAACAGTGTCAATAACAGAAACCTTTTAAGTTTTCTTTATTTCGGCATTCTCGCGAAAAAAGAAATCTAAGGCCTACTATAATATTGGTCTATTTACCCTAAAAAATCTTTCCAGTGCAGTGTGCAGTAATTTATTTCATTCATTATAATTTATAATTATTAAGTTTTCTGGAAATAATATCTTAATTTATTGTTTTGTAGGTACTTTTAACAACATCTTTTTATAACTCAAAAGTTGCTGAACAACAACTTTACGAGTACAATCACATTTTAAGCTCATTAAATTGTCGTAAATAAAAGAAGAAATTAAATCGGGGATTTCCTTGTAAATAAACAATAAAGAGAAAGACTTTCCTGAAAACATTAAACATTTTCAAGGGCGAGGTCAAAGCTCTTGCGTTCTATTTTGGTAGCCATCTTGTTTGGTTCAGCCATTTTGTGGCGTCTGGCTTTTAGTTCGCGGTAATTTGGTTTAAAACGAACTTTGCATTTAACATGTTTACTTTTACGGTGTTTAAATAGACTTTCATTTATTTTTAGGTACTAAAGTTTAGGTTGTAATTTTAAACACAATGCTAAATATTTAGAAGAAAACATTGAATAGGTGGTATCATTATGCTCACGACTGTATTCCCCTACCGAAATAGTCAAAGATTATCTTAAAGTTAACATAATAATTATTAATAATACCTATCCACATTAATTGCACTAATAATGTTCAAAAACTGTTCAGTCCTACAGTAGGTTAGTGACAGTGTGCCCTTCGCCACAAACATCTGATTGTCTCACATTTTAATAGAGTTTGATCATCATACTGAGTTTTCATCGGAATCAATAAAACAAAACTCTACAGACGTCACTCCAAGGTCACCTCGTACGGAATAAGTGTCAAACATCCATAGTTTCCATAGCAACGCGTATCTGATTGGCGGGCGGACTAGACAGACAACGACCGATGTAACCTTGCATTGACGTCATGATAATTATTTTGATACATCATATAAGACGATCTATAATGTTTAATATCGTTCTGAAGCGTCCATTTACGTTGGGAAAAGCTTATATTTTCAACAAACAACGGCTACTACGTACGTACATTTTTTCTTTGATAAACACACCTTTTCAGTGCAAGATTTTCCTTCTCTTGATCTAAATAACTCTGTCAAGGACTTCCTTCAGTTGTGGAACCCAAACATTGTTATTCTTGGCTACCAGACTGAAAGTCTCAACAGTTATATTGATGCATACCGGATGCAAAAGCTAATAAATCAATTCAACGTCAATGCATTTCTTTTCCCGTTCCCTCTTAAGTCATTAGACAGGGACAGAAATTGGATTATTGACAAGATTTAATAGATTACATAATTTTATTCAGCAAATGATGTTGATAGCGAAACTCACGTGTATTTTTGTTGAGGCTAGCCAAATCTTAATGAATTTTATTACATAATAGACAGTTGCCACGACACCATAACAGTTTTCTCACTTATATAGTGTCTGTTTTGCTATTGCTTGAGTAGGTTGGTATGCAAGTAGTGTGAATAGAATTGTACAAAGGGGTCGGGCGGTGTATTAGTGTGCAATACCTAAAGTATACCTAATTGATTGATTGATAAAGATAGAACAATGGTGTTTAAACAAAATATCCTGTGTATATTTAGAGACTAAACAAAATCAATCCCCTTGATAGGCTCAGGAGTGCGATTTTTGAATCTCATTCGGTGAGCTCAGCAGTTGAAAATGTCAAAATTACTATGGAGATACGCATCTTTCTACAGTTGATTTGACTTTCGAAAATCGCACTCCTGAAGCATGATTTATGAGAGTCAAATCAGCAGTAGAAACATGCATATCTCCATAGTAATTTTGACTTTTTCAACTGCTGAGCTCACCGAATGAGATTCAAAAATCGCACTCCAGGCCAGGAGTGCAATTCTCTAAGGCAACATCCTTCTTGCATCATTCAGATCGTAGAAGTAGTCATAACAACGCATACCGAATTGCAAGCTCATCGATGTTTCAACCGATGTTTGCGCTTCGTGAAATTGCACTCCTGCTCTCACGAGTGTCGATTCAAAAGTTTGAGAATTGCTCCCTCTGTCATCTTTCACTGCTGAACATAGGCCTCTCGCAAGGCGCACCACAAATCTATCCTCGGAATTCCTCATCCAGTCTCTCTCCGCTACCTGTCTTAGGTCGTCGGTTCAGCGCCGGAGCGTCACACACTACCTACTGTCGGTCAATTCATGGCATACATTTACAACTCGGACTCCACGTCGGTTTTCAGTTCTTTGGCAGATACGTCCAGCCCATTGACACTTCAGAGCTATCAACCATTTTAGTTCTCTGACGTTGTATCACCTTATTCCTGATGTGACCGTTCACCATCCTCAAAATATTGTCCCAGAATCAGCTATGCGTGGCAGTTCGTGATCTACAATAATGAAGGAACTCCGACTCCTTAAAATGCTTAACTAATTTGAATGATCTAAGACTTGAAACTCAGTGACCAATGAGAACTAAACGTCGCAGCCCAGATTAACAAATAGGCCAAGAACTACCAGACCAAGGTGTTACCGTATAAGTCCACGCGGCGCGGCACAGAAGGAAATTGGCAGAGGTATCTAATCTGAGTTCCAACATTATCAACCTCGTTAGATCGTTGACCGGTTGCGACGTCTGCACTTGACATGCTGAGGTTTGAGTGACAGAAAACTGAATCCGTTACGTTGTTGTCCTAATTGGCCGTTAATAGTTAGGTACCTGCCGCATGAACATGCGTATGTGCATGCGATGTTCGTTGTTCCCGTTTTCCAAGACTAGTTTAATCGAAAAGAATCACTAGATGGCAATATGAAAATACGTAAAATCTGTTTTTCTATGGTTTTATGTGAGAGCGACAAATACCAAGCCCCAGCAACCAGATATTAACAACCTGAAGTGCTGGCAATTGGCTGGTCATTTCTGCCAAAGAACAGTCTTAAGTTCTATAATGAACTGTCAATTAGTAGTGTGTGACGCTTCGGCGCTGGAACGACGACCTGAGACAGGTAGCGGAGAGTGACTGGATGAGGAATGCAGAGGACAGTTTTGTGGCGCGCCTTGCAAGAAGCGACTGGATGAGGAAGGACGAGGATAGTTTTGTGATTTACCTTGGGAGAGGGATATGTTCAGCAGTGGACAATGGCAGGCCGATGATGTGCGCTGCAAATAATAAATTAACTCTAGCGACTTAAAGTAGGTCATGCATGGCCTCTGAAAGAGGGCGACTTTTCCCGATCCTGCTTAAACTCTCGCCAGTGAATCGAAAGAAGAAATTTTCCCAACTCTTATCATTGCCAATTGTGCCAAGAAAATGCGTAGTTTGCCATCAAATAAAAAAGCAATGCGTAATCCGAAAACATAAAGATTGTTAGTAAACACAAAACCACGTGGCGCCATCTCGTGATAGCAAAAATAAACTGAATTACCAATTCGATCAAGGTCGATGGCCTATTTTGTAAGCCAGAATAAAATGAACTGTCTAGCTGACATGAAAACTTTGTATTTTTGATAAAATTAATGAAATTAAGTAAGACGTCAGAGGTCTTGGAAAACTGGTTTTCCGCTGAAAGATTTGGGAAAGTTCCAAATTTTAATATTTGTGATTGTCACACATTTTCAAGAGATTTCCTGAATCGAGATGAATCGATATAGTTCAGTGGAACTGTGACATCGATGAAAATATCTTCAAGAGTATTGAACTTTTAAAATCTTTTGGTTTTTCTTTTACGTTAATGTTTGTGACAACTTCAATGGTGTTTATTGTTGACAGGGCTATTGCAAGCAAGGTTCATATTGTAATACTGCGACCATTGTTGGTCTATTGTTGTGGTCTATTGGTTGACCATTGTTGGTCTATTATGTTCGCCTCAAGCTCACCCATATTTTACAGTACCTTCGAACTTATGGTAGGTACCTATTTTCTTTTCATTCTCGGGTATGCAGGTTTCCTCACCATGATTTCCTTCACCACCGAGTTAGTGATAGTGACGAATGATAAATTCCGTAGAACTTAGCTCTAGTTGTACAGGCCAGCAACAGAACCGCCGCTTTTTACCCGACTGCGACAGAAGGAGGGTTAGGTTTTTCGAGCGTATGTATGTATGTATTTGATTGAGTTGCTAGCTCTCTTCCGTCTGTGTTATCAATGTCTCCATGCTTCAATGGTAGCTTACTAAACGTAATTTTTGTTTTCGATAATATTTACGTATCATCTTCCATTCATTCCAATTAGTCACTATTCCTTTTAGTTAGCTCCCAATTAGTGATTACTAAATACATATTAAGTTATTAGTAATTACTATAAGATGTACCACGAGAGGTCACTTCACCCTACATTCAATAAATTTATAAGAAAAACCACGCTTTGTATTAAACACATTGCTGGCCTAAATCCCAATATAGGTACTTACATAAACATAAAATAAATTAAATCGGTCTGTAATGTTAACTCAGAATTAAATCAGTCCAAACTGTGGATAGTCATTCACCCAAATTTGGACAAAACAACGCAATTAAAACCTTTCTTTTTCTTTTAATGTTAAAAAGATAAGATCCTACTTTGCAGAGCAAAAGGCTGAGGAGAAAATGGGCTCATTCGGGAATGTGTCCCCTTTGGGAAAAAAATACATTCGGGAAAGTGCCCCAGAAGGTGATCCGTTCGGGAAATTAGTGTCCCATTCGGGAGTTATTTATTTATCTCCAACACACGTGAATTGAAATATATAAAAGTAAAATTCTCAGAAATCACCATTACGTCAGTTTTGGCGTGAACTTTGCGCACTATAATGCGTACTAACCTAACATGTACACCGTAGTCTTTGTAACCGACGCGTGTTGGAGAGCCGCCATTTTGTCTGCGCGTAAATTTGAAGTCATGTGCGTTCAGCCATGTGGCAAAATCGATTAATTACAATCGATTTGGTTGACAAACGATCGATTTTATTTCTTTGTTTATAAATGATATAGTACTATCAACCATAATTAAACACACACAACCCTGGTCAGTGCCTCGTCACTCCCGTTTGACAGCTGCGATGAAGTCGTGACGTCACGTGCATCTTCCAAGATGCAGGCTGTCGCTCATTGACATAAGGCGCATTTTAGTTTTCGTTCCTGAAGCGCAAAGTTCGAAATTCGAAAAACCGCGCGAAACCGGGTTGAGTGCAGTATCTGTTACGGTAGTAACTATTAAGTAATCTGTGTCCTGGTACCGTGGAAAGTGTCTAGTTTGGGACGCAACCTGCGTCGACACTTTGGCTCACATGTCCGGCGTCTTCCTGCCGCGCAGGTGTGGCTGCTGCCTTGGCAGTCGGAAAAAAAGAGGTTGTAGGTACCTACCAGGGATTGGGTGAGAGCTACATTTTCCTGCCCTTCGCCGTGGAGACCCTAGGCTGCTGGGGTCCTGAGGGGAGAATGTTTTTCAAGGCGCCTATTCGAGGCCACGGGCGACAGGAGGGCTGGCAGCTATTTTGCGCAAAGGATCAGTCTTGCGATCCAAAGATAGAAGAAGAATAATAATGATTCAAACATTATTTCTTCCCTCCGGACGGAAAGCGTTAAGGCCTCCGCTCATTGCAGCGATTTTATCGAGCGATAATATCACTGCGATTTTGCGATAATTGTTCTCAGTACATTTTGTATGGGGACGCGCTCGACCCCACACACTGCCGCGATATTATCGCAACTCTTTCGACTACATTCAGTGGTGGGGCGCATGCGTGACGCGAATCGCGGAATCGCTGCAGTGTGTAAGGTGTCGCTCGATAAAATCGCTCGATAATATCGCTGCAATGTGCGGGCCTTCCATTGTCGTCCCGCTGTGCTAAACAAAGTTGCCGGTTTCCAACTCCGTCGAGGAGAAAATAGTATACTATAACCTCGGGCAGTAAACAAGAAAGCCTCAGATCCTCAGAGCCTCAGATTCCTGCCCTCGGTGTGTAATCTACTAAGTGTACAAGGTGTTACAAAAATACAAATAAACCTTTAAGGGGGTGGTGTAGACCATCATACTGAACAACTTTCACTATGAGACCAATATAGAAATCGCGAAAAAAAAATTATGTTCCATACTCTACAAATCGACTAGAGCTAAAATATGGTATGGGATATCAAATTTTTCTTTTCTTGATTGCGATTTTGGCCCAACAGAGAAAGTTGTTCAATTTGACGGTCTAAACAACCCCCTTAAGAGTTTTAAATATTTATTGTTACTTATGAAACACCCTGTATAAGAAGGTATTTTATTTCAATGTCATTTAGTAAACTGCATTCCTGCAAAATAGAAAGAGTGAGTTTATTTATCATGTTATTTCTAGGCACTGTTAGGTATGTACCTAGCTGTCTAGATGCATTTCAACCAAAGATTACTCTACGATTTCAGGGATTTGCTCTTTATAGTAATGTTTCAGGCCATCTCATGATCAAAGTAAAAGTACCTAAAACCCTGCCTAAAAAGTACTCAGGTACTACCAATCAATGATTTATTTGAGGCAAAATTTAAGGATAAAAATGAGGCAACATTTTGCTACGTAGCGCTACGATATCGTAGCCGGCTACGAGTGTGCTACGAAACGTTGATTCTGAGAAAAACATCAATTTATTTACAATAAACTGCGCATAAAAATGTTTATTCCGTATCGATCTTTTGCGCAGGATGTTTTGCGCATTTAGTATTGTTTTTGTTTTGATTTTACACTCAATAAACACACGCCTGTGTGTCTCTCATCGGGATAGACAGAATAATGGAGAATAATCTAACAAAATAATATAATACTAAATTCTAAAAAAACCGGTCACGAGTGTGTCGGACTAGCCCATGATAGAGTTCTGTAGTCATAGCATATAACAGTGACTGATGCGGCCTCGCGCCAGTTATCAGACATCCAGGAGTGCGATTTTTGAATCTCTTTCGGTGAGCTCAGCTGTTGAAAATGTCAAAATTACTATGGAGATATACATCTTTCTACTTCTGATTTGACTTTAAAAAATCATACTTTAGGAGAGAGATTTTTGAGAGTCAAATCAGCAGTAGAAAGATGCGTATCACCCAACAATATCAATGTACTAATATGGTATCACGATAGTAATTTTGACATTTTCAACTATTGAGCTCACCGAATGAGATTCAAAAATCGCACTCCAGTAGCCTAAATTACTATTACAGGGAACACTTTTCTATTTGTTTTTTCCGAGACATGTTGTGTTTCTTCTTATCGTCTGGGCAGCAATATCTGGTGTCAGATTTTTCAAACCGCCTTACGGCATCTGACGTGGTTTTTTGATGTAGGTAACGACTACTAAGTTACCTACCACCAGAGATAGTAGCTGATTGTTTCTTCTTCTTATCGAGTGGCCCTGGAGTCAAATTTTTCAAACCGCCTTAATGCCTCTGACGTGGTTTTTAATTGTAACGACTACTACCACCAGAGATAGTAGCCAGGACCAACGGCTTAACGCTTAACGCTTAACGCACTGAATCATCTTTCTTTTCAGATAATCAGGTGTTTCAGCCTACTGCAATGCCCTTACCAACTGGGGGGAAACGCACAAAGTAACATTTTAATCGGTGTCCCCAGTGGGAATCGAACCCACGACCTCCGTGTCAAGAGCCCAATAGGTACTCTTAACCATTAGACCACGGAGGCAGTTTTTGTGTTACTGCTATAGCATTCGACATAATTGTTATTGAAAGCACTTCGTTATAGCATATAGAATCCCAGTGCAGGGCAAAGGCCTCCTCTCACGAATAAGGGTGAGAGAGAGTGGGCCATACTCAACCACGTGGGCCCAGTGCGTGTTGGTGGAGGCAAGGTAGTGGTCAACTTGCTGTCTGAGAATTTTCAAGCCGCCTCAATAGGCCTCTGACCTGGCTTAACGAATAGTTACAACGCCATCTGACGGAACTATCCGCGACCAACTGCTTAACGTGCCTTCTGAAGCACGGAAACGCTCGAGATGAAATACCACTAAACGGTCACCCATCCAAAGACTGACCGGACCTGACGTTGCTTAACTTCGGTGATCGTTTCCAATACCGAAGCTCCACTACGCCAACGAGCGCTTCCTAATTGAAAGCACTTACTAAGAGCTAATTGTAGAATAGTTAGATTATGATTATATGATTATAGTTTCATATTTTTTACTCCAGTATCTTAAAAGTTAGAAAAGGACATCGCAACTGAATCTGACCACGATTTTCATTAAACGTTATCGCCGCTATTCCGCGCGCCGCGACAATGATTTATCTCAAATAGCCGCGAGATAAAGCGACGTTGTCGCGGCAAAATCCCTCCTGTGATACGGTTCTTAGAATGATAATGTTCGACCAAAATTCAGTCAAGGAAAATTAATAGGAAAAATTAAAAAACATGCTTTTAAAATACCTACCTGATCTCATGAAATATCTTGCCAAGATTTAAAAGGTGATGAAGTTTGGCAGCGAAATAGTTTTTAATTGGTTTCATGTTTTCAGTTCTTCAGAAATAATGACTAACATGAGGTTTTGTGAGGTAATTGTTTGAAATAGCAAGGTCGTTGTTCTTTGTTATGTCGTGTCGCAGAAATACTAGATTACCTGTCTGCCAAAATTACGGAGCTAATAGGTAAAAGTGAGCTCGACATTTTTCAGCACAACTACATACTCGTAATCGATTGTTTTTTTTTATTTTTTATTATTGATGGGTTTGCTCTTGACCACTATCTAGTCCTCAGGACAAAGATGGGGTCGAAGATGTAGCGAGCTTACCCAGAAGTGCACTGGCACTCCTGCACACTGACGGAACGCAGCAAGCTGCTTGGCGCCAGACTCCGGCAGGAGGGTGGTCGCGAGCCAGGCGGCTCCTTGCGGAGCCTACCACATCGCAGTGGGGGATCGTTCAGCCGCCATCACAAACTTGGTAGCTTGTGGTGCCGTTGGCCGGGGTGGACCGCTAGGATGTAGATCCTCGATCACCCCAAATTGAAATCAGAAAGCTCTATGTTTATCGATGCAGTGCCACAATTAAAACGGACGTAGAGCCAGCAGAGAGCGCACGTTTTCTCCGTCATAGAAATAGATTGTACCCACATTAAAAAAAAGTTTTGAATATAACCAAACTTTAGCGACTTCCAAACTCTTTTGGAGCACATAAACAAACGTTTAGTTATAAATAGCAAACGTTTTCTTTCCTATTTATAAAAAAAAATTGATTATGTGCTACAGAACAGTTTGGTGGTTTGGTTATACTTAAGAGCCTACCGAGCCTATTGTGCTGCCCTCAATCGTATTTTTTTATTTCTAAACAATTAAACAACATTTCGAAAAAACAAGAATGTCACATTGTAGTCCTGCAGTGCTATTCTGTAAGGTGTATTTGTACAACTCGAATCTGAATCCGCAGTGAGATTGCAAATTGGCATTCTGTAAAATGACTCATTAAACGAATTCTATGCCAGCGCCACCATTGCGTGTGCGGCGGCGAGTTGAACCAGTGTTATCGAGCATTTGACACCTTGTTTATATGGTTTGACGTCTCAAGTGGTATTCTGTAAGCAAATTCCGCACTCACATCCGCATTCGACACTCGAAAACTTATGTCAAATAAAAAGTTAGTCTAATGCCAGTGAAATCGTGAACGAGTTCTAAAAAACTGTAGTTAATATCAAAAACAAAGTGGCATTTGATTTGTACTTATTTTTTAAGGACCTAATTGTTGATTATTGTTCTCTTCTTTTATTCAAAACATTATTTCGCTAGTGGTATTTTACAAGGTGCATCGACATACCGTGATCAAAGGAATCCACGAACTATCTATAAAACATCAATTATCAAGACACCTAATCATTTGTGTAATAGAAGAATTATATCAAGAATCGTTACATGAATTAGCATTTAGAGATTTAGATACCTACAGTACCTACAAAAAAAGGTAAGTAATGTTGTGATGTGTACGTGATTAGATTATTGAGACCCCAAGTATAAAAACAGTAGATACGGGATATAATAATTCTTCCCTTTTTGTTTTTGTATGAAGGATTAAGCCACTTATCTATTTCTAATAAAATAGGCTAAAACCTGCTGTAACTCTACAATTTTAAAGGTTTATTTGTAGCTAGTTTTGACAAAGTTACGGACTATCCCCTAACAAACGTAAGGATAAATAACAATATAACAATTACAACTAAAATATAACAATAAGTACCTAACACAAAATGAATGAAAGCGCCTAGGCTACCTACTTAAAGGTAAAAAATGTCCTCTAAGGCGCCGACTCGGGGCAGAGTGCCCAGGAGGCTGGCAGCGTTGCCTCTTTGGATCGCAAGACTGATCCTTTGCGCAAAATAGCTGCCAGCCCTCCTGTCGCCTGTGGCCTCAAATAGGCGCCTTGAGAGGCATTTTAGAAATATTTTCCCTTCAGGACCCCAGCAACCTAGGGTCTCCACGGCGAACGGCAGGAAAATATAGCTTTCACCCAATGCCTGGTACAACCTCTTTTTTTCGGACTCTGCTATGGCTGCAGCCGCACAATTGTACATGTACACCTTTAATAAACTAATTTCTTTTCTATGTTCCAGGTGAAACACATGGTGCACCATTATGATATTTTCGTAGTGAATGCTATTAGAAAACTGTAAGAGTGTTGATGATGGCTTAAACAATCAAAATCTTACAAAACCTTTTAGCAGAACATAATTACAAGATTTAGACGAAAATAACAGGTAATTATAGGTTTTATTAATTTACCTTATACAGGGTGTAACAAAACACCCTAGTTATACTTAAGGGGGTGCTTCAGACCATCAAACTGAACAACATTCTGTATCAACTTTGTGTAGCAACTGAAAACTGTATCTGTATAACACCCTGTATAATCTAAGGTGATGTAAATAGTCAGGTGTGATGTAATGTGTGACGTTGTCATGTAGGTATTTAATGGATAATTTCTCGTTTCAGAATTATTAAGTTACATGACATGGAAAGGCAAGCAGCAGCAGGCAAAAGGCTGATCTGAAATATGCAACTTATAAACACAAATAAGTAAACGAGCAGTAACAATAATTAAGTATTAAGATAATTAAAGTTGATGATGATGATGTTTAATTTTATAAGTTACCTAGGTACCTATTGAATCTAGAATTGTTTTTTGGTAGGGATAGAAAAATAATTATAATGATACTTATTATAAATAATGTAAGTCATGGAACATCGCTTTATTTCATTACCTAATAAACATTATAATATAGGTACTTATCCCTTACGGGATTCAAACCTGCGACCCTCGCACAGCAGGCAGGTTCACTACCGATTGTGCTATCGGGCCGTCCTTCATTAGGAAAATTGATTGGAAAATTAAAATAGGAATTCGTAATGTTAACAAATCAATATAGGTACTACCTACACCTTATTTACCAAAATATAAGTAACTGTATTAACTTCATCAGATGTTACAAACGAACTCATTGTTTAGTTTTACAATTCAAGGTTTGTTTACTTTAACCGCGTCATCGTCACCGTCTCGCTTTTTTTTGGACTGGAAGCAAGCGCATTTTGCCACCTCATATTGAAATATTAATTATTATGGTTGTAGGTAGATTTGGACTATAATTTACCCAGACTAAGATTCATTTAGACAAAATAAACATTAATCTGCAAGATCCATAGCAGTATTGTCATTAAATAAGCTAAAAGAATTAAGATCGATTATGTTAACTTATAAATTTTACAATGTGTCAAACACTAGCGCGTCGCATCACATTTCGTTCGTCACTTCGCATCGCAACTGCTTGCTTTTATTTACAGAATGCCAAATCAAACTCGCATCTCACCAGAAGCTAAGTGAGATGAGTTTCGAATGCGAGATTCGAATTCGAGTGTACATTTTATAGAATCGACATACTGATTGACTTTCAATTTATTTATCGAAACATTACGGATTATTGGGGGCAGCACAATAGGCTCGGTGCAGCCTTAACATAAAACATTTTTTTCAGTGCACGTAAAAACTATGGAGCGAACGAACGAGCTCGAAGTTTTTAGCGCCTCGACTGTCCAAGACTGGGCTGTGATTAGAACCGATTCTTGGATGGCGTACCATACATGAATTAAAACTGAAACTTAGAGCGAGCGAAGCAAGTGCAACTGTTCTTCATAATAAGAATCATGTGTGTAGCTAGAAAGAATCATTTGTAGCTACCTATTTGTGTCTTTCGGATTGGAATAATGATGATGCCTCGGCTGTAGATTATTTGTTTGTTTAGGTATTTAAAAGTGTTTTGTATGAAATTATGCAAGCGTCCACCCTAGAATTTTTGATTTGGTAACATTCTGAGGTTATATACCTGAAGATTCTGGGGTGGGCACAGCCAAGTTACTATACTCATAAAACTCTACCGAGTATACGAGTAAAACATGTTTCGCTTTTTGTATGTACCTATACTCCATTCCAAATAGCAACGAAAATTTAAGGCCATTTTGAATTACAGAAACTGAGATTTGAAACACTTCCTCTCACTTAATCTTAGAACAGCTTTAGTAACGTCCAAGATACGTTAGAAAGTATATCTTTCTCATAAATAAATCATATTTGCTAATCAGAATTGGCCAGAAAGCTATACAGGAATCGGAATATCTTTTCGTCCTTATTTGGAATGCAGTATAGCTTCGGAAAATTCTACCAAAACCATTGATTTAAATAAAAGGGAAGATATGGTACTAGCCTCCAGCGCATGGACCGTATAAAGCGAGTCCCCCGTGACCTACCCGACTCAGTCGCTATCCGACCGGCGTTTGGATGACACGCGTGCGTGAGTGAAATCTTTTTTTATTTTTCGGTGGAATAAAGGTACCACAATGTGTAAATGACAGCCACCCATCCTTACCTATTTGAAACTGATTAGAACTGGACATTCGGCACCTACGTACCGAAAATGCCTATCTACCTAAACTAATTAACTAACTGGTCGCTGCCAACAGTGTATAGAAAATCCCTACCTATTAACTTAATTTAACTTAGCCTAACTTATGAACTATACCTAAACTTATTTATGATCCTATTTTTGAGCTGAAGACGTTAACTTGGCCAGTATCGATCGTCTAGTGAAATCAGGAGACTATGTTGTAAACCGTATAATAGTAACCTAGGTGCGACAGACTTGAGATTTATCTAGTATTCTAACAAACAGAGACCTAGAATTACCTAAACTTAATATTAACATAAATCAGAAAGTAATACCTAGCTTCCTAGCCTACAATACTATTTTTGACTATGATCATAATCATAGTTATTATCAGAAAATGTAGCCTACAACCCTCCGTCAGTAAGCGCTGAAGTCAATCTAATGAAATACCTCTATAGCTAAGACCTTTTCTTATTTTTCAGTGTGTTAAATAGTTAACTTAGATTTCTCTACCAATTTACTTATACAGGGTGTTAGATTTCCTAACCTATTAAAATATAAATTTATTTCTATTTCTGTTTTGTTTTTTCCTTGGGAATGCAACAAAGTATAAAAGAATGATTGTTTCGTTTGGTATAGAAGAATGATTGTTTAGTATAGAAAAATGATTGTTTCGTTTGGTATAGAAGAGAGCCCCGCCATTCCGCTCTCAGGAGTTATTTTATTTGGTATTTCCTCCTCCTAGAATATTTCTAGCTTCAGTGGGCCTCGTCTCCAAACTGGTCAGCCCTCCTCCAAACTTTTCCCGAGATATTGTGTCTTAGTCAGGTAAGTCAAGTTTTGTAAGGGATGTTTGAGACTTGTTAATTTTAAAGTCATTTCTTTGTCAGTGTGTCAGTAACTTGTCATACAATGGACAAGAGGTATTTTTCAAATAGACTGGTTTCTATTTAATTTAGACTCTAGTTCGAGATTCAAGATATTAGTAATTCTTAGACTTAATTTTTATATTAGTTGTGACTTTAAGGATCCCTAATTAGTGAAATTTCCCTTTTAATATCTTTTCTTTTATAAACCAGTTCAAAAGCTCAACTCTGTTAACAGTTTAATCAAAGTAAAGTTCCTATTCTGAGAATCTACATCATTATCATTTAGTAGGTAAGTACGTATACATAAAACTAACATGACAATATAAGCAGAAACTTTAGCTTCTAGAAACAGTATGACATTTAACTGAATGAATAGAACCTTGGTCCATTGAAAGTAAGTTCTCTCTTTCATGTGAATAGTATGATAAAACCTTTATTTATTTGACTCTGATATAAATCTGTAAAACTTATTATGTACCATAATCATTTATTTTTCTGACTAGAGGGCACTAGGCACTATATCCCAAAGTTCCACCAACTCATAGCAAAGTAATAGGTATGATTAGAAACTCTAATTTCCCATTATTATAAGGAAACGATAAATTTAGATTGAACTTATTTTGTTTGGACTATATTATATTGAATTAGAACTTTAATATTGTCACCTATTCACTGTTTTCTATTTATAATGTCATTTCCTTCTTTGGAATCAGGATTTATCATGAACTTAATTTGCTTTAATTTATATGAACATCGCTCCAATTTCTACTGGTAAATTTCTACTGAACAACCTTATAACTCAAGTTTTTGAAATAATTAATGAAATCCTACTGAAGTTAGATACATATCATTCCTATTTGTAAACCTGAACGTCTAAATCTTTCAGTTCCTACTCTGATTCTAGTCAAAGTTAAATACCTACCCTATCCTATATTATTCTAACAAAACCCTAGTAAATCTAACCATTGTCTAAATATTTTCCTATACTAAAGAAGTGCCCTAATGTTTGAAACTTCCCGGTGTAAGGAAATTCCGCAAGACTAGAGGTAGGCCTCACATTTACATGTAATCGTGTAGGTGTGTGATGTAAAAATTTCCTCGGTGTAAAGGAAATTTTTCGAACTAAACTGGAAAGCGAAGCGAGGATGGAGCCTCTAGTGTACCTAAGTCTATTCCAGAAGTGTAATGTCCATATCAACGGCCGAAGCCATAAGTTGTGATATGAACGGGTCCCTATTGGCAAGTGTTAAATTACAGGGACTAAATTTCGCACTCCGAATGCAAAGTTCCCAGCCCCCTAAAGGACGCCATTCCACTTCTCACGGAAAGCTACCGGGAAACAATTACATCCAGATTACGAAACTTAGGAGGCTAAAAATCGTTATGTTGGTAAAGAACGATTGCTGGCACGCCCCGAAACCGAGCCCGTCTCCGAAAAGACGTTGGAAGTTATCGACAGTCAGTTGTCACCGTAAGGTGACCAGTCCATAACCCACAAAACCTCGTTTGTGTACCACATGATTATTCATCTTCAACCTCACAACCGAACAATGACCCCCCAATTAAATTAAATTTACAAAAATAAGAAAATCTCAGAATTTACCCCAAAATAAGTTAAAGAAAATGATTTTAAATTTAAATTACAATGCAAACGCTTTACTAATGACTCAAATCGAATAAACTTCCCCAAAAGAACTTTGAAATAAAAATAATATCAAGTCACAAACCGGCAGCGTGTGAGCTCAAAGAATGAATATTGATGAATGACCCCCCTCCCTCTAAGCCGAGCCTATTTATGTAAGCTTCACTATGTCGTAGCGGTCGTTCTTGTCTTCGCGGTCGTTCCTGTCTTCGCGGTCGTTCTAGTCTTTCCTGTCGTTCGTGTCGTCAGTTTGTGAACAATCAAAATTGATCCTTAACTTTATAATTATAAGGCTTTCTTTCACCCTTCTAATCCTCCCTCTAATTCATACAAGAAAACGTCTCCTTATATGGTAATCTTGTCTTCCCAATAACCCGTACCAATTTGAAAAACTATTTACATTTTCCCTCATCAATCTTTATTTACTTCCAATTAAAGATGGTAATTGCATGAACTTCTGTGCTTAATTTTAGCTTCTTAATTAAATAGGCAAACAGCCTTATGCGCGAACTATCTAAGGCCCAAACTTAGAGAATTAGGCTATCTTCACCTGACATAAGGTTCATTTTTGCTAGAGGAAATTCACCTCGCGCCAACTTCACATATCAACTTTTAGAACTTTTATGCGCAGCTTGGGTACGCTATAACCCGCCTAACCAAAATAATTACCTACTGCGCATGTGTAAAATCTGTCAATTACTTATGGACTAATCACGCTCATGAAACTCTAATACTCTATCATAACGCCTATTTTTGCTTGAAGAATTTGCTCCGCGCCTCCTAGCGAATAATTTTTAAACTATTTTCCCCGCACAAAGCATCACTGATGTATCAGCTGTTTTCCGCTAACTCAATTTTCCGCCATTTTTGCATTATTACAATATTTGATGAATTTTAATTTTCTAATGAAATATTAGTCAATTTCGACTGAGATGTTGCTAATCTCCCTTTGTTTACATGATAATTTGAATGAACTAATTTCCCTCCCTCAAAATACCAGTTAACATAATTTGTCTGAGCTTTGCAACTTCTAACTTTGAAGTTTGCTAGGTTTTAGCGATAGTTACTTTATAATTATGATTCCTTTTGTTTGAAGCAATATATTAAGATGTGCCTGATGGTTAGAGAGTCGTATATTACTGGTGTAGACCTAGACCAGTACATTCTTCCCCCAAAATTTACGCAGGTATGTATTTAAAATTCAAATTTCAACCGGAGTCAATTTTAACTTAATATATTAACTGTAAAATAGTTTATTAATATTCTTCCTTGAAATGTTCTCAGTGTGGTGTGTATTTAAAATACCAAGCCGAGAAACAATTCCATCAGTGAGAAAAGTTTCAAATCATAACATAACATTCAGGATCAATTAGCAGCTTTCACTAGAAAATCTGGTTCATGTGTAGAAACTAGTTTGTGAGGCTAGTCACTCAGAATGAATTGTGTACTATGTCAATCCATCAGATTCTATTTTTCAATTTAATAGAACTCCATAATACAATCTACCACCATCCAGATCATCATCGTCGTTAGACTGAAAACCATCGTTTGAATATTAAATACCCTATCTGACACTTTCCATCAACCAATGTAATCATTAATAGTTTGGAGAGTGTAGAGTGTTCTCGTATTTGCATATCCTACCAGTGGAGTAAAAGCTTCCTTGTGGACAGTATTCTCTACTGAAACCAACTACTAATCTTAATCATCGTCCCAGCCATTGAAAACAACTGTCGCGACAACTAAGACCCTCCTATTAGATCTACACAAGAAATCTTTTTGTATAGTGTAGTGTGTCCAAGTTTGAATATCAATAACCTAATTTCCATGACCTTGACTTCTGTTAATTCCAAATGGCCCTCTTTCCTCATACTTTTTTTTTTCGTAATATAAATTATAAAATATATAATATTGTAAAAAGGTTTTATAAATATGTCGCTTAAACATTCTGCTTGCCAACACATACTTTCATTTTGTTCACACACCAATTCAAATCCAAAATAAAATCAACAGATCAACGACACGAAAAGATAAAATTATATATTACCGCAACCGCGTATAAGAAGTTCTAAATCAAGTTACAATAACGATTAAATACCTTTTGAAATTCGAACATTTCCTTCCCCCATTCTCGACTACTCCAAAACCGAATAACTCTTGTCACCATCACTCACATATTACTTAAATTTTATTGTTCAAAAACTCTAAATTAAGCCATATTTTATTTACTATTATTTTCTAATAAAATTCTATTTATTATTTATTTATTATTATTTACTAATAACCTAACCTTTTTAGTCTGACTTTGACAGATTCAACTTTAGTTTTCCTAAAAGGTAAATGAAATAAGCCTTAACAGTCAAATCTTCCGCGATTTCCTATTTCTTTGTGGTTTGATATTTATTTTAAATTTATTTAGTTAGTTCTATGTTTTAATTATTACTGTTTTTATTTGAAAAGATAATGAAATCACGACCCCCTAGTATTTTTGTAATCTATTTTAATGCTTATTCTTAACCTAATCATCATCATCATCTCAGCCGACGGACGTCCACTGCCAGACACAGGCCCCCCCCCCCCCCAAGAATCGCCACGACGACTAGTCCTTTCCTAACTTAACCATAGTGAAAATAAATCTATTGATAGGGAAGTTCCCAAAATTTCTCGCAACAACCGAATAACTCAACAAAATGACAGTTATATAATGAAAGAATATCCACGCTTTCAACTCAAAGCTAAATCAGAAAACAACAGTTGTTTTTTTTTTCCCAATAATTACATTTTAAAATGAACAAAACAGGTAAGGACATCAGAAACAAGCGCGTCCCCCTTGCATTATTGACCCGCTTAGTAATTTTTTTTGTTTTCTCTTTTTCTATCAACTATTACAGTTAAAATCTACTATATATTACAGATGATAAAAAGAACCGATAACCTATAAATCATTATATTAAGAATATTAGACCATTCTCGCTGAATACGTTCCCTGCACCAAAGAATCCTGGCAGACGCACTTCCCCCCTACTCTTAATCTCTCTTATTTTTATAAGTTAAATGTCACCTCAATCCTCCTGCATTTTACCACTCTTAGAATTAACTTTGACTCTTATTACTTAGTGACAACCCTATAAAACATCTCCACAATTTCCTCTGCCTAGATGTTATGAAGTGCAGACAGAGAAGTCCGAAACTCGCTTCCCCCTCTATTTTCGTCTCCTTACGCTAGATTGACTATTGGACATTCCTACTTAACCACTAAATCATTAACATATAAAAGTTTAATTATTTTAACGAGCAAACATTAATTCAAATGTGTGAAAGTACCTACTAGACTAATAATTTTTTTGTAATAATAGTATTTATCCACCTAAATATTTTATTCCTACCCATCTACTGCTAGAAATGTACAAACACAATAGTGTGTAAAAACCTGACTAGTATTATTAGGGATTTATGACATGAGATACATGATGCTACAGACTCCTATTGCAGTCAACAACCTAGAGTGTTAGAACACTAAAATACTTTAGTCTAGAGAACCCTATACTAGTATATCGACAATCCGCTACTACTTGGACCAAGCCCTAACTTATTCAAAAGTAGTTGCCCGCTAGCAACTTGGACCATACACCATTGCATCGAAGTTTCTACCGGTCGAAGCGTCCCCCTCCTCGAGCTTCGTCCCGCGGACATCCAGCGCCGCTCGAACGCACGGTTACTACCTGCGGACGAATTCTACCTATCTTTCGCTTGACAACTACTCGCGCTTATTTAATTAAATGTTATAGTTTTTTTTTTCTTATTACTAGGTATATTATACAGTTATTTTCTATCTCTAAATAATATTTTCATTTATCGTCTTCTGTATTGCACATTCTATCAATCTTCCGCTTTCAAACGATTGATATTCTACTCTTTTCTCGTAAAGTTCCAGTTGGATAGAAAGGGACTAAGTAGGTACCTATATCTCCTTCTTACACTAGGATCAATTTAAACTAACAATAACTAAAACACCCGTAATAACTATCAATTAGCTACATACTTTCCACCTTATAAAGAAATTCTAGCAAATTGAATATTTTTACACACGCACACAGACATAATCCGTATGACGCCTCAAGCACATCAACCCAAGAAAGTTGACACGTTCCGTCCTACACGGTAGAAGCGTGATGCTCAGTCTGGCTAGACACATACTTTTCTATGATTTGACTATATCTAATATACCTATATATACCTACTTACATTGTTTGTGCCTCTCTTTTATTTATATAACCTGATCTCACTAGCATTATTATTAGTTATCTGACTAAATAAAGATTTAATTTATAACGCTCTTGTTGTTACCACTATTTAGGTACCATTTTTGTTTTAGATTGTACCTAACCATAATTTCTAAATTATTTGCTATTTACCTATTACGAAATTTCCCACTTCTCTACTGTATTTACTTTTGAAATACTACTAAAACAAGTTTCCAAAAACAAGAGAAGCATCAACATAATTTTAATTTAGCTCATTTCTTAAATTAACTAAAATGTTAAAATGTTAAATAAACTAAAGTAGGTATTTATAATTAAATGTTCCGCAAAATCTCTTTCCCACTCTTTAATTTATCTAACCAATACTCTTTAATATTAAATCTACCCAATACCTGCATAAAATAAAACATAGCAAAAACGCTTCCCCCCGAGTTTAATTCATTTGAGACTTTATCCCTAGTCATCTTACTATTTTAAAATACTTAATTCTCACTTGATTAATTTTCAATAATTATGTATTCCTATGATTTGACATTACATTGATGCTAATATTTCAACACGACTTTTAAGTGAGAACATCGAGTTCCACTTTGTCTCGTAGGTCCACTGTACTGAACTAAAATCGCATTCATCCTACAAGGTTGTCTAACTTGGCTTTATTTCACCTTAACTTTGGTAAACTTACACGAATTTTGTATCCATTTTCTTTCCAATAATATAAAAACTTAAAATCGCATTCCATTTTATCGTTCTAAAATACTTTACTATAGTAAAGTTTAATTATGTATAATTCCACTCCGTCTAAACTATTAATTTAAATAAAATAAGATCAAAAATCATTTTCCTATTCGTTTCCCGGCAATAATTTAAATCATACTAGGTGAATGGCAAATTTTACACTATTAGAAATCTATTGCCTTAATAAGAAAAACACTATTACTACTATTAACTAGCAAGATATAGATTTGTTCTAGGAAACCCAAATAGGTATTACAAACTCGATTTTACGAATCCTTTACACACACCTAATTACCGATTGAACCTACTGACGCCATCTACCGACCTTATTTGCGAAACGATCTATAGGTACTAGCGAAAGAAACACTTAAATTTCCCCTTTTTACTCTCTATTCCCATTATAAAATAAGAGAACTACCTATTTTATCTATCTAGCATAAATATTATCTTATTCAAACAAATGCAATCTATGTATATTTGATTTTAAAATAATCGTAAGAATTAGATTTGAGACACTTAGCTCCATCTAGTTCTCTAACCTTCTAACTTCGAACCAAAATCAATTCTCTACAGTGTTACCATTTTAGTGAGGGATTTACTTGCGGCTAAGTTACCCCTTTTTTTATAAATTACGTACACTTTACCTTAAAAATAAAATTAGCTATATCTAACGCTTTTAACGACATTGTTTCTCATTAATAACTTCATTATGTTATGCTTTATATTGTTCTCTTGTTATTAGTACTAATTTTACAAAATTTTACTTGTACGATATAGGTAGGTACTTCTAAATCTCGCTAGTAGGTAGTTAGGTATTGTAAAATTTTGCTTTAATCTATAGTGTATCCACTGCTGGAGCTCCTAAATAAATATTATTGAAACAGTCATGTACTTACGTCAATCCTAGTCAAGAAAATCAAAATCACAATTTATTACAAAGCTAAAATTAGTCACTATTACAGATAAACTACAAAATAATTAATTCGGAACCCTAATTAGTTAATGGTTCATTTAATTCTGTAATAAAGCCATATTTTGTTTACCTCACACTTTCATAAAAATCTAATTCAAACATTTGGCGACCCCTATCGGATTCTTAACGTACCATATCCATAAAATCTAGCGACTTATTTTTCAAGAAACGGCAACACTGATTTTTACTCCGGTGATCAACTTACTTTAATTAAAAATCATTCTGAGACATTTGGATGTTAGATTTATAATCACAAATAACGATTGTATTTAATTTTAATTTAGGCATAATCCAATTAATAATTAAATGACCTAAATTCTAGTTTTAGCTTTAAAAATATGTATATTGACAAATTTCCTAATCATAGAAAAATGTCGCTAGCCTATATTAGCCAATGAACGTATATGCTTCTCTCTAACTTCTGTGCAATCAACCAATAAGATCACGGCATTTTTTACCTGTCAAAATTTACCTACTACTTCCGTCTGTTATTTTTTTCTCTACACAACATGGCCGATTTGCAGAAAAAGCTTCCAAACGCTAACGAAGAACTCATTTACATCTTTGCTACGTTATCAACTTATCACGAAAAAGGAAAAGAAAACATCAAGAACAAATCGAAATTGAAAAGAAGAAACTCGAAATACCACGGTTTCAATTTCAATACCTGACCTGACTTGAAGAAAGCGTCAGAGCGGCGTCTAAACTCAGATTTTCTATACTTCCTTCGCTACGGTATCAAAGAAGGAGTAAATAAGACATTTAAGAACATTACAACCTAAAACTCTCGAACGTTCCTGTAATTGCTACTTGAAAGGACCTTGAAAGAAGTCCTAACGCATTTCAACGCACTATCTGCTGCTTCAAACTCCTGAACTTCATTTCAATACTACGCTAATAATAATAAAAGGAAGAAAAGAAGATATTGACAATACTCCAAACTGTCCTCGTTCCAGCAACTATCCACTCGGAAAGTCGCTTCATCAATTACCTACCTAGTCAAGCAACTTAGTGAACAGCAAATAAACCTGGTGTAACAAAATAACAGTGCGTAACGTAAAAACAAAGTGCTCATAAATATCTAGTGAACAGTGCTAGCTATAACCTTCGAAGTGAAATTCCCAATCGTATGCCTATATAACCTCATGTAAACATCTATTCTATGTGATCAAAATTAAAGCATAAATTATCCCTAACTAAATAAACTAATTATTTAACCTGCATTTCTAACCAAATCTTTTCCTAAATCTCTCAGAATACCTAAATCTCGAAATCTGCTATCCTCTCTCACGGCAACAATGTAAGCCTAAAAAGGCTATTATTTTAAACTCAAAATGGATCATAACGTTTGTAATTCAAAACCTATCTTTTGTTTATAAAATATAAAATAAAACTACAAAGTCTATTATCCTTGTCACGGCATTTCAATGTAAATGACAGCCACCCATCCTTACCTATTTGAAACTGATTAGAACTGGACATTCGGCACCTACGTACCGAAAATGCCTATCTACCTAAACTAATTAACTAACTGGTCGCTGCCAACAGTGTATAGAAAATCCCTACCTATTAACTTAATTTAACTTAGCCTAACTTATGAACTATACCTAAACTTATTTATGATCCTATTTTTGAGCTGAAGACGTTAACTTGGCCAGTATCGATCGTCTAGTGAAATCAGGAGACTATGTTGTAAACCGTATAATAGTAACCTAGGTGCGACAGACTTGAGATTTATCTAGTATTCTAACAAACAGAGACCTAGAATTACCTAAACTTAATATTAACATAAATCAGAAAGTAATACCTAGCTTCCTAGCCTACAATACTATTTTTGACTATGATCATAATCATAGTTATTATCAGAAAATGTAGCCTACAACCCTCCGTCAGTAAGCGCTGAAGTCAATCTAATGAAATACCTCTATAGCTAAGACCTTTTCTTATTTTTCAGTGTGTTAAATAGTTAACTTAGATTTCTCTACCAATTTACTTATACAGGGTGTTAGATTTCCTAACCTATTAAAATATAAATTTATTTCTATTTCTGTTTTGTTTTTTCCTTGGGAATGCAACAAAGTATAAAAGAATGATTGTTTCGTTTGGTATAGAAGAATGATTGTTTAGTATAGAAAAATGATTGTTTCGTTTGGTATAGAAGAGAGCCCCGCCATTCCGCTCTCAGGAGTTATTTTATTTGGTATTTCCTCCTCCTAGAATATTTCTAGCTTCAGTGGGCCTCGTCTCCAAACTGGTCAGCCCTCCTCCAAACTTTTCCCGAGATATTGTGTCTTAGTCAGGTAAGTCAAGTTTTGTAAGGGATGTTTGAGACTTGTTAATTTTAAAGTCATTTCTTTGTCAGTGTGTCAGTAACTTGTCATACAATGGACAAGAGGTATTTTTCAAATAGACTGGTTTCTATTTAATTTAGACTCTAGTTCGAGATTCAAGATATTAGTAATTCTTAGACTTAATTTTTATATTAGTTGTGACTTTAAGGATCCCTAATTAGTGAAATTTCCCTTTTAATATCTTTTCTTTTATAAACCAGTTCAAAAGCTCAACTCTGTTAACAGTTTAATCAAAGTAAAGTTCCTATTCTGAGAATCTACATCATTATCATTTAGTAGGTAAGTACGTATACATAAAACTAACATGACAATATAAGCAGAAACTTTAGCTTCTAGAAACAGTATGACATTTAACTGAATGAATAGAACCTTGGTCCATTGAAAGTAAGTTCTCTCTTTCATGTGAATAGTATGATAAAACCTTTATTTATTTGACTCTGATATAAATCTGTAAAACTTATTATGTACCATAATCATTTATTTTTCTGACTAGAGGGCACTAGGCACTATATCCCAAAGTTCCACCAACTCATAGCAAAGTAATAGGTATGATTAGAAACTCTAATTTCCCATTATTATAAGGAAACGATAAATTTAGATTGAACTTATTTTGTTTGGACTATATTATATTGAATTAGAACTTTAATATTGTCACCTATTCACTGTTTTCTATTTATAATGTCATTTCCTTCTTTGGAATCAGGATTTATCATGAACTTAATTTGCTTTAATTTATATGAACATCGCTCCAATTTCTACTGGTAAATTTCTACTGAACAACCTTATAACTCAAGTTTTTGAAATAATTAATGAAATCCTACTGAAGTTAGATACATATCATTCCTATTTGTAAACCTGAACGTCTAAATCTTTCAGTTCCTACTCTGATTCTAGTCAAAGTTAAATACCTACCCTATCCTATATTATTCTAACAAAACCCTAGTAAATCTAACCATTGTCTAAATATTTTCCTATACTAAAGAAGTGCCCTAATGTTTGAAACTTCCCGGTGTAAGGAAATTCCGCAAGACTAGAGGTAGGCCTCACATTTACATGTAATCGTGTAGGTGTGTGATGTAAAAATTTCCTCGGTGTAAAGGAAATTTTTCGAACTAAACTGGAAAGCGAAGCGAGGATGGAGCCTCTAGTGTACCTAAGTCTATTCCAGAAGTGTAATGTCCATATCAACGGCCGAAGCCATAAGTTGTGATATGAACGGGTCCCTATTGGCAAGTGTTAAATTACAGGGACTAAATTTCGCACTCCGAATGCAAAGTTCCCAGCCCCCTAAAGGACGCCATTCCACTTCTCACGGAAAGCTACCGGGAAACAATTACATCCAGATTACGAAACTTAGGAGGCTAAAAATCGTTATGTTGGTAAAGAACGATTGCTGGCACGCCCCGAAACCGAGCCCGTCTCCGAAAAGACGTTGGAAGTTATCGACAGTCAGTTGTCACCGTAAGGTGACCAGTCCATAACCCACAAAACCTCGTTTGTGTACCACATGATTATTCATCTTCAACCTCACAACCGAACAATGACCCCCCAATTAAATTAAATTTACAAAAATAAGAAAATCTCAGAATTTACCCCAAAATAAGTTAAAGAAAATGATTTTAAATTTAAATTACAATGCAAACGCTTTACTAATGACTCAAATCGAATAAACTTCCCCAAAAGAACTTTGAAATAAAAATAATATCAAGTCACAAACCGGCAGCGTGTGAGCTCAAAGAATGAATATTGATGAATGACCCCCCTCCCTCTAAGCCGAGCCTATTTATGTAAGCTTCACTATGTCGTAGCGGTCGTTCTTGTCTTCGCGGTCGTTCCTGTCTTCGCGGTCGTTCTAGTCTTTCCTGTCGTTCGTGTCGTCAGTTTGTGAACAATCAAAATTGATCCTTAACTTTATAATTATAAGGCTTTCTTTCACCCTTCTAATCCTCCCTCTAATTCATACAAGAAAACGGCTCCTTATATGGTAATCTTGTCTTCCCAATAACCCGTACCAATTTGAAAAACTATTTACATTTTCCCTCATCAATCTTTATTTACTTCCAATTAAAGATGGTAATTGCATGAACTTCTGTGCTTAATTTTAGCTTCTTAATTAAATAGGCAAACAGCCTTATGCGCGAACTATCTAAGGCCCAAACTTAGAGAATTAGGCTATCTTCACCTGACATAAGGTTCATTTTTGCTAGAGGAAATTCACCTCGCGCCAACTTCACATATCAACTTTTAGAACTTTTATGCGCAGCTTGGGTACGCTATAACCCGCCTAACCAAAATAATTACCTACTGCGCATGTGTAAAATCTGTCAATTACTTATGGACTAATCACGCTCATGAAACTCTAATACTCTATCATAACGCCTATTTTTGCTTGAAGAATTTGCTCCGCGCCTCCTAGCGAATAATTTTTAAACTATTTTCCCCGCACAAAGCATCACTGATGTATCAGCTGTTTTCCGCTAACTCAATTTTCCGCCATTTTTGCATTATTACAATATTTGATGAATTTTAATTTTCTAATGAAATATTAGTCAATTTCGACTGAGATGTTGCTAATCTCCCTTTGTTTACATGATAATTTGAATGAACTAATTTCCCTCCCTCAAAATACCAGTTAACATAATTTGTCTGAGCTTTGCAACTTCTAACTTTGAAGTTTGCTAGGTTTTAGCGATAGTTACTTTATAATTATGATTCCTTTTGTTTGAAGCAATATATTAAGATGTGCCTGATGGTTAGAGAGTCGTATATTACTGGTGTAGACCTAGACCAGTACAAATGCCTTCGTGTGCATTTAATCCTTGCAAAAATCATTCGTTTGAAAAAACAAATCACACGGGATTACTTTTGACTCGTAAGTACAATGAAAACTTAATATTTCTTATTAATAAATGTCTCGATTCGTTATATTTCATCGCCATTTTGCAGAACGAGACAGAGATATACGATACGTAAGTGTGCGACAAGTTAAGCTGTTGGCGCGGGGTAAGTAATATTCGATATAAATACAAAGAATATATCGTCCCCTTAGAGGGAAAAGTCACCAACTGACACATTTGGCCAAAATGAGTTATTAACACCACCGTACTCAGAATAAAATGTTCTACGTTCCCGTCTCACTCACGTTTCGATATCTACCATACTTTCCAAGATAAAAAGGTGGAAAAGTCACTAAGTACAGCTTTTGTGTGAATTCAAACAGGAAATAATAACTAACTCCAGCTGCATTATCATCCAATATAGCTACGAGCAGTTAGTGACTTTTCCAACGTGAATAAAAATCACTAACGGTACTTGGTGACTTTTCCCTGACAAAAATAATAACTAAGTGCAATTAGTTATTTTTTCCACTGAACTTTATTTCATTTTAAAATGAACTAACCGCATTTAGTGACTTTTTGCCTAAGCCCTATTTCCGTAAGGGCCGTTAATGATTATTTCTCCTGAGAAAAACCGTTGAAAGCATTCTACGGAAACACACCTCCCGCGCCCGCCGCCCACATCACCGTCACACTGCGTGCGCCCACCGCTCAGTGTTGCAAACTTAGTGGATTTTCTACTAAAAATTGTGGTTTTGACCCCCTTCTAGCGTAGAAATTTTGCTTTTAGTAAGTGGTTTTGCGAGTGGGTTCAATAGACTAAAATTTAGTTACAAGAGAGCTATTTTTTAATTTCGTAAGGCTTGATTAGTTCTCAAAAATGTCTTAAACTTTTATTTAAGTTTATAAATGCATTATTCGATCATGTTTTTGAAATTGTCCGATTTAAAAACAGCATTCCAATTAGTAGACAGACGATTACTCAACCACTAAGCTGATTTACTGATTATTTACATAACTAGAAAAATATTTTGTCATACAACTGTTCGCTGTCGAGACACCAGGGCCATGGGCATTCGAAGCCAAACCTTTCTTTAGGGACCTGGGATGTCCTTAACGATAAAGATAAGATAAAGGTTGTGACCTCCTCTGTCCTTAGCTGTGCAGCGGAGAAATGCCGCCAGCATAATTGTTACTTTTGGTCTATACATGTACGGACGGTCAGAAGCAAATAAGTTTTTCTTTGTGTGATTTCAATACTTTGTTTAGTTTAGTTATATTTTTGGACTTAAAAATAAATCGTAAGAAAAAGGGCTCACAACTATTTCCCGAGGATACACAGAGATATTCTAAAACCTCAGAACATCCATGTTTCACTGTTATAGTACCGAAATTCTCTCCAGTGTGACGGGGGTGAGCCCGTCGCCACTTGTTATGGACAGTGGGTACAATACATGCCAAAATTGAAGCATGCAGGTTTCCTCAGGATGTTTTCCTTCACCGAAAAGCCAGTGGTGTTACAATCGTACATAAAATCGGAAAAAGTCATTAGTACGAGTCGGCCTAGACAAGGATCGAACCATCACCTACTACATGGCAGGCAAGGTTACTCGCCACTGGACCACCACGACACGGCACTTACGGCACTTACAAGTAAATGTTGCACAATATGTATAATAAAGGTAGCAAATTACCATATAACTACCCAATGTTTTCTTGTTTAGTGCAAAATTTTGTGATTATGAGAGTAGGGCCTTCTGTTAGCGGTTTTCCTGTGGTTTGAAATCTGGTGGAGAGCTAATTTAACTGTTGGCAACACTGCCCCCACTTCAGTCAGATCGATCGAGCTAGCCGGTCTATGAACACCGTTGCGTTGTGTTTTAGCGTGATTTATACATTATTTCATGTGACATTATTTAAAGAGATTTTGACGAACAAGAGGAAGTTAAGCCCTGAACCTAACCTTCACACTGTGCTGTCACACCAGGAACAAAAATTCCTAACCTTCACACAAAGGTTCCTGATACCTGACTGAAGGTGATCTTCACATGAATTTTTGTTTTTCTAGTGGCGAGTAACCTTGCCTGCCGTGCAGGAGGCGATGGTCCAATCCCCGTCCAGGCCGATTCGTACCAATGAGTTTTTCGGAATTGATGTACGATTTGTAACACCACTGGCTTTTCGGTAAAGGAAAACATCGTGAGGAAACCTGCGTGCTTCAAATTCGAGGCATGTGCTGTACACACTGTCCATTATAAGTGGCGACGGGCTCACCCCCCGTCACACTGGACAGAGTTTCGGTAGTGAATCGTGGATGTTCTGAGGTTATACAATATATCTGACTACCCCTTCGGGGAATATAGTCGTGAGCATATGCTTATGCTATGCTTAAATAACTTTTAGTAATATTAAAGACACAAAATAATAGTGTTAGTTAAATTGGACACTCATAAACCTGCATTTCCAAATTGCATAAAGTCACCAACAACATGACAAAAGTCACTAACGATTTATTTGGCAAAAATGTGTTGGATGGAAAACTAACTATCCTATTTGTCGTCTTTCGTGTGATAATTAGAGATCTACACTTTACTTTACAAAATGGGGATTAATTCAACGATTAATTTTTACTTACAAAAAATTAAATATATCAAAATTTGACGTTGTTATGACGTTTTAAACTTAAAACCTCAATATCTCAAAACTATGCTCATGTCAGTTAGTGACTTTTCCCTCTAAGGGGACGATATAGTTTAGGAAATATAACTTCTTTTGATATAATTTTGTTTGAAATACAGGACACTTGCTATAATAAACGTTAGATATAAATTTAAGACCTATAATTTGATAAAGTATAAAACGCATCGGATATAATGAACCTTAAGTATAACCATCACATGTTATACAATCTATAAAGCATAACATTTAATAAATATAGCATTGATGTCATCTAGTTTAAGAATGTCTAATAATCAATGCTCATAATATAATATTTAAAAACCGCATGTCGATGTCTAAAATATGACCGCTCTCTAAGTGGTTACACTACATACCGAACCTAACCTAACCTATAGTTTTGAAGCTACCTTTCTGCCCCCCAAGCAACAAGCAAGCAAGCATGCAGCGAGCAAACAATCATGCAGGGAGCAAACAAACATGCAGCAAGCAAGCAAGCATGCAGCATGCAGGCAAGCATGTTGATGCTCCGCTCGCTTCGCTCGCTCCGCTAAGTGTGCAACATGTTCTAACCTAACCTAACCTAGAATTTTTAAAACACCTGTTTGTTTTTCTCAGGCAGGGGGCATCCGCCCCCAGCACCCCCCTCGCGGGGGGCGCAGCCCCCCTGCACCCCCCAACATGCATTCAAGCAAACATGCAAGCAAGCACACATGCAAGCAAGCATGCAAGCAAGCACACATGCAAGCAAGCATGCACACAAGCATGCCAGCAAACAAGCATGCATGCACGCACAAATGCAGCATGCATGTGACACACGTTTCGCTTGACTCCACTTGCTCTATACATGGTCACACTACTTAAATTAACCTAACCTATAGTTTAGAAGGCAATTTACTAGTTATAAAAAAATATTTAATTGTATGTCTTTGGAGCAATACTTCAAGGGATCGTTATGTCTCATAAAATAACATCAAATGATTGATATATCAAACAAGTTTTATATTAAGTAATTGTTAGTAATAATCAACATTAGATATATTAAAATTATAGGATATAAGTATTCGATTAAATGTATGTTATGTTTTTTCAATATTATGCTCGTAGTTAGTATTTCTTACGAGTATTATATCATTTGAACGTTATAAAAATTTTATTAAACCAAATGTTATTATACGAAACGGGACGCACCCGTTGGCGCGTTACCCGCGTCCCGGCCATATTATATCGTCCTGTTCGCACGCCATCAGCTGTGTGTCATGCAGTCTCTTTCATTTTTGCAAACGTTTTACCTAAAAATAAAACGTATATTAAATAACTTACCTAATTTGAAGCCTAATAATACATGAGAGATGCCATCGCTTTCCCCTTCCGTTCCTTCCGCTTTTCCCTCTCTTTCCCTCACTAGTGCCTTCTCTTTCTGTCTCTCCCACCACCACCGGCAGTATTCATCATCAGTTGGGGATGAATTTTAAATCATTGAAAGTCGTTGTGGAACCAGGCAGAATTTAAAGTTATTAGGCTTCAAATTAGGTAAGTTATTTAATATACGTTTTATTTTTAGGTAAAACGTTTGCATTAAAGAACTTGACCGTAATTTGAAGCCTAATAATACATGAGAGACGTGTTTGATATCGCCTGGTGGTGGTGGATAACGTCAATGTGATTAGAGAATGAGATGAAGTCACATCGACTATGAAAAGGTATAGATCCTTAGTCAAACAGAAGTGATGAATAATATGTACTTGTTGCACCTGCCTGTGCGTTAAGTAGGTATATGTAGTTAGAATACCTACCTAGTTAGGCAAAACCTTGATACTAAAGTATACAAGATAGATTTTAAGTATGCGGTTTAGTTAGTGTCTCATGAACTGACAAATAAAAGTAGGTCCTCCAAATCTAAGATAGAGCATACATTAGCCACAATTTATTGACAATGCGGGTTTTCATATAAGGAAAACGAAAATCAACAAGCAAGCTATTTATTGCTTCAAAACATAATGTAAGAAGTAAAACAATTTTACAAAAAATAAAGAAATATTCTTCTCATAAGTTAACAATTTTCTTAAATTGATAAGAACTAGAATCATTCGACTGGATTGAAAAGGTTTGTAATAGAATTATTAGTACGAGTACAAACTTCTCTACAATAGAAACGTTTAAACGTTCTTCCAGACCTCCAATTGCCTCTGGAGAGAATCTCGTCTAATTCGCAGTTATCTAGCCAGCTTTTTGATGCGACTGCTGCTCTGAAGGTTCCAGCTGAAGCCTCAATACCAGACTCTTTCAACAGTTTCTTCACCCAGCCAGCTATGACACAACGGGACGCTGATTTTGGTTTTCCACACACAGTAATAAAAAGATTGTTACAATTAGCTTGATTTCTTCTATCCTGTCCTACTGATATTAACTTTTTAATCCAATGAATGGGGTCCAGAGACTTGTGTTCTTTATTACATTTTAATTTCCAGCCTGATTGGCGATAAGTAGCAGAGTCAGTCTTGGACCCGAAAATCGGCCAAAAAATTATACAATCATTAGATATTTTAAAGTTATTGGAATCTACGCTTAACAGGGTGAGGTCGTGCACTCGGCGACCAGAGCACAGGAGTAACAGAGCTGCTGTGCACCTCGATATTTGATACAGATTGTCTGATTCAGGATCTAATCGAGAAATAAATGAAATTATATGATCGGTATCCCAAATTGGAGCCTTTAACACTTTAGGACTAGCAAGAGCAATAGATTTTAAAATCCTTTTAACCAGTGGATGACTGCTTAAAGAATAATCTATAGATTCTGGATCGCATAAAGTTGATACAACTGATTTGTAACACAAAATAGTATTATAAGCTAATCCTTCTTTTTGATGGAGATCTGCTAAAAAACGAGCTAATTCAGAGCCGCTGGGATTTGACTTTGATACTCCATTATCGAGTGTCCACTTCGTCCACCGAGTCCAAGCCGGTTTATAGGTTTTAATAGTTGAAGGGCGCCAACTTTTTTCAAGGAGATTCATTTGCTGATCCGTCCAGTTGCTCAATCTTTCAGTCCACCCCCACACTTCCAGACTTCCAGTATCATTTCGTTGACCTTCTGAGGCGGCAGACCTGTTGAGACATCCACGAGTACGTGTTGTAAGTTCCTGATCGTCCATGGTGCATCTGTCGCTCTGTTCTTCAGGTCCGGCCTCCAAAATACTTGTTCCCATCTCGGTGCTACGACAAGGAACAGACCCTGACATTTGTTGAGATGGAGAAGTACTTTCGGGATCAAGAAAGGCGGTGGAAATATCCAGGCCAATGGGAAGTGCCAAGTCTGAGAGAAAGCGTTGTGAAACTCTGCTTGCTGATCTTGACAGTCGAGGGTGCAATATCTTGGCACCACGTGGGCTTTGCGAGATGCGAATAAATCGATTACCGGCACTCCCCATTTGCTGAATATCATATTCGTGACCTGGGGAAGCAGGTGCCACTCGGGTGGGTCTCGGAGGCGTGATAGCCGATCTGCTTCCACGTTGTAAGCTCCGGGAATGTGGTGTATGGAGAAATGTGTCTTGTAAGAGTCTAGAAGATTCAAAATTTTGAAAGTTAAGTTCAAAAGGGCAACAGACTTGGTCCCGCCTTCGTTCCTGAGGTATGACACAGCAGTTTTGTTGTCGCACTGTATGTGTAAAGAGGCGTTGCGGAGGTTCTGACCTTGCTCTTCTAGCACTTTCAAAATCGCCATCATCTCTTTTTGATTGCAATGCAGTCCCTTCTCCGCATTTGTCCAAAGCCCAGATAGGTAGATTCTGTTTACATAAGCGCCCCACGCTAAATCCGATGCGTCCGTGACCATATAGTGAGTTGGATGCGGTACGTGAATGGGGGACGAACTTTGTATTTGACTGAGCCACCATTGAAGTTCCAACTGTACAGTTTCGGGCAGAGCTATGTTTTTCGTCGACTTTTCGTGCAACATGTCGATGCTTAGCCTTTGTAAGTGGCGGTAATTCAATCTTCCTCGAGGAACAGCGATACTGGCAAAATTCATCATTCCGACAATACTTTGAAGCTCTTTTAGACTTCCTTTTTCTTGTTTCATTAATTTTGAGACAACAGACCTCATTTTCTGACACTTTTTGTCTGGCATTGATTTCTGGTTCAAGCGAGTGTCCCAAACTATGCCCAGATATTCTATTGAGCGACATGGGTTTAAGGTGGATTTTTCGATGTTTATCATCCATCCTAAGGCTCTTAGAGTTTCTAGCGTGGCTGTCGACTGCTGTATCAAAGTTTGGGCGTCTTGGTGAGCCAGCAAATAGTCGTCTAGATAGACTATGACGCGTATACCGCGTTGACGCAGAGTTTGAGCGATCCAGTTGCTGACGGATGCGAACGTCTTTGGAGCTGAACTGAGCCCGAAGGGTAGACAGTTCATCTGTAGCAATTGCCCTCGGTATATAAGCCGGAGGAACCTTTTGTGCGTTTCTGACATCGGCAAATGAAAATACGCCTGAGAAAGGTCTATTTTCACCATCCAATCGTTCGGCTGAAGAAATTCTGGCACGCGATAAACGTTGATCAAACGGAATTTTGAAATTTCCACGTATTGATTTAAGGCTTTCAGATTGAAAATCGGCCTGTTCTTTCCGTCGCTCTTGGGTACTAGAAACATTGGTGAGATGAAACTCGGAGATGGCAGGGCTACCTCTAGAACACCTTCCATTTTCATTTTTAGTATGATCTCGTCCATTTGTGGCGAGACTGTCGTTAATTGCGATGTTTTTACATTGGGCATGTGAAGTGGAGGCTTGTATACAAAGGGGATACGATATCCCTCTATTATTTTTAGTATGTAATTTGGTGCACCCATTTGCACCCAACGGTCGTGAAATAGTTTCAGCTGACCGGCTCGGAAATGACTCGTTGAGTCAGTATTTCCGTGACTTGCCTCTCCTATCCCGGTGGGAAGAGGGAGAGCTTTTTCTGTATGCATCGAAGTATTCTTTTCGGTTATTAGATTGTTTACCACCTCCTCGGCCACGAAAGGATTTATAATTGTTAGAATAGGAAGTATTATTTGCCCTTGAAGTGCTTGGGTGACTAACCTGCTTATAAAAAACTTTCCTTTGATTCTGCGTGTAGGCAGGGATCTTTCGCTGAGTTGTGGCATGTGTAGATGTACTTGGATCGTGCTGCGTTGCAGACGAGCGATCCTTTTCACGGGGCCAGAAGACCTTCCTTACGCCTCCCCCTTTTTCCAAGGCTGAAGTGAATTTTTCCGCCTCGAATAAGTTATGACATGATGGAGGTATTTTACGCATGGAACTTTTATGCAAGGAATCTTTAACAGAAGCCAGGATAGTTTCTCTTCTTTGTTGAATAATTTCTGCTCTGTGTCCACAAATCATTTGCAAAGCGTCATTAGAGACCTTTGCGTACTCACCGTTCACAAAAATAGCAGATATTTTGTCACTTACCGCGTCGAAATTTAAATTTTCTCCTGCCTTGACCCAACCCAAAAATGAGCGGAGTTCGGATTGCAAGATTTCCTTTTGTTTTATTAGAGCGAAACTCATAGAAGCAAAACCTTTTTCCATGTTAGACAGGGTACGTGAGGTATCGTAACGTTTCACTTCATCATTGGCTTCTAGTTCCGTAAATCCCGGAGTGTGTCGGTACAATTTTTGTACATCTGAGTAACGAACGTTGCGCCAATCAGGATCGCCAATCCTCTGAATATTCTTAAGGATCTCTAAAAAGGAATCTGGAGTTTTAAGGATATCAGGATCCTTGAGATTTGTACCGATGGACAAAGAAAAAACTGGCTCAACATTTTCGGGTTCCGGATCCATCGGATCCTTCGAACGGATCGAAATATTATCGTCAAAAACATTGTCATAAAGATGGCGACTCACATTATCATCAATACTATCTCCATAAAAAGACCGCTGGTCGTGTTCAAATCCGGAAAACTGATTTGGTATTAGCTTATTCTTAAGATTATTAACCTCCTCAATTAATTTTTCAACCGTACGATCATTTTGGCGGCGACGTTTATTCTTCTTACGGGATCGGCGGTTACGTTTACAATTTGCAGAATTATTTGAGGAACTACTAGAACTGGACGAACTTGATGACGACGATGAGGAACTACTTGAATCACGAGCTTTGCGTTTTCTCTTTTTAGAAGGCATATCCTTTGTATGAGTGTCCGTAGTTTGTAACGGTAAATTATCACTCATTTTAAACTAGAATTACTGTAAAAACAAACTGTATGAACTGAGGGAAAAAGCAAACAAATAATAATAACGAAAAATCGAACGGTAGCACCGTTATAATCCGATAATTTATCTAGGTCAAGTTCAAACAAGAATAGAAAATTTTTATTAAAAATTTGCGGGTGGATTCTACATTTAAAAAATGGATCGAATCAAAAACCGCTTGCGTTCCGGTTTACGTAATCTTTAAGGAATGCAGATTACATATAATTATTTTAAGTTAAAGAACTTGAAAATCTTTATTTAAAAACACTTTAAATAAAATTGGAAGCACTTACCAATGTTTTAAATTGAAGTAGTTTCTAGCAAAATTTTATTTAAATTATTAGAAAGGCAAATTATAATATGAAGTTGGAATTCAAAGTAACTGATATTGGAACAGACCAGGAATGACCAGGGTACAGTTCACGGTACGTCTTGACGGAACGGGAACAACGACGTCAATGATTTAAAATTCATCCCCAACTGATGATGAATACTGCCGGTGGTGGTGGGAGAGACAGAAAGAGAAGGCACTAGTGAGGGAAAGAGAGGGAAAAGCGGAAGGAACGGAAGGGGAAAGCGATGGCATCTCTCATGTATTATTAGGCTTCAAATTACGGTCAAGTTCTTTAATGATGGGTAATATTAAGCTTAGTTTGTGTGGGTATAATGTATCTGTATTAGTACGAGATCCGTTTTTCGAGTACGCAATATTAGAACGTACCGCTTCTTCCTCTATATTTATTCAAAGACCAAAACTAAACGAAAACCAACTACGACGTATAGAATCGTATTTTAAAACGAAATCTATTTGGCTTTCCACCAAGTAGAAAAAGACTTCCTTTTTCTTGTTTCATTAATTTTGAGACAACAGACCTCATTTTCTGACACTTTTTGTCTGGCATTGATTTCTGGTTCAAGCGAGTGTCCCAAACTATGCCCAGATATTCTATTGAGCGACATGGGTTTAAGGTGGATTTTTCGATGTTTATCATCCATCCTAAGGCTCTTAGAGTTTCTAGCGTGGCTGTCGACTGCTGTATCAAAGTTTGGGCGTCTTGGTGAGCCAGCAAATAGTCGTCTAGATAGACTATGACGCGTATACCGCGTTGACGCAGAGTTTGAGCGATCCAGTTGCTGACGGATGCGAACGTCTTTGGAGCTGAACTGAGCCCGAAGGGTAGACAGTTCATCTGTAGCAATTGCCCTCGGTATATAAGCCGGAGGAACCTTTTGTGCGTTTCTGACATCGGCAAATGAAAATACGCCTGAGAAAGGTCTATTTTCACCATCCAATCGTTCGGCTGAAGAAATTCTGGCACGCGATAAACGTTGATCAAACGGAATTTTGAAATTTCCACGTATTGATTTAAGGCTTTCAGATTGAAAATCGGCCTGTTCTTTCCGTCGCTCTTGGGTACTAGAAACATTGGTGAGATGAAACTCGGAGATGGCAGGGCTACCTCTAGAACACCTTCCATTTTCATTTTTAGTATGATCTCGTCCATTTGTGGCGAGACTGTCGTTAATTGCGATGTTTTTACATTGGGCATGTGAAGTGGAGGCTTGTATACAAAGGGGATACGATATCCCTCTATTATTTTTAGTATGTAATTTGGTGCACCCATTTGCACCCAACGGTCGTGAAATAGTTTCAGCTGACCGGCTCGGAAATGACTCGTTGAGTCAGTATTTCCGTGACTTGCCTCTCCTATCCCGGTGGGAAGAGGGAGAGCTTTTTCTGTATGCATCGAAGTATTCTTTTCGGTTATTAGATTGTTTACCACCTCCTCGGCCACGAAAGGATTTATAATTGTTAGAATAGGAAGTATTATTTGCCCTTGAAGTGCTTGGGTGACTAACCTGCTTATAAAAAACTTTCCTTTGATTCTGCGTGTAGGCAGGGATCTTTCGCTGAGTTGTGGCATGTGTAGATGTACTTGGATCGTGCTGCGTTGCAGACGAGCGATCCTTTTCACGGGGCCAGAAGACCTTCCTTACGCCTCCCCCTTTTTCCAAGGCTGAAGTGAATTTTTCCGCCTCGAATAAGTTATGACATGATGGAGGTATTTTACGCATGGAACTTTTATGCAAGGAATCTTTAACAGAAGCCAGGATAGTTTCTCTTCTTTGTTGAATAATTTCTGCTCTGTGTCCACAAATCATTTGCAAAGCGTCATTAGAGACCTTTGCGTACTCACCGTTCACAAAAATAGCAGATATTTTGTCACTTACCGCGTCGAAATTTAAATTTTCTCCTGCCTTAACCCAACCCAAAAATGAGCGGAGTTCGGATTGCAAGATTTCCTTTTGTTTTATTAGAGCGAAACTCATAGAAGCAAAACCTTTTTCCATGTTAGACAGGGTACGTGAGGTATCGTAACGTTTCACTTCATCATTGGCTTCTAGTTCCGTAAATCCCAGAGTGTGTCGGTACAATTTTTGTACATCTGAGTAACGAACGTTGCGCCAATCAGGATCGCCAATCCTCTGAATATTCTTAAGGATCTCTAAAAAGGAATCTGGAGTTTTAAGGATATCAGGATCCTTGAGATTTGTACCGATGGACAAAGAAAAAACTGGCTCAACATTTTCGGGTTCCGGATCCATCGGATCCTTCGAACGGATCGAAATATTATCGTCAAAAACATTGTCATAAAGATGGCGACTCACATTATCATCAATACTATCTCCATAAAAAGACCGCTGGTCGTGTTCAAATCCGGAAAACTGATTTGGTATTAGCTTATTCTTAAGATTATTAACCTCCTCAATTAATTTTTCAACCGTACGATCATTTTGGCGGCGACGTTTATTCTTCTTACGGGATCGGCGGTTACGTTTACAATTTGCAGAATTATTTGAGGAACTACTAGAACTGGACGAACTTGATGACGACGATGAGGAACTACTTGAATCACGAGCTTTGCGTTTTCTCTTTTTAGAAGGCATATCCTTTGTATGAGTGTCCGTAGTTTGTAACGGTAAATTATCACTCATTTTAAACTAGAATTACTGTAAAAACAAACTGTATGAACTGAGGGAAAAAGCAAACAAATAATAATAACGAAAAATCGAACGGTAGCACCGTTATAATCCGATAATTTATCTAGGTCAAGTTCAAACAAGAATAGAAAATTTTTATTAAAAATTTGCGGGTGGATTCTACATTTAAAAAATGGATCGAATCAAAAACCGCTTGCGTTCCGGTTTACGTAATCTTTAAGGAATGCAGATTACATATAATTATTTTAAGTTAAAGAACTTGAAAATCTTTATTTAAAAACACTTTAAATAAAATTGGAAGCACTTACCAATGTTTTAAATTGAAGTAGTTTCTAGCAAAATTTTATTTAAATTATTAGAAAGGCAAATTATAATATGAAGTTGGAATTCAAAGTAACTGATATTGGAACAGACCAGGAATGACCAGGGTACAGTTCACGGTACGTCTTGACGGAACGGGAACAACGACGTCAATGATTTAAAATTCATCCCCAACTGATGATGAATACTGCCGGTGGTGGTGGGAGAGACAGAAAGAGAAGGCACTAGTGAGGGAAAGAGAGGGAAAAGCGGAAGGAACGGAAGGGGAAAGCGATGGCATCTCTCATGTATTATTAGGCTTCAAATTACGGTCAAGTTCTTTAATGATGGGTAATATTAAGCTTAGTTTGTGTGGGTATAATGTATCTGTATTAGTACGAGATCCGTTTTTCGAGTACGCAATATTAGAACGTACCGCTTCTTCCTCTATATTTATTCAAAGACCAAAACTAAACGAAAACCAACTACGACGTATAGAATCGTATTTTAAAACGAAATCTATTTGGCTTTCCACCAAGTAGTAATAAATGCGTGATAAATAATACCGAAAGACATAAATCTTATCAATTAATCTTTCGAAGTTAGGTCACATGGTTTTAATTCAAAATAGAATATCTACACGAGTTTGTATGACCTTACAGCGATTATAGTCCATACGGAAGGAGCTAGCGACTCAATCACGAGGCGGCGGTTCGATTCCTGGCCTGTACCACTAAGTTCTACGGAATTTATGTACGGTTGTATTTGTCATTATCACTAGCTCGGCGGTGAAGGAAAACATCGTGTGCATGTGTGCTTCTACGTGCGCGGTTTCATACAACTCCTTGCTTCACAAAACTGACGTCAGACGCTCCGTCAGTGCTTCATCGTGCGTGAAAGCGCTTATAATGTACGTAATAACGACTGCTCTCAAACGGTGAAGGAAAACATCGTGAGGAAACCGGCATACGCTGAAGAAGAAATTTTGACGCGTATGTGAAGTCTACCAATCCGCATTGGGCACGCGTGGTGGGCCGTGTGTAGGCTGATGATGATGATGAACCTGTACCAAACCACTGTTCTTGTAGGTGTAGAATAAGTATTCCAGATTTCATGTTTCTATCTTCAGCGGTTTAGGTTGTACGTTTGTTCCTCAGTCAGTCACGGAACAGTCTTGTGTGTAGATGGACATGTCGACCCTTCTGGCCTCAAAGGTCGTAAACGCCACTTTTGGCCAAAATGAGTTAAAAATGCAGTTTTTTTTTTGCTCTACCGATCGGTGTATTCCCCTGTTAGAAGTCATTTATGGCGTTTACGAGGCCAGAGGGGTCGATGTGTGTCTCAGAGACGTTCAATTTGCCAAGTTTTGTTAAAAATATAATGAGCTCAAATTATAGAAATAAATAAAACGGCTGCCAAGTCAAACGACCCAATAAGTTCCGGGCATTGACAGTGCGTTACACCTGCCAATCGCACGCGCACCTGACGTAATCATGGCGGACGCTAAAAATTTCATCATCATCTCAGCTGATGACGTCCACTGCTGGACATAGCCCTTCCCCCAAGGATCGCCACAACGACCGGTTCTGCGTTGCCCTCATCTAACGGGCTCTTCGGCCCCTTAGGCCATCGGATCTGCGAGCAATGTGCCCTGTCCATTGCCACTTTAGTTTAGCAATTATTTGGTCTATGTCGGTTTCTCTGGTTCTTCTACGAATCTCTTCATTTTTGATTTGATCTGGCAGGGAAACCCCGACATAATCCTCTCCATCGGGGTGACTTTCAGCCTTTTTAATAAGGCCTTGAGTGAGCGACCACGTCTGTTCCATATGTCATCACTGGCAATACACACATGGTCAAAGGCTTTCCTCTTGAGACACAGCGATATTTTGGGACGTGAAGATACTACGTAAAATAAAATTAAGTATCCTTTTTTTGTTACAGTTCACAATGCCGTCAGAAGTAATATCGGAGAAGTCCCTCCAGAGGGAGCTGGCGGACTCCATCATCCGGATGGTACCCCTGGACGAGATCCGGATACTGTTGGCTTGCGGTGCTAAGGTATATGTTAGTTATGCGGCTGTAATATTACATATTATGTCGTGTGGCTAATTTGAACGACACATTGTATTAACATTATTGTGTACCTACCTATCATTCAATTTTCCTCCTCTTCAACCTATAAACGTCCCGCTGCTGGGCACAGGCCTATCTTCACGGAAGGTGTGTGGGCGTTGGTAAAGTTATGTGAAGTCTACCAATGCGGATTGGTAAACTTCAAATACGCATCACAATATTTTCTTCAGCGTATGCAGGTTTCACCGACTCGACTCAAATGTATGGGGAGCTGTTTTTTTCACGATTTCGAAGTTGGCTCCGTAGTGAAAGTTGTTCTGTTTTGTTACACCCTGTATGATAAATGATTAAACAGACCGCGCGAAACAACAAAAACCTAAACCGCGCTATCAAAGTTTCACAGGCGTCACAGCCAGCCCTGCCCTACAAGACCTAACTTTTAAAACGAAGGAACTTCACTTCTTCATAACCCATTGTTATCCCCCCACTAATACCACATCTTTATAAATACCTCCGATTCTTCGCCAGGTAAACGAGCCAGTGACCCAGGGACTCCGTCCGCTACACTACGCCATCTGGCAGCGGTACCTCGAAGCTACCAGGCTGCTCCTCGTACGAGGGTGCGATGTCAATGCCAGAGATGACTGCGGATATAGCGCGCTGCATCTTTCTGCTGAGCATGGGTAAGCATACAATAAGATCACGACTATAACCAACGCCCCAATCCGAAAAAGGTCCTTATTTCCTTGGCACAGCCTACAACATCATAATCTCAGACGTTAAACGTCCACTGCTGCCAAGGCCAAGGATCGCCACAACGACCAGTCCTGCACTGTCCTCATCCAACGGTTGCCCGCTACCTTTACCAGGTCATCTGTCTATCTTACTGCGGGCTTTCCTATACGCGGTAGGTACTCGAGAGCGAGAACTCTTCAGCCTCATCGACCATCTGTTCTGCGAGCAATGTGCCCTTGCCACTTTAGTATTTCTTCGGTCTATGTGGTACAGCGTTGCACACATAAAGTTATTAAGGTTGCACAAAAGAAAACATAGAGAAGTGCTTCTCTTTACTGCCCCCTGTTAAAACGTGTTTGTGGTCAACGATGTTAGATGTATGAAATTATGTGACACCTCCCACACTTATCTGCGGCTAATCGGACGAATCGTCAGAAGAATTAAAAGGAAATTCGTTTAGTTTGCCTGATTCGCTTCCTTCGGCTCCTTCGCCGCGGATAGATATGTTTCGACCCGTAGCCGTCATTCTATATGTCTCCTTTTTTTCACACATTTCTTGTAATTATAAAATTCGTGAAACCCAGGTGATAAACAAACTTTACTGAATTGCCCCCCATCTCCACCAGGTACACGGAGCTGGTGAAGCTACTGCTTGAGAGTGGTGCAGCCGTGGACTACAGGGCTGACACCGGCGAAGAGTTCCCCAGGACTACGCTTTGTGACGAACCACTGCGATTAGCCATCAGGAATAAACACTATGTAAGTCGAGATCCGAGGATTTGATTTCAAGGACTTTGAGCATTTTCCCATGCAGCAGTTTCAGTTGGCAACTTGGCGTTTTTTCTTGATTACCATGCTAAATGTATAACTAGCAAATATCATAAAAAATATTAACAAATTGATAACCTCTTCCTGCACTGGTAGCATGCTACACGTGATACGGCTGTATCACGTCTTTTATCTCGTTCGTTCACGGGCAAATAGAAAGAGAGCGAATGTGTGATAGCGCTTTATAACGGTGTCATGCTACCTAATGCAGGTTGTGAAGTTGGTCTAAAATAGGCAACAATCTGCCGAATTACATCATCTCTGCTGAAGAACTGACAACCGATGGGGTGTCAGAGTTCTAGAGTGGAGACCGCGAACTGGTAGGCGTAGTGTGGGACGCCCTGCTGCCGGATGCGGCGAGCGACTGGATGAGGAAGGCCGAGGACAGAGTTTTGTGGCGCGCCTTGGGAGAGGCCTATGTCCAGCAGTGGACGATGATAGGCTGATGATGATGATGAGGCAACAATACCATACAATACACAATACATAAGGTATTTTATGTGCACACCGGGAGTGTCGGTTGCGTGTCTCAATCATGAGGGCCGGGGTTCGAAACCCCACGCACGACATGTCACGTACCAAAACAGATTGCTCTCAAACGGTTAATGAAAACATCGTGAGGAAACCTGCATACGCTGAAGAAGAAATTCCGATGCGTGTGTTAAGTCTACCAATCTGCATTGTGCACGCGTTGTGGACTAACGCCCATACACAGTTCCTGAGGCTACCTTTACTAAAGGCTGATGATGGTGTGTATCATCATGGGCCTTATTTCATCTAAGTAGATGTTTCAATCAGCGTCTGTTTGGTTTAGACACCGTCGTTCGTGACTGTATAAGCCAATTCGGGAGCGACAAGACCTGCCGCATTTGCGGCACTTGTGCTGTGTGACGGTTGGTGCAGGAGCCTGATCGTCCCTGTGTCTTTTGGCTCGCTTTACGGCCAGAGACTCGAACCAGACTTCATCGTGGGCTGTTCGACCGTCAGCTAGTACCTTCCTCCACTCATCCCTATCACTTGCAAGGCATTCCCACCTCGAGTGGTCAATTTTAAACGACACCATGTCACGCTTGGCACAGTCCTTAAAACGTAACATCGGTCTTCCGACGTTTCGCTTAGCGAAGGCTACTTGACTCAGCATAACTCTCCTGGGCAAACGATTTGCGGTCATACGGTGCACATGCCCCAGCCACCGCAAACGTCTCTGCTTAAGCATAGCAATGACACTGGGAAGCTGTAAAACGGTGTACCGACCATAAATCTCATATCCTCATTGCAGGAAGTCGCCCGTCTCCTTCTGGAACATGGAGCCGACCCAAACAAGCGTTACTTCTTCGGCTCCGAGATCAACCTGGTCTCCGACCCTGAATACCTGGAGCTGCTGCTGACTTTCGGAGCCAACCCTGACTCGAGAGATCGGGCTGGATTGACGCCGTTGATGAAGGCTGCTAGGCAGAGGAAGGTGAGAAACTGAGGATTTCAACGACTTAGCCAATTGTAGTGATAATTTAATAATTTAAGGGTCAGCTATGCCATCAACTGAACAGGAGTGCGATTTTTGAATCTCATTCGATGAATTCAGCAGTTCAAAATGTCAATATTAATATGGAGATATGCATCTTTCTACTGCTGAGTTGACTTTCAAAAATCATACTACAGGAGAGCGATTTTTGAAACTCAAATCAGCAGTGAAAAGATGCGTATCTCCGTAGTAATTTTGACATTTTCAACTGCTGAGCTCACAGAATGAGATTCAAAAATCGCACTCAAGATTGTCTTTAAAAGGTTATCCTGTGGTCTTCGAGCGCAAATCGAAAAGTGGCTGCAAATTTGAAGTTTTTAGGACTGGATTGTAATATTTGCTTTTTGCAATGATTTTCTTCCTTTCTTTCACAATGCAATACTTATTGAAGATGGTTTGTTTCAGGGTATGGACTCTGTTCTCCTCCTCATCAGTTACGGAGCTGATGTGAATGCTATAGCAGACGCGAGGAACGACTATAGAACCGTCATGCATTATGCTGTATTGGGAGGTAAGATTACATTTAGTTTGTGTCAACTCTGTCAAGACTTCTCCAAATTAAAAACGCTACATTATTTTATCAGACTGCACTCGTAGTATGCTGCACGTGATACGGCCGTATCACGTCTTTTATCTCGTTCGTTCGCACGCAAATAGAAAGAGAGCTAAGGTGTGATAGCTTGGTGGTAGCGCTGTACCACTGCGGCATGCTAGCTATGCAGCTCTCTGTTAGGCTTCTGGTTTTCCGCAGAAAGTACAGGAGTGCGTTTTTTGAATCTCATTCGGTGAGCTCAGCAGTTGAAAATGTCAAAATTACTATGGAGATATGCATCGTTCCACTGCTGATTTGTCTTTGTCTTTCAAAAATCGCACTCCTGAAGTATGCTTTTTGAAAGTCAAATCCGAAAAAGTAGAAAGATGCATATCTCCATAGTAATTTTGACATTTTCAACTGCTGAGCTCACCGAATGAGATTCAAAAATCGCACTCCTGTGTTATAGGTACCTATATAAAGTTACATAATATTATTCTCATTTTTTTCTGCCTGCCTTTACCAAACAAAGCGGTAGCTGTAGTAGAATTCGGATATGAACATCGCATCGTAATAAGCAATATAGGTAATCTATTTGCAGGGAACACAGACGTGGTAAACCTGCTGATTAAGCAAGGAGCCCGCGTCAACTACGAGTGCCCAGACTTCAGCAAGCCAAGTCCGCTGGACCTGGCGATATTGAAGGGCGACGTGACGATGCTGCAACTTCTGTTGTCTGCTGGTTTGTATTCTTTATGTGTGAATTTGTTTGGTAGTGTAGCAGCTTGCCAACAGATGGCGCTACCAGTCTCTCCGGAAAAAATACGACATAAGAAACATTGGAAACCCGTAAGTTGCTATAACTAAGGTTCACTATCGCATGCAAGACACAAATCGCGCAAGAACAATATTATCACAGAGACTTAGTAGGTATATAATACAAGGTTCCGATAAACATCAGTATTTCCGGTCCCCATCAGGCATCACACCTAGCCTGGGGGAAGTACCTACTTACTTCCCTTTTCAATGGAGGAACCTTCCACCTCAAATCCTCCATACTAACAATTTAAAGACATAGCAGTGCTGCATCATATTCACGCCCGGGAACACTTATTATTGTCGATTAAGAACACTTTTGGCATTTATTTTCAGGTGCCCAGGTGAACGCATCGAGCTCAGTGATAGGGTCACCTCTCCACGTCGCCTGCTCCGACAATATTTCCAATAGGAAGGAAATTGTTAAAGTAAGTTCTAAACAAATTAGTGAAAGACAATTTAAGTAACTAAGCCGTGGTGGTCAAGTGGCGAGTTAACCTTGCCTGCTGTGCAGAAGGCAATGGTTCGATCCCCGTCCAGGCAGACCATGAGTTTTTCGGAATGTATCGTGTACGATTTGTAATATACCTATCACTAGCTTTTTAGTGAAGGAAAACATCGTGAGGAAACCTGCATGCTTAAATTTCGAGGCATGTAGCAGTGCGTTCCGAATTACGCCGATATCGCTGTGAGCGCGATAAATGTCGTTCCGAGTTGACGTGAGCGCGTCCACAATCGAAAACGTGACGTCATTCATGACGTCACTACCGACGCCATCTTGCAATAACAGTGCTCACGGCTCGGGGCGTTATCACTGTGAGCGAGTTGTCAAAAGTGACGTTTGTTATAGTAAATTTTTGAGGGAATTTTCAAAAGTGGCGTTTGACAGTTTTGCCGTCGTACATTTTTGGTTTGTTTAGGTCTCGATTTAGGTTTCTTTAATAGTATTGGGTTTCATTATGTTCTAAAAAAGACGAATAAAAGTTTAATAACGATTAGTGATGAAGAAAATAATAGGAATGTTTGAATATTGTGATGTGAACGGTGTGAGCGCGATATTTAGCGTTCCGAATTGATAGAACGCTATCAGCGCTGTCGGCACGCTAACGCAAATGGAACGGGTGTTAGCGCTGTAATCGCTCACACTGTTTTTATGAATCGGAACATACCGTAGGTATTGTACCCACTGTCCACTACAAGTTGCGACGGGCTCACTAAGCTGGACAGACTTTCGGTGCTACTAGTGAAAAATTAATGTTCAGAGTTTCAGAATATCTCTGACTATCCCCTCGGGGAATATAGTCGTTTGTGCTTATTTTTATTTTATTTTATTTTAATTGGGGACTTACAGCTATAAAACAAATAAGTAGTTCACAAATTATAGTCGTGATCATAATTATGCTAGGTAATAAATTAACTAAGGTTTTTTTTCTAAACGGAATGAAATCTCTCTAGTTAACCCAACTGCATTTAAAGGCGCGATAAATCTGTACAATTCTTATGATACCTAGTTCCAGGGCTTTATCAAGCCTTTTATCTCGTTCGTTCACGTGCAAATAGAAAGAGAGCGAAGGTGTGATAGCGCTTTATCACGGTGTCATACTTCCTCTGGGTGAAGTGGTAGATCCACCCTTCATCGTGATAAGCATTTGTTTGCACTGCAGTAGAATCCCACAGGCTATATATTATAACTTACTTGTATATTTTGATATCGATCTCTCATCACCCCCAGATCCTACTGGAAAGCGGAGCGGACCCCAACTTGAAGGTCTACAACGAAGACGACGCGGCCCAACTCCGCCCAGCGCTGGCCGAGTACCTCGCGAGCAACTCCGAGCCAAGCGGCGAGATAGTCGCCCTCTTGCTGAGATATGGTGCCCGGGTACGTATATACTCCGTCCAGCGTAATACCTCGCGAGCAACTCCGAGCACAGCGGCGAGATAGTCGCCCTCTTGCTGAGATATGGTGCCCGGGTACGTATATACTTCGTCCAGCGTAATACCTCGCGAGCAACTCCGAGCCAAGCCAAGCGGCGAGATAGTCGCCCTCTTGCTGAGATATGGTGCCCGGGTACGTATATACTCCGTCCAGCGTAATACCTCGCAAGCAACTCCGAGCCAAGCGGCGAGATAGTCGCCCTCTTGCTGAGATATGGTGCCCGGGTACGTATATACTCCGTCCAGCGTAATACCTCGCGAGCAACTCCGAGCACAGCGGCGAGATAGTCGCCCTCTTGCTGAGATATGGTGCCCGGGTACGTATATACTTCGTCCAGCGTAATACCTCGCGAGCAACTCCGAGCCAAGCCAAGCGGCGAGATAGTCGCCCTCTTGCTGAGATATGGTGCCCGGGTACGTATATACTCCGTCCAGCGTAATACCTCGCGAGCAACTCCGAGCCAAGCGGCGAGATAGTCGTCCTCTTGCTGAGATATGGTGCCCGGGTAAGTAAATACTGCGTCCAGCGTAATACCTCGCGAGCAACTCCGAGCCAAGTGGTGAGATATTCGCCCTCTTGCTGAGATATGGTGCCCGGGTACGTATATACTCCGTCCAGCGTAATACCTCGCGATCAACTCCGGGCCAAGCGGCGAGATAGTCGCTCTCTTGCTGAGATATGGTGCCCGAGGGTACGTAGTTACCTAACTATACAGGGAGTAAGGAAAAGTATCATTAACCTTTAAACAACATACTCTACCCATCAATCTGAACAACTTTTACTATGGGAGTTTTTACTATGTCAGAACATTAAAAAATCTGCTGTTCCATACGTTTGAGTCTAGTAGGCAATAGCAGATTTTTTTGTTGCTCCGATCGGTTTGCTCCCATTGTAAAAGTTGTTCAGTTTGATGGGTAGACTCTTCGACCTTCGTTTAAAATGAACGGCTCACGATTCGGGTGCTTATGGTTATCTTATCTTAATCTTAACTATTATAAAGCCGTAAAATCATGAGGAACAAGAAAGTAGCGGTTTTCTTCATATAAAAACAAATAACATTCGATAGCGCGATTTAAATGACGTGCAGCGCCATCTATTGACAAAATTGTTAGTTTGTTTGTTTATTCGCACATCACGCAAAAACTACTGAACCGATTTTGATGAAACTTTTTTTGTTTGATAGCTTATGATCTGACTTAAAATCTGGTATATAATTTGTGCGGACGAAGTCGCGGGAAAACACTAGTACAATAATAATATTAAAAATTTCCCCCATTTCTTCACAGGTGATCATGAAAACTCAGTTCCGTGACCCTGACGGCATCCTCAACCACCTCCAGAACGTTACCGCCCAAGAATACGAGCACATCTTCTACATGCTTCTAGAGGCAACAGAAGCTTTCGACCTCTGCATGATAAAAAGAAATTCAATCCTCACCGCTGTACAAAAAGAAACCCTAATACGACGTGCTAAGAGCCCTATCTCCTTGCTTGGCCAAGCGAGAGTGTTCATGCGCAAATATTTCCGCACTATGCTGGTTGATATTGTTGAAAAATTGGAAATTCCTAAAACTCTTCACCATTATCTGCTATTTGAGTGCAGTTAAAGGGTTTTTTTGGTTGAAAATAAGATTTATTTTTTGTAGGCAGAAGGTAGAATTCCTTTGCCCTTTTTGAGATTTTTGAGATAGAATTCGGTGTTGCTATGAGGGAAATATTTTCCAGATTTGAGGGACTTTGTTTTTGATTGGGGTATTGAATGGCTCTGGATACTAGCCTTTTTGAGTTATATTTGGTGTGAGCTGCCATTTTAGATATCGTTCCCTTATAAAAGTAACAACTTTATTATAGGGAAAACATATAATATTATTTTGGGCACGCATGTAAAAATGATTAAAGAAGTATGCTTATGGATATGACATTTCTTATATTCTTTGTATTGATTATTATTTTGTATCTCAATACAAGGATCTCGTAGTTGTTTTTAAGACGAAAAATATAGTTTTAAGTTATAAAAACTATTTTTATAACAGGAAAAATGTAACTTTTCAAGTCCTTGCTTATGATTTTATATGTGTTAAAAACACATTTTAGCAATGACTTTTTGTAGTTCTTTTAATATCCTATGTTTAATCATCTTAAAGCACGTTTAGTGTAATATTTATGACTATAAATGTCCTATAATTATGGAAGTATAATATTTTAATGATAATGTAACACATTTTATACGTTATGTCTATGTCAGTATCAGTTCTGTAGTCTGATTACATATTGCTATGTGATACTTTGTGATACAATAATTATTTTAAGGTTCCTAACTTGTTTTTGTTAAGAAATTAACGATTTCAAGTTAATCAACGACTGTATACTATTTTTAAGACGACAAATAAAATTTTGAAAAGATATTTCTGTTATTATTTTATTCGCTAAATATTTCTCATGAAATAATTTTTGATTTCTTGTACTTTAATGTAGAAAGAATAAATCTCTAATGAGCGTGTTTTTGTAGTGGATTGGATCGCTAGGTGGCGCCACGTTCTTCGCGAGTAAGGTCAAAAATATTTTTTTTACAATAAAGATGTAAAAGATGGTCAGAAGAATGTCAACGTTGATTATTTAGAAAGCAAAATTAAAAAAGTAAAGAATTGCCCGTAAATGGTAGAATATTTATTATTTCTTTCATCAAAATGTAGGGTTAAGCCGTAAAGAAAAATAAGTTCCAAATGGTCCGATAGATGGCGTTAACTGAACATGGATGAGCGACCTTACATATATAATGAAATAAAATAGGTACAAATAAAACAGTAAAAGTTTGTGAACGCCATCGCATACGCACTAAGTTTTACTAGTTGTCAGAAAATTCCTCATTTTTGCACCCGTTTTTAAATATTAACAAAAATAATTCAAAAGGCTTAAAAGAGTAGGAAGCCCGAGCTTTTAGAAACAGCATTTAAAAACTCAGTCTACAGTGTTGCCAGATGGGGGGGATTCCCCCCAAATTTGGGGGTATTTTCAGACCAAGGGGGGATTTTTGGGGGGACCAATCCTTTGGGGGGTTCTGCGGGGGGAAAAAAATTGGCTTGGAGGGAATTGGAGGATTTTTTTAAAAACTATGTACCTAGACGAAAGTTTTTATAACTTAACGCGATCAAACCTCTCACGAGTTAATTTGAACGCACCATAGGAACGCACACACGCACTAGTTTTCATTAATCTGAGGCACTAGCACAACAATGCTGCAGCGCACGAGACGATGGACGATGATAGCCGTGTGGTCCCGAAGTTGCCGCGCGTCGTTCGGTCGCAGTCGGTCAAACAGGTTTTTAACGCCAATACCGTCTTTGCCAAAGTGTAAAACGTTGATAAAACACAGTGATTAAAACCAATGAGGTCTCTCAAGGCACAGATGCCGTGGTGAAGATAATGAATGGCACTCTCAAAAGACAATTTAACTCAGAAAATGTATGGAACTGCTGACGACGTAAGTGGAGATGCTGATCCAGTTATGAAAGCTAATTTTATTTGATTGTATTTGAATAAATAAATACTTTTCCAATTAGTGGGGGTTTTTTTCTCAAAACAATACCATTTTGGGGGGATTTAGGGGAGATTTGGGGAGAATGCCAGATTATCATCTGGCAACACTGTCAGTCTATTTCTTTCACATCTGGCAATACCAAACGTGACTGTCAAAAAGTTGCACTTCTTTCGCGTTCGCAACAGAAAACAAAAGTTTTTTCCTGATTTTCTTCGCTTTTCTACATTTTAACAAAAAATATCCGATCAGAAATGGCAGACAAACAGAAAGTAGATCTTGGATTATTGGAGGAAGACGATGAATTCGAAGAGTTTCCCGCAGAAAGTGAGTTTTTGTTCCAAGATTTATTGCGATGTTTTGTCATCAATCTTTTGGTTAAATTTTCGTTAAAATGAGTGTATTTCTTCACTAGATTGGGGAACGGAAGACGCTGACGACGAAGACGTGTCCGTCTGGGAAGATAATTGGGAGGATGATATCGTACAAGATGATTTCAATCAACAATTGAGGTTAGATTTCGAATTTTCTTATTACCTTCTGTTTTGTTATACAGAACGTTTTATCTAATGATACTTTTTAAACAAGATATTACGTTTTCTCCCCTCCGGCCGGAAAGCGTCAATTTTCGTCCCGCCGCGTTAAACGAAGTTGCCGCTTTCCACCTCTGTCGAGGAGAAAAATAGTATACTAACCTCGGACAGTAAATAAGAAAGCCTCAGATCACATGTTTGTTCTACACATTCCGAAGCAGTGGTAACTTAAAAAAAAGAATTGATGTTAAATAAGGGTTGAACTACACATGGCCATGATCACACTTTTCCGTCGCTCCATCCTTTTCTGTCACTTAACGTCATTTGCTACAGCATATAAGATAGACGGAACTCGATCGCACGACGCAGGCGATCGCTATGTAGTGATGTGTGAAAATGTTCGACCAGCGGCCGTAGATGCGCATGATCACGCCTTTTATCTCGTTCGTTTGTGTGCTAATAGAAGGAAAGCTAAAGCTTGATATTGTAGATTACACACCGAGGGCAGGAAAGTAACAAAGATCAGATCTCATGTAATCCTCTGCTTCTCCTCGGTCAACAAACATGTGATCTGAGGCTTTCTTATCTACTTCACAAGGTTATACTATTCCCCAACGCTCATGGCACGCGCAGGCATAAAACAATTAAGCGCTAGGGCTTTCTGAAAAACAATTGTTTAATTCAAATTTATTCAAATAATCGACAATAACACGATGCATCACTACGGTCTCCCGTAAGCTTCCTAAGTGCGAGCGAGCGCGCAACATCGGCAATACTGCTCGCGTCGCGTGCCAGGAGCATTGGCGCGTGGTATAGTATTCTATTTTTCTCCTCGACAGAGGTGGAAAGCGGCAAATTCGTTTAGCGAAGCGGGACGAAAGTTGATGTTTTCCGCCCAGAGGGGTGAAAAGATAAAATTTGATGTAGTCAAATCCTATGGGTGCATGCGCCCGATTGCATTCCCTTGCATGGCTCCCCCAAGGGTTGAACTACACAGCACAGCATCGTGCTGTGTGCTGTCGCGCGCGATCGCGTTCCGTCTATCTTATATGCTCCAGCCAATGACGTTCCTGAGTGACAGAAAAGGATGAAGCGACGGAAAAATGCGATGCGATGCTACGTGATGTAGTTCAACCCTGAAGTGTCAGGTGTCATAAGAATCTAAACTATTATAAAACTGTAACTGAAGTGTGTCTGTACATTGAAGATATTTACAAAAAAAAGATTACGATATGGTTTTTAGGTATCCCTGACTCGAAATCAACCTTTTTTAGAAATGTTGTCTGTCTGTTTGTTTGTGTGTTTGTTTGTTTGTTTGTTTGTTTGTTCGCGCATCACGCAAAAACTACTGAACCGATTTTGATGAAACTTTTTTTGTTTGATAGCTTATGATCCGACTTAAAATCTGGTATATAATTTGTGCGGAAGAAGTCGCGGGAAAACACTAGTTTGATATAAAGCCTGACCAGGAATATAAAAAACCTGGTTTGGGGGCGCTGCAATCGACTGTCACCTTTAATGTTAGTGTTCCAAGTACAAAAATTAGTTCCAATGATTTTCCGCATCATGGCGAGGTTTTTTATTTTCCTGGTCAGGCTTTATATTCATTACTCTCATTTTGTTTCAGACAACAACTGGAAAAGCTGAAGGAACAGAATAAGACATAATGTAATTGGTTTATTTCTAATTAAGTTTTCTAGAAAATTTGAGAATGTAAATTAGCTTTATAACTGCAACAAACTGAATAAATTCTTGTCATTTAAAATGCTTTCAGGTGATTACTCTACGATAATATCTTTGATAAGTTAATAAACGTTCTGTAAATCCCAAAGTATTCTCTTTTATATTATATTTGACCATGTGGCGCTAATCCCTTAGTCGCCTCGTATTGTATTATGTAGTTATAACACCCATAGGAACGAATGGGTTTTTTCATCCCCTTAACCACGGACCTGAAAAAAATACGGACGTAATGTGACACTAAAAAGATGTGAAGCATGCAAGGTCCTACATTTTCGTTTGTTCTACAAGGGACCTACACTCACAGATGCACTAGCTCTAGGCGCAGGTCCGACACCCGTCACCATTATGTACCGCGTGACAGCACGCACACAAAAGAAATGGGTGCCTCACTCGTGATTAGACGAGATTACGTCCGTCTTTTTTTCAGGTCCGTGCCCTTAACTCTCGTATGTTGACATTCCAAACACGATTCTAGATGTCTGAAAACGGGCGGAAAATAGGTAATTTTCGAAGGTCCCTAGTTCTTACAGTAAAGCATAGCATAGCATATGCTCACGACTATATTTCCCGGATGGGTAGTCAGATATATTCTGAAACCTCAGAACATCCACGTTTCACCAGTTGTACCGAAACTCTGTCCAGTGTGACGGGGGGTGAGCCCGTCGTCACATAATGGACAGTGGGTACAATACATGCCTCGAAATTGAAGAATGCAGAGTTCCTCACGATGTTTTCCTTCACCGAAATGCCAGTGGTGTTACAAATCGTACATAAATTCCGAAAAACTCATTGGTACGAGTCGGCCTGGACGGGGATCGAACCATCGCCTCCTGCACGGCAGGCAAGGTTACTCGCCACTGGACCACCACGGCTTTACAGTAATTAATTCATGCAAAAAAGCAAAGCAGGGATAGCTGAGAGACTGTGTTCACGATCTTTGCGTTATGCGCGAAAAGCCGACGGCGAACGGCGTTAGTGCGCGAAAATTTGCACTCTGGGTGGGTGCACGTGGTAGGTTCGGAACCATAGAGGTAGGAATAGAGGAACACATAGCTGAGAGAGCGAGATGTACCTAGCGGCACCACTGTATAATAGAAAGAGATACGTGACGCGAATCAATAGAACCATTTTTTTAGTCACCAATCAATTTTTACAATTCGGTTTTCGTGAATAATTGGGAATCTAAAGTGAAATCGTAGATAATTTTGTGAAATATACTGACACTACTTCATTAATTTATCCACGATTTTACGTTCAGAAATATCGACAGTATTAGAATCATTGCCTGCGAATAGTCTCCAAAAAATATCCAAAAACTGTTTCATTTGACAACTCATGTCACTGACTCTATTCCTGTAAGGTATAATAACTTTATGTTCGGAACACAGCCCTGTAGTACCAGGTTTATAAGACTTCTAGATAGAGCCATATCGTGGCCGCACATGGAAAAGCAATAGTTTGACTTTTTCATACTAAAAGACGATTTTTTGGCAAAGATTATATTCTTCTCGGTGTAAAATAAATAATACAAAATTTTATGTAAAGAAAGCATTTAATTATAAACTTAATAAGTAGATATCAAAAATAATCCTATTTAGCGTTGCTGCAAATTTAAAATCTAGTGTAATTTTTGACGAAAATGATTTTTGCTGATATTTGAAGCGATTTCGAATAGATTCCGTTTGCAAAAACTCTAATACAGCTGAAGTTTTTTTAGTTCCTATACATTTGGGTAGAGTAGGTAAATTTTTATTATGGTACAGTTGATTATGTTTTCTACATTTCGATGTTGGTGTTATAAAGAAAGTTGTTCAGTTTGATGGTCTGATCATCCCTTCATATTAAGAAGGACCCTATACAGAAACTGAAATAGACTATGTTTAACTTTTATTCTTTATATTTTAATTATTCGTTTTTATTTTTGACATTGTTAATCTCATAAATTTATAATACAATTTGACGATCATGCTATGAATGGACATTTTATGTAAAATATTTATGTAACAATGTGACATATTATAATGTGAAATAAATTAATCTAATCTAATCTGTCAATCTCTGCTCTACCCAAATGTATGAGATAGCAGATTTTTTCCCCCATTTTCAATGTTGGTCCCATAGTGAAAAGTTGTTCAGTTTTATGGTGAGATTATTAAGACTCTAAATTTTAATATATTACAAAGTTTAATATGTAACGCATTTAATTTTAAACTTTGAATTTTCTTTATATTTCACAGACACATTATGTATGATAAAATATCTTAAATGCAAGCCTACAGTAATTTATAAAGATTTCAACTTTTTTTTAAACTGAGTAGATTATAAATTTGCAGCGATTTTATAAATATAAATTATCACATTTCCAGTACAGTTCTTAAATTTAGATTCTAGTAGTACATAAACCTAAAAATACTTCTTTTGATAAAACATGATTTTAACAAAATGTTACGTATGTTACGTTATGTTTTATATGTAAGTTTTTCAGTTTAAGTTTCTAGTAGTATACTTAAAAATACTTATTTTTACAATACTTTTTTTTTCTAATGAATGATTTGAACGAAATGTAACATGGTTTTATGTTGTGTGAATCACAGTTTTTTACTCGTGTGTGAAAATGGGCTTAGATTAATTTAAAATAGCGGAAGATAGGTGACTAGCCTATATCGCATGGACCGCATAAATTGAGCCCCTGTCGCCCAATGAGAGATTTTCAGAAAGCCATTAAAAAACAAAACATTGTTTTTCTTCACCGTTCGAGAGCAGTCGGTATTACGTACATAAGTTAGAAAACTCATTGGTACATGGCATGTGGTCCGTGCGGATTCGAACCCGGACCTCAAGATTGAGTTTCCGTAGGTCTCCGCAACGCGCCACCGACGCCCTAAAGAACGTCACCTATCTTCCGTTATTTTAATTTAATCAAAGCTTATGGGTGTTGTGTTAGTTATTGCAATGAATCTAAAAGTTGATATTGGCCGGTTGGTTTGTCCCGAATTGGTATTCCTCTTCGGTTTGAGCTGGCTGGGCGTTGGGATCGTCTTGCTCTGCGAAGTACGTGTCCAGGATGGCTAGCGTTTTCTTGTATACCTGTTTGTAAAGTAATTATTTTAAACATTAATTTAAATTACAGCATTTGGAAAACTATGTATGCCAGATAGCAATTTCTAGGAATAAACTTTACTTTATTCCAAATAAGGACGATGGGATTTTCCGAATACTATTTAGCTTTCTGGCCAATTCTGATTAGAAAATATACTTTATTTATCTAAAAGGTATACTATCTGACAAATCTTTGACAGTGCTAAATCTGTTCTAAGAATAAGTGAGTGTTAGGGCCTGTTGTACCACTTCTGGATAATATGTTGTTGTTAGCTAAGAACATTGTATAGGTATACAAGATTTTTGTTGTTAGCTTATTTAACAGATAATTCGACATATCTTTCATACGAAATATGTCAAAAGATCTGTCGAATAGGATAACAAGAACTTATTCAGAAGTGTGATACAGGCCCACAGGATATATAGGGTCCAACTTAATATGCTGACACTTTTTTAAGAGGACGATCAGACCATCAAACTGAACAACTTTCTCTATGGGACCAACATCGAAATCGCGAAAAAAAATCTAACGCTCCATACAAAACTGCAAACCTACTCGAGCCTAATGTATGGGACAGCAGATTTTTTTTTCGCGATTTCGAAGTTGGTCCCATAGAGAAAGTTGTTCAGTTTAATGGTCTGATCAACCCCTTAAAAAAGTGTCAGCATATTAAGAAGGACCCTGTATAAAGATTACATAAGTATGTGTCCAGGATGGCTAGCGTTTTCTTGTATACCTGGAGAGCGATTTTTGAATCTCATTCGTTCATTTCAAAATTACTATGGAGATACGCATCTTTCTACTGCTGATTAGCCTTTCAAAAATCATACTCAAGGAGAGCGATTTTTGAAAGTCAAAACAGCAGTAGAAAGATGCATAGGTCCATAGTAATTTTGACTTTTACAACTGCTGAGCTCACCGAACGAGATTCAAAAATCGCTCTCCTGTTTGTAAAGTAATGAAGATGTATAGATGTAAAAGAGGCAAGAAAGTATGTAAAAATCGTAGCAATAGGGTATTTAACAGTAATATTATGATCTATTGATGGCATCCGCATTGAATATGAATTTTGGAAAGCAACTGTTTAGTCAGTTAAGAAAAATACTGGATATTTTGAGAGAAAATCGTTAAAGAAAATAATGTTTTTGTCTATTTTAGTCACGTGATCGTAAACGATCGTGGACGTCCATCGGCTGAGATGATGATGAACATAAATTGCAATGTTCCGTCTTTGACCAGTGTGTGAAAATAACCAAAGATAAAGGTATTTTACCTGTTCATTTTCATGCTGCTGCAAAGCTTCTATACGATCTAATGCGCCGATCTCTTCCAGTCTTAAGCATAGAGGCTCCACTTGACCGAATTTCACTGCCGCCTGCAAAATATAGGGTAAACTATACAATGATTGGCACCTTAAGGCTTAGCTAGACTTAACTTCCTTATAACTAATACAATTTTATGTTTAGACATAATTAACCAATTTCTAATTATTGATTGGGGTAAAGGTTATTAAATAAAAGAGTATTCTAGTCTACATTATAAGAGCTTTAATAAAAAAATTGTGAATTAAAAAATATATACCCGAATGTATAGTCATTGGCACCTCAGGTACAAACATTGGCACTATGTATCAGTCATTGGCACTAAACATAAATATCTTTTATTTTTACAATTTTGAACAAATCAATGAGTACAAACCAACAAAATTATAATTTTACTGAATACTACTCATGTCTCTATTTAGCAGCTTTAAAATTTTAGTAGATTTCTTTAATTATCAGAGTCTTGAAATTGTATCAAAAAATTAGATAGTTCATCTTCATTACGGAAAGGTTTTGTCCTTTCAAATATTTTTTTTTCATGGGTTTAGGAAGCACAAAATTCTGTGGTGATTTTCCCTGTAAAGTAGTTTTGGTTTAAACATTTTTTAGGAAATAATGTAAAAATTTCATTCAACTACCTTTCTATCAATTTCTGCCACTGCCAATCATTATACTCAGGTACAGTGCCAATCACTGTAATTCGTGATGTAATCAGAGAATCTATCTAAGTTCGTATGTATCTAAGTTTAGATATTCCTGTCCTGTACCTTTCTCTGATTTAATCTTAATATTTGAGGTAATTTTAGATATAAGGTTTGCAGAATCTTTTATCCCAGGAGTTTGTGTAGTCGCGCTGATATCTTCCTTACTGTCTTTTGTAAGTGGTTGATCAAAAGTTATCTTAATTTCTTCCTCCGTGCCGTCCGCCTACCTCCGTCTGCCTCCGTGGTCTTATGGTTAAGAGCATTGGGCTCTTGACACGGAGGTTGTGGGTTCGATTCCCACGGGGGACACCTAGTGACCTGTCACTTGGTGCGTTTTTCCCCAGTTGGTAGGATATTGCAGCCTGATTCACCTGATTGTTTGAAAAAAAGATGATTCCGTGCTTCGGGTGGCACGTTAACCCGTTGGTCCCGGATACTATCTCTGTTAGTAGTAGTCGTTGCATAAAAACCACTTCAGAGGCCGTAAGGCTGTTTGAATAAACTCTGATACCAGGGCATGCCCACACGATAAGAAGAAGATTGGAGTCACGTTTCAGGGTTTGCCCCGAACACTTGTCTTTCGCGTCGTGTTCGCGCGGTTCAGCCTGTCACGAGGCTCCGCAATACATCTCAGTTGTGTTCTTCATCAAAAACAATACTCGAGATTGGATAGATACTCCACCAAACCACTTGACATTGGCGGAAATGCGGTGCTAACGCACAAGCAAGAAGTCCATTAATAATAAATAATAAAAAAAAAAATTCTTCTAGACATTTTGTAGGTGTTTTAAAAATATTTATCGGTAAGTCATCATCCCTTGACACCCATGCCTTCCATTGCAACGATTGGCACTAATACAATTACAGTGATTGGCACTGTACCTGAGTATAATGATTGGCAGTGCCAGATATTGAAAGCAAGGTAGTTAAACAAAATTCTAACATTGTTTTCTAAAATATGTAAACTTGCAATACATCTTTTGGTCTAATATTGAAGGCTAAACATTAGAATTGATTTTTAGTGATTGGCATAGGTGCCAATGAATTATACTTTAGTACAAAATTAAAACTATTGATTGGCACTCTATTAATTTAAGATTTTGTTATAAAAATTGTCGTAAAACCCATTAAAATCTATTATTTGTCGTAAAACAAAGCAAAATAACACACTCAATATCTTATGTTTATATACTTATACGTAAATAATTGTCGGTCAAACTTACCCAAAGCTAGTTAATTTTTTAAAAATGGCGCCATAATGGTTCTTTCTCCCGTCACGGAATTTGTTTTTTATACAGCGTTGTCAGGTTATATGTTACAACTATTACCATTGAAATGTATGAATGTAGACATTTGAAAGAACCCAAGGAAAATACCAAAATGTATTTTCTGATATAACAATTCTTAATATTTGTGTTGAAAACGCAGAGTGCCAATGACTAGTGGTGTGCCAACAATAGTATAGTTTACCCTATGTATAATTATCTGAGTTAGAATAGAAGCGTCTGTAGTGCGTTGTGGAGAGGTATGGACTCTCAATCATGAGTTTTCCTAACTTATGTACGTAATACCGACTGCTCTCAAATGGTGAAGGAAGGTACGCTGAAGAAACATAGACAAATTACTCTAGCGATAGACAAGCTCGTTCAAACAAACAACGTGTCACACAAAACAACACAAAATGACACATTGCGGTCTGTCATTGCCATAGTGACGAAGTGAACTCGGGAACATCAATCAGGTGCGTACACCTAATTCAAGTGGAACATGTTTGCTTCTATGCAAGGGCAAGTCTATCGCTAGAGTAATTTGTCTATGTGAAGAAATTCTGATGCGTATGTGAAGTCTACCAATCCGCGTTGTGCACGCGTGGTGGACTAACGTACTTACACATTCCTTGAGGGTACTGTGCCCTGCAGTGGGACGTACACACGGCGACACATAAATCGAATCAAAATCAACAATTATTTATTTCCAGTCAACATCGATCCATTGGGGTTAGTAAATATTGTGCCGTCTATGTTAGTTACAATTCGGTTAGTTAGTCTGAGACTACGTTAGTATTCAAATTTTAACACAGATTTAGTCCTCTGTGTGATGGAGGGACCACATCAGAGGACTATTAAATAAACATAAGCTGGCAGCGCGTCTAACGTCGCGCGGCCAGCTTATGTTTATTTTGCGTAGCTTGATGTGTCGCCTATGGCGATCGTATCGTGGCGATTATGGCAAATCCCCCCATTTTTGGGGAGGCCTACGTCCAGCAGTGGACGTTTATCGGCTGATATGATGATGATGATGATATGATGATGTGTCGCCTTGTGTATACAGGGTCCAACTTAATATGCTGACACTTTTTTAAGGGGATGATCAGACCATCAAAATGAACAACTTTCTCTATGGGACCAACATCGAAAACGGTTTCAGTTTGATGGTCTGATCATCCCCTTAAAAATAGTTTCAGCAAATTTTTTTAGACCTTACATATTTCATATTACAAGTTTCTATCTTCAGCCGTTTTGGCTGTGTTGTCTGTCAGTAAGCCAGTCACAGAACAATTTTACAGGTATAATATTTACCTGTAACAAGTTGCTAAGTCCGTCCAGCACCACTATGACGGCTCTGTGGTCGGGGGAGGCCAGCAGGGCGCAGTACGGCTCCAGGAAGCCGGCTGATAGCAACGAGTCCAGTTGTTCAGGGGTCCCGCCTAGGCAGAGGTTTGTGATGGCCCATGCTGCTTCTTTTTGACATCTGTAGAAAAAAAATGTATTAGACAGTGTAATGTTTATTTGACTCACTCTTGAGGAAGGGCTTGCCGAAGCAGACCGGGGACTTTGTATAGGGGACGCCGTAGAGATAGTATGATATTTGTAAGTGGTGCATAGCGTCCCATTATGTTGCAGACTAGGCGTATTAGACAGTGTAATCTTTATGTTTAATTGACTCACCATGTTTCAGGGGCGTATTAGACAGTGTCATGTTCATTTGACTCACCATGTTTCAGAGGCGTACCTATTAGACAGTTTCATGTATATTTGACTCACCATGATTCAGAGGAGTATTAGACAGTGTGATGTTTATTTGACTCGCCATGTTTCAGAGCGGCTTATCGAGATAGTGGCATGTTTATAAGTGGCTTTTAACATCCCTTCATGTTTCAAGGTGGTGTATATGCTGATGTTTATAAAGTGGCGCATTCAAGCAGCATTAAAATGCCGTGGTGGTCCAGTGGCGGGCGAGTAACCTTGCCTGCCGTGCAGGAGGCGATGGTGCGATCCCCGTCCAAGCCGACTCGTACCAATGAGTTTTTCGGAATTTATGTACGATTTGTAACACCACTGGTTTTTCGGTGAAGGAAAACATCGTGAGGAAACCTGCATGCTTCCATTTCGAGGCGTGTATTGTAACCACTGTCCATTATAAGTGGCGATGGGCTCACCCCCCGTAACACTGGACAGAGTTTCGGTACTACTGGTGAAACGTGGATGTTCTGAAGTTTCAGAATATCTCTGACTACCCCCTCAGGGAATATAGTCGTGGGCATATGCTTATGCATTAAAACAGTGATATTTTAAGTGGTTTCTTACTTGATATCCTCATTGGCGATGACATGCAGCAGATGTATTAGCACCCCCTTGTCTATGGCCCTCTGTATTTGTATGGAAGTGCCGGCGAGTATGTTGCTGACGGCCCAGGCAGCCTCCTTCATTAGGGAGGGCTTGCCGCATCGGAGGAGTGAGCAGAGGTGGTCGATACAGCCTACTTCTAGGCATCGGTCTGTCTGGAATTAGGGAATAATTACTGATTAGACTCATTGAGGTACTGTTAAGAGAGTTAAGACTATACAAGGTGTTACAAAAATACATGTGGGATGTTTTAAATAAAACCAAACTTTGATACATAATTATCTTCTTTTTATATATTTTATCTTCAAACAATAGGTACAGCATTTAGATATATTATTTATTTCCGTCCATCTTGAAATCCAATCCCTCCTACGTCATATCATACTCATCCTTCATCTCACTCGCACCTACGCATCTCGTCTTCCATCCCTCTCGTACCTGACCTGTCATTCGTCCTACATCTTTCATCCCTTTCACACAACACACTGCATTCTATCTGTCGTCTCACACACTACCTGCGTTCCGTTACACCTTCTACGTTCCATTCCCACATACAAATAAACATTTAAGGGGGTGGTTTAGACCAAACTAACTTAACCTAACCTATAACTTAACCTTTCGCCCGGTACCAGGTTATCGTTGAGTTTTGGGACACCCTGTACATGTTCTTTTTAGTAATTCACTTTTTTTCCTCGCTGTTGTGAGGTGAAAAGTTGTGTGTTTCGCTCGGCTGCAAAGTTATTCTGCGTCTCGTACCTTTGAAACCTTCGCTAAGCTCAGGTTTCAATACAAGTACTCGCGCCAAAAAGCAACTTTGCAGCCTAGCATAACAAATAACTATTTCAACCTTTAAGAGCTGTTTTTATTTATAGTTATTTGTTATGCTAGGCTGGAAAGTTGTTTTTTGGCGCGAGTACTTGTATTGAAACCTGAGCAAGCGAAGGTTTCAAAGGTACGAGACGCAGAATAACTTTGCAGCCGAGCGAAACACACAACTTTTCACCTCACAACAGCGAGGAAAAAAAGTGAATTGCTAAAGAGAACAATATTTTAAAAAGTTTTTATTTTCGTGCTGGCCAGTGACATTAAATAGTTATTAATGCATTTTCAGTAGGCTGGCGGTATAGAAAAATATTGAATAGACAGATTCGAATTACAAAAACTCTTTCCACGCTAGCGGATAAAATGCACTTTTGCACTCAGATTCGAATGATACAGAATCTTTCCGAGCTTGTGAGGTGTAAAAGTTTATTTTTTATACCTGTTCATCGCTGCCTGTAAGCATGTTGCCCAGCGCTCTCAGCGCCGGAGTCCTGACGGCGGCGGCCTTATGGTCGAGCGACTTCACTAGGCGCGGCAGGAGCTTGTCTATACGTTGTGTCAGTGTGTGTTACCTGTTCATCGCTGCCTGTAAGCATGTTGCCCAGCGCTCTCAGCGCCGGAGTCCTGACGGCGGCGGCTTTATGGTCGAGTAACTTCACTAGACGCGGCAGGAGCTTGTCCGTGCACTGGACGCCTTCTATACGGTCGTTCGGTCCGTCTGTCAGGTAGGAGAGAGCCCAGCATGCGTCCGCTGTGGATACATACAAGAAATTTAGTGAAAATTTGATTATTGGCTTTCATAATTTTCTATGATCAACAGTGATCGGAATGTCGGGGCATTTTTGCGCATTGTCATTAACATGGACATGCCTTGGGGTTCCCGGAATCGCGGGATTTTTGTTAATAGTCCCGGGATTATTTGAATGTAAAATGAGTCTGACCAACACTTTTTGTTATGTGCATCAAAATAATCTATGAAAAATCACGAGAAAAATTTTGTTTTTTTTCTATCATTAAAAAGGGCTAAGTTATTGAACACCAAAGTGCACATTCTCGCTAAAAAAACTCCTCTTGACATTACAAAATTAATATGAGGAAATAAACACGTTTTGCAAGACTCAATTTATTGAAAAGACAAAATGTCATCATATAAACTAAACATTCCTTCAGAATTTCTAAAGAGGTTACTACAAACATCACAGACATCTAAATAGGTAATCCCATGAATTTATTATCCACATTTATTAAATCCCGGGAATTTAAAGGCGTATCCATACTTTTGACTATGTTTGCCCCAGTCATTCCGATCATTGATGATCAACGATGGATCTAAGATTCTAAACATCTAATCTACACTATTATAAAACAGTAACAGAAGTCATCATCATCATCATGTCAGCCCATGGAAGTCCACTGCTGGACATAGGCCTCCCCCGCAGATCGCCACAACGACCGGTCCTGCGCTGCCCTCATCCAACGGTTTCCCGCCGCCTTCACCAGGTCGTCGGACCGCCTTGTGGGGGCTCACTGACTACCCACGCTGCGCTTTGCTGTACGCGGTCGCCACTCGAGAACTTTTCGGCCCCATCGGCCATCGGATCTGCGAGCAATGTGCCCCACCCACTGCCACTTCAGTTTAGCAATTCTTTGGGCTATGTCAGCTACACTGGTTCTTCTGCGGATTTCTTCATTTCTGATTCGATCTCTGATTCTGTAACTCCGAGCATAGCCATCTTGCCCTCATTGCCCTTTGGGTCACTTTCAGCCTTTTTATGAGGGCTTGAGTGAGCGACCACGTCTCTGTTCCATATGTCATCTTCAGTAACAGATGTGTTTGAAGATATTTACAAGGTTACGATATGGTGTTTAAGCTTAGGCCATATAACTACTGACCAGCCTCGCATTCGCATTCCCCTCTGCTAAGTTACACGATCAATTGATCATGTGCATTTACATACAATTTTATATCTTACAAGATGACCGCGTTGAACTTCGTACCGCCTTGGAATCTTCCCGACACATACTTGGCTGTTTTTTAGCCTATGTTCAACACGGATAATGTAGCATTCTAATAGTGAAAGAATTATTCAAATCGGTCCTGTAGTTTCGGAGCCTATTCAATACAAACAAGCAAACAAAAAAAGAATTGATTCAACAGAGGATGAAGGAATGCGCTAAGATAGGATCCATCGAAAATTATCCCCTAAAGAGTGGAGTGTTTAATTCGGTACGTCAATTTTTTTTTTGGAGGTCTAAATCGAAAACCATTTCGAGATAATTGTCTCAATAATCATATTTTCTATGTCAGAGATTTTAAAATGAAAGGTGTGACGGCGGAGTAAAAACACCGCGTCACAACCAAACGCACCGAGGGGACACGCGGGGTACGAGGCTCGCCGGCAGGCGGGGGGAGGCGACAGCGCGCAGCGAGCCGCCGGCTGTCCGGCCGCCCCGCCGCGCGCGCCCGCGCACCCACCGCGACCACCGCCGTTCGATATAAAAGACGGTGCACGGCTGTAGACAGCGGGCACTTTCCGATTAGCTCTCAGTTGATACAGTACTGCGTGGCGGCTTTGGCTTGTCCGAGTAAAGCCCGGTACTGAGCAACTGGTGGTTTGGCGAGGAGTCGCTCCCCTTCCTCCTTCTCCCCGAGACCCCCGATCCCACAGGGTTACTGTGTGGCGGCTTAGGCTTGTCCGAGTTTGCCCGGTACCTCCTGGAACTCCTTCCTGAAACTTTACAGCGTGGCGGCTTTGGCTTGTCCGAGTAAAGCCCGGTATCGTTTCGAACGACTGAAATCCCCTGAAGCCTTATCGTCTGACGCAATCGGATAACGCTTCAGGAGGACCATTCCCCCTTGGCCTCCCCTTTCAGGTGCTAGGGAACTATTTAGGTCTAGTGATAGTTTTAAGATTCCCTTGTAATATATTAGAAAATATACTTAATGCTTATTTAAATCCCACCTCTTCTCATTTCTGCAACCCTCTGTAGACAAACTACTTCCCTTAAGGAATTAAATAAGATAGTGGAGCACTCAGGCAACCCCTGCTGAAAGGGTGCTTCATTACAAAGGATTACAGATATTTTTAGTAAAATAACGTCGTTTTTCGGTCCACGAGTGACGTCACTCGCTGCCCCTGCAAACTCCTTGGTAAACATAAAATGAACTTAAAGTAACTTGGCCATTATGAAAAAAAAAAATACTTTCACAATGACAGAATTTGACATTTGATGTTGCCGTATCTGTTTCCAGCATAGAGTTAGAAAGACGAGGCAGGTTTTAATTTTTTTAAATATAGCAGTAGGTAGTTTTACTCCATGGAGTTCGAATATTTTTTCTACACCATTTTTGCACTTAGAGATTACAGATCAAAATAATTTCAAAATTAAATTTATATTGATAAACTCGATGAATCTCAATAAAAATGAAATAGGTGTCTTAAAATTATGTCTTCTATCCGTAAAAAATATAAAATGAAGACAAAAAAAAACTTGACATACCGAATTTAAGTTTTCTAAAATCCACGAGGGCAACATCTAATAAACATTAATTCCTTACCAAGTACATCCTGATCGGCTATTTCCAACAATTCGGACAGGTAAGGCAATGCTGCTGACACTAACTCGAACTTCACCAGTGGGTTCTTATTTCTGTAATAAAGAGAAAAGTTATCACTTTTCCTTACACCATGTATATTGCCTTGAGTTTATGATACTAACGACATACAATATAATCAATTTTTCACTTGTGATTCTATTCTATTCTATTTTTAAAAAAAATGGCTGCCATCTTAAGTTAATGATGATTTTGCCAATGTCGAGTTTTTATAGCAAAAGTGCTTGACGTTGTACGGTATTGTAGATATTTTGGTGACTTCAAGGGTTGTTCTTTTAAAAGAACACTATCTTGAGCCACCACTGGAGCCCCGTTGTCGACCTGGGAGGGGGCAACCAACAAACGTGACTGCCCTATAGCAGATCCACAACGCGACTCTTCACTTGTGATAAATAACTCCTCAAATGTATGCAACAGCAGATTTTTTTGCTCCATTGGTTTGCATCCATATTAAAATATGATCAGTTTTATGGGTAGACTCTTAGTTTAAAAGGATGCAACATCAATTTCACTCTGTAGATGGCGATGGGAAAAAGAAATTTTTGTTTTGTTTGAAACACGGACTTAATACGGACTGAATATTGCACTAAAAAGATGTGAAGCATGCAAGGTAATACAATCTCGTTTGTTCTACAAGGGACCTACACTCACACAGATGCACTAGCTCTAGGCGCAAGTGCTACAACCCGTCACCTTATGTACCGCGTGACAGCACGCACACAAAATGATTAGACGAGACTGCGTCTGGTTCTTCTTTTAATTCTGTGGTTTGAAAGTGGATTTTCTCGGTCCACCCATGTACTGCCAACTTATAAGACTAACCTGCAGAAGTTGCTGTAAGTCCACACGGCGGTCCTGAGCTGGCTGGCGGGCGTGTGGGTCACAACACTGCATCACTGATCAGTCAGTCAGTCAGTGTCACTAACCTGCAGAAGTTGCTGTAAGTCCAGACGGCGGTCCTGAGCTGGCTGGCGGGCATGTGGGTCACAACACTGCATCAGTGATCAGTCAGTCAGTGTCACTAACCTGCAGAAGTTGCTGTAAGTCCAGACGGCGGTTCTGAGCTGGCTGGCGGGCGTGTGGGTCACAACACTGCATCAGTGATCAGTCAGTCAGTGTCACTAACCTGCAGAAGTTGCTGTAAGTCCAGACGGCGGTCCTGAGCTGGCTGGCGGGCATGTGGGTCACAACACTGCATCAGTGATCAGTCAGTCAGTGTCACTAACCTGCAGAAGTTGCTGTAAGTCCAGACGGCGGTCCTGAGCTGGCTGGCGGGCATGTGGGTCACAACACTGCATCAGTGATCAGTCAGTCAGTGTCACTAACCTGCAGAAGTTGCTGTATGTCCAGACGGCGGTCCTGAGCTGGCTGGCGGGCGTGTGGGTCACAACACTGCATCAGTGATCAGTCAGTGAGCGTCACTAACCTGCAGAAGTTGCTGTAAGTCCAGACGGCGGTCCTGAGCTGGCTGGCGGGCGTGTGGGTCACAACACTGCATCAGTGATCAGTCAGGCAGTGAGCGTCACTAACCTGCAGAAGTTGCTGTATGTCCAGACGGCGGTCCTGAGCTGGCTGGCGGGCGTGTGGGTCGTCATTAACGGCAGGAGGGTGGGCAGGGCTCCGTGAGACAGCACTATGTCTCTCGGTCCCGCGCCGTCGCCCGCGATGTTACCGAGTGCCCAAGCGCATTGTTCTCCGACGACGCCGCCGCGCGCTAGAAGCGCGACTAGTTTGGGCACTGCACCGCCCTGGGAACACAAATTGATGGAAAAGTTAAACTTGGTCTTTGACTTGAAACATCAGAGTTCGTTGCATGGTGCACATGATAAGGCTTTGTCACTCTTTTTTACCCGACTGCGCGACGCAAAGGAAGGGTAATGTGTTTAACAGCCTATGTATAGCCTGACCAGAAATATAAAAAACCTGATTTGGGGGCGCTCCAATCGACTATAACCTTTAATGTCAGTGTTCCAAGTACAAATGTTAGTTCCAATGATTTTCCGCAACATGGCGAGGTTTTTTATTTTTCTGGTCCGGCTTTATGTATGTAAGTTTGTCACTAGAGACCAAACGCGTGGGCCGATTTTGATGATTCTTACGTCAATCGATTTGTCTTTATCTTGCGAGTGTCACTAAAGACATGACAGTAATCAAAATTCAATATGGCGACTACCAGACGCCATAGGCGAAGTATTTTTCGCTTACGCTGATAGACGTAACATCAGTGTAACCGCGTATGAGACAGCGATAGTCATAAAATCCTATACAATTTGTATGAAAATAGATGTCTGACTCCGGAGTCAGACAGCCGTCGTAGAACAAAAAAGTGGATACGTCAATATCAATAATAATCAGCAATAAGTAGCGATCTCCTTTTTTAACTAGAGCGAATTTGCTATGTGCATCTCTTACTGAGCATTATATGACAAGACACGTGCTTTCTTCTAGTTCCTTCTCTTTCTACGCCAGACGCCGTATTGAGAGAAATAAAAAAATGAAAGTTGGAGTTTATTTAGGCAATATAGTCAAAAAGCCTTTTATTTCAGATAGAAGAATAATTTAATCTAAAGGTTTCCTCATGATGATGATGATGATGATGATGATGATGATGATGATGATGATGATGATAATGTCTCCTTCACATTGTAGCCAGTGGTGTTAAAACTAATCTCACCTCGATCACAGCAGAGGTGTGGTCGTGGGTGCCTGAAGCGATGTTGGTGATGGCCCACGCTGCTTCGAACTGAAGGTCTGCGCTGTTAAACATTTATATTGTTAATAAACAAACCATCTTATATAGAGGGTCTATCTTAATTATGCTGACAGCTTTTTAAGACGCTGTTATCCCGTCGAGGCCGTTTTTTGAACACGAACGAAAGTGTTTTAAACTGTGTTTTAAAGTCTGAAATTAAATTATGTCTTATTTAAGGATCGGGCGGATGGGCGACTGTTCTCAATTACGGCTTGATGACTCCAGCGTCCACCATGAGAGATATGGGAGGGTTTTGCTCTCTGCATCTATCTTACCAGTCAACACGGTCCAAAGCTTCCACTAAAGGTTTGATGACTCCAGCGTCCACCATCAGAGATATGCGAGGGTTATGCGGCGAGAGCTGGCGCTGTCTTAATTATCTATATGTCTATCTTACCAGTCATCACGATCCAAAGCATCACCTAAAGACTTGATGACTCCAGCAACCACCATGAGAGATATGGGAGGGTTTTGCTCTCTGGAGAGGATGCGGCGAGCTGACGCTGTCTTAACAATTTATCTTACCAGTCATCACGATCCAAAGCATCACCTAAAGGCTTGATGACTCCAGCGTCCACCATGAGAGATATGGGAGGGTTTTGCTCTCTGGAGAGGATGCGGCGAGCTGACGCTGTTTTAACTATCTATCTATGTTTCTATCTATCTATCTTACCAGTCATCACGGTCCAAAGCTTCAACTAAAGGTTTGATGAGTCCAGCGTCCACCATCAGAGATATGCGAGGGTTATGCGGCGAGAGCTGGCGGTGTCTTAATTATCTATCTGTCTATCTTACCAGTCATCACGGTCCAAAGCTTCAACTAAAGGCTTGATGACTCCAACGTCCACCATCAGAGATATGGGAGGGTTTTGCGGCGAGAGCTGGCACTGTCTTAAATATCTATCTGTCTATCTTACCAGTCATCACGATCCAAAGCTTCAACTAAAGGCTTGATGACTCCAGCATCCACCATGAGAGATATGGGAGGGTTTTGCTCTCTGGAGAGCATGCGGCGAGCGGCGCGGGCTGATGCAGTCTTTAATACCAGCTCATGGGATTTTAGACCTGGAATAGAAGTTTAAGCTGTTATACAGAGTGGTTAATTGAATTAAAGCTTGTGATTATCATACTATATAACTTTCATTACTGAGCTAACATCAAAATAGCAAACAAAATTAATGTTAGGTACACACGGCGAAACATCAAGCTACGCAAAACCAATATAGTAAGTAGGGTGAATAACGTATTATGTCGCGCGGCCAGCTTATTTTGGTTTGGCGTAGCTTGATGTGTCGCCGTTAGTGTCCGACCGAAACTAGTTTTTACAACCGAAACCGAAACCGAATTTCGGCTTCGGTTCTAGTTTCGGCCGAATCGAAACCGAAACCGAAACTTCCTTATACTATAATTCTTCCCTACTTTTTAGGTTTTGTTCAACAGAACAGAAGCATGAGAAGCGAAAGCGAAGCGTTTTTGCGAAATCATGATGAAGAAGTCATGAAGTGGTCAAGAAGTCGTATTGGTCTAGTGTAGTAATAATGCTTCCATGCAGGAGGCGATGGTTCGATCCCCGTCCAGGCAGACTCTTTCTAATGAGTTTTTCTGAATTTATCTACGATTTGTAACACCACTGGCTTTTCGATGAAGGAAAACATCGTGAGGAAACCTGCTTCCTTCAATTTCGAGGCTTGTAATACCCACTGTCCATGACAAGTGGCGACGGGCTCACTATCCCACATTGGACAGAGTTTCGGTACTAAATCCACTTAGTACCGAAACTCTGTCCGTGTTAGTTTTTAGGGTCCCGTACCCAAAGGGTGAAAACGGGACCCTATTACTAAGCCTACGTTGTCCGTCCGTCCTTCCGTCCGTTCGTCCTACCTATTTAGGGCTGTAACTTTTGAACCGTAATAGCTAGATAGTTGAAATTTTCACAGAATATGCGTTATTACGGCGGATTTGTTGAGAAATAATAAAAATGTTAAAAGTAAACAATTAAGGGGGGGTTCTCAACAAGAAACTAGTTTTTATCGACGTTTTTTCTTCTCGCTCTATAGTAAAAACGGTAATACATACAAGCGTCAAACTTGGTGTGATTATAGAGCAAACACTACAGTATAACAACAAATTATAAAAACCGGTCAAGTGCGAGTCGGTCTCACACTTAAGGTTCCGAAGAAAACGTTTTTTCCAAGTTAATATGTTGTGTTCTGTGGCGGTGTGGTACGGAACCCTCGATGCGTGAGTATCCCGACTCGCACTTGACCGATTTTATTAGAATATCTATCATTGCTTATGCTATGATCACAACTATTTTCTTCTACGGAGATCTTATCTTATCTTGTTGTGGGGGCTGGCAGTCCAGCAACACTTCGACCCAGTGGGATCTTTTGTGTTAGCCCCAATACTTTTTGCTTTCCTCACCCTTCAAATACATGGTCAATGAAGGAGGCAATACCATTGAGGGGAAGAAACCTAAGATCTCCCGGTTTTGGGTATCCATCTCCGAGGAGGCACATGCGTTTTGCCGCCAAGACATCACAGTCACAAAGAATATGTTCCATGGTCTCTTCATCCTCTCCGCATGCTCGGCAGCTGGGATCTAGGGTGAGTTTCATTTTTTGCATCATCGCGCCTGTGGCGTAGTGCCCAGTGAGGGCTCCGACGATGGCACGAGCCCTGCTCAGGACAAGCTACGGAGATAGTCAGTCATTCTGTGTAACTGTAAGTACCTTTCACAATCTCGGCAGGCGACGGGATCTTCTCGTCAACGACGACGTCCCCGGCCTCCGGCGACAGCGCCCTGCGCTTGAGGAGCTGCTCATCTCTCGCCTGCTTCCTGAGAGCAACGCTGAGCTCAACTCTCTTGCGTCGGAGATCCTGCAAATTGTACAAGAGATTCTCGGTTTATAGGCCAGTCATTTTAGCATGTTCAGTTTGGAGGAGGTCGAAGTAATCTTTATGTTTACTTTTAAACCGTAATTGGCATCATTTAGTGAAGAAAGTAAAGCCTGAAAAAAAATTAGACAAAATATTTGTATGGAACATAGAAAAAAAAATTAAAACTCCCGGAAGGCTTGTAACTCATTCAATAATAAACCTATAACGCTTATTTTAATTAGACTTAATAGTGATTTTTGAACATTAAAATTTACATCAAAATTAGAAATGTGTTGTAAGTGGATTATTCGTTAAAAAATATTTTGTCATTTTATTTTTTTTCTAAGTAGATACAAATATAAATTCCAAGTGTAAAGCGTGTATAGCCTTATAAATAATAGTTTTATTCTATTTTATCATTATTAAAACGATATAACGATATATTCAGCCGTGATTAAAATAACCGAAATCATTATGTAGATAAGAATTTAAATGTATATTTTTCTTTTTAATAACACGTAGTATATTTATACTAATTATTTTGCATACATATTAAAAACATAAAGTGTATGTATGTAGTGTTAAAAGGATCGAATATCGACGATGGCTCGCAAGGTGCTCTCGGGGGTGCAGGCGGGGTGGGACGGGCGACGACGTGACCTTAGCGCGGCCCGCGCGGCCGGCCGGTGCCCTTGTGCGCTCGCGTCGGCACTACAAAGGCACTGCAACCCAATGCAATCATGCTGTGTTTTTAGCGGCGTTTTGCTTTTAAAGGACCTATTGATAAAAAGATTGGCTGAGGGCCTGTTTCGCCACTTTTTGATATGTTCATGTTAGTTTATCAGAAATCTCATTTGACACATTTTGTATGAAGAATATGTCAAATGAGCTGTCGGATAAGCTAACAAGAACTTATTCCGAAGTGGTGAAACAGGCCCTAAATCTTGTTCGAATACTATCACTATTATGAGATTGACGACCCGGTTGGTGTAATGGTTACCACGCCGGACTGCCAAACCAGGGTCCTGGGTTCGAATCCCGGTTCGGTCATGGATGTTATATGTTCGTGCCGTTGTTGTATGGTTTCCATAATAAAAGCCTTTAGTGCTAGTTTGGGATCATTACAATGTATGTGCCTGTGAGCGTTATTTATTTATTTATTTATTATTTATAATAATATCAATGAAGGTTACCACGACTCGGTTGGCCCAATGATTACCACGCCGGACTGCCAATCCCGACTTTGGTGACATCTTGCCAGTAAAAAATCTCGCCTCAAGGCGAGTTGCCACTCTTTCGAGTCGGTAGGGGTCATGTCGCCTTCAACACAGGGCGAGTTGGGTGTTCAGAAAAATGGGAGTGGTCGACCCGCCCGGATTGGTGAATAGGGCAAATTATGAAGGGGGGTACGTAGGTTTGTAAGTATGTCAACCAAATATACATTATAGATAAGTGTTTTTTTTAGGTATGTATTCAGTTGTGGGTACGTTATGTATGCAGTAACATGAACAACTTGGCAAACTCGAACAACATTAACAACTTGGTCAACTCAGTCAATATAAACAACTAGAACAACTTGGTTAACTCGAACCACTCAGGCAACTTGGTCAACTCGGAAAACATAAACAACTTGGTCAACTCGGACAACATGAACAACTTGGTTAACTCAAACAACTCAGACAACTTGGACAACTCAGACAACATGAACAACTTGGTCAACCCAGACAACACGAACAACTTGGTCAACTTAACCAACGCAAACAACACGAACAACTTGGTCAACTCTGTTGTATGATGGCCATTAAGTATGAAAAGAATAAAGTTGAGTTCTGTCATTCTGTCACAATCTACGAGAGTGTTTGATTTCCAATAAAATTCCTAAATACATTATATAACATGGCGCAGCCGATATTGTGACCTAAATAATTTATTATAACAAGTTTATTGCAAAGAGAAAATTCAAACAAGGCCTGACACAAAAAATGCAAATACCAAAAGTGATGGAAGTGCTAATATAAATTTGCCTGCAGAAATGGCCTGGTGGGGCAATATGGCCGACAACTTTTAAATTGTTGTCAGAAATTCGAAATTGTTGAGCTTTAGTAAATTGAACACATAATCATATGAAATGCAAGTTAAATGCAAAATTACATGAAATGAATGCAAGTTAAATGCAAAACACACGTAATGCTGTGAAAAACATAAATGCACAACACACGTAATGGTGAGAAATACGTAAATAAGAAAATGTAGAAGCCGATAGTCATCAATGAGAAAATATTGTATAAAATTGGTAAATAATTGAAAAGAAGGGGAGATAAAGGAGAAAATTAAAGAGAGATAATACAAAATCATTTCCGGCAATGTGCAAATGCGCAAAATGTGCAAAGGGCGCAAGTGGGCGCAAGCATGCATGATAATCGATACTAGATATAATTTTATTTTAATTTTTGTTTTAAGAAGGAAGATGTTGTATGATGGCCATTAAGTATGAAAAGAATAAAGTTGAGTTCTGTCATTCTGTCACAATCTACGAGAGTGTTTGATTTCCAATAAAATTCCTAAATACATTATATAACAAACTCGAACAACTTTGTCAACTCAAACAACTTGGTCAAATAAAAAAACTTGGTCAACCCGGACAACATAAACAACTTGCTTAACTCAAACAACTCATACAACTTGGAAAACTCAGAAAACATGAACAATTTGGTCAACCCGGACAACACGAATAACTTGATCAACTCTAACAACTTTGTCAACTCAAACAACTTGGTCAAATCAAAAAACTTGGTCAACCCGGACAACATAAACAACTCTAACTTAGTCATCTTGGCCAACTCGAACAACATGGACAACTTGGTTAACTCAAACAACTCAGACAACTTGGACAAATCAGCCAACATGAACAACTTGGTAAACTCGAACAACATAAAGAACTTAGTCAACTAGAATAACTTGGTCAACTCAGACATCATGCATAACTTGCTCAATTTGTTTATGTTAACCAAGTTGTCCCAGGTTATTCGAGTTTTCCGAGCTGATCAAGTTGTACGAGCTGGCCAAGTTGTAGTTGCCCAATTTGTTTGAGTTGTTCCGGGTTTTTCGAGTTGTTTATGTTAGCCGGGTTGACCAAGTTGTTCAAGTTGGCCAAGATGACCAAGTAAGAGTTGTTTATCTTGTCCGGGTTGACCAAGTTGTTTGAGTTGACCAAGTTATTCATGTTGTTTATGTTGTCCGAGTCAACCAAGTTGTTCATGTTGCCCGAGTTGACCAAGTTGTTCATGTTGTCTGAGTTGTCCAAGTTGACCAAGTTAAGAGTTGTTTATGTTGTCCGGGTTGACCAAGTTATTACCTATGGGGAGCCTATTAAGACGCTCCTCATAGGTAAACGCAGGGCTGGGCCATATTTTGCTGGTTTTGAGAAGCTATCTTCTCGTTATTTGAAAGACATAAAAATTATTGAAAAGTGTAGCAATGATGTTCAACATCTCGGTTTTATTTGCTATAGATCATAATATTTCTTATTTTTCTATAAATTAAATACATATAAAACCTGTGTTCAAAGGAAAGTCTAAATATTGTAAAAAAATATGTTTCATGTGCATCTACTTTTTAAGTTGAAGTCACTTTTACATGAGGTTGAGACACACTCCTTTGTGTAGACAATACTAAGATCTAAAATAGCTATTTAAATAAAACAAAAATACCAATATTTAATGAGTTAATTAGATAATTGTTAAATTTGGTACGAATTCTTATGATTTTAGAATGTGATTTCCTTGGATTAGAAGGCACCACAGTGACATAATGAAGTACACACGGCGACACATCATGTTACGCACCCTAATACCCATAACTAGGTAGGCGCAGCCTGCCGTGAGACGAAAAAACAACAACATACCGCACCCTCTCGCACGATTCGCAGCGTTCAACTTCTAATAGTTCAAAGTCTAAACAGGGTAGCCTGAGCTGACGCCGTGTGCACAAGCCAGTCAAAAATAGGTATACCTACTAAAATGACGTAGTTTAGTAGAGGTGAGGCGGCTCTGAAGACCTTGACTGGTCGTTCGCTCAGGGAAACCTCTGGTCGGGGTGTCGCAAAGAGGGTCCCATACAAAAATAGGACTTGGAAAATTTTCAACAAAAAACAATCGCCAAAAGTAACATTCGGGATCCGGGGGATGTGGGAGTATTAGGGTGGGGGAACACCTGGTGACCTTCAAGGCCAATGACCTTGACTTTGACCTTGACCTTAAACATGAAATGGTTGCTTTTGTTTACAGGTTTCAATTGTCACCACGCGTGACCTCTGGTGACCTTCAAGGTCATTGACCTTGACCTTGAACATGAAATGGTTGCTTTGTTTACAGGTTTCAATTGTCACCACGCGTGACCTCTGGTGACCTTCAAGGTCATTGATTTTGACCTTGAACATGAAATGGTTGCTTTGTTTACCGGTTTCAATTGTCACGACGCGTGACCTCTGCTGACCCTCAAGGTCAATGACCTTGACCTTGAACATGAAATGAAGGGTCTAATTAAAGGGAATGTTTTTGGGTAGACTGGTTAAACAGTAGCAATTCGGTTCTGGCACTCGCCGGCCGCTGCCGCGGCACCGCTCGCTCCGCTCGCTCGGCTCGTGCGCTGTGGTCGCAAGAAACCTAACATGCTCGTCGCTTCGCTCCTCGCTAACCTAACCGACTGAGTTCGCGAAATGGCCAATTGCATTAGGCATTTCAAGAATTAGGCCTTTCACGACTCTGTAGCCATTTCGCGAATCCATAGAAAAAAATCCTAAAATTATTAAAAAACATAATTTATTAAATATCTCGTAAAAAATAGTTAATTTTTCGAACCCTTGCGCACCCCTAAACCTACCCTTCCGCATGCGAAAATAAAAAATAAAATCATTTTGAAAAATTTTACAAGTCCAGCCCCCATACTAATTTCACTCGAAAATTCGACTAAGTCGATGGCTCATACAAAATCGTTCAAAATTTTTTTAAGTCCCAGGTCCATATAAAATTAGCGTAAAATTTTTCGAAGTTGTGGGACCCTCTTTGCGACACTCTAACTAACCAAACCTCTTAACCAATGTGTACTAAACTATTACCCTACGACGCGTACAATTTACCTATATCAGACTCTATCATTAGTCATTAAGGTCCGCATTCCGCAACATACTCCTACATACGTAAGTACATATGGAATTTAAAATCAGACTTGTTATTTTCTATAGGATTTGATGCCTCCGTAATTCCGAACAGAATTCTGTAGGGGGAAATCCATACGAAATCGTAACCTGATTCGGGATTTCGTATGTGTGTGACAGGCGTAACAGTAAGAACTAGCCACGTGAAATAGGTACCTATACTTAATAAAAGGAACATATTCGGGCTATCTACCTCCTTTTCCAAACGGATTGGCACGGGTCAAGTGACGGTTCACGTCTTCGCTCGACCGACACCGCTCCGCCCGCTTCTTTTGAAACTATACTCTAATGCTACCCGCGTAAAGATGATATTGCGCTGCGTACTTTTATTATATTCTTTTAAAATTATTATCTCTGAGAATTTATTTCTAATATTAATATTTACTATTGTGTATTATACTAAATGCAATTATTAAAATAAAATTTTCCGCTTAATAATCCATCTCGAACCATAAATCATGTAAATTACAGATTGAGGTACTGCCTTGGGACATTCATTCTAATATTTAATATATTTTGTTTATAACGTAATATATTAAGTAAATCTCGAGAAACATTTCTCTTAAATATAGAGGTTTAAGCACCATACAACATTTACTAGTTTTGACGCTGCAGTTGTGACTTTAAGCATATGCAATTGATCTAGGCTTTTAATATTTAGATACATAATTAATACCAATTAATTTAATGAACTGTGCAAAACAACAGTGCTATAAATATTATGCATCGGGATTGCTGCAATTAAACGCAAAATTTCAAATTTAGGGCTGTTGCCGACGTAATTTTTTTTTAATTTTGTTCCATTTCTTGGAGAGGTTTGTTCTAAGCTAAGATACAGAAAAAATAATTCAATTCTTAATTACTCCCGGGTCAAACCCTAAAATGACTGGCCTATTATTCTAAATTGATTTAGGGACTTTTATGCAAACTATATCTTCTTGCCAAACAGTTACTTTGACGGCCTGTTAGCACAGTCTTAAGTGAACCTGCCTGCTGTGCCGAGGGTCGCGGGTTCGAATCCTGCAAGGGACAAATATTTGTATGATGAATGTGAATATTTGTACCAGAGTCTTGGATGTTTGTATCTATATTATATGTATTCTATATCGTTGTCTAGTCGTCATAATACAAGTCCAGGCTAGATTCTGGAAATTTAAATGTGACTAGATAATTTGTGTGACACTGTCCAGGATATTTATTATTTATTTATTTATTATAAACACCATCTCAAACGATGAGCTATGAAGCAGCGTATAGAGAAAGTGATCCTTAGTGCAAAGTGACTCCACTTCATATAATTTATGACTATTGCTATCTCATACCTGGTTACACTGACATTCCGTCTACTGGCGTAAGCGAAAAAAAAATTGGCTATGACCACCATGGACTCATCTGTTATGGTAGGTAAGTTAGGATGATGATGATGATGCAAATAGCATATATATGCTCACGACTATAGAGAGGGTAGTCAGAGATACTCTGAAACCTCAGGACATACACATTTCACCAGTAGTACCGAAACTGTCCAGTGTGACGGGGGGTGAGCCCGTCACCACTTATAATGGAGAGTGGGTACAATACATGCCTCGAAATTGAAGCATGCAGGTTTCCTCACAATGTTTTCCTTCACCGAAATGCCAGTGGTGTTACAAATCGTACATAAATTCCGAAAAACTCATTGGTACGAGTCGGTCTGGACGGGGAACGAACCATCACCTCCTGCACGGCAGGCAAGGTTACTCGCCACTGGACCACCACGGCTATATGCTTATGATGCAAATAGCCGTGAGCCAAACTGATTCGCTAAAAACACTTTTCAAATCATCTTCAATAAATTAGTAGGCCTCTGATACACGGACCTGAAAGAAATACGGACTGAGTATTGCACTAAAAAGATGTGAAGCATGAAAGGTAATACAATCTCGTTTGTTCTACAAGCGACAACCCGTCACCTTATGTACCGCGTGACAGCACACAAAAGAAATGGGTGCTTAGAATGGTGGGTGATTAGATGACATTACGTCTGGTTCTTCTTTTAAGTCTGTGCTCTGATAATGTCTTTTGGCAATTTAAGAGACATTTTAAAACTACCTGTCCATAGTAAAAAAACATTTGGGTCAACATTTGCGTTGAAAAGACATAGTCAAATTGATTTTTGATCATTTTACTGTTTTTTTTAAAGATTTTCGTACAAAAAGGTAGATCTATTGATCCCAAAAGTTAGTTAGTCAAAAAATATATAAAGAGAAACAAAACATGATAAAGGAATATCAAATTTAACAAAAGAAAGTTAACAAAATTGGTTTAGTTTGAAAAAGAACAAAGGAATTTACACTTACAGTCGTTCCATGTCCAGCATTTTTGTACGACGATATTCTCGACGAGTGAGTTTGCTCTGCCATTTTAAAATAAATAAATCACAAATAATAACTAGTAATAAATTAAAGAAATATTTAACAAAATGAAAACGTGAACAGTTGAAAATTTGAAGAGCAACGGAAGGAATTTGAAAATCTGAGTTGCCAGTTAATAGTTCAGAATTTCCCTAGTTTTGTATTTTTTTTTGTACGAAATGTACGAAATCCACAAAGAGTATAGTAATTATACCAAAAGGAAAAGAGAACCTACTCGCGCGGTTTCTGGTGACCCAAATTGAAATCATCTATCCTTATCACAAATTACCCCTTCAGTTGATTGGTTGGTAGTTAACCAATGGACGGTTGACTGATTACTATACATATACGTAGGTATAGGTAGGTATGTATGCCTAATATTACTTTATTTCAATGGATATAGGTACTGCCTCGGTTTTGAAATGTCTCTTTAAAGTCCAACAGGTATCCTTTAAAGTCACATTTCGAAACGAGAAGCAGACACAGAACTCATTCTTTGAAGAATCACAAATAACAAAACACAATCATTCCACACGCAACACGCAGCTCCGCCATCTTGATACAATGAGAGTTGCCAGTAACTAGGACCAAATTTACTATGCTGGCGTATAAATTACCCTTAGATGCTTTATAAAAAAAATAGTTAAAAGTGTGCAAATTCTTTTATTTCAATAACAACAGTTGTGCTGAATATATTATTGTGTAATTTCATAAATATACTCTCATAGCGTTTAAGGGACGTTCCTTTTTAATTTCAAATAATTTGTGTTTTTGTTTATTTTAATATTAATCTCTCTACTAATGTTTATTACTATAACAACTGACAAATATACAATAAATAACAGCATATTAAAGTACCCCCCTACTAGAGGAAAATTACCCCAAAAAAGTAGAATACCCATACTTGCACTTTAACGACATCTACTGTGTTGAAGAAGAACCTGGTTGTCAGTTTTATGTCCGGAAAATGTAAAAGATGGCGTCGTTTTCTACGTAAATTTGACAGATAAGGTCACTGTCCCGCCACTGGAAATCCAGTTATGTTGAGTATATTGAATGATCAAGTACCTACTCATCAACTTTAACAAATTATTTCGAACATTTATTTTATTTAAATAAAACTTAAATTCATCTTACACTTTTTTACGGATGATGGGTTATTTTTATTGATTTATCACAGCAACATTTATTTGGTCTGCACTCTGCAGTGAGAAAAAAGTTTTTTTTTGGCGGGATTTGATAGCTGACGTTTGGAGTCCTCATATTTCATCGTAGAAAGAGAAGGAACTAGAAGGAAGCACGTGTCTTGTCATATCACTCAGTAAGAGATGCACATAGCAAATTCGCTCTAGTTAAAAAAGGAGATCGCTACTTATTGCTGTCCTTATCGACGTAGCCACTTTTTTGTTCTACGACGGCTGTCTGACTCCGGAGTCAGACATCTATTTTCATACAAATTGTATAGGATTTTATGACTATCGCTGTCTCATACGCGGTTACACTGATGTTTTGTCTATCAGCGTAAGCGAAAAATGCTTCGCCTATGTATTTCATCGAATTTTTATGATTTATAGGTTTTGGTTCGCAGAATTGGTGTTGTTTTGCGTAACAAAGTGTCGTGCAAGTGAACAATATACAGTTCAGTGAAATATGATGGTGTGTGGGTCGTAAACAGGAAAAGCGTTCCGTGATTTTAGCGCGGCAAAGCGGTCGGTTCACCTTCTTCCTGTGGACTTCTCTGCGTTTCCTACGTCTTTCGATTGTCTCCAAAAACTCCAAAGAAGCGTCAAAACATCGAACACCATCGTTTTAACGTGAAAGCATGAAGATAAATTGAAATAAAATAAGATTTTGCCTAAAGGTCTTGTAACCAGGCTAGTCAATATATTTAAAAAAAAGCAGTGAGAAAATAATTTTCTTTAAGTTGGTACTAAGAATTCTAAAATGTCAATGTCATTTGTCGATTCATGAGTATCGATTTTTTTTAATATATCGATTTTATGTCAATAATGACAACTCGTGTCAAAAATGACTGAGTCAGTCAGCTGTCCTTTTTTAACAGATGACAAACGGGCAGTCAAAGTCAATCAATCAAGCAGTAAATCAAGCTGATTATAGTATGGAAGAATCGTTTTGTTTTTATGAGCGTAGAAATTTAGTTTTTTAATGTATGTACATTTTATAGCGTGTTAATGATAGAGTTAGACAAGCAATTATACTACATATAAACTGTTCTAACATCAGACTTTTAAATTTCATAAGGTCGAATGTAATTATGATTAATTTATGAGATAAGATTTGGACTCAATTACATTGATAAAATTTTATATTAATGAACTGCACGGTAATCCTTTAAACAAGTTCTAGTTAAAATGCAAAGGAGGTGAATGAACGTATAAAAGAGATCCGATAAAAAGACTACAGCTAGTGAACAGTAAAGGAATAGCAAATTAAGCTTAACTTCATTATTAATCAAACTGCATTGCGACTGCACCAGAAGCATCGAATTAATGCAGTCGAGATGAACATCTGAAAAAAAAGGTCCTGAATAAAATAAGAAGTAGTAGGAGGCGCTCTTACGACAGATATTGAGTGGTGGGACGGGCCTAACATGCGCAAAGACGTATTACCCTCAAATATTATCGCGTTACACTATAATTAACCTACGATATGACCAACACTTTCATCTGACGACCTTATGTACGAAACGATCGTAAATTAACGTTATTAAAACCAGTTTACAAGCCATCATGAACGTGTAATTACGCAAAACGTTACGCCGCTGGGCGTGACATCACAAATCAGTCGGGTCGGGTTGAAGACAACACGTCGGTAGGCTGTCCTTGTTCGACGCTAGGGATTGAGGGAGAGGGGTATAGCAGGCAGGCCGGCTCTGATCGTATTCTGTCGAGGGTGTCGCCATTTTCGTTTTGACGAATATTGACAGCACGGCAGACAGACAGTGGCGCGGTCGTCGACGCAGCGTCTGCCAGACTATTTTTATTTTGATTGTACTAATCATATAACGAGCAGAATAGATTTAGTAACTTATAGTGTTACTGTTTGTAACAAAAACGTTATTTGCTAGATAACATATCGTGACGAGTGATAGACACATGAGATTTTCGGATTTTTGGTGTTAACCTCCTACTTTTTTTAGTTGTGTTTTTGAGAGAACTGCAAGACTGTGATCGATATGTGCAAGATGTACTACAGATGACTCTGCGTTATTATTCAATCTCGTGTTATTTTGATCTGGTAAGTGAATGGTTTTAATTAAAAGCTTGTTTTGTTGTAATATAGTCGATAATCGAGACGCTTCTCAATAATATAGATATCGCTAATAGTATAGCGGATGGGCTCACGCTCATATTAAAGTACAGCGTGGTATTTTATAGAAGGAAATGCCAATTTACCCTTTGTTGCGGTAGCTTCAGTTTGTTTACGAACTGTCACGGCCAGTACACGGCCTAAGATATATTGCCCGGGTTGGCGACTATGCGTGGGTTGAATGCGCAAACGAAATCTTACCTTATCGTAGTACAAACAAGGAATAAAATAGAACAGCTTCCGTCGCGATAACGGCCCGTAGAATTAATTTATCACACGCCGCGCTTGACAAGTTGAAAACATAAATTCGACCTTGGCGCTCCACGTGGTTTGTTTCAAGTCATTGCGCTTTCTACTTTTTATTGATTTATTGTTCTATTGAAATGTCAATGTTTGCGAATCGATTTTTTGGAATTCGATTTTTTTTGCTTCGTTTGGCAGCACTGCGTTAATGTCAATTTAATTTTACACATGGTTGTTTTTATTTTCGGTTGTTTTTTATTTTTGTTTTATTAATTTTTTCCTAGATTCTGTAAATAGTTCAGTGTTTATATTTAGATATTTTTAAAGGTAAGTACAATAATATGATATAATGTCGAAAGAGAATAATAAGTTAGTCATACCTAATGGAATTTTTTAAATGTTTTTAATATAAATTTCAATGTTTATTTTTATTGGATTTATTTTATTGGAATAAAGAAACATACAGCGTCAACATTTATTGGACAAAGAAGTTCTTTTATTGCATAACTACGTCAACGAAAAGAACAAAACTTAACAATGAATTAGCAATTAAAAATGTTGGAGTCATGTTGCAAGTTAGGCCACGAGCGGTTGTGAAATTCGCGCGTGGTTCGCGTTTGGGCTTGCCTCGAGGCTCTGCCATGTCTTTTCTGAAATGTGTTTCGGCTTGAAAAACAATAAGATGAGATCTTGCTGGTCTACTGGAAGAAATCTCTTTAGAGATAAGCTCGCCCTTTGTACATGTCTACTATAATTGTTATTTCCATATTATTGTGTGTACAATAAAGTGTTAAATAAATAAATAAAATACATCATCATCATCATCACCCTGTATACATCCCACTGCAGGGCACAGGTCTACCCTCAGGGAGAGTGAATGGGCGTTAGTCCACCACGCGTGCACAATGCAGATTGGTAGACTTCACATACGCATAAGAATTTCTTCAGCGTATGCAGGTATCCTCACGTTTTCATTCAACGTTTGAGAGCAGTCGGTAACTATGTACATAGTAAGAAAAAATCATTGATACATACGTGGCATGCAGATTCGAACCCGGACCTCAAGATTGAGTTTCCATACCTCTCCGGAACGCACCACAAACAGCTCTTTAATATTATCGAGTTATTTTAGTCAATTTAGAAGGTTCCTAGTTTTTATTGTAATTAATTTATCTAAAATAATAAATCATAGGTTCATGGCAGTGGTAGATTGATTACTATTGTAAATTTATTTGCTCTAGTGCAGGCATGTCAAACATGCGGTCCTTCTAGGGTTGCCAGATGGTTGGGATTTGTCGGGATTGTCCCGAATTTGGTACGATGGCCGAGTTCCGAAAAAATACAAAATGTCCAGACAAATAAAGACAAAACAAAAACGTCAAATTACCACGATAATAATAATCTAAAATTACATAAAAAATTAAAATCATTTCATTCACACACACTACTCTATCTTATCTTGTTGTCTTGTTGCTGACTTGGCTGGCAGGCCAGCAACACTTCGACCCAGTGGGATCTTTTGTGTTAGCCCCAATACTTTTTGCTTTCCTCACCCTTCAAATACATGGTCAATGAAGGAGGCAATACCATTGAGGGGAAGAAACCTAAGATCTCCCGGTAGTACGGATGGACACTACTCTAACGGGGCCCTTCCTTGCGGCCCGAGAGCGTGCAGACTTTTACAAATACTCAAGCACTTATACTATGTCCTCTTCTTTTCGTGTCTATGGTTCTAGTATTGTGTTTCAGTGTTTCTATATTTTACTAGCCAGATATTTGATGAGCCTGACAGTCATATTGTGTAAATACCACTGTTTTGAACCCTCTGTCCAGAAGGATCCACTATATCGATCCACCAGTGGATTGAATAGCACGCTGAAGTTCACTGTGATCCACCATTAGACTCAGTGGATCCTATGATACTTGAATGTCTTACAAATCTGTCAATCAATCAATCAAATATTCTTTATTTTACACCAAAATATAAACAGTAAAATACAGAGTAAAATAAAACAAGAGGCACAAAATAAGGCGGTCTTATCGCTAAGAAGCGATTTCGAGCGCTTAATATGCTTCACCAGTGGATCAAACAGAATTCAGGGAATTTGGTAAAATCCACCGCTGATTTCACTGGAACCTGAACCATGATGTGAAAAATTTCAAGCTCAAACCGCTTGTTCACCTTTTTTACATGATATGCAGAGCAGAGCCAAGGATCCCGCAATATAAATAAGTTGTATTTACCTTCTGCATAAAATGGATTTTATCAAATTAATTTGGAAGTCCCAAACCCCCACTTCCATGCCCTACCTTCAGTTCTAGCTACGACCCGTAAATCAACGTCAAGCCAGAATCAGGTGATACGCCAAATAATAATAGTTACCTACCAGAAAAATAAAAAAATAAATCGTCATAATTTTTTATTATTATAGCATTTTTTTTCCGAGATAATGTACATCTGTGAATTCCAAGCAACAGGTTAGATTAGCACTTACTATTCAGGATTAAATAAGAAAAATAAAATTGAGATTAAAAGTAAAGATTTGTAGGAAAAGGAGCTAAAAATCCATCACAGGATGTACATTAAAAAAGCCTATAATTTAAAAAATGTATGAATTAGGTTTTTTCTGGTAACTATTATGATTTCACCCGATTCCGGCTTGATGTTGATTTACGGGACACCCTGTATACAATGCGAACGAATCCTCAAAAGCCGCTGCCGGGCAAAAGCTACTAAATAAAAAAAAATTACAATCCAATGATATTTCTACTAGTATATGTATCATATCATTGCCTGAACATATGGGTGTAGAAAACTTGGAGCAAAATCTTAGTCTATTATAATTATAAGGCAATGGCTGCCCGCCAGCTTATTTAAAAACAATGATAAATTAATAATTTATGTTTGATACTTGTATTTGATTACTTATCAATTATTGATAAGTAATCAAATTATTATAATTATAATTATAATAATTATAATAATCATAATTATTATAATTATCATACAATAAAGCCATTGCATCACGGCAGACATTGCATTAAGATACTTAATACTGATTGAAATCTAATAGTTTATTTATCAGTAGATTAATAATTTACTAATAAATGCAATTGGCTCTTATCAAGGATTCATCATTCATCATCTGCCTATCATCGTCCACTGCTGAACATAGGCCTCTCCCAAGGCGCGCCACAAAACTCTGTCCTTGGCCTTCCTCATCCAGTCGCTCCCCGCTACTTTTTTTAGGTCGTCTGTCCAGCGGGCAGCAGGGCGTCCCACACTACGCCTACCAGTTCGCGGTCTCCACTCTAGAACTCTGACACCCCATCGGTTGTCAGTTCTTCGGCAGATATGACCAGCCCATTGCCACTTCAGCTTGCTAATTTTCTGAGCTATGTCAGCCACTTTAGTTCTGTGACGAATCACTTCATTTCTGATGTGATCCCTCAGAGAAACACCGAGCATATCTCTCTCCATAGCTCGCTGAGCGACCTTGATTTGATGAACTACTATCGTCAGGGTCCACGTAGTAGTTTCCCGAAAGCAGCCCATCCTAGCCCATCTTATCAAGGATAGTTACACAGTATCTTAGTAAGTACATACATACATAAGCTCACGCCATTGTCCCATGGAGGGTAAGCAGAGACCACGGACCGCCACACGCTACGACTCTGACACACCTCTTTAGCCTCATTCACATTCATACATCTTTTCATGCACTTCCGTTGATTGAGGGTGCTACGCACTTTTCCTTTTCGGAAAAGATCATTGTTTTTATCATGGTATGTTTTACTCGGGCGGCCTCTCCCAACACTTCCGCTCACCTTTGCTTGATATATTTCATTCGTTAGTCTTCTTTCATTAATTCTTAGTAAGTGGCGCGCCCTAGTCTGCCTACCGCAATGGGAAAGAGACGTGCTGTCGTAGATAGATAGAAAATGGTTGTATTTGTGATAAAGAAATAAATATCCTGGCCATTGTCAAACAGATTATCAAGTCCCCATTAAAGTTCCAGAATTTAGCGTGGACTTTTATTATGATAGACTTGATGCCCGTGACCTTTGACTTACTAAATACTGGACGTCGGGTCCGCGTTCAAGTGTCAGAACCAAAAGAGCACCAAAACGTGCAATACAAAACCGAAAATGGATTCTACAGAATAACATCTTAGTCATAAAGGTAGATTTTGAAGAATGAAAATATTGGAAAAATTACATGCTTCAATTATTTTAAGGCGTGTATTGTGTGTGACCTCTGTGCTTTAAGACGTAATAGTAGGTGGAAATACCTCGGAGGCATCTTTTATTTTTCATTTTACGACTAGATTTATACCATTTACCGAAACTAAAGTCATACCTCAGTATTTTTGGATAGTTCATCTAGTGCAATCATCAACTTAATACACGATTGGAATTACTTCACTCGATAGAAAATCGTCACAAAGATGACGTATTTTCATGCATTTTTAAACATTTTTCTCGGTTTAGAAGAACTTAAAATAGTTTCCGATTGTTGGTATTTATACTCACATATTCACCATTAGTTTAACTAGTGCAATCATAAATAAAATCTAAAAAAAGTACTTTGGTTAGTTGTTTTTAATCAAAAATACGGCTCACGCACACACTTTTCGGAGCGCTCTGCAATCGCGTTTCTCATAGAAAATATTCGTCCGGACCTATGGCCCCTTAACCTGTCGTATGCCGGGAAATACAGACACAATAGAAATCAATTGTTTCCGTCGCGCGGATACGCGTTCCGGCAGCAGAGAGGTTAAAAGTGACGGGCTCACTACCTGTCACAGTGATAGAGATTGAGAAATTCTAAATAACAATCACGGACCTGAAAAAAAGACGGACGTAATCTCGTCTAATCACGAGTGAAGCACCCATTTCTTTTGTGTGCGTGCTGTCACGCGGTACATAATGGTGACGGGTGTCGGACCTGCGCCTAGAGCTAGTGCATCTGTGTGAGTGTAGGTCCCTTGTAGAACAAATGTAAATGTAGGACCTTGCATGCTTCACATCTTTTTAGTGTAACATTACGTCCGTATTTTTTTCAGGTCCGTGATAACAATATTCAAAATATCCACATTTCTCTATTAGTAGTATAACTACCCCCTCGGGGAATATAGTCGTGAGTATAATGATATGCATTTATCTGGAAAATGGGTAATTTTGATCCACCTAGAATGTTCCACTGCAGGGAAAATCTCTCACGAATAAGACTTAAGAGAGAGCGGGTCATGCTTACTTCCCTCCACCATTTACTAACCACGGACTTCAAAGAAATACGGACCGAATATTGCACTAAAAAGATGTGAAGCATGCAAGGTAATACAATCTCGTTTGTTCTACAAGGGACCTACACGCACACAGATGCACTAGCTCTAGGCAAAGAGATTTAAACTTATTACTATAGAGAGGACATCGCGAACCAAATCGTAACCCATGACTTGTGTTACCTCGAGGTAACAAGTCGTTCTAGTTTGACACGTCCCACTGACATGATGCATTCAATATTGCAAAACAACTGAATGAATATTTTTGTATGAAAACCTGTCCAATGTCCTTTCTATAAGTAGTAATAATTAAATCTCTTTAGCTCTAGGCGCAGGTGCTACAACCCGTCACCTTATGTACCGCGTGACAGCACGCACGCAAAAGAAATGGTTGCTTCACTCATGATTAGACGAGATGTGTGGTTCCTCTTTTAAGTCTGTGTTATTACTAACAACATAATTATGGTGGCCAATATGTAGTCAATATTTTTAAGTCACACCATTCTGCGGATGTGCACATTACATTGTGATATATCCACAATCTAATCGATTACTTATCGTATAGTTAAGCTGTATTCATTACAGTGTAAGTCAGTGTACCCGATTGAAAGCAACAGCCCTCTTATCTCTGATATTTGAAACTTTTATAATTAATTTATATTTCGTCTTCACCCAGTCCATTGATTGACGTTGGCCTTCCACACATAAAGGAGATTTGACATAGGTTGAAATTTTTTCCAGTCATAGACCCACCACAGATTTCCACCACTGTAACTCCTGTAAACCAGGATCAACAGCGGCGACCATTCACAACACTAGACAATGAAGTCCAGCCAACCCGGGGATGACTCTATTAATCTGTTTTGGATCCTATTATTAATGTAATCAAAGATAGTAGTTCGTAAAACTATAGCATATGCTCACGACTATATTCCGTAAGGGGAAGTCAGAGATATTCTGAAACCTCAGAACATCCACGTTTCACTGTCCAGTGTGACGTGGGTGGGAGTGAGCCCGTCGCCACTTGTAATGGACAGTGGGTACAATACATACCTCGATATTGAAGCATGCAGGTTTCTTTACGATGTTTTCCTCCACTGAAAAGCCAGTGGTGTTACAAATCGTAAATAAATTCCGAAAGACTCATCAGGAAGAGAAGAGAGGAAATATCCGACTTCCCTCCATTGCAAACAGAGACAGCAATAGGAAAAAAGTGGTTATTAGTAAGTCAACTCCGGAAATAATTTATGGAAGAGATGAAGACCCTACCGCAAAAGCAACAATTAAATATAGGTAGCCATTTCCCACGCACCATGAAGATGTAGTGGCGAAAGGGAAAACTGAATGTTTCGATAGTTTGGCCGTATTGAATCCGGGATGAAACGGATATATGGCGAGCGTGGAATGTTGAAGACAGACAAGGACTTGGACAGCGTACCATGAACAAATCGGGGGCATCATTAAAAGTAGCCGAAAACAAAGGGAATGTAGGTATAACTCACGTCACGTCTTCATGGAACACACATAGGTACTTACACATTTTCATAGCGAGGGAAATATCTCACTTCCTCTAACTACATACATTTCATGCACAGTCTATGTGTGACGCTCAAAGCGGAGTAGGCTTTGCTTACCCGTCTAGAAATAAGGCGTGAGTTTATAAAATAACCAGAGGACCGCGGTGAACTTCGTACCGCCTTAGAATCTTCCCGACACACACTTGGCCGTATTTTATAGCCTTTGTTAATCACTGATAGATAATGTAGCTGATAGATAATTATCGTGGTATGGACTTGTGATGAGAAGAGATGAGTGTCATATTACAATATGAATGTGAATGGCTGCATGAAGAGAGGACGACCAAAGAAAAGATGGATGGATTGTATGAAGGATGACATGTGTAAAAAAGGTGTGTCGGCAGAATTGACGGCTAAAAGAGATGAATGGAGGAAGACGACATATTGCGCCGACCCCAAATAATGGGATAAGGGCAGGAAGAAGAAGAAGAGATAATGTAGCTGATATTCTAATGGTGAAAGAATTATTCAGATTAGTTTCGGAGCCTATTCATTACAAACAAACAAATAAACAAACAAAAAATCAAATCTTTCCTTTGTATAATATTATTAAGTATTAAGTCTAAATTACTTATATCATATTTAGAATATCGACATTTCACTAGTAGTGCCCTAGGTCTTCAGGTAGTGAGCCCGTTCCATTTGGGCCAGCCGTTTGGACGCCCTTATTTAAGTAGTGGAATCCTGAACCTCTATGCCTAATAATTTAAATAAACAAAGAACTGTCCATGAGAGCAAGTAATGTAAAAGTTACTTTATAAAATTTCGTATTCCAAAAACAAAGGAACGCCTGAATATAATATCCAAAAAGATTCTGTCACGAATGCAGAATCTAAACGAAAATTCAGCACAGCTTTGCCGCGAAAAAACCGCTTTGACAGCGAAAAAGGCGGGAACGGCCGCCATTATAGACAAGTGACGCCCCGGCCGGCGAAATAATTGGTGTCTGGAGTTATGGACAAATTTTAATAACGTTAAACCACAAGTTATGGCTTGTTCTTATTATTTATTTGGGAAAATGACAGCAGGGATTTGTACTTATTTCTTGTAGACAAGATTTATTTGAAGAGGGGAATGGAACTCCTCTGTTTCATCATCATCATTAAACTGACAACACTATAGGCCCAACATACAGGGTTCAGGGTGGAGTTTTTGGCGGGATTTGATAGCTGACGTTTGGAGTCCTCATATTTCATCGAATTTTTATTGTTTATAGTGAGTTTTGGTTCGTAAAACTGGTGCTGTTTTGCGTAACAAAGTGTCGTGCAAGTGAACAATATACAGTTCAGTGAAATATGATGGTGGTGGGTCGTAAACAGGAAAAGCGTTCCGTGATTTTAGCGCGGCAAAGCGGTCGGTTCACCTCTTTCCTGTGGACTTCTCTGTGTTTTCTGCGTCTTTCGATTGTCTCCAAAAACTCCAAAGAAGCGTCAAAACATCGAACACCAACGTTTTAACGTGAAAACAGAAGATAAATTGAAATAAAATAAGATTTAGCCTAAAGGTCTTGTAACCAGGCTACTAAATATATTAATAAAAAAAAATACAGGGTTCAACTAAATATGGTGACAGTTTTTAAGGGGATGATCAGGCCATCAAACTGAACAACTTTCTCAAAGGGACCAAAGTTGAAATGTGTTGTTCTTTCTGAGTCTTAACTGGGTCGAGAAGGGTTGCAGTTTTGTATGAAACAGCAGATTTTTTTTCGCTATTTCGACTTCGGTCCCATTGAGAAAGTTGTTCAGTTTGATGGTCTGGTCATCCCTTGAAAAACTGTCAGCATAGTATGAAGAATCAACCCTCAGAAATCGGGGGAAAAAATTTACTCTTCCATACATTGGGATCAAGAGTCTAAAACCTTTTATAAAGTGTATGTCAAGATTGACAGTCGAAGATACGAAAGCGTCGAAAAAAATTGGAACCAGTACTGGTTCCTAAACCCTATACATATACACGCACACATACCTACATAATTAGTATGGCGCCTCACGCACACCAACCTAAGAAAGTTAGCCCCTTTTGTTTTATACGGAACAAGTGTGAGGCTCATTCTAGACATATACTTTTTCCAAGTCTAAAACCTATTTTGCTAAGTGAAATTTTTTGGCTATTTCAATTGGCTCCATAGTGAAAATTGTTCAGTTTGTTGGTCTGAAGCACCACATACAATATTTTAAGTTTACCCTAACAAAAAATGCGAGTTCCCGCCAAAAGCACCCAGAAAGAAACGCTTAAATTAAAATTTCACTACCACTACCAACCTAAAAAGAACGCAATTTCCTCACTGCAACCGGAAGCTGCCATCGAATTCAAATTCGAAATTGGATCGCGGGGATGCTGACTCGTCTTTAGCTCTATCATGTCGTACAAATCAAAGGATTCTCAGTCTTATGGCAGACTATTTAGAGATCAAGTCGGGGGTCTTCATGTGTGGAATAAGCTATGGAGGGTCCACGCATTTGTTTGTCTTTTGTTTTTTTAGGGAGAAAATTGATTGAAGTGACGTAAGCATTTTTTATTGGCTTTGTTTTCGGCGCTTTTAGCGGGGAAATGGTTTTACTGGCCAGTGTCATTAATTATGACACGGTAGTGGCAAAATGGTTTGGAAAATTAAAAATAAAATGAAAAGGTGTTTTTTTTTTCAAGTTCAATGTTGGTACTATTGTGATAGTTGTTCAGTTTGATGGTCTAATCTAAACCATTGAACTAATTATGTACTACGTACTAAAAATAACACTGCACGTTGTCTCATTCTTTGTGGCGATATCGCCATACTTAAAATAATCGATATTGCTATCTCTTACCTCTATGATCTAAACAAGTAAGATATAAAACTAACCTTGAATAAAATAACTAGAGTTTTTTTCGCGACTTCTTACGCACGGGTGCCCGTCGTTATAGCAAGATAAGTAATATCCCAGAATTTAAGTCTAATCATAAGGTTTCCGACACAAAAAGATTCATCAAAATCGATCCAGTAGCTTTCGAGTGATGCGCGAATAAACCAGGGTTCCAAATTGTCAAGATAATTATTTTCTTTGAAAATTATCATAATAATTATCGGATAATAATTATCAGATAATTATCCAAGTGATTCTTAGTTCTGAGAGAAAATTTTAACTAAAAGTTCTAAAATTGCTGTTTACTTATCCAGACCAAACATCACCTAGTCCAGTGGCGGATACAGGGGGGGGGGGCCCAGGGGGCCATGGCCCCCCCCACGAACCTCTGAATTTTGAGGCCGAGTAAAGAAATGAGCTCTCTTAATTTCTTTTAATCTTAATACGTGGCCCGAGTTGGCCGATGGGCCCCCCCCAACATGAAATCCTGGATCCGCCCCTGACCTAGTCTTTAGCATTAAGTATTACTATAGTTTCTCATCACGTTGAATAACAAATAATTGAAAAAAACAACAGAAAACAGTGAGAAAAATGATTTCGTGTAGGTAATTACTATTAGTAGAGATAGTTTCGGAAAAAGAGGCAAAATCTGACCACAAAACATTTCAAGAGCTACTTCTTTCAAAAAATTCTTTTTTTTAACCAAGAACCAATCTTAGCCCGCACGATCTGTTATTCCGAAAGCGGCTTGCAACTCAATATTTGAACAGATGTGCTACGGGGAGGCGAAAATGTTATTTTTATGCGACCTACATGGAAATGCCGGTGCTACCCCAACTAGGGTGGGAAGAGTATCGATATCGACAAGTGTATAGATACAGTTTGTAGGCAAACAAGGATAAAGTTATTAAATATGGAAATATAACAAAGAAGAATTATTTGCTGTTTTGACAGTTGTTATTGCTTAATAGGTATAGTTTGTATTGTACTCTTATAATATTCCGTGGTATAGTTTTCCTACTTATAGCTCACAGTCTACTTTATAGATCACTAGTTTTGACATGGAATCAAATTCCTTATCTTATCGACCCAAATAGCTTCGTCAGGGTCGGGTCCGTCGGGTACTGTCTGTGCCCGATAACAATTGTTTATGTATGGTGGCCTGACGGGACAAGTATCCCTTAAGCCAGGTCAGAAAGAAGCCTATTGGCGGTTTGCGAATTTTATGACAGGAAGTTGGCCACTAACTTGCCGCTACCAATCCGCACTGGGCCCCCGTGGTGGAGTATGGCCCACTCCCTCTCACCCTTATTCGTGAGAAAAGGCCTTTGCCCTGCGGTGGGATCCTACAGGCTATAACATAATTATAAGTACCTACTCTTTTTTTTAACTCTCGAAATGAATTAATAGTCTTTGTACGGCCCGCTACTGTTGTCTCCTGGCCGTAGATGAAATGATAGGCGATAGGTATTGATGTAGATTTGTATTTTATGAACTTAGGTAGAACTTCACAAAATGTCTTTGATTAGGTATTGATAAGTGAGCACGCGCAACTTACTTGCTTGCTGAACGCGAACTGATATATTTTGTTAATTAGGCAAATTATGTCAAGCTTGGATCGCACGTGGCTCGTACAGTCTTCAAGATTCTATTTGCGTACTCTGTTGCAAAAGGTTTTAATTTTCCTACCGTGCTATAATGTCCTTTGTGAGAGGATTTTAATACAGCTACACCTGACGTAATCAGGCTCGACGAATACGTGATAATAAAATATAGAAACACTATCGTAGAACCATTGACTCGAAAAGAAAAAGAATCGATAACAATCAATCCCACCCCTAAACTAAATTTACCCTTTCCTCGCCTCGTCCGAACAAGCTCCCCCCCCCCCCTCCAAACGAAACACGAATTTGTATCTTAATACGTTCCTTGTCTATTATTTAACGAATATAATCATAAATTTCGAAGGGTTCTGATACGCACAGATGGTGTTGGTCCTTTTTCTCTTTTCCAAGTTTTCCTCGTTGTGAATGAAGTTGCTTTAGCTAGGTAGTTGAAGTTTCTTTCACTGACTCGTAGATTTATCACGACTTCTCCCATAAAAAGATAAGGTAACAATAAGACCTATCTCTTAGGAACCACGGACCTGAAAAAAGACGGACGTAATCTCGTCTAATCACGAGTGAAGCACCCATTTATATTAGTGTGCTTGCTGACGCACTGTCGCGCAGTACATAATGGTGGCGAGTTGTAGGACCTGCGCCTAGAGTTGGTGCATCTGTGCGAGTGTCCCTAGTAGAACAATCGAAAATATAGGACCTTGCATGCTTCACATCTTTTTAGTGTCACATTACGTCCGTCTTTTTTTCAGGTCCGTGTTAGAAACCCTTTATTATCGGAATCAAAATTACAAAATATTAAACCTACTACTAAAAAAAAAAATCATACCTTTTACTAAAAAAAATTTATACCTACCTACTACTAAAAAAAAACAAAATCATACCGCTTTTAAAAAAAAAAAAAAAGTTCAAATTTGTTTTGTGACTTGGAAATGCGATGATCTATTCATAGACGGAACTACAGCTCCCTGTCGCTGTTTTGCACCTTTGTATGTCACTGTTTTTCCTGTATTGCTCTGATGAAATAAATGGGTTATCTAACCATCTATCTACATGACCCGATCGCTCATTTGCGTTATGGCAGATTCGCGTTAGGGCAGAAGTTGGACAGTCGTGAACAATAGTCATAGCGAAGTAATAGTCAATAGTCGTCAACAATAAAATTCGCAATCGATCAGGTACATCAGGTGTTTAGGTACTCTACCAAAATGACTACTTCCCCAAATTACTTTAGAAGGTGATTAAATAGACTCCGAACTCAGATCGGCCGGCGTAAAGACAACTTCTTCAAGTGGGGTGACATAGACGGATCGGACCTCGGATGTTAATGCGTTGTTGCTCAGACTATGACCTATCTTGTATCCTGCCCTTCGTGCCCTTAACTGCACGCAAACGGAGCTTATGGACGCTGCCGAGTGTTATCTGTGTGGCAAAATACTGCGGCCTGGAAAAATGAAGAATGACAATGCTCTCGACATACGCAGAGGTACACAAAGCACCAGAAACGTTGCCATTTGAACCCGTTACGTTTTGGTCGCGATAGAATGCTTATAGAATGGTTACGTTGACATTTGTGAAATGTCACACGTGTCGTGTTATATTTAGTCTTTTGCTCCGATGTGACACGATTTGTGAAATCAAGTGACTGTTTCTTTGGCAGGAAATACCAGTATCCCTCCGACTTCAAAATAGAAGAATCTTTTTTTGTCTATAATTATGATCTCACTGCTGGGCAAAGGCATTTCCTTTAATCCTCCGGGTTGAATTGTCGGGGTCGAGTTGTCGTAGACTCTGTAGGCTTCATCCTACTGCCGCTAGGGAAAGGCATTCCCTTTAATCCTCCAACCATCAGATCTGGGAAAGCACCAAAGGCCTAGCTTTGGCCATTTTTCATCAAAATCATCCAGATCATCCTACACCACCTCTTCCTAGGAAGACCATCATATGGGATCCACGACGTAACAATTTTGCCCATCTCTCCTGGTTCAGACAGACATGGCCGGCCCACTCCCACTTTAGAAGAATCATCGATCTTAATTTTCGTAAAGTAAAGGGACGATCTTCCTTGCTCTCAATGACTGCAGTCCTATTGTTCTTATTCGGATGTTGTGTTTATGCAAAGTGTCTTGGTAACTTTGATAGTGCGATTCAGGACTTGTGACATGATTGGTTAATATTCGTAACTTGATGTGTCGTCATACGCCAATCAGGTGGCGAGGACGACACAGCAAGTTACGAATATTAACCAATCATGTCGCAAGTCCTGAATTCTTCTTTTCAGTCTCCTGAAGTCCGGAAATTGGACAGATTCATCTTTTGATTGGCTGTAACATTTGTGACGTGCTGTGTCGTATGCGCTGACTCGATCAATGGCTTGGAATAGTTCCTTAGATTAGCTCTCTAAATCTCTTAATAAATTGACTAGATGCCCATCTGTTATAATAAAAATTTCGTCTGAATTGACATGAAAGTAAACGACACGCATTTCAGGAAACGACATGCGATATGCCGCAATACACAAATTGTGGCATTTCGCATGCCAACATCGTACTTGTGTAACTCTGTGTAAATAAATATCTATCTAATTATCAAAACATAATATCAAATCTTTGCGACTGAACTCTCCGATTTTGTCATGTCCACAAAGCCTCCGATATTAAATTTTGAAACTTTGGCGCTAAAACAAAAACCCTAAAACTTTTTTCAATTCGGTTCGTTTCCATAAATTTTTGATCCTTCGAGCCGGATTGGGTTTGCAACTAAATTAATATTTTACTTTAACAATTTCAAGGTTACCCGATGCAGAACTTTTCTACTCGTATCTAGTCATTTTTTGAAGTTGGTTCATGGAAAGGGAAATTAAAAATGTTGTCACTGTCACTCCTAGATTTTGAATAAATAAAATAATTGGAACAGGAAGCTGACATAGTTTGGAATAAATTATACAATAATGTATTTTCTCACCTCCGGACGAAAAGCGTCAATTGTCGTCCCGCTGCGCTAAACGAAGTTGTCGCTTTCCACCTCCGTCGAGGAGAAAAATAGTAAGTATACTAACCTCGGACAGTAAATAAGAAAGCCTCAGATCACATGTTGATCACAATTACATGAGATCTGAGACCTCTTACTTTCCTGTCCTCGGTTTGTAATCTACTATTAATTATAAAATCTCATTTATTTGTTGACATTTCCATTCACAGAATTTGTCGTTTATCGAATCTGTCATTTAGACACCGAATCTGTTATTTACGGAAACGGACATTTACCGAATCTGGCGCTGTCGCGTCTGTCATTTTACAGATTATTGTCGACAAAACTTTTTCTTTCCATTCGTTTTAAACAAAACTTGCGCAACAGCAACAGCGTTAAGTTAACAATGTTTACAATTTCGTTCTTCGCTACAAAATAACACAATCAAATAACTAGTTCATACGGTTACAGAGTTATGTTAATTGATTGAACGCTTGAAACGTATTTGGAGACGGTACAAGTCACAAGAGAAAGTCGTGATCTGTTTGAATCTAGGTTTGAATGTACAAGTAGAATCAAAGAAAAGTGGCGAATCCGGACCCAGTCTTTTTTTTTACCAAATCTAAAAGCCATACCTAGTGTCGGGTTTGGGTAATTTAAAAATTCGACTTCTAGTTACCTAAGTTTGGATTCAAAAGAAGAAATTACTAGTAAAATGGAAAACTCATCCAAAAAACAGTAGCATATTATTCCATATACACGCACACATACATAATTTGTATGACGCCTCTCGCCCACCAACCTAAGTTTAATACCTAAATATTTTTTTTTTTGACAGTGTCACAAATTATCTAGTCACATTTAAATTTCCAGAATCTAGCCTGAACTTGTATTATGATAACTAGACAACGATATAGAATACATATATAGATACAAACATCCATGGCTCGGGTAAAAATATTCATATTCGTCATACAAATATACGGGACTCGAACCCGCGTCCCCCGGCACAGCAGGCAGGTTCACTACAGACCGTAGAAAGAGAAGGAACTAGAATGAAGCACGTGTCTTGTCATATCACTCAGTAAGAGATGCACATAGCAAATTCGCTCTAGTTAAAAAAGGAGATCGCTACTTATTGCTGTCCTTATCGACGTAGCCACTTTTTTGTTCTACGACGGCTGTCTGACTCCGGAGTCAGACAGCTATTTTCATACAAATTGTATAGGATTTTATGACTATCGCTGTCTCATACGCGGTTACACTGATGTTTCGTCTATCAGCGTAAGCGAAAAATACTTCGCCTATGCTACAGACTGTGTTGTCGGGCCGTCAATATATCTTTTATCTCTCTCACTCGCACTCATTATCGCACATGCTTGTCCTCTTGTTCTTCCCATTTGTAAAAAGTGACAGCAGTGTCCAGGGTCTGCCACGCCACGGTCCTACCGAGTAGGGCATATTACACTATCAGTATTATCGTGATCCTGTGATAATACTGATAGTGTAATATGCCGTATCGCAGGATCGTGATAATATCACAGAATGTCCAGAAATCCTGTGATCCGCGCGATCCCATCAATAATATTGAAGTGTAAGCGCTTCGTGATACGATCCATCAGTATTCGGCTGTATCACACCTTCGCTCTCTTTCTATTTGCACGCGAGCGAACGAGACAAAAGACGTGCATGCTACGAGTGTGGATCATGATAATATTGAATGTGTAATAGGCCCATCAATACTTGTGATACGCGCGATCCTTGGATCACGATAATATTGATGTGTGTAATATGCCCCAGTACCTCTTATAACTTGTACCAAAACAAACGTAATGTTCTCATAGGCCACACGCCTTACCCATTACGATCACTTAGCATTAACAAAAATACTGATGGATGCTTTAGAACGAGACGAATTGTGATAATTGTTACTTACAATGTTTGTTTTTACGCGGGCAGCGCCAGCGGCGAGGCATAGACAAATTGTTGGGGCACGAACTTTGGGAAACAAAAATTAAAAAGAAAACATTTTTTTTTTCTAGATCACGATATCCATAGACTACTTAGTATTTCTATGGCAATAGTAAGAACATATTGTCTATGATTTGTTGGTCAAGTGGACAAATGTCTAATTCGCAATATTAGTCTTCTATGTAGTCTCAAAATGTCCGCTTCGCTCGCAGTATGAAATGGATGTAGAATGAATTCGTAAATTGACAGGCGATTTTTGTAAGTCATACGTTTAACGTATGTAAGTCGGCAGTAAAAAATGTCAAAATTACTATGAAGATTTTCATCTTTCTACTGCTGATTTGACTTTCAATAATCATACTCTATTTGTGAAAGGTTTTCTCCAGGTTTTGAATAACCGTGTCTCGAGAATTATGTCAATTTAAAAGTATTATTTAGCAAACGTCGAAGATAAAAAAAATATAGAATGATATTTTTTTCAATAATTTCGAGTGCATTATCTATTCTCCAAGCACTAAAAAGAACTGTCGATGAATCATAAGTTTTGGCATTTGTTCCCCCCCTTCTCATCTTTATTTGTCCTTTGCCCTGCATCGGAATACAACAAGCTATAACTTGTCTCTTTAATTTGATTTCTAGGTCTTATAACCCAACCATTCCCCCATCATTACATTAGTAAAAGCCAGACTACCGACATTATAGAAAACATATTATTTCTATCACGCACGGCCTCTGTACTAAGTCACTTTATCGTCTATTTATGCTAAACGTTTGATTTGTACGCAACCGTATCGCGTATTATACGCGGAGAACGCGCGTATCTGTTTTATTGTATAAAAGTCTAGGTTTATGATTTAGATGGTTGTTATAGGAATGAAGTGTTGATTTTATATGTCGTAATAAAAAGGTTACCGGTAATCTTGTGATAACGGTATCGAATAGTCGATTTGAGCTCCAATCTAAAATGTATGTGTTCCATTTTTTTTCTTTTCACGCAGTATTTATTTATTTATTTAGATAAAAGTACACTATGCTCAGTATGCTCTCAACACACTTAAAAGATGAACCAGACGTAATGTCATCTAATCATGAGTGAAGCACCCATTTCTTTTGTGTGCGTGCTGTCACGCGGTACATAAGGTGACGGGTTGTATTGTAGCACCTGCGCCTAGAGCATCTGTGTGAGTGTAGAACGAGATTGTATTACCTTGCATGCTTCACATCTTTTTAGTGCAATATTCGATCCGTATTTCTTTCAAGTCCGTGGCTCTCAAACGGTGAAGAAAAACATCGTGAGCGTATGTGATGTCTAACGATCCACATTGTCCACGCGTGGTGGTCTAACGTCCAGACATCCTCCCTTAGGGTAGGGGTAGATCTGTTCCCTGCAGTGGGACTTGTACTCTTAGATATTCCGTGGTTGGCCGTATAATAATAGGTACCTATATAGGATCCAACTTAATATGCTGATGGTTTTTTAAGAAGATTATCAGACCATCAAACTAAATACGAGACGACCCGGTTGGTGTAAATGGTTACCACGCCGGACTGCCAAACCAGGGTCCTGGGTTCGAATCCCGGTTCGGTCATGGATGTTATATGTTCGTGCCGTTGTTGTATGGTTTCCATAATAAAAGCCTTTAGTGCTTAGTTTGGGATCATTACAATGTATGTGCCTGTGAGCGTTATGGCAACAACATCGAAATCGCGGAGATATTATTATTTATGTGGGTACTTGGGTAGTGCTAGATTGGCGTTGAAATCGAGACACTTCAAACTTTTTTACTGAAGTTTTTTTTTTAAAGCCTTTAAGTAGGTATTAGGCTGGGTAAAGACATCCCGGTTCTTTCTCCAATCATCTCTGCTATTGTGCATTAAACGACTGTAATAGTAGATTACACACCGAGGACAGGAAAGTAAGAAAAGTCTCAGATCTCATGTCTGAGGCTTTCTTATTTACTGTCCGAGGTTAGTATACTATTTTTCTTCTCGACGGAGGTGAAAGCGACAACTTCGTTTAGCGCAGCGGGACGATAATTGACGCTTTACTTCCGGAGGGATGAAAAATTTATAAAAAAAACCTTTCAAATCCCTAACAACGCAAATGATCAACCTAAACATTAGAATTACAATTTCATCATCCACTCAAAAAACCCTCGAATTTTCCACTCTAGCAACATTGCTCGTTCAGAAAATTGGACTAATTGACAAGTCGGCACTTGCCGAGTGTTTCCGAACGAAGCGCCAAAAAGAAAGATGGCGAATGCGAATGGCGGGAGTTTTTCGTTTTAATTATCGTTGGTAAAAGAGGGTTTAATTCGAGAGGCTAAGGGCCTCTCATTCGGGAGGGACTGGAGGCAAATGAGCACGATTTCGTAAAGGTAGGGAAAGAGACTTGATAAAAAGTTGTTGAAAATGGTGGCCTTCTGTTTTTTTTTAGTGTTGTAATGTTTCAATGCGCATTCTCAACATTGAGCTTGGGTTTATTTTCAACGGACTAGAGATGATACTGCACGTCACAACGCTGTCCCATTCCAGTGCGGCGAATCATTGAGCAAATTCTCAATTGAATAATTTGACACAATTCTCCCGCTTCGTCGTTTTGTGTTTGGCAAATGAAATGATCGTCACCTGCTTGGAAACCTAACATTATCTTCCGCCACAGGTTGTAAAGCGACTGCACCTGAAAACTTAAAGGGGTTAATTAAAGTACCCATAAACATGAACAACTTTTACTTACTATGGGACCAACAATGCGAACTCAAAAAAAAAATCTGCTCCCACATACTAAAATTGAATAGGTACCTACCGCACTTTCACCTCTGAGTTTTCGGGGCTCGCCTTACACCCTGTGTAAGTCGCTTCATACAATGCCCGTCGGTTTTAGTAACTAGGTACATTTTATTTATGTATGCCTCCGATATGATAAAATTCGTTAATTGTCTAGTTTTTTGTTTGATTTATCCACTTGAGTCCTGTGTCAAGAGACTTACTTAATTGGTCATTTAATACCCCAGTCAAAAACCCTGCTTGAACTACGAACTATCTTTTAAGCGACGATTACATTATTAGCATAATAATCAGCTATTCAGGATGGAATGTAAAAAGCAGTGATACGTGGCTAGCCCAGCCTTATACCTGAGAACCCTCTTTCCCTTAGTCACTTCTGACGATGCCCATGGGTATAAAAGACTCCCGGTTCAAGCCGAGAACCATATGGCACGTGAATAATGTAAAGAAAAATTCCCAATTTCAAAACGGTATCAAGAAAACAACATTTGCCGCGCAAACCATTGTTGCCAACTTTAAAACAAGAGAGCGTTTCAATAAATCGCGCCAACTTTTCAGCCAGCATCCTTGTCTATGGTACGTGTACTGTAAATATTCAAAATTCGAACGAACGCTGCCGGATCGAACGCGGGCCGCATTCAAATGGCTAACTTATCTACATTTGCCGAGGAGACTTTTATTTTAGTGATGTGCTTGTGGTATCGGTAGATTTAAAAACAAGGCATAGGTAATCTTTAAAATAACCATACCTATATGCCAGCAAGGCATGCTCACGACTATATTCCGTCTGACGGAGAGTGAGCCCGTCGCCACTTATAGCATGTTTTTTTAAACCTTTTTCTTAGAACATTACATTACAAGTATAACATCTTGTGTTGTACCTAAACTTGGCCGTGAATATTCATGTATGATTGAGTAAGTTACTCAAGCAAGAGTAACAAACATTCTTAGCCCCATTTGCGTCAACCTGGGTATCCAATTAACTCCGTTTATAATAGCTGTCTTGGTTGGTGGGTGTTGGGTGTCTATTTATAAAATTATTTAAATTAAATTAACAGACAAATGTCGTGCTGCCAAATTGTTTTACTATACCTATACATATTTAGAAACTAGCTTTTGATACGATTGTAATATTGTGCGTCTCTTGCTGATAATGTTTGATTGAAGTGTAGAACGAATTTATTTTCTTTTTCAAGATGACTTTCCCCACTTCTCAAGATTTAAAGCTTCAGCCGAAAGTATCTAGAATTAAGGGTATAATTACTGTTGGCACTCTCCATTCAAACGAAGTCTGGTGATATTTTCAATAATATCCAATTAAAGTCAATAATTTTTTTTCAGAAATAATCTAGAAACTAATCTATTTGTTTGTATGAAGTCAGATTTTCGTTAAAATGTATAGTTTTAAAGTTACAGTGCCTAAATGATTTCCATACAAATCTTAAATGAATCCTAGCATTAAAACTGTATATTTTATCGAAAATCTGACTTCATACAAACATAGAGATTAGTTTCTTGATTGCTTCTGAAAAATTTCATTGACTTTAATTGGATCATCATCATCATCATCAGCCTATCATCGTCCACTGCTGGACATAGGCCTCTCACAAGGCGCGCCACAAAACTCTGTTCTCGGCCTTCCTCATCCAGTCGCTCCCCGCTACTTTTTTTAGGTCGTCTGTCCAGCGGGCAGCAGGGCGTCCCACACTACGCCTACCAGTTCGCGGTCTCCACTCTAGAACTCTGACACCCCATCGGTTGTCAGTTCTTCGACAGATATGATCTAGTTTATCGATATATCGATGTCATGTCATCCCATCACTAAAGACACGCTAACGACAGTACGTCTGGGAAAAATAGACATTTCTAGACACTTTCAGAATGCACTGTGAATTATGCAGCGACGGCTAAGATCTGCGCGTTTGACTGCGGCCGGGCGGTTTAAAAATATAAGTTTTGTTTTTAGGGTTCCGTACCCAAACGGTGAAAACGGGACCCTATTACTAAGCCTACGTTGTCCGTCCGTCCGTCCGTCCTACCTATTTAGGGCTGTAACTTTTGAACCGTAATAGCTAGATAGTTGAAATTTTCACAGAATATGCGTTACTACGGCGTATTTGTTAACAAATAATAAAAATGACAAAGAGTAAAAAATTAAGGGGGGTTCTCAACAAGAAACTAGTTTTTATCAATGTTTTTTCTTCACGCTCTATCGTGAAAACGGTAATACATACAAACGTCAAACTTGGTGTGATTATAGAGCAAACTGTACAGTATAACTACAAATAATAAAAACCGGCCAAGTGTGAGTCGGTCTCGCGTTAAAGGTCCCGGAGAAAAAAGTTTTTTTTTTCCAGTTTTTGTTGTGTTCTGTGGTGATGTGGTACGGAACCCTCGGGGCGCGAGTATCCTGACTCACACTTGACTGATTTTATTTATTTTTACCGCAATGTTGGCACACAAAGGAAGAAAGGAAGGTTGGAAGGGTGCTTTCCTTCAATTAAGGGTATATTATTCGGAGCGCGCTCCGTACAAACGTACTATGGTGATATTTTCAATACTAACCAATTAAAGTCAATGAAATTTTGCAGAAACAATCTTGAAACAAATTTCTATGCTTGTATGGAGTCAGATTTTCTTTAAAATGTATAGTTTTCAAGTTACAGTGCCTAAAAGATTTCCATACAAATCTTAAATTAATCCTAGCATTGAAACTGTATATTTTAACGAAAATCTGACTCTATCGAAGCATAGAGATTTGTTTCTAGATTGTTTCTGCAAAATTTCATTGTCTTTAATTGGTTAGTATTGAAAATATCACCATAGTACGTTTGTATGCAGCGCGCATTTTCGCTCTCGGATTTATATTCTCTTAATAGCTTAATTTCTTCCTTCAAGGTCAGTTCAATGTGCCTTACGCTAAATATCCTAAATACCAAAACACAAGGCTTACTTACACTTACCTATTTTCGTTACATCAACAAACCCGTTGGGGAGCAATTATGTTCGTTCATTTCTTGCTAAAAGGAAAAAGGGAGAGAAAATATGTTTGCTGAGGATTTTTGTTCGGTTAACTATAGTCAATCAGGCGTTTATTTATTTGCTTAACACTTTATTGTACACAAAACATTACGGAAAAAAAAAATTTCTCCCCTCCGGACGGAAAGCGTCAACGTCTCGGCTTCGCCTCGGTCAACAATTACATGAGATCTGAGACTTTTCTTATTTTCCTGTCCTCGGTGTGTAATCTTCTTATACGCAAAAACTACTGAACCGATTTTGATGAAACTTTTTTTGTTTGATAGCTTATGATCTGACTTAAAATCTGGTATATAATTTGTGCGGACGAAGTCGCGGGAAAACACTAGTCTTAGCTTTAGATTAGTAGATAGTAACTTTAGATTGTCTTACTATTACGTTACGTATGGGTATTGAACATAGACGAATTTTTTTTCGCTTACGCTAGTAGACCGAATATCAGTGTAACCGGGTATGAGATAGCGAATTATATGAAGTGACATCTCGGAGACAGGTTGTTGTCCCATACAATTTATATGAAGTGACATTTTAGAGTCAGATGGCCGAAGTACAAAAAAGTGGATACGTCGATAAGGACAGCAATAAGGTAGCGGCCTCCTTTTTTAACTAGAGCGAATTTGCTATGTGCATCTCTTACTGAGTGATATGACAAGACACGTGCTTCCTTCTAACGGTATTGAACTAAGGTGAAGAACATGACAGTATAGAAAAAAAAACTGAAAATTTCAGACAATTTTTTTTTAAAAAAAATTCTACGGCGGGTTGTGATCTGTAAAACTTAGGTTTTTATATTAGTCATTTAGTACCTTACAACAATTTCTAAACGGCAATCGATAATCTTTTTCGTAATTAAAAAGTCCCTCGGCTACAGTAAGTAGGTAGACTAAATAGAAGATTAAGGGCCTGTTTCACCACTTCTGAATAAGTTCTTGTTAGCTTATCCGACAGGTATTTTGACATAATTTCACACAAAATATGTCAAACTATCTGTCGGATAAGCTAACAAGAACTTACCCAGAAGTGGTGAAACAGACCCTAAGTATTTTTACTCGATGTTGTCTATGATGTTGTCTCTATGTGCTGGTCTATCTCTAAACCACCCCTTAAACATTACTAGGGTAAAGCCTGACCAGGAAAATAAAAAACCTCGCCATGTTGCGGAAAATCATTGGAACTAATTTTTGTACTTGGAACACTAACATTAAAGGTGACAGTCGATTGCAGCGCCCCCAATCCAGGTTTTTTATTTTCCTGGTCAGGCTTTACCAATAATATTTTGAAAGATTTCAGAAATCTAAAATAATAATATCTCATACTCATCACAACCATCTTTTGACGTGTTTCCAAACCATTTCAGTTTTTTTTTTAGATATTTTCGTAATAATTTTTCATTTAGAACTAAAAACTAAGAAACATAACAAAGGAAAATGACACGTAATAGTAATATAATAAAGTATAACCCGTAACAACACTAAACAAGGGTAAACAAGAGTTGGCAAACGTTAGCTTGTAGTTATGAAAGGGGGTGCTCATGTAACACGGCATTTACTTTTGCATATTTTAAAATACCTTCAACCTACAATAGTAGATTACACACCGAGGGCAGGAAACTAAGAAAAATCTCAGATCACATGTAATCTGTGTATCATAACAAACATGTGATCTGAGGATTTCTTATTTACTGTCCGAGGTTAGTATACTGGGACCCTTACTGTTCCTGATATATATAAATGACCTGCCCTTAGCAACCAATCATGACATTACACTATTTGCAGACGATAGTACTATCTTATTCAGAAATAATGACATAAATAATTTAAGTAATGACATTAATAATTCTCTGACATCAATAATTCAATGGCTTAATCGTAACAATCTTAGGATAAATTTTGACAAAACAAACATAATGAATTTTAGGCAAAGACAGAATAATTTGCACAATCTTGACATTAACTATTCCGGAATTCCGATACAAGAAGTAAACGTAGCAAAATTTTTGGGACTACACATAGACAGCCAAATGAACTGGAATGTCCACATAGAACAACTATGTAAACGAGTAAACCAAGGCTCATATGCACTGTATAACCTCAGCAAAATAGTAGATAGTTCAGCTGTCATAACGGCATACCACGGATACGTGGCATCTATCTTGAGGTATGGCATAATGTTTTGGGGAAACTCTACAAACAAAGATTTCGCTTTCAAATCTCAAAAACGTTGCATTCGGGCTATTTGCCATTTGAGACAAACACAATCATGTAGGCCTCATTTCTCAAAACTTAAAATTTTAACTCTTCCGTGTATGTACATCTACGAATGTGCTGTGTTTGTAAAAACAAATATCAGCTTATTTAATTTTGGAACTCGTCTGCGGCATCAAGACAAGTTAGCAGTGTTACCTTCTAGGACAGCTTTACTACATAAAAGTCTGTTTTGTAGGACACCTCATATTTATAATAAAATTCCCAAGCCCATTAGAGATACAACTGAAATCAACGTGTTTAAGAATAAACTCTTTGATCTGCTTAATTCTAAATGCTACTACAGTCTGAATGAATTTCTGGATGATACTTCCATTTGAGATTTATTGCAATGACTTAGATTTGGTAAAGTTTTGACTGTTTTGACATTGAGTAATAATTATGTTTAACTTTGTTTGTTTTGTTCAATTATTAGTAATTAATGTTTCAATGATATTGCATGAATGCTACCCACTATTGTATGCCCATGTGGCGGAACATAGCTGAACTGTACCTAAAGTAATAATGTCATCAATTATGTATACCTATGATTCACAATAAAGAATATTTCTATTTCTATTTCTATTTCTATTTCTACTATTTTTCTCCTCGACCGAGGTGGAAAGCGGCAACTACGTTTAGCGCAGCGGGACGACAATTGACGCTTTCCGTCCGGAGGGGAGAAATGGATATTTTAAATACAAATACAAAATATTTTTATTAACAAAATGAGCAAGTCAGTACCTACACACAATTACATGAGATCAGAAGTGCGATTTGTGAAAATCATACGAGCGGTTCGGCAGTAGAAAATGTCAAAATTACTATGGAGATTATGCATCTTTCTACTGCCGAACCGCTCGGATTTTCAAAAATCGCACTACTGAGACATTTCTTACTTTCCTGTCCTCGGTGTGTTATTATATTAAACACAAATACATCACAAATAATTGCCGTCTTGTTGAAATTGCGTGTTTAAATAACCTACGACCATCGGGCTCACTACTATCAGCTCAACAATTATTGGTTTAATTTGACTTTGATTTTTTTACCTACCCTACTAGGTACCTATTAAACACAAATTTACTTGCCTTTTCTTCTCCAAGCCTCCGTAAAGGGTCCTTCTTTTAGGGGAACTGTATAGTTCATTTTATTTAAACTTGTTTAACTTCAAAGCTCAAGATCGCAATCTCAAGCTTATAAGACATTTCGGTTGTCTGGAAGAAATCGCTTCTTAGCGACCGCATTATTTTGTGCCTCTTGTTTGATTTTCTCTGTATTTTACTGTTTATATTTTGGTGTAAAATAAAGTATATTTGATTAATTGATTGATTTCGTTAAATACCGTATGAAATGTATTTCATAAGTTAGTTGGGTACTTTATTAGTTAAAAGTAGGGTATAAATAATATAACACAGAACAAACTAAACACAAAAATTACAAATAGTACCTACACTTGGCCTACATATCAAGCTATCAAGCTATACAAAACCAAAATAAGCTGGCCTCGCGTAGACAGAATAACGTATAGTGTCGCGGGGCCAGCTTATGTTTTTTTTTGTGTAGCTTGATGTGTCACCGGACACACACACCAGAGAGTCGCCGCGTTTTATAAATTAATAAGTTGTTGATTTTCTTTGTCGTTTTGGTGTGCTAATAAATAATATTCATGCCATGTTGTGTTATGAGCTTATGAGTGTAATATACAGATTGAGTAGGTACCTAATTGGTACCTTTCGTAACGTAGTATCTGTCCATCCCCCACATGTTATGAAGGAACTCTAGGCGGGCAATAAAAAGAGATATTAAAAGCGAACGCGCCTCGGAATCACATTCATCACAAATGTTACCACTAGATTGATATAAGATACCCCCCATTTTCTTAGGTTTACCCTGTTTTAGGGTAGTTTATTGTGTGATATGCTTTTAAAGAGGGTTGTTTAATTTGGGGTTTGGTTTTTGTAACGGATTTAAATGTTTAGTTTTGTGAGTTAGACATTTTATTTGAAGTTACCAGCCGGGTCGGAACGTGTTGTCGCCGTAGACGTAGAGAAGATGCGGCCAGAAACTACAACATCTATACCTACATCCTCTACAGGGTGAAATTGATATCATATAAACATTATTATTATTATTATATCAGCATCCCTTTAAACTAAGAGTCTAACCATCAAACTGAACAACTTTCACTATGGAAGCAAACCGATCGGAGCAACAAATAAATAACTGGCCAAGAGCGAGGTGTGTACTCGCACATAGAGGGTTCCAAACCTAATGATACCGTAAAGATGAGAACAGTGTTAACGAAAACCGCCGTTGTTCGGAAGGTACAAAGTGGTATAGCGAGCACAACATAAAAAAAGTGCAACGATATAATAGAGAAATTATGTCATGATAGCTTACAGCCGTTTTAATATTATAATATTAAGTAAGTATTTAAAGTTTTAATGTTTAAAGAACATGATGTATTGTGAGCATGCTCAAAGAAGTGGCAATGGTCTCGCTACATCGGACAAGTTTGAGTACCGACTGCACGAAAAATTTTACGTAGTATTTGGAAGTCAATATGATTACTAAGAAAATCCCTGAATATCCCAATTAGAGAATAGGTGGGGAGTCTTAATGCAAATGTAGGTAAATCAATTTTCTTTAACATATTTATTTTTCAAGCGTCTGCGTGGGTCATGAATTGTTTCCAGTGAAAGAAAGTGGATGGATAATAGCCAAGTATTTTTGTTAACAAATGGGTGGGTACACCTAACACGGTAGAGAGTATATTCCTTGCCTAACACCATAGGCGAATTTTTTTTCTATTACGCTAGTAGACCGAATATCAATGCCTCCCTCTAATGACTACCACCTGTATTTTAAGTTCACCAAGAAGTTTATGCGTTGCAATCTCATTCAATCATTAGCAATCTTTTTGAACTATGATTCTAGAACATGGATATAAACCATGGATTTAGAACGTAGAAAGAGAAGGTATAGAAGGAAGCACGTGTCTTGTATATTCACTCAAAAAGAGACGCACATAGCAAATTCGCTCTAGTCAAAAAAGGAGATTGCTACTTATTACTGTCCTTATCGACGTAACCACTTTTTGTACTACAAAGGCTGTCTGACTCCAGAGTCAGTCATCTACCTTCATATAAATTGAAAAGTCATTTTCACCGCCTGTACGGAAGTTTGCTCTCCTCTCCAGGTGCTTATAGACAATGCCATCTTTCTGTTCTAGAAGTTAAAATGTATTGTAATGAGGCGGGTTATTGACGAACAGAAGAACTAGGTTTATCATTTTCTCACATTAGTACTAGCACCCGAGTTGGATAGAAATACATTACTCCAGTTTGTCTTCTCGGTATGAAAGCCTAAAACCAAGAATTTTGATAGTTCAATCTTCATGCCTAAAACACTAAAAGGTGCATAAGCTAGCGTAAGCGAAAGTTCATGATCAAGAAGGTTGTAATGTAAGGCACTGTCTCTTAATTTCAGTGCATGTTAATGATCAAGAAGCTAGGAAAGCGTTGATTGAGTATTTTATAGATTCGCAGACTGGAATGGTCATACTGGAAAGGGACGGAGATATGAAAAAAATGTATTAAATCTCGTACCTTAGCCCGACTAAGTTGTATGATTTTGATAGCAATTTCAACTTCATCAGCATCAGCATAGCGTATACGCGTGTCTCGTTTTCGCGATTACTTACTATTATTTAAATGCCTTTTCGAGTCATTGTATTTCTACATTGGAAAGGTATTGTCTATGATCAGCAAGGTGGCATTGGTATTGTCTATACATTGGTTTATATCCATGTCTCACAGCTCACAAGAAGGATCTCTTAATTCTAAAACATAAAGTCCGCATCAATTTAAGATTGTAGTTAGTCTCTTTTCTCTTATGAGTTTATGACATACCTTTGATAATAGAAAGAGATGGAACTTTATATATTTTGTTTATGCGGCTGTCCACTTTCCACGTTTTTTGACATGCTAGTGTATGTAAAGTTGTGTAAAGTAGTAAATTTTTGTGCCTTTTGTCCTACCACATGACACAAAACATAAAAAAGCAAACTTCAAAAAAAGTGGACAGCCTTGCAAAAGTTATCCTCCCTCTATGCAAGTATAATCTCTTTGATCCATGTCCATGATTCACTACTGACGTATGACTGACGTGTAAAGATTTTATTCCGATTTGTCCTAATCATTATGATGTTTAATATTTCATTTGTGAAAATCATTATTTCAATCCATCTTAATAACGTAGATGTTGATATGGCTTAATATTTTGTTACTTTCCGTAATTATGCTATATTATGTTAGGATTTTTTCAATAATAAAATACGGTTTGCTGTAAAGTTATAATTTTTAAGTTTCCTGCATTGTGAATCGGACCTCGCATCCTGTCATTCAAGCAAAGTTCAAATGTTCAAATTACTGTTACCTTCTCGAAAATATTTAAATACAGTTTATTCCCAACGAAATAGTGATTTTTCACAAAAATCTTAAGCACCTACCTTTTATGCTATCTCTGGATATAGGTACTCTAACTAGCTGTTTACCAAGTTTCACCGATACCGGTAGGTACACCCGTTCTTGCATGAAACCATACAAATCACAAATCAAAATATCGAAACAATTATTCATTTTGTACTTTTTTTAATGAGTAGGAATAATTGTAGGGTGTTATAGAATAGATTTAGTGGAATTTAACAGATTTACCGTCTTTTAAAAATGTTTTAAGCAAAAAACAGTGACGAAATATGGCTAACAACAAAACTTTACAACGGAGTTGGTAATTCATCGAAAAACTAGCATTTTTGTTATCTTTGTTCATCTTTATGACTAAAACTGGTGTTAATTTATTGGATTTTATTTAAAATGTAATATATAAAGTTTGTGTCTATGCTCATCAACGAAAAACATCAACTGCAACCCTAAGTTTGTTTGTAAGTACTGTATTTTTTCAATTTTCTCAAAAACTATTATCAATACAGACACCGCTATAATTTTCCTACAAAATTCAATAGTTCATCGACATGTAAGAATTATTTCAGATTTTTTGGCTTTATATGTTCGGAGATCAGGGGGGGGGGAACCAAAATTTTTCGTGCAGTCGAGCTTATAAATAAATAACTACGCATCACTTAGTAAAACGAACTACCAATACGAAATCTACGTTCAAAGCCCTTTCAAATGATACCAAACTCCGCTAGATTGGAAAACTTTTTTTTTAAAAGTCATCAGTTTTTGGACCTTAAAAATTTGTAGAAAAATTATTTTCTAAATTTTTAGTCTCGCTTTACGTTTGGATTAGCATGATTGACCACTATGCCGAATTTCAAGTCGCTAGCTTCTATAGTTGCTGAGAAAAGTGGCTGTGACAGACGGACGGACGGACACGAGAGTGATCTTATAAGGGTTCCGTTTTTCCTCTTTGAGGTTCGGAACCCTAAAAATACAGCTGTTCCATACTAAACTGCAATGCCTACACGACTGAAATGTATGCAACTGCAGACTTTTTTTTTCTCTCCGTTTGGTTTGCTCCCATTGTAAAAGTTGTTCAGTTTGATGGGTAGACACTTAGTTTAAAAGGATGCTAATGATATCAATTTCACCCTGTAAACATATTATAATAAAATTTTTAACTTAACGTAGATGTACATTGAAGATTGATTTTTAACGTCGTCAAAGTGAAAGTTGTTCAGTTTGATGTTCTAAACTCAGTGGCATAGCGTGGGTTTCTGTCGCCCGGTGCACAGACCGATTTTCTTTATAAGAGGCCTATCCAAAAAATAACGAAAATATCGTAATTTGTTAGCACATTTATTCGGGTTGTGGTCAGACATATTTTGATTTATCCAAGCAAAAATAGAAACTTGGAGCGAGCGCAGCGAGCTCGATTTTTCCTTTCAATACGAATCGGTTGGGGCCATAGGCTGTTACGTACAAAACATGTGCAAAGTAACCTATGCTTCATTCCAAATAAGGACGGCGAAAATTTCCGATTCCTATTTAGATTTCTGGCCAATTCTGATTACCAAATGTAATTTATTTATTAGTCAGATATACTATCCGACATAAAGGTACAAAAGCTGTTCTAAGTATAAGTGAGAGTAAGTGTTTCAAATCTTACTTTAAAAAGTTAAAACCTTAAAATTTCGTTGCTATTTGGAATGGAGTATAAGTAAAAGCTATGGATCGAGCGAAGTTAGCACCGCGTTGGCTGTGGTCAGAACTCTTTAGGATTATGTTGTATGTACATTAATAAAAACAGAAACTTAGAGCGAGCGAAGCGAGCTCGACTTTTCTCTGCTCTCAGAATCGGTTATACAAGGTGTTACAAAACTACAAATAAACATTTAAGGGGGTGGTGTAGACCATCAAACTGAACAACTTTCACTATGGGACCAATACCGAAATCGTGAAAAAAAATATTTATATTCTATACTCTACAAATCGACTAGAGCTAAAATATGTATGGGATTTAAAATTATTTTTTTCGCGATTTCGATGTTGGTCCCATAGAGAAAGTTGTTCAGTTTGATGGTCTACACCACCCCCTTAAATGTTTATTTGTAGTTTTGTAACACCTTGTAGACAGAGCTCAATCAATCAATCTATATTTTCCCGAATTTAAAGGTGGAAAAAATGGTACCATAAGTCATCATGGTAAAGGTACTTGCGGCCAAATTTTGCTAGGCAGCCGGCGGCGTTGAATGAACCCCTGTATTAAATCACATTTCGTTCACCAAACAAATAGGTGCATAATTTGCGGTCGCATCTTGGTATAACTGTTTGCCGGGCTGTCGTCCAACTATCGGGCTGCTGGTCTGCCTGTTGACCGTCTACCCCACGGCTATTCTATGTATAATAGTATGTTATTCTAACATTAGTATTGTTTGTCTGCAGATGAGGCGGCGAGAGTGGTGATCGCGGCGGGATGCAGGGCGGCGGGGCGCCCGCCGCGGACGCCGACCAGGCGCAGTTCGAAGCCGACAAGCGCGCTGTCTATAAGTGAGTTGTGCGGTCTGTGAGACTGTGAGTAGACCACTCATAGTCTGCAGATGAGGCGGCGGGAGTGGTGATCGCGGCGGGATGCAGGGGACGCCGACCAGGTGCAGTTTGAGGCTGACAAGCGCGCTGTCTATAAGTGAGTTGTGCGGTCTGTGAGACTGTGAGTAGACCACTCATAGTCTGCAGATGAGGCGGCGGGAGTGGTGATCGCGGCGGGATGCAGGGGACGCCGACCAGGTGCAGTTTGAGGCTGACAAGCGCGCTGTCTATAAGTGAGTTGTGCGGTCTGTGAGACTGTGAGTAGACCACTCATAGTCTGCAGATGAGGCGGCGGGAGTGGTGATCGCGGCGGGATGCAGGGGACGCCGACCAGGTGCAGTTTGAGGCTGACAAGCGCGCTGTCTATAAGTGAGTTGTGCGGTCTGTGAGACTGTGAGTAGACCACTCATAGTCTGCAGATGAGGCGGCGGGAGTGGTGATCGCGGCGGGATGCAGGGGACGCCGACCAGGCGCAGTTCGAAGCCGACAAGTGCGCTGTCTATAAGTGAGTTGTGCGGTTTGTGAGACCGTGAGTGGACCAGTCAAAATCTACAGATGAGGTGGCGGGAGTGGTTATCGCGGCGGGATGCAGGGGACGCCGACCAGGTCCAGTTTGAGGCTGACAAGCGCGCTGTCTATAAGTGAGTGCTGGTCTACGAGACCGTGAGTGGTCCATGAGACCAAGTGCGGTCTGTCAGCAGGGTCGGAATGGGCTTTAGAGCACAGATTATCGTGCTGGCAGCGGACCAACGTGCCATCCTAAGCACACGGACTCATCTTTCTTTTCAAACAATCAGGTGATTCAGCAATGTCCTTGCCAACTGGGGAAAAACGCACAAAGTAACATTTCAATAGGTGCCCCCCGTTGAAATCGAACCCACGACCACCGTGTCAAGAGCCCAATGCTCTTGACCATTAGAGCGCGGAGGCAGTCGCTTTAATAATTGACTGCTAGACGGTACGCGCAAAAATGTATCTAATGGCGCTTAAAGGCCTCCGCTCATTGCAGCGATAATATCGAGCGATATTATCGCTGCGATTTTGCGATAATTGTTCTCAGTACATTTTGTATGGGGACGCGCGATCCTACACACTGCCGCGATATTATCGAGCGATAATATCGCTGCGATTTTGCGATAATTGTTCTCAGTACATTTTGTATGGGGACGCGCTCGATCCCACACACTGCCGCGATATTATCGCAACCTGACGCAATCTCTTTCTACTACATTCAGTGAAGGGCGCATGCGTGACGCGAATCGCGGAATCGCTGCAGTGTGTAAGGTGTCGCGATATCGCTGTCGATAATATCGCTCGATAAAATCGCTCGATAATATCGCTGCAATGTGCGGAAGCCTTAACTCAGCGTTGTTATTACTTCGTACAGCGAGCGACGTATGCGACGTTACGTCTGGAGCGAGTGGCAGAAATCATACAAGCGCATCGCTTAGAAATGCGACAAAGTGTAGGTGCTTATCTCGGTACCTACGGCCGAGTGACGGACGCCTGCTATAACCAGTGCTGCCAAGTTAGGCGATTTATCGGCTTTTAGGCTACATCAGGGGGTCTCATCGGCGACCAAAAAAAAACGATTGGCGACCGGTCGCCATTTAGGCTATATCCAAAATTTAAAATAGGCGATTTTAGGCTATATTAAGAAAAATTGGTTATTTTTTGTTATTTTAGGCTATTTTAAGAAAAATATGAAGTATGTAATACTTATTGTAAGTAAAATGATATGATTTTTTTATCGCAGACTGTACAAACGGCACACAATAACACCACATAATGTACATGTATGTTATGCGGTAGAGCTATTTTAAGTGGTGAGTAGAGATTGTAGTTGTAAAAAAATATATTTTTCTGCGACGAGCAGCCAAAATAGCATTTATTTTGGCGAACTTGCGGTATTTTTAGGCGAATTTAGGCTATATTACACGGGGAAAAATTAGGCGACTTTTGGCTACTTGGCCCGAGGTTTTTGGTGATTCAGACTGGCTGGGACTTGGCAACACTGCTATAACTTACTATTTACCCATTTCTTTTTCCAGACACCCCCTCTTCCCGCTCCTAGCGTTACTCCTAGAGCGTTGCGAGCAAGCAACGGCTGGAGCGGAGCCAGTAGCAGCGGACGCGTTCGGTGCTGACCTGCAAGCCTTCGTGCAGCACCAGCGACGCGACCGCAGGCCGCTGTTCACAGACGACGACGAGATCGATGGACTCATGATTAAGAGCATACAGGTATGTCTGGGGCGATGGTATGTGAGACCATTGCGAAGTCTGTGAGACTGGGGTCTATCTGTGAGACTGGGGTCTATCTGTGACACTGGCAGTTTGTATGTGAGACCGGGGTCTATCTGTGAGACTGGGTCTATCTGTGAGACTGGGTCTATCTGTGAGACTGGGGCATATCTGTTTTATCTTATCTGTGAGACTGGGGCATATCTGTGAGACTGGGTCTATCTGTGAGACTAGGTATATCTGTGAGACTGGGGTCTGTCTGTGAGACCGGGGTCTGTGCGACTGGAGTCTGTAAGACACTTGTCTGTGAGATCGGGTCTGTGCGACACTGGTCTAACAGCTGGTGGAGCCAGTAGCAGGGGACGCGTTCGGTGCTGATCTGCAAGCCTTCGTACAGCATCAGCGACGGGACCGCAGGCCGTTCACAGACGACGACGAGATCGATGGACTCATGATTAATGGCATACAGATATGTCTGAGGAGACCAGGTATAGGGGAGACGGTGAAACCGGTGCCGGGGTTTGTGTGTGAGATACTAGTCTGAGAGACTGGGATCTGAGAGACAGGGGTCTGTGAGGCCGGGATCTATCTGTGAGACTGGGTCTATCTATGAGACTGGGTATATCTGTGAGACTGGGCACAATGGGCTCGGTGCCCCCTTAAGTATTGTCTAACCAAAAAATTTCCTACGTTCCAGGTCCTCCGCATCCACCTGCTGGAGCTGGAGAAGGTGCAGGAGTTATGTCGGGACTTCTGCGGCCGATACATCGCCTGTCTCAAAACAAAGATGCAGAGCGAAAACTTATTGAGGACTGATTACTCCGCCGGTATGATTATAATTATTACTAGAGTTAACCCGCGACTTTCTCCGCCCAAATTATATACCAGATTTTAAGTCAGTTTCAATTATATACCAGAGTTTCATCAAAATCGGTTCAGTAGTTTTTGCGTGATGCTGTTACAAACATACAAACAAACAAACAGACCGACAAAAATTCTAAAAAAGGTTGATTTGCAGTCAGGGACACCTAAAAACAATATTGTAATCTTTGTCATGCAAATATCTTCAATGTACAGACACACATCAGTTACAGTTTTATATTAGTTTAGATTAGCATTTAAGGGGTCGTCCATTAATTACGTGAGGCGATTTACGAGATTTTTCGACCTAAATCCTCCCTCCCTCCTGGCGAGATGTCATGAGATTTGGCAACCCCCTAATCTCACGAGAGATTTCAAAATGCGTATTTTTAGTGTAAATATGTTAATCTGTGTTTGATCTCAAAATTTTACACTGTTTCTTGCAGAAAAACAAATTACGTGATATTTGCAGAGACCTCTTATCTTATCATATCTTGTTGTGGGGCACTTCGACCCAGTGGGATCTTTTGTGCTTTCTTCACCCTTCAAATACATGGTCAATGAAGGAGGCAATACCATTGAGGGGAAGAAACCTAAGATCTCCCGGTTTTGGGTATCCATCTCCGAGGAGGCACATGCGTTGCCGAGAACTCGTGAGATTCTGTGAGATTTGACTCATCAGCGTATAAAGAAGGACCATGTACATACTTTGCATAAGCATATGCTCACGACTATATTCCCCGTTTTATACGGTATAACCGTGAGGCGTATTCTAGACATATAATTTTTCTAAGCATGTACTTATACTATAACCTCAGAAAATGGCGAGTAACCTTGCCTGCCGTGCAGGAGGCGATGGTTCGATCCCCGTCCAGGCCGACTCGTACCAATGAGTTTTTCGGAATTTATGTACGATTTCTAACACCACTGGCTTTTCGGTGAAGGAAAACATCGTGAGGAAACCTGCATGCTTCGATTTCGAGGCATGTATTGTACCCACTGTCCATTATAAGTGGCGACGGGCTCACCCCCCGTCACACTGGACAGAGTCTCGGTACTACTGGTGAAACGTAGATTTTCTGAGGTTTCATAATATCTCTTACTACCCCCTCGGGGAATATAGTCGTGAGCATATGCTTATGTTTTTTTTTTATGTATAATTAATGGACTTCTTGCTTGTACGCACAAGCACCGCATTTCCGCCAATGTCAAGTGGTTTGAGGGAGTGTCTATCCAATCTCGAGGATTGTTTTTGAGTAAGAACAACTGAGAAGGATTGTGAAGCCTCGTGTCAGGCTGAAACGCGAACCGCGCGAACACCACGCGAAAGACGAGTGTTCGGGGCAAACCCTGCAATGTGACTCCAATTTTTCAAGTTGTTTCTGTGAAAAGCTTAGTTAAATAAGTACGTCATTACATTACAGGAGGCGTTGAAAGTAATAATAACCTCTCCGGGACAATGGACGATCACTCCAGTACTTCTAATTCGCCACAGTATCAGGTATGAAATGTATGTTATTTTACTTAGTTATTACTTATTGCTATGTTAGTTTTTTTTTTACATTTTGACAATAAGAGGAAAATCATCTGGGAAGGAAGACCCAGATAGTGCCGGACTCCTAATGGCCAAAAACCTCAGTTTGTCATTCCTCTTGTCTCCGATGAGATTGTTCGGAGAATCTTTTCTATCAATGACTAGATTTAAAAACATTTCAAGTTTTTCCTTTTATAAAAAGGGGAGCTTATTCTAATCAGTCTTAATTTTTTTTTCTAGTATAATATTCAATTTTAGCTACTCACTTATGTTAGCTTTGTTATTGGTGTAGCACTATAGCCCAAGGGCGTAGTCATGTTTTTCTTTTGAAAAGCATTTAAAACCGCATTTGCCGAGCCACTTAGATCAAAGTATAATTAAGGGATGGGCCTTACGCGAACATTTCATACCAGAAAAATAAGGCAAAACAAATGACAGGTATACTTCAAATATGTACCGAGATGACAGACAAGTGTGCCAGTTTGTATGGACCAAGTGCACTAGTAGTGTGCTTCAACTTAACGCGCTTTGGGCCTATCCATTAATTTTACTTTGATCGAAGTGTCAAACCAGAAAAATGAGGCAAAACAAATGACAGATATACTTAAAATCTTAGATCAAAATAAAATGAATGGATAGGCCTTACGAGAACATTTCAAACCAGAAAAATGAGGCAAAATAAATGAATGGTATACTACAATTTTAAATGTGGAGATTTTTCAATTGGCGTTTAGATTTATAAGTGTAAGAATATTTAATAAAATTGTAATGCTGTAAATCTTCCTAAAATAAAATAAATAAATAAATAAAATAAACAAAAGAGACTGGGCAACTTTGTATGGAGAGTGGCCTATGAACCAATAGAGATGGGAGTGTGGTATATTTGTTAAGAGACCTTTCCTCATGACTCACTGAAAGGCGCATCAAAATCGGCACCGAGGAGTCATGAGGAAAGGTCTCCCAACAAATCTACCTTACTCTCATCTCTATTGACTCATAGGCCACTTGCGCCCCGTCTCTTTTGTATGCAAGTGCCCTAGATTTGACAGATAATGGCGCTAGTTTGTATGGACCAAGTGCACCAGTAACTTTATCACCATTAACCATTCATTTTATTTTGATCTAAGCTTCAAATATGTACTCGTACCGAGATGACAGACAGACATTAATAGTGTTATCTATTAGCCATGGATTTCCGCATAGTGATTCCGCAGAGTGTGATAGAGAGCCCCGGCGATTGAGCGCGCTAGCTGTTGGTGGATTTTACACAGCTCCGTGGATACCGAGCCTTATTCATGTGGTGGGACACACGGCGACAGATCAAACTACCCGTAATTGGACTCTATGTTCATGGACATAAGGTCCAACTATGGGTAGGTTGATGTGTCGCCGTGCGTACATGGGCGCCACCTTCATGACATGGATGACTATGTTTGTTGATTAATGAATAATGTTGAATTATCTCGCACGCAGTCCCCGGCGGCGCCTCCTCTGCCCGCGCCCGCGTACCCGGTCGCGTTCCCCTCTCACACGGAGATACCTTACGCGGCCCATCGTGACCCGCGTGAGTATAACCTCTACTTAAAGGCTTCCGCACATTGCAGCGATATTATCGAGCGATATTATCGACAGCGATATCGCGACACCTTACACACTGCAGCGATTCCGCGATTTGCGTCTCGCATGCGCCCTTCGCTGAATGTAGTAGAAAGAGATTGCGTCAGGTTGCGATAATATCGCGGCAGTGTGTGCGGTCGAGCGCGTCCCCATACAAAATGTACTGAGAACAATTATCGCAAAATCGCAGCGATATTACCGCTCGATAATATCGCGGCAGTGTGTAGCATCGCGCGCGTCCCCATACAAAATGTAATGAGAACAATTATCGCAAAATCGCAGCGATAATATCGCGGCAATGAGCGGAGGCACGAAGCCGAAGCACGGAATCATTTTCCTTATTTTTAGACAATCAGGTGATTCAGCCTGCAATGTCTTAACCAACTGGGGAAAAACGCACAAAGTGACATATCACTAGGTGTCCCCCGTGGGAATCGAACCCACGACCTCCGTGTCCAGAGCCCAAGCTCTTAACCATTAGACCACGGAGGCGGAGTAGTTTATTATTTTCAACACACTTTCTCATAAAATGGCTCTAAAAGAACAGAATAGTTTCAGTTTTTTTGCTATTTATACTCACATATTCACAATTCGGTATGTCAAGTTTTTTTTGGTCATCATTTTTATATTTTTTACGGATAGAAGACATAATTTTAAGATACCTATTTCATTCTTATTGCGATTCATCGAGTTTATCAATATAAATTTAATTTTTAAATTATTTTTATCTGTAATCTCCAAGTGCAAAAATGGTGGAGAGAAAATAATTCGAACTCCATGGAGAAAAACTACCTACTGCTATATTTAAAAAAATTAAAACCTGCCTCCTCTTTCTAATTCTATGCTGGAAAAAGATACGGCAACATCAAATGTCAAATTCTGACATTGTGAATGTATTTTTTTTTTCTTAATGGTCAGTTATTATAGTTAATTTTATGTTTACCAAGGAGTTCACAGGTATGCCAGTGACGTCACTGAACGGACCGAAAAACGACGTTATTTTATTAAAAATATCTGTAATCCTTTCATTTTAAAATCTCTGACATATAAAATATGATTATTGAGACAATTATCTCGAAATGGTTTTCGATTCAGCCCTCCAAAAAAAAACTTGACATACCGAATTGATTTATCTAGTAAAATCATAAAATCGACAAAAAGTACTTTTGTTTCAACTAATTTTTGGAGTCAAAAGTGGTTTTGTCAGGTTATATTTTGACTGTAATATACACCGGTGTTTGAAGGCTTCCGCACATTGCCGCGATATTATCGAGCGATATGTCACGCATGCGCAGCACCTCTAAATCGATTGCGTCGGAACAATATAGCAGCGATATTATCGCTCCATAATATCGCGGCAGTGTGTGGATCGCGCGCGTCCCCATACAAAATGTACTGAGAACAATTATCGCAAAATCGCAGCGATAATATCGCTCGATATTATCGCTGCAATGAGCGGAGGCCTTAAGTGTCTCATCATAAGTGCGTTCACACACTTGTGAAGCAATGAGTTGTATGAAACCGCACGTAGAAGCACACACGGTGACGCATTGACGCACCGGGTGTGGTTCTATGGACTGACATCTGCCGCTCCGTCAGTGCGTCATCGTGTGTGAACGCACTAAGGTTTTAAACACAAAGAGTTTTCTCAAAATCTGTCCAGTAGTTTTTGCGTGATGTTTAAACAAACACAGACACCTAAACAACATTTCGTAACTTTTTGTAAATGTCTTCAAGCAAGAAACACTTCTGTTAGGCCCACTTGCGCCAACCACGGGTTAGCAATTAACTCCGGATAAAATGGCTCTTTCAGTTGTTTTTCTATACAAAAAATCATGGGTTACCAACTTAACCTGGGGTTTATTGCTAACCCAGGTTGGCGCAAGTGGGGCAACTCAACTCAACTCAAATTTTTTTATTCAAAATAATATCACATAGATAACTTTCTGACGTCATTTTTGATTCTACCACCGCTTCGGAAGGTGTTCCGTTGTAGAGAAGATGCGGCCAGAAACTCTACAACACACTTCTTTTAAACAAAACAAAATATACAAAGTACAAATATTGAATTACATAGTGTAACATTGTCAAGACCAGACATTTTGGTCATTCAAATAATCATCGAGTTTATAGTAACCTTTTTTACAGAGGACTTGTTTAACATGGGATTTAAACTTTTTGTCTGGCAAGTTTAGAATATCCTCTGGTATCTTATTATAATAGCGTATACAGTTTACAGTTTTATAATAGTGTTGTAGATGAAGTAGATGTAAACTATAATAATTTGTTGTGTTTTCAGCATCGCTAGTGGTGCAGGGTTCTACGCCGATCGGGCAGATAGGGGCGGCGCTGCTGTCGACTGATTCATTCACTGGTAAGTTGTCATTCATAAACTCACGTTCATAGTACCTTTCGGGGCGGACAGAAACTTTGCTACCGTGGATCCCGGGAATGAGGCAGAATAATTTGAATTTCATCTATGATTCAGTTTCTATGAGTCAAATTATGTGACAGCAAGTTGACCACTAACTTGCTTCCTCATTTCCGGTAATTTTGTGCTATCATTTAAAAAAAACTCATTGATTCGGTTACTGTTAAGGGGCCATAGGTCCCGACGAATATTTTCTATGAGAAACGCGATTGCCGAGCGCTCCGAAAAGTGTGTGCGTGAGCCGTATTTTCGATTAAAAACAACTAACCAAAGTACTTTTTCTAGATTTTATTTATGATTGCACTAGTTAAACTAATGGTGAATATGTTAGTAAAATACCAACAATCGGAAACTATTTTAAGTTCTTCTAAACCGAGAAAAATGTTTAAAAATGCATGAAAATACGTCATCTTTGTGACGATTTTCTATCGAGTGAAGTAATTCCAATCGTGTATTCAGTTGATGATTGCACTAGATGAACTATCCAAAAATACTGAGGTATGACTTTAGTTTCGGTAAATGGTATAAATCTAGTCGTAAAATGGAAAATAAAAGATGCCTCCGAGGTATTTCCACCTACTATTACGTCTTAAGATAAAAACACGAAGCACGGATTCATTTTTCTTTTCAGACAATCAGGTGATTCGGCCTGAAATCTGCAATATCCTAACCAACTGGGGAAAAACGCACAAAGTGACATAGGTGTCCCCCGTGGAAATCGAACCCACGACCTACGTGTCAAGAGACCTATGCTCTTAACCGATTAAACCACGCAGGCCACGTCATAATGATTACGTTACGAGTATGTTATTACAGGAACGAACTCCAACAACTCATGCTCATCAGTTTCCGGGTCCCCGCCGCCAGAGGACGCCTGCGAAGACTCTAGCGGCAAGCGAGGTGTACTCCCCAGACACGCGACACAAGTCATGCGCGCCTGGCTGTTCCAGCATCTTGTTGTGAGTCTTAATGTGAAGGGTTAGGGTTGGAAGTCGCTTGCGCGATATACCATGAGTTTTTCTAACTTATTTACGCACAGGAGTGCGATTTTTGAATCTCATTCTGTGAGCTCAGCAGTTGAAAATGACTAAATTAAATAAATAATAAATAAATAAATAAATAACGCTCACAGGCACATACATTGTAATGATCCCAAACTAAGCACTAAAGGCTTTTATTATGGAAACCATACAACAACGGCACGAACATATAACATCCATGACCGAACCGGGATTCGAACCCAGGACCCTGGTTTGGCAGTCCGGCGTGGTAACCATTACACCAACCGGGTCGTCGATATACTATGGAGATACGCATCTTTCAAGTGCAGATTTGACTTTCAAAAATCTTACTTCTGGAGTGCGATTTTTTAATGTCAAATCAGCAGTAAAAAGATGGATATCTCATATCTCCATAGTAATTTTGACATTTTCAACTGCTGAGCTCACCGAATGAGATACAAAAATCGCGCTCCAGGTCGGTTAACTAAAGCTGGCGTATTCAGACGCACACAAATATGCGTTTTTCCTGTCACTGTGTCAGTGCTTGATAGAGATAGAAAATTATGAGTGCAGTGAGAGAAAATCTTTCGCTGCAAGTTTGTAGTGTGTGTCTAGCCCCCCCACACACACACATAGCTACTAAGTTAGTTATACAAGGTGTTTCATAAGTAACAATAAATTTTTGAAACTCATAAGGGGGTTGTTTAGACCGTCAAACTGAACAACTTTCTCTATGGGACCAACATCGAATTCGCGAAAAAGATAATTTTAAATCCCATACATATTTTAGCTCTAGTCGATTTGTAGAGTATAGAACATAAATTTTGTTTTTCGCGATTTCGATATTGGTCCCATAGTGAAAGTTGTTCAGTTTGATGGTCTACACCACCCCCTTAAATGTTTATTTGTAGTTTTGTAACACCTTGTATAAGTTATTGTTACCTCGATATATGACGCATTATACATCTGAACCTAGAACAATCGCATCATTTTGAACTACCATCAACCGTCCTGCTACGTCCTGTCGGATAATGACGGACGGACAGTCGGACGACCCGGTTGGTGTAATGGTTACCACGCCGGACTGCCAAACCAGGGTCCTGGGTTCGAATCCCGGTTCGGTCATGGATGTTATATGTTCGTGCCGTTGTTGTATGGTTTCCATAATAAAAGCCTTTAGTGCTTAGTTTGGGATCATTACAATGTATGTGCCTGGGAGCGTTATTTATTATTATTTATTTATTTAATGGTGGGTCGGAAAAAAATCCTTTCGGACCTCATGCATTCGGATATGTGTAAATCGGACTTGCGTTACGGACCCGTTTTGTTTTGCCATTAGCTTTAGTTAAGTCATCATTTAATTAGTATGTAAATACCTAACTTTATTCAAAATTGAAGTGTTAGTTTAAATGTATTGTATTTTTTTTTATTTCTATTTGGTTTGTCTACTGTAATTTCTATAAGTCGAGACTGTTTTGGCTAATTCGTTGATTAAGTTTTGTAATCCAAGTGTAAATATTAATGCTGTATGTTTCTCTAATCCGATAAAATAAAATAAAATTCCTTATGTCCCCAGCACCCATACCCGACGGAGGAAGAGAAGCGTACCCTAGCAGCACAAACGCGGCTAACACTGCTGCAGGTCAACAACTGGTTCATAAACGCGCGCCGCCGCATTCTGCAGCCCATGCTCGACTGCAACGACAAGCCTGGTAAATAAACTTACTGAATAAATAGCATGATACTTGTTGTATTGAGCTACTAGCTACGAGCATATACCCCTATAGAGACGTAATACATGCGAATTTAAAAGAAAACAATTCTGTCAACTAGCTGCGGTGCAGGGGGGAAATGCTCCGAAGTACTACGAAGTCTATTCGAAACAATGGCGGAAAACAAAGGCGTTGCGAAATATATAAGTGACAAGTCACTGATGAGTTGACAGAGTTGGGTCGCCTTATATTACGTCTCTATATTTCGCATTCAATTGTATATATATTTCGCCTTATATTTCGTATGTACTCGTAGGCTACTAGCTACTATGCTAGGTGTTTCTCTGAGAGATCACATTAGAAATGAAGTGATACGTCAGAGAACTAAAGTGGTTGACATAGCTCAGAAATTTAGCAAGCTGAAGTGGCAATGGGCGGGTCATATCTGCCGAAGAACTGACAACTGATGGGGTGTCAGAGTTCTAGAGTGGAGACCGCGAACTGGTAGGCGTAGTGTGGGACGCCCTGCTGCCCGCTGGACAGACGACCTAAACAAAGTAGCGGGGAGCGACTATGAGGAAGGCCGAGGACAGAGTTTTGTGGCGCGCCACGAGGACTATGTTCAGCAGTGGCAAAATAAGCTGGCCGCGCTATATTATACGTTATTCACCCTACGCGCGGCCAGCTTATATTGTTTTTGCGTAGCTTGATGTGTCGCCGTGTGTACATGCGAATTCTACACTTTTCTTATTTTGCCCTGCAAACCATTTTCCATCTCAAACATCATCATCAAATCATACAACAGCAACTGTAAATTTTTTTTTTTATAGAAATTGTTTAATTTGCTGTTTGTTAAATTAATTGAATTATTTTTGGAGGACTGAATCGATAATCATTTCGATTTCGAGGTAATTGCCTCAATAACAATATTTCTTATTCTAGAGATTTTAAAATTTAATGATTACAGATTTTATAAATCTTAACTATTATAAAACCGTATAACCATAAGGAACAAAAAAGTAGCGGTTCACTTCATATAAATTCAAATGACACTCGATACTGCGATTTAAATGACGTGCAGCGCCATCTATTGACAAAATAGTGCGTTTGTTTGTTTGTTCGCGCATCACGCAAAAACTACTGAACCGATTTAGATGAAACTTTTTTTGTTTGATAGCTTATGATCTGACTTAAAATCTGGTATATAATTTGTGCGGACGAAGTCGCGGGAAAACACTAGTTTTTAATATAATAACGTTGTTCTAAGTTATATTTTTTTTTCTCAGGTGGAAAGAAAAGCAAAAACGGTTCTTCAATAAGCAAGCGATATTGGTCCGACGCTCTCTCTAACCCACAGTTCACAGCTGGTAAGCAATATTATACCTTATTCAGACGAGACAAGATGTGTTTTCTCAAGCAGGCACTACATTTCGCAAGAACTTCTCTAGGGATGATGTAATGACCAAAGAGATTTAACTTATTATTACTTATAGAGAGGACACTGGACGGGTTTTCATACAAAAAAATTCAATGTACTTTTGAGTCTTTATTAGCCGCTAAACCGCTGTATAAAACAAAAAGCCCCCTTCTAAGTTCGTATACAAGGTGTTACAAAAATACAAATAAACCTTTAAGGGGGTGGTGTAGACCATCAAACTGAACAATTTTCACTATGGGACCAATACCGAAATAGCGAAAAAAAAAATTGATGTTCTATACTATACAAATGGACTGGAGCTAAAATATGTATGGGATATCAAATATATTTTTTTGCGATTTCGATGTTGGTCCCATAGAGAAAGTTGTTCAGTTTGACGGTCTAAACAACCCCCTTAAGAGTTTTAAAAATTTATTCTTACTTATGAAACACCCTGTATACAAGGTGTTACAAAAATACAAATAAACCTTTAAGGGGGTGGTGTAGACCATCAAACTGAACAACTTTCACTATGGGACCAATATCGAAATCGCGAAAAAAAAAATTTATCTTCTATACTCTACAAATCGACTAGAGCTAAAATATGTATGGGATATGAAATTATTTTTTTCGCGATTTCGATGTTGGTCCCATAGAGAAAGTTGTTCAGTTTGACGGTCTACGGAACCCTACCCTGCGCGTGGCCTGACACGCAATTGGCGGGTTTTTTGTTTTCTATTCCATTGTAATTTCGTTTGAGCATTTTGTTTTTAAAAGCCTATTTTTGTAGTTCGTTATAAGATATGAATTTCAAAGATCGGTCATCACCAAAGAGATACCACTCAAGCACCATACCACTCTAAAAATATCACATAATATTGTATGAAAATAACAAAAAAAACGGGCCCCCCGCCGTGGCGCCCGGGAAATTGATGTCGTAAAGAAAACTATAAAAATTTTCCAACTTTTCCTTACCAATACAAGTTGTGTTTTGTTTTTTTACGCTAGCTTCACTCATCTAGATTGTAGAAATGAACATCAAATTCACTACATTACTGTATTTAAAGAGAAACAACGAAAAAATGACCACACGAGAAGGTCGCGACTCTGTACTAAACTATTTTCTCTAGTCTGTCAAACTCACGGTTTGTTTACATTTTTTGTGCCTCATGGCACAGATAAATAAATTATTCAGCTTCGGATACAAAGAAATTGGCCATTTTCAAAGAAAAAAATCTATTTGTGAGTAAATTTACCGGTCAGCCACGGCACCTCCCTACAACGAGTCACATGTTTTCGCCCATTGTCGCTTCACTATTGGACGCATTCTATTGGTGATGTTTTGGTCTGAATTCAAATTTTATAAGGTCCTAAGTCACAAAACACTCCAATGAGATTAAAACCTTAGAATTTTCACAATAAAGCATTATTTACAATGCGTAACCGCGCGCGGGCTCCGTGACCATGGCGTCACACCGGTGCTCCTACCGGGGTTCGGTATATTACCGTGACTATGGCGTCCCAGAGGTGCTCCAGAAGCGCTCTTTCTATTTGCGCGCGAACGAACAATATAAAAGGCGTGATTTAGCCTTATAGTCAAGTTCTTACATAGAAAAACCTCCCTTATGTCTATACAAATAACCCTCAATATTGCAGGTCTCCTCTCCTCATCAGAGGACGAAGATCAGGACGCCGAGCCATCAGACAACGAGCCTGAGCCGTCCGACGAACAGTCCTCCGATTATCCCATACAGTCCATGCATTAAACCGGTAACTACCCTATTTCTATGAGCGTAAGGATCAAAATGCTATGAATGAAGTAACTATTTTAAAATTCATGAAAAAATGCAGTAAAATACCTTATTTCGTTACATATAAGACTCAAAATACAATTGAATGAGTCTATAAGAACGTGAAACTGGAAATATCATATGAATCCATGCATTAAACTGGTAACTACCTTATCTATATGAGTGTAAGGATCAAAATGTTATGAATGAAGTAACTACTTTACAATTCATGAAAAAAATGCAGTAAAATACCTTATTTCGTTACGTATAAGACTCAAAATACAATCGAATGAGTCTATAAGAACGTAAAACTGAAAATATCCTATGAATCCATGCATTAAACTGGTAACTACCCTATTTCTATGAGCGTAAGGATCAAAATGCTATGAATGAAGTAACGACTTTACAATTCATGAAAAAAATGCAGTAAAATACCTTATTTCGTTACGTATAAGACTCAAAATACGAATGAATACGTCTATTAGAACGTTTAACTGCAAAATATCCCATATAATCCATCAAAATGCAATGAATGAAGTAACTACTTTATTAGGAAATGCATTGTACTTGTGCTATGAATGAAAATGTAACAACTTCCCACGAAAATATCCCATACAATTCATGAATTAAACTAGAATCTACCTTATTTCTATGAGCGTAAGGGGCATAATGCTATGAATGAATAAGTACCTACTCTACATGAACGCAAAAACCGAAATAATCCGGTAACTACTTCATTTCTTTAAGCATAAGGATCAAAATGCTATGAATGAAGTTACTAGTTAGTTATTTGAAATTGCATTTAATTGATACTACCTTATTTTGTTAAATATAAGGTTCAATATGCTGTGAATGAAGTGCTCTAAAAGTATGTAAAACTTAAAATGACAAACAACTTCATGCTTTAGACTGGTAACTACGTTATTTGTTTGAGCATACCTAAGGGTCAAAATGCTAGGAATTAAGTAACTACTATAACTAGTTTACAATTCGTGGAAAAAGTGCAATAAAATACCTTATTTCGTTCAGTTTAAGGCTCAAAATACGAATGAATAAGTCTATAAGAACGTTTAACTCAAAATTATCCCATATAATCCATGCATTCAACTTGTAACTACCTTGCTTGTTTGAGCATAACGATAAAATTATATGAATGAAGTAACTACTTTATTGATAAATGCGTTTGATTGGTAACTACGTTATTTCGTTAAGTATAAAGCTCAAAATACGAATGAATGAGTCTACAAGAATGTAGAACTCCAAAACATCCTATTCAATCAATGCATTAAACTAGTTATACCTTATTTCTATAAGTGCAAGCTTAGATCAAAATAAAGTTAATGGATAGGCCTAAAGCGCGGTAAGTTGAAGCAAACTACTGGTGCACTTGGTACATACAAACTAGCGCCATTATCTGTCAAATCTAGGGCACTTGCATACAAATTTGAAGTAAACCTTTCATTTGTTTTGCCTCACTTTTCTGGTTTGAAATGTTCGCGTAAGGCCTATCCATTAATTTCATTTTAATCGAAGAAGTGCAAGGATCAAAATACTATGAATGCATATTAAATAGCACTCTACTTGAACGTAAAACCTTAAAATAATCCCACACAATCCATGCATTAAACTGGTAACTATCTTATTTCTATAAGAGTAAAGATCAAAATGCTATGAATGAAGCAACTACTTTATTAGGAAATACATTTAACTGGTAAATTCCTTATTTCGTTCCAGTTTAGGCTCAAAATACTATGAATGAATAAGTAACTACTTAAGGGGGTTGCAGAGGGCAAGACACTAAACTAGATGGCGCTCGGGAGCATTATTCATGATTTTATCACATTTTATTTTATATCTCGTAATTGTGATGATTTCAATCAAAATTAAGCGCGCACTTGTGTTTACGTTTTACAGATCTAGCTACAAGTTAAAGTAATTTTATTGTTCATACGAATTTGATATACATTTTAATTTTGACCAATTTCATACAAAACTTTGACGTTGAACATTCGTAGACGGTATTAACAAAAGTAATATTTTATATATGGAAAATTATTTAATCTAGATTGCGCTTCTTAAATAACATTTGCAATTTATAACATAATTACGAAAATATAAAATAAAATGTGACAAAATCATGAATAATGCTCCCGAGCGCCATCTAGTTGCCTGTGAACGTCTCTGCAACCACCTTAATAAGAACGCAAAACTAGAAAATATCTCATACAATCCCATGCATTGACCATATTTCTTTACTCATAAGAATCAAAATGCTACTAAAGAAGGTAATTACTCTACAATTTGTTAAGAAAAATTAATATTACTCCAATAACTACCTTATTTCGTTGTCTTTTAGGATCAAAATGAAAATAAAACGGCCTCTTATGGTACTTGTTCAAGACAATGATGCGACGGAAATTAAAAAAGAAAGAAAAAAAGCACTGAGGAAGGCACCAGTTTTATGACAATCCTTGCATTGAAAAAACAACCTTTTTATGTTAGACACAAGGATTAAAATCCTGTAAATGAACAGACTACAACATGTCAAAAATCCTGTTAAAATAACGAAAAGTATTGAAAATGTGTCAAAATGACATTCTTAAAAGAAATGTCAAAATGAACGAGAGTTTGACAAAAGCAGTCATTGTATAATTTTACGATGACGTAAGTATAGACAGTGACCCTAATTAAGAAAATTTAGTAAATTCGTCCTAAGAATTCGTATTTATGGATCCTCATTTGGGATGAATTTCCTAAATTGTCTTATGGAACCTTTGAATTGGACGTATTTCCGAAATACACATTTGACTATATTTAAAAAAAAGTGTCAGAGAAAGCCGTCTAGAGTTAGGGGTCCACCCCTTAGGGAACTGACTGACATAGGGTCAATTAAGACTAGGTGGAAAAATGCCCGAACACTTTTACCGAAATTAATTAACAACCGTCTTCTATTCAAACAGAGCTGAAAATAGTATGCAACGGTATCTATTCCAGTCGTTTTGCGCTTTGTGTGAATGGCGGCAAAATGCTCGAGCATTTCTCCGCCTAGTCTGAATTGACCCTAGAGTGTAAATTTCGAAAAATGTGTCCTAAAAAGACAGTGAGAGTGTAAATTTTGTTCGTTAGTGTGTAAATTTACTGTCATGACAAAAAACCATGTCACAAAAAAGATTTTTATTAAAAGACATTCAAAAGATTTGGGATGAAATGTAAAATTTTACAGATACTATTTGCAAGCAATACTTAGGCTTATTTCGTAGGTATTAAGGTCGCATATTGTGTTTACAGTACGGTTCATAACGCTAAAAATAATTTGTTGAAACAAAATTACAAACGATTAAAAAACAAAAAGTTATAAGCGAATGAAAAACATTTCCTATCTCTTTCATGCAAAACAGATTGTTTATTTGTGATTTGTAGGAAAAGAAGTCGATATAAAGCCTGACCAGAAATATAAAAAACCTGGTTTGGGGGCGCTGCAATCGACTATAATCTTTAATGACGGAGTTCCAAGTACAAAAATTAGTTCCAATGATTTTCCGCAACATGGCGAGGTTTTTTATGTTTCTGGTCGGACTTTAATTTAGGTTCTTGTTCTTAGATGAAATGACCACTTTTATCATAATAGTTTTCTTCCTCTAATCTTTAATTTTGAACACTTATGAGTTATGGATGACACAAGATGAATACTCGTTTCTTTTTTCATAATGGCCGGTTGCTGTGTCTAGCACTGTAAATCTACCAATGTCGTAGTTTGTGTTATGTCAATTATGTATTGTTTTATGAACAAATAACTCATTAGAAGTACAGTCAAGAGCACATCAAGCTTGACAGTCGAAGTGCGATTTTGTTTATTAATGCGAACGCCATAAGAATGGTCCAAAGTCCAAGGTGTCTAGCTTGACGTGCTCTTGACTGTACAAAATAGCGGAGCCACGTGGCCACCTAAACCGCGCGCTAAGATACGTCCGCTCGTGAATCCTCTAGCCACGCGACTCCGCCTAGGCAGTTATTAAAATTTTTAAAGGCGTTTTTTGCAAGCAAATAGTATCTGTAAAATTGAACCCAAAAGCCAATCTTAAAATACTGAACAGTATACCTTAATATAAGTATTATAAATATAGGAACATGTATACGTAATCCATACCTCACTATTTTAAATTTAAATTTTTAAAAATAACATTAAAAAAAATGATATTTAAAAACTTCCACGAAAAAAACGTTGTTGAAAATTTTTGCCGTTCGTTTGAAAGTTTTCGTAATATTGAGTTGTTATTCGGGCTGTTATTTAAAAGTATTGCAAGATATTGGTTGAGTTTACTATTTTACATAATCTTAAAGTGGTAAAGTGGGTTTGTTTCCGGGGAAAATTGAATTGGTATTTTGTAATATTTTCCTAATACACAATAATTCCGGTGTCCTATTGAGGTAGGCAGAGTTGATCGTCATCTGCTACGATCCCCACTATATTTAGGGTCGATTCACACCAGAAGAGCATCGAAGAGCATTTGCTCGCAGCGGCAATCTTATCACTAGTGAATAAAGGTTAAATTTATTTGCAAGTCGCCGACGACGTGGCGGACGCGCGCGTTCCCGTATTGCTCCAAATGACCTTTATTCACTAGTGATAAGATTGCCGCTGCGAGCAAAGGCTCTTCGATGCTCTTCTGGTGTAAATCGACCCTAAATGTAATTGTCATGGTTCTAAAACAAATATGCTAACACTTTGAAATCACAGCCTGAATTTACCTGTCTTTGCTCAATAATTAATTCAAAAATACTTAGGTTTTTTTAATTACAGACCGACAAACGTAAATCTCACTGAAAGAAAATATCTCGGTCTACAACACTCACTTTAACTCCTTCATTTTGAGTTCATTTTGATAACCAATCGATTAAAATTTTACTGATCTCTGTCATATATTGCTGTCTAATTTGCTTCAAGTAATTTTACCTGCAAATTATGGCTAAGTCTTCCTCGCCTGTGGATCATTTTACCATTTCTTTCATTTATTAGTGACTACTTAGCATGCCATAGGCCTTGACGTACACTCTAGCGATAGACAGACCCTTTCATAGAAGCAACACGTTCCACTTGAATGCGGTACACGCACCGCATTGATGTTCCCGAGTTTGAGATGTTCTGTGTTTGAACGAGCTTGTCTATCGCTAGAGTAGATGTCACTTCATAGGCTCAAACTTATTTATGTTTGTCGCTCTGTAATGTACTTTTCGCTACAAAATTCCAAAATTCCCTCTGTCTTTATGAAGCTGATATGTCAAATATGATTCTTTATTTACAGCAGGCTTTGAAACAGCCGCATTAAATGGCATAAAGTACAATTTTTATCGAGAGATTTTAGGTGGCCCGTGACGTGATCAAAGATTTTATTAGTTATTTTGACATATCAACTTTATGAACGCGATCCGTATCCCGTAACAAAACAAGAGTTCGTCAATTTAAACATCGGGTTGTGAAATAAAATAGTTTCTTTTTAATTTTCCTTCCTCTTCGCCGACTGAACCATGAAATAGTAATAAGAAATATTTTTTACCACGAAAAAAACTATAGAATACCGTCCACAGAAATATTGTATTTATTTTAAAGAAAAAAAATCTGTAAAAAAAGTTTTTATGATATACTCGATTGTAATTATTATTTTTAAATTTTGTTTAAGGCAGCCATACTAGTTATAAAAAAATATCGTAAGCGTATTTTAAACGATTATACGAAAATATACGATTTCAGTAAAATTGTATACCCTAAAACTGTTCGATTCAAAATTGTATACGCCAGAAGTATTAAAAAAAAAGTAATCGAAATTTTTTAAATTTAGGTGTAAATTGAAAATTGTATGAATGCGCATTTTGTATAATAAAGGGCTCGATGTTTTTTCTATTTGTATAAATCGAACTTCCAAACATTAATTTTGATTTTATTCTTCTAAATTGTACAAAAATGTTCTGCTTTAAAATGGGCTATTTGGAATTCTAAGCTATTTATCACGCAGTATTTTTTAAGAGGGCTCTCGGAGTCCAGTGGCGCCCTCATCACATTAAAACAGATTTCTCAATAAAGAAAGCCTAAATTAAAAAAGTGCTCAACAAAAACGCTACAAAAGCCTTCAAGCTTCATAGAATACTTTTATAGGTTTTTTAAAGGTCTAAACATACAAATTTTGAAAAACGAAAAAAAACGGCCGCTTTTTAATGTGATGAGGGCGCCACTGGACTCCGAGAGCCCTCTTAAGCTTAGTCAGACATAGAGGCGGTTTAAAAATACTCTGACAGCAAGCTTTCCTTCAAGAGGCCTGTGGGACACAAACTTTTTAAGATGATAAATAAAATAAAAAATTTTTTTTTTTTTTTCACCTGTTACATAAACATTATTCCCATTATTTATTATTAAAAAGGTATTTATTTTAAATAAAACTATATAATCATCAAAATCATAAGTAATCTGAATAATAACAAAAATAGAGGTCAGCACAAGCGTCGTCAATTAAATAAAAAATTATTAATGTCAGATTATTCATCCATATTGTGTTAGTAACACTTGTCTTATAACTACTTATAACTATGTTAGTTCACAAATAACTATGGTAAGTAGTTAATGAATTAATTATCAACCAATTAGTGTCCATTGCTGGACCTAGCCAATTAATTAATAATGATAACAATTTATTAAAACAACTATAAAAATTTAATTTTCTTAAAAATAGTGAAAATAATTTATCCAAAATTAATTATTAAGATTTAGTAATCATTTTTATAGATATTACGGTATTTAAATTGTTACCGACATTCATACCAATAAAACATTTTTTTTCGACCTATTCGTGTTGTTCCAGATAGCCCTATTTTACTGTATTTTCGTACCTATTTCTATGAACATCGAGTCCAGTTTTAGTTTAAAAAATGAAGAATGAGAGGAAATAATTTAAATCATTGAAAAGACAGCCATATTTGATTCGGGTTATTTTTAATTCAACCTTGTTTTTAAGGTGTTAGATCAAAAACTCACTGCAGACGCGCCGATATATACTCATCCATATAATCACGCCTTTGTTCCATTGATGTAGGCAGAGACAATCTGCTAGTTGACAACTAGTCAAATCAACAACTTTTTATTGGACGTCAACATTCAAACGCGCGTTTTGTATGAAAAATGACGTCATCAATATTTCAATACTTTATGCTGTTACTAAAAATGTTATTTAAGCTAAAGATTACCGTTATTTTCAAACTTTTTTTGCTTAAAAAATAAAACTTAAATAATTATATTTATGCAGTCAACTACCCTATTGATCTCCATAAAGCTACTTTAACCGCTGGCATCCCGGCTTAAGCCGGGTTTGTTATCTGGGACTTGACGGTTTAAAGCTTATGCACTACTTGCGACCATTTTGGTTTAGTGATTTCGATAAGGTATGCAAAATCATCATTTTATTTAATATTAAAATTACATAATGCGTCTTGATCTAGTCTGCAGCGAGTTTAAAAGAGTTTGTGTAAATTACTTTTTTAAAGTTTTTTTAAATACAAAATGGCGTCATTTCATCTCATTCTATTAATATCAAAAAGACAGTGATGTCGTGTTATACGAAAAAAACGGATATACGTAATTTGGATTGGTGAATAAAAAAAGATTTTTATAATAATTATTAAAAATTAAATATAACTGTATGTATACCTACTGTAGCGATTAATTTGTAATTTTAAAACATGTTTTAATGATGCTGTGAATTAGAATGACAAATTTTGTAAAGCTGGTTGTTATTTTCGTCTGATTTTTTCAACTTTAGAAATATCATTCAAATTTTATTAATAATTACAATTTCTGTATATTTTTTGCGTGGTTTTCACAGTTTATTTCTAAAGACGGTTGAAAATTTTAGTAATGGCCAGCCGCCATCTTGATTTTTTTTTAATTGTCTTTCACACCTTGAAACCTTTATGATTCGCTTTAGGACACTCAGATAATCACAAAATATAATGAGTAATTTTGTGTTTATGCCACCAGTTTCAGAGTTATTTCATGTCAGATTTATTTATCTGAATGTAGAACAAAAATCTGTTATATCTTTATAACAGTAGGTGTTACGACATAATGAACTATTATATTTTTGTATTTCCTTGGTATCCTCTATCGATATCTTAGAAATAAAGATTCAAACTGTTTACCACTATCGAAGGATCATTTACCAACAATCAAACCTTTTTAGTGCCAATTAATTAAAAATACTTTAGAGTGCCTCACTAAAGGATTGAAATTGATGCTCAAATAACATCTGTGAAAATTTGTTATTCTAAATCACAATACAATGAAGAAAAATACAGAATGATTTTGTAGATAAGTCAAATATTTATTGCGAATTACTATTAATAACGACAAAATAAAGATACCATATTGGTAATTGTAGCGTAGAGTCCGTAGTGTTGCCAGAGATATAATAAATTGTCTACCACGGTTTAAGAAAACAAAGGTAGACATTCGGTGAGCTCAGCAGTTGAAAATGTCAAAATTACTCTGGAGATACGCATCTTTCTACTGCTGATTTGACTTTCAAAAATCGCACTCCTGAAGTATAATTTTTGAAAGGCAAATCAGCAGTAGAAAGATGCATTTCTCCAGAGAGTAATTTTGACATTTTTAACTACTGAGCTCACCGAATGAGATTCAAAAATCGCACTCCAGATGGGTAGAGTTGCCACGTTTTACGGTATTTAATATTTATGGGCGAAAAATCACCACTTGCTACGTTTTATTCCGATAAATGAAATATGCTAAAACTATATCTTACTAGAAACACTTTTTATTTTATTCATCACATTAAAATTTGATTTATCTAGAAATCATTCTGAAAAAATGTCCAGTCTCTAGTATACTATAGTAATTAAAAATCTGTGCTTGATTAGATGTATTAAGAAATTCCAGTTGACTTAATAATATACATACACTATGATACGGCATAATATTTTGCTAGTCAAATAAAATACTTTCTAGGCTCTTTGTGATTTTTATTTATCATCATCATCACCTCCGACGTACCTACTAGATCAATCACCGAAGTTAAGCAACGTCAGGTCTAGTCAGTGATTGGATGGGTGTCCATTTAGTTATTTAATCTCGAGCGTCTCCGTGCTGTGGAGAGCACGTTAAGCAGTTGGTCCCTGATATTTCTGACAGATGGTAGAACTACCTATTAAATTAAAGATTGAAAAATTTGTCTCGGGCGGGACTTGAACCCGCACTCTTCCAAACCGGGGAAACGTGCTAACCAATTACACCACCGAGCCCACTACGCAGAGAACGAAATTTACTCTATCTTTAATTTGATTCGAAATAGCACAACATGGCTTACAGCCATGTTTATGTTTATAATCAATAACTAACTATTAGTTAAGCTAGGTCAGAGGCATTTAGCCATATAAGCCCCTTCATTCGAAAAAGGTCAACATCCCTCAATGCCCAGAACTATTCCGGGGACATACAAGGAACCAAACAAAAAAGTAGTTCAGCGCCCGCAGCATGGAGCCTCGATAAGCGTTTTATCGCGCCTGCTAACTCGTTCGTTCGCGTGCAAAATGAAGAGAGATAGGGCGCGATAGCGCTTCATCGCGCCGTCATGCCGCGGACGCTGGGCGATTATGGCTTCAGGCGGGTTGAAAATTATCTGACAGCAAGATGACTACTAACTTGCCTCCACCAACACGCACTGGGCCCGCGTGGTGGAGTATGGCGCACTCCCTCTCACCATTATTCGTGAGAGGAGGCCTTTGCCCTGCAGTGGGATTCTACAGCCTACAGGCTATAACTTACTTTGTGTAGTAATTAACAAACAAAAATTGGGAAACCCAGTATCGAAATAGAAAGAAAATGCGTCAGTTCAAGTGTTTGACCAATATTTTATTATAAACAAAAAAATCTGTTACAAAATTACACCTTACGAAATAATTATTTACATTCTTACAACTAAGTTCGTACAAAAATAGTCCTTATTTTACCCTTTTTATAAAATACAAAATGGAATGTATTCGTTTATCAATACACGTTATTAACTAATTCGTCTAAAATCCATACGTTTTAACTATTGTAAGCTTCAATGAGTTTTAAAAACCAATCAACATTTCAAGATCGGCCGATAACAGATGAAAAAAAAAATGCTGCCCTATTCAGATTTTTTTTAACCTTCCTCAGGAGTGTTTTGGGTATTTAAAAAAAAGATACAGACTGTACCGTGCATATATAAGAATTGAAAACATTCTCCTTTTTTGAAGTCTGTTACAAAAATGCAAATTACATTAACAAGTTTTAAAATTATCTTTAATTAACTTCAAGTTATAGTAAAAGTAACATGATACTGTCCATAAAGTTTTTTTGCATCGTCAAACTCTATTTAAAGTTAACAATAGTTAAAATCGAACAACGGATTTATTATAGGTACCTACACCACTATTTTTTAATTACTAGAAAAATGAAAGGAGCGGTTGCGTCCGATCCTTCAAAAAAAAGTATGGATCCGTCCAAGAAGTTTGGAATCCTCTAAAGTGGAGTGCAGACTGCCTAACAAGACGGGAAACATGATAATACTCCTTTGTGGTCGGTAAGGATCGTTCTTCTCCGTAGTTTTTTTTAGTGATGTTTTTTACGAACTTTGTCCCAGCTCTGTCCCTTTCTAATCCAACGTCAAAAATTGACGTCACTCAATTTTCGTTGTGACGTCATTGGATAGAAAGGGACACACGTAAAATTGGAAATATCGACGACGGAGTCGAACGTCAATTTTCTTGTATCAATGCTTCTAAGGAAGAGTGGGATCCTTTATGATTCTAGATCCATGGATCCGTCAAACTTATTTAGACTTTTTTTTACCATACTTTTTTGACGGGTCGGACGTAGCGTGCAACCGCTGTAAGGGTGTTTTCAGAAACTGAAACTAAACTTTCCTTATGAAACATGGGTCGAAAAATGAAAAAAAAATATTGGATCCATACAAAAGTGCGGATTAGCCGATAAATTTTCTACGGGAAGTGCAAAAAGATTTCTCGTTTTTTGACCCATTTTCCTCAGGGAAAGTTGTTTATACATAGTTTCATTATCTGAACATACAGCGAGTTAGGATAGTCAGTTGCATTACTTTAATGGGTGATTATTATACCCATGATACCTACTGAACAACTTTACCAAAGGAACAAAAAAAAATTTAACTTTTAATACAAACTTTCGATCAGCTGATTGCATTTAGTATGGAAAGTACAAAATTGTTTTGCTCTTGTCGAAAGTTTTTCGGTTCCATGAGTAAAATCACATCTTAAAGTAATGCAAGTGTTTACCCTAACACCCTGTACCATTAACCTATTTCTAGTAATTAAATAAAAATAGGGGTGTGATTATTACAATAGTTATTATTTTCATTAAAAAATAATAAGAAAAGTCTTGGTATATTAAAGCTTTTCGTGAGCTGGTTATTAATTTTTGTTTTTCTAAAAAATAATTCAAAAGTTTTTTTGTTCTACAGATACCTAGTCTTGAGAAAAAATTGGCTGATAATAAACCAAAATTAAGCACACGTAGTTTTTATGTTTATAAATATGTAAATAATGATATATTTTGATTATCATCAGCCTATTTATGTCCCTGTTCTTATATTTCTCTTTGAATTTTTTTTCATTATTATAGATATTATTGTCTCATTTTCATAGTTACAGGTCACAGCTGCAAATTACACTTTTTAAAATAATATATCAAATGTAAATCTTTTAACAATTTCTTACCTACATATTTTTATGGGTGTAAATATTAATTGTAGGGACACCAAGCTCTTACCTTACTATCTCCCCCATAAATAATATAAAAGGACAGATAAATAATCTTCATACAAAATGATAAATCGATCATGGGTATAATTTTCTATGAAGTAAGAAGAAAGGGGTAAAGTTTTCTAGGTAAGGTATTGGTAGGGTTTTCTGTAAGTGTTTTTTTTATAATTGAAAGGGTTTTCTGTAATGGAAAGGATGTTTTGTAAGGGTTTTTATAGGGTTTTCTATGAGTGATATGGGTTTTGAAGTAAGGGGTAAAGTTTTCTATAATTGAAAGGTTATTCTGTAAGGGTTTTAGTATAATAGGTTTTTTTTCATTTCTGTAAGAGATAGTTTTCTGTGAAGGGGTAGGTTTTTCTTTAAGGACAAAGTTTTCTGGAAGAGAAAGGGTTTTCTGTAAGGCATTTTAGTGTGTTTGTTTGTATATTTACTTATTTTAATTAGGTATACTTATTTTTATATCACATAAGTATTTTCGTTCTTAACTAATGATTTAATTTTATTCAAATCCCTTAGGTTTTATTTTCCATGCTGATAAAAATTCATCGCCATTTTATCGCAAATTAGTGAAAGTAAAATGAAAGGTTCTTTCCTTTATTTTACTATAAACAACTCTTAAAGTGTTGCCAGTGAAAAATAATCCCGAGTGGTACTGAAAATTCCACCTGGCAACACTAAAATATACACTCAATCCATATCACGTAGGAAGGTGCAAAAAGCAGGCAATTTTGGCATTTGGAAGCCTTCCTACGTGAAATGCAGTACGATTTCTGTAGGATAAACTTAAAGTTACTTACTATCTTTTTAGGGTTCCGTAGCCAAATTACAAAAAAACGGAACCCTTATTATAAGTCGCATTTTCTTAGAATACTCGTTGGTTGAAACCATCGGAGATGTATACAAGATTTTCCGAATTATAAATCCAAAATTACTCAAAAACGTGTACATAAATAATTTTTTGTACAATTTTTATAATTAGGACTAGTCTAAAAAAGTCTAATAATTCTAATAACTAAATGATATTAATAGTACTTGATACCCAGTAGTTTTAACTATTACTTATTTAAAGAAAAGAAACAAATAAGTGCTAACAAATCTGAAACTGACAATACAAAAATTGTGAATGAACTTTTAATTTTGAAAAGTCGACCGGAATGCAAATAAAATAATATTTTCAAAAGAAAAAAAATCTTATACGGGATACACTCTTCAATAAACTCATTTAAAAAACTTAAAAATACAAAAAAGGTATACTATACCAGCTATGTAATACTCATTTTCATTTTTTTTGTACGTATTATATTTATAATTGATAGTACAGTGTTTATTCAACGCAAATTGAATAATTAAGTCATCAGATAAAATCATTGGTCTTGAATAATTACATTTTTATTTCTGTACCTACTTAAGTGCCACAAAATTTTATTTCAATAAATAAATTATTCATTAGCATAACGATCGACTTTAACTTAATAATAACCCATTTCATAATAAATAAATTTTTATTAAAATTTTCTTAGAAAATGTATATGTCTAGAATGAGCCTCACACTTGTTCCGTATAAAACAAAAGGGGCTAACTTTCTTAGGTTGGTGTGCGTGAGGCGCCATACTAATTATGTATGTGTGCGTGTATATGTATAGGGTTTTGGAACCAGTACTGGTTCCTATTTTTTCGACGCTTTTGTAGCTTTGACTGTCTATCTTGATAATCTAAGAAAATTTTATTGTTTTCTTCACTTTCCATGGAAGGCAAAATAGCAAAATAGCTTTTAATTCAATCACAATTTTAATAATAACACTTATTAGTTTGTTCGCGTAGTGGCAAGAAAAAACTTAAAAGGATCAGTCACAGATAAAAATAAAAAGAAATACAGCCTAGCATCATCAACTTTGGCAAAGCACAGGACCCAATTCTATTATTTTATTTGTATTTTTAGTTTTAATTACCGTATGAATTTATAGAAACAGTATTATCGATTATTCGTCAAATTAGGGACATTATTTTTACCATAGATTGATTATATAGCGTACAGATTGACAATGGAAGAAAAAGAGCAAAATACATGCATTTGATAGAGCGTGAGACTATTTCGAACATGCTTATCGGCCTTGTAGACCTAACCTTTATTCGGAAAATTTGATCCGGTCTAGAATTTTTGATGGGTCCCGACTGTTAAAGTCGCTTCAATATTATACAGTGAAACCTGGATAACTGGGACATTAAGGGACCTGCAAATTTGTCTAACTTAAAGAGGTATTCCACTTACCCAGTGTCTCAGATATCCAGGTATAAAAAAATATCTATCGTGTAAGCGGGTAGACTAAGAATTAGTAAACAAATAGTGCGAGTTAGAGAGGTGATAAATTGGTGTTATCTCAGTTACAGAGTTCAGAGGTAGAAAAGTATTCTTTAAAATAAAGTCTCAGTAAAAGAGGTGAAATACACTCGCTGTCTCAATTATAGAGGTAACTAAGAGGGCAGAGGTAGAAGGAAAAATATTCTTTAAAATATAGTCTCAGTAAAAAAGGTGAAATACACTCGCTGTCTCAATTATAGAGGTAACTAAGAGGTCAGAGGTAGAAGGAAAAATATTCATTAAAATATAGTCTCAGTAAAAGAGGTGAAATACACTCGCTGTCTCAATTATGGAGGCAACTAAGAGGTCAGAGGTAGAAGGAAAAATATTCTTTAAAATATAGTCTCAGTAAAAGAGGTAAAATACACTCGCTGTCTCAATTATAGAGGTAACTATGACGATAAAATCGAAAGAACGAATCTCAGTTATAGAGGTTTGCTTTATCCCACTAACAGAGGTAATTCAGTGCTAAAGTGTCGGGACCTCGGCATGAGTTCCAGCTATGGAGGTTTCTCACTTATCCAGGTCCCACTTAACCAAGTTTCACTGTATAACAGAATTCTAGACTACTGGACTTGTTTTTTTCTTTTCAGTTTTTAAATTTTTACGCAGACGGGTTTTTTGATTTCCTAAATTAACTTTTTTTTAGTTTACAATTGGGTTCTGTGCTTTGTGACTACAGTAAAGTTCACAAATCCATTTAACAATGTCACTGCTTTTTGGCATAAGAAAAGAATATAACTAGTTCTTTTTAAATATTAAAAATACCCACCCTGGTCATAAACAAAATAAAATGTCCCAGCAATTAACGATTCGTCCTTCACCGTAAGATAGACCTTAAGTCTATATATTAAAGAAGTTTTTTAAATACAGCGACTAGTCTATAATAGTCAGGTAGTTTATTTAAATGGAAGACATTTATAGAGTTATTTTTAATGTTAAATTATCATTTTGGTGCACACATTTTTTTCGGATCAAATTTTCTAAACCTTTTTCAAAAATATATTTTATTCGATTCGATTGAAAAAAGTTTAAGAATTGTTTTTTTTTAAATAAGTCATTTTGTAAAATGGCCAATATTCACAGTCTTACACAAAATAACGTAGAAGCCATTTTAGAAAACAAGTTTTTTTTACAAAGACACTAAAACCGTATTTATTTAAAAAAACGATGGCCAATATATTTTTATCTTAAAAATATGGTGAGCAAATTTTTCATTTTAAATCTAGTTTAAAAGATTTCCGTAAAAACGATAATCTTTGCATTCAGTCGTTCTGCACAACCTTAAATAAAATCTAGAGCCGTTTTTCAATTCAAGAATACCATTTCACATAAATATGACATTATGACCCCTTCAAAAATACATGAACAATTTATTTCTAAAAAATGGATTGTAATTAGACTTTTTATTCATTTGGACTATTTGATCAAGTATTCGATATGTTTGGACTAAATAATTCTGTCTAAGTCTTTGTTTCGCTTCAAATGCCATCTTTGAAAAAAAAAATCCTCTCCTTTTTTGACTTGAAAAACGGCTACTAACACCCCTGTCTTTTTTATTTATTAAATCATTAACTTGAGCAAACTTCCGGCCAGTGTTGCAAGTTTTTAAAAACTTTTACCCACTGTTGCCATAAATCAATGAACTGGGGCTTACCACACCAACTTAAAAAAAAACCTTTAAAAAATTAATAATAATATCTATCCGTCAAATTTAATACACTACACCGTCTCAGTTCTGATTTAATAAACGAATTGTCAGATCTTATTAAAGATTCTGTCTCTACCTCGAAATTGGTTTTCACAAATTCACTTTTAAAAACTCCTTTTAGTTCGTCCAAACTTTGACTTAACTCCGACCTCCTCATTTTGAAATCTGGTAAATTGTCCGATTGTTCTTCTGTTGGCATTTTATTCAACGGTTGATATGTCGATTCTCTGCATGGGATCAGCTTATGTGAATTACTAATAATCAAAGTAGATCCACGTCTGATTGTCTCTTTCCCTATTTCCATTATTTCAATGGAGTTCTGACCGATCACAAAGTTTTTATAGGCTTTTAGAAAGACAATGGTCAGGAGGAAAATGCCGAAAATGATCATTGAATAGGACAGGATGGGGCCGGCGACCGGTCCGACGGTAGTTGCTAGGTAAATCCAACGCCAAATTGATGGTGTGACTTCGTGGATGCCCTGAAAAAAGGGGATATTTTTAATTTGTGTAAGTATCTGTTTTATGACCAGCGGGAATAAAATGCCCAGTAATAATCTTAACTCTGTCGGCTGTCGCATCTAAATCATACGTTTCTTAGATAACGCTGGTTGGTAAATATGTTCACTTCACAACGATAGCAATACAAACTCGATGTCAATGCCATCTACCTACTCGATTGAAAAATACCAATGATCAGTTTTGAAAATGCCTATTGGAAAAATCCAGGGGATAAAAATGCACTGAATTAAAAATAAACATGGGTAAAAATACCCAGGGGTAAAAAAAATCCCTTTGAGGTAAAAATGCCTAGGGGTGAAAAAGGCCCGCGGTAAAAATTCCTTGTGACAAAAAGTCATGAAACTGCTTTAGTCATTGCTCTTGTTCGAGCCCGTTTGTATGAATTGTCCAGAGTGTGGGAAGGGTGTATGTCTAGGTTTAGTATGTACGTTAGTCCACCACGTGCATCCACTACTCAATTGCAGATCGGTGGACTTCACTTCACATACGCATCAGCATTTCTTCTTCAGCGTTTCCAGGTTTCCTCACGATGTTATCCTTCACCGTTTGAAAACACCTTCCTTATGGTTAAGATCTTACCTCTTCAAGCCACATAACAGGGAAGATGATGTCTGGAAACTTGTTAATGTTGTTTATCATTATTCTGGACGCTCGGTCCACTTTCAAGTTGAGCTGGACGCGTACGAAGCCTTCCAGAGGGACGCCGAGTTTCTGAAATTAGAGATGAAAATTATAAGAAGAAATAAGTGATATAAATGACCATAATCCCTTTCGGGGTAGTCAGAAGTTTTCTATAAGCAAGGGTTTATTTAAAGAATGATGCTAGACTTTCGGCCAAAACAAAAATCTACCTTTATTGATAACTGTGGTGATTATTGATTGATAAGTGTGGGGTCCTTACCCCTTAGATCAAAATAAAATGAATGGATAGGCCTTACGCGAACATTTCAAACAAGAAAAATGAGGCAAAACAAATGAAAGGTTTACTTCAAATTTGTATGCAAGTGCCCTAGATTTGACAGGATAATGGCGCTAGTTTGTATGGACCAAGTGCACCAGTAGTTTGCTTCAACTTACCGCGCTTTAGGCCTATCCATTAATTTTATTTTGATCTAAGCCTTACCCCACACTTTAAATATTATTACTGAGTAGGTTATTATTATATTATTATTATTACTAGGTAAGTTTTTGGGTTTATCGGTTTTACCAATAAAAACTAGAGAATTTAGAAAATCTAGAATCAGTAATGTCGTGTATATTCTGAGGTTTCAGAATATCTCTGACTGCACCCTCGGGGAATATAGTCGTGTGCATGTGCTATGCTTATGCTAGAATCAGTAAAACGTAAGTAGGGTTCCGTGGTAAAAAACAAATCTCTATTACTAAAAGCATGGTGTCCTATTCCATACAAATGAAATTTTTGTTTAAAAAATGGCAATATATTATGGCGTTATGGTATCGATTTGTAATTAATGTTTACGTAAAAGTGTAAATTGTTACTAAAAATACATGATCTGACTACAAAAAAATCTCATGAGCCTCGGAAAATCAAGCAATTTACTTTGCCCGAAGACTGCCCGCGTTACGGCAGTCGCGTTCCATTGTTTGACGTTGGGCATCTGTACTGTATAGTATTATTATAATCTGTGCTAAAAGTAAGCTCACCGGTTGGATCATGAAATAGGTGCCATGCTTCTTCTCATCTGGTCTCAAACCCTTGAACGGAGTTAAGAGATTGGGGTCCGCGTCGTAGAAGTGTGGGTACGAAAGATACACCGGAGCATCTGAGAAAATAATGTTTTGAATGAATCTGATCATTTTGCTAATACCTAAATAGAAATACTCGCTTCGCTAAGCCCTTTTCCACCAGGAGTGCGATTTTTGAATCTCATTCAGTGAGCTCAGCTGTTGAAAATGTCAAAATTACTATGGAGATACGCATCTTTCTAGTGCAGATTTGACTCTCAAAAATCGCTCCTGTAGTACCTATGATTTTTGAAAGTCAAATCAGCAGTATAAAGATGCATATCTCCATAGTAATTTTGAAATTTTCAACAGCTGAGCTCACCGAATGAGATTCAAAAATAGAACTCCAGATCAGAGCTGAGCTGATCTAGGAAAATGACGAGATTATATTTGTGGATTTTTCCCTCGCGCCCCGCTTAGCTTCCTAGCACATCTCTGGTGGAAAAGCAGCATCCAAATTACAGGGTGATTGTATACTGAACAACTTTCCCTAAGAAACATATAGGAAATTCGTAAGAAAAATTGTTGTACATCCCATACTAAATACAGTCGGCTGATCGAAATTTTGTATAAAATTCAAATTTTTTTTTGCGAATTTCCTATACAGGAATAATAATATAATTGATATCATTAGCATCCTTAAGAGTCTACCCATCAAACTGAACATCTTTGACTATGGGAGCAAACGATTAGAGAAAAAAAAATCTGCTGTCCCATGCTAAACTGCTATGCCACTCGACTCAAATGTATGCAGCAGCTGATAATTTTTATGCTCCGATCTGTTTGCTCCCATAGTAAAAGTTGTTCAGTTAAGACTCTTAGTTTGTGTAGACTCTTAGTTTAAAAGGATGCTAATGATATCTGAGGGACCACATCAGAAATGAAGTGATTCGTCACAGAACTAAAGTGGCTGACATAGCTCAGAAAATTAGCAAGCTGAAGTGGCAATGGGCTGGTCATATCTGTCGAAGAACTGACAACCGATGGGGTGTCAGAGTTCTAGAGTGGAGACCGCGAACTGGTAGGCGTAGTGTGGGACGCCCTGCTGCCCGCTGGACAGACGACCTAAAAAAAGTAGCGGGGAGCGACTGGATGAGGAAGGCCGAGGACAGAGTTTTGTGGCGCGCCTTGGGAGAGGCCTATGTCCAGCAGTGGACGATGATAGGCTGATGATGATGATGATGAATGATATCAATTTCACCCTATATGTTTCTTTGGGAAAGTTGTTCAGTATTATGGGTACAATCACCCCTTAAAGTAATGTAACTGTTTACCCTATCACCCTGTTAGGTAAGTACAGCGACCACATAGGCTGTGTGGTCGCTGGGTAAGTATAACTAGTAAACTCACTGTATTGGCAAGGGCTGATGTTCTGCAATCCCCTAGGTGGGCATTTCTCTCCTTGGCAGTAACATTTGTTATCCGGATTCACATCCGCACACTCGAATGTAGAACTCGGCGGTGTGTAGAGACCGGTCTGGATGCCTGGTAATGAAATATAACAATTAATGGCTTTAATCAGGAAAATTGAGGACAGTGAATGCGAACTAAAGGTGCCCCCGGGTGCCTACTTGGTAAGTTACCTACGCTTTCTCGAATCGTAAGGATACTGTTAACCACAGGGGCGGGTTTCTCGAACGGAAAACAGGATTTGCGGTCAAAGAACGTTTATTTCGCACTTTACATGAGAAATCATGGAAATACTACAATTTGTAAAACACAAACTAATCAACGAGAAAACAAAAGCAACATTCGCCATGACAGATGGCTACGGACCACAAATCAATAAAAGTATTAGGTCTCTTTTAACAACAAATAGTTTGGTTAGGTATAAATTCAAAAAGGAAAGGGCGCGTCGCTTACACTCCCCACCCCGAGTGCTGACTCAGCACTCAAAACGTAATGAAATGGGTGCGACGCGTGCTGCAGAGCGCCGCCAGGTGCCAGACTTTGTCCTCACCTCAACCACCCTGATCCGCCCGTCCCTACCCGGATAGACCCGCTCAATCAGTCCCCTCGGCCAAGTACCTCGAGGAGAATTCGGATCTATCACTAGGACGAGATCTCCTACCTTTAATGGCTGGCTTTCCTCGTTCCACTTCTTCCTAGGCAATAAGTCTGGCAGCACCTCTTTCATCCATCTCTGCCAAAACATGTCAGCTAACCTTTGAGGCTTACGCCACTGTTTGCGAAGGGAGAGATCCGACTGATCAAACTTACCAAGGATGGGCAAGTTCGAGGAGGAACCGATGAGGAAATGGTTCGGGGTTAATGTTTCCACGTCGTCTGGTTCGACTGAAACGTGCGACAAAGGGCGGCTGTTTACAATGTTTTCAACTTCAGCTAATAGAGTGCTCAGCACTTCTTCCTTCGGAGCTCGTTCCTTTAGAATTAAGCGTAGTGATGACTTAACGCTACGAATCAGTCGTTCCCACGCCCCACCCCAATGCGGACTGGCAGGTGGTATGAAAACGAACTCCATATTATTATTCGCAGCTTCCAAAATGATGGCATCTTGGTCTAGGTCCTTGATAGAGATTTCTAGCTCCCTGTCAGCTCCACGAAGGTTCGTTCCGTTATCGGAATAAATCTTACGAGGCCAGCCGCGTCTGGCCGCCATCCGTCTTATGGCCATAATTAAAGAATCAGATGAGAGGGAAGCTACAAGCTCGACGTGAACAGCGCGAACTGTCAAGCAGGTAAAAAGAGCTCCATACCCCTTCTCCCTCCGTCTGCCCAGTGTCACTTCCATTGGTCCAAACAGATCCAGCCCACAGAATGTGAACGGCCGTTGGTGATGAGCCATGCGTGCCTCAGGTAAGTCTCCCATTCGAGGTATATCAGGTTTACATTTTCTAATTCGACACAACATGCATTTAGAAACTACATTTTTAATTGTCGGTCTCAATCTTATGATCCAATATTTCTGTTTCAGGTTATTCACGATAGTCTCCTGATTCCCATGTGCTGCATTCTTGTGGTACTGCATGACGATAAGCTGGGCTACAGGATGGCGTCCTTCTAATATTACAGGTCTCTTTTTTTCCAGGTCTACATCTACTACAGCGTCGATGCGGCCGCTGACCCTTAGGACTCCACTTTCATCCAGGTAAGGTGACAGAGTAAGTAACTTACTGTCTCGTTGCAGTCTTTTCCCACTCTTCAGAGCAGCAATTTCATGAGCGAAGAATCGGTATCGGTATCGGAGGTCATCTATTTCGCCCAACTGGTTTGCTTCATACTTTTTATATGAACGCGTGTTGTTCCTGATGCAGTGTAGTACGACAGTGGAGTCGCACCAAAAGAATCGTTCTGTTGTGGTAATTTTATGTTCCCTTAAAACAGTGTCTGCCAACCTCGCAGCTAATAATGCTGCTTGCAGTTCGGCTCTCGGCACTGTCAGGGGGTTGACAGGCACGACGCGGCACTTGCTAGCAATGACAGAAACATAAATTTTATCGTTGACAAACCAAAGCCAATAAGCAACAGAACACATCACAACTAAAGATGTCATAACATACGTTTTAAAGGGTTCTCCTGGTTTGTCCCTCCATAAGAACCTGAAGGCGTGTTGGTCTGCAGGCTGAATTTTGATCCTTAAGAACATGTCTTTAATGTCACCAGTCATTGCGATTTTATTTTCCCTAAAGCGCAACATTATTCCAAATAGCGATGACAGTAGATCGGGACCTGTGTATAAAAAATCATTTAAACACGACCCATTGACCTTGTGAGCTGCATCAAAAACCAACCTTAACTTCTTCTTATTTGGGTTATCTACCCCAAAGTGGGGTAGATACCAGGTTTTAGGGGACGGAGTCACATCCTTCAGTTCCATAGCGAAGTCATTGTCTAATAAATGACTTACTCGTTCCCTATACCTTACCGCGAAACCTTCGTCCTTTAACATTTTATTTTCAATACCTTTCAGTCGTTTCAGGGCGTTAGGGTAGGAGTCGGGTAGCTTGCAGGTGTCGTCCTTCCAGGGAAGACCGACAATCCAGCGACCGTTCTTGAGCTCAGCAGTGCTATCCAGCTGATGGATGGCACGGAGCTCGTCTTGGTTTTGACGTGGTTTGCTTGTCACTCCCATCGAATCTATAGCAAAGGAGCGCCTTACCTCATCGTGCAGCTGCTCCAGCAGGCGGTTGTCCTCACACCGCGCCACCAGCAGCGCAGCGTCCCCCTCCGAGCGCGCACCGCGCCCGCAGCACACGCGAATATCTCCGTGAATGCACCAACCTAGGGGGGTGAGTGTAGCGAACGGCTCTTTTGTTTTACCTATCTTAATATCTAAAGGTAACATCAACTGATAATTATCCTGACCAATTAGAATCTCTGGTTTTAAATCTGAAGTGCATAACTTGTCCTTAATATTATTTAAGTGTAAATAACTATCAAAATCTACTGAAGACAATGTTTGTAATGGCAAATTTAACTCATTTACACTTCGAACTCCGAGACTATGTACTTTTTCATCATTACAACTAGATAAGTCTACATTAAACAACATTGTTTCGCAAACCAGTGCATTATCAGTCCAGGCGCAGGTGACGTGTAGGGTGCCGGGGCGGCCGTGTAGCCCCGCGCGGGCAGCGAGCGCACCGCTAATTAGCGACAAGGTAGAACCGTCATCGAGAAGCGCACTCGCGTTTACCACACCATTGGGTCCGTGCACACGGACAGGCACTACTTTTAACAACACTTTATGATCACTCGCGTCGATATGCGTAATGGCATGCGGAGGCGTCGGAGGAGGCTTCTGCTGTTCCTGGCCGCCCTGCGGTTCTTTCGGCGGCGGAGGCAACAGCGCAGGCGGTTCCTGGCCGCGTGGCGGTTGTTTCGGTGGTGGCGGTGGCTGGTTACCCTTCGGCGTCACGTAGTGGAGTAGATAGTGGTGCGCCCCACCACAGTTATCCTTATTGCAGGCGGGGGCCGAACAGGTTTCTCTATCGTGACGTGATAATAAACATTTGTAACACAAGCCGTTTCGTTTAACGTGCTGCCATCTTACTTTACGTAATGCTTTCTTGAACGGTTTGCATTCCGTTAGCTTGTGAATCGAGTTGCGACAAAATAGGCAATTGTTATTATCCTTTTGTTCGCCATGTACTAGCACGGCGCCGGCGTCCTCAGTAGCGATGTTGACATGCGATTTTCGCTGTTGGTCAGTTCGCGAACTTGTCAGAAAAATGTTAGATGTGAACGAGATTTTCACAGCTTCATCATTTAAGAAGTCTGATAAATTAGCCAGTTGAGACTTCTTACCTTCTTTTATCAGCGGATAGGAGTAGTCAGACCATTTCGATATAAGAAGCGGTGGAAGCTTGGATAATATAATAGAAACTAAGTACATTCCTTCCAGGTATTCATCTCTTCCGATAGCTTTAATGGCTTCAATGCAGTTTTGAACTTTTACTGAAAATGACACAATTTCTCTTTGGAACTCTGGAGTCAGCTGCGGTAGTTTTTTAATATCGCTGATGACGTTAGAAATTATGTAATCAGGGTTTCCAAAACGAAGTTCTAACGTCGACATAATGTTATCGGGAGACGAGCCACTGATAAGTAAGGCTGTGACGGCTTCTTTAGCGTGTCCTTTTAAACATTTCCTTAGTCGCCACATATTTTCATTTGGTGAAAACTGACAGAGCTTTGTAGATTCCATATAGGCGAGTTTAAAGTGTAACCACTCCATTGGATCTCCAGAGAACTCAGGTAAGTCCTTCGGTGTGGAGATGCGACTCAGAAGATTCATGTCAGGTTTGTTGGATGTAACAGTGGTCACGTTTTTCAATGTAGTAGCTAGGTTTTCAACCAAGCTTTGTAGAACAGCCGAATCGGGCACGCCGGATGCCGGCGGTGCGGCCGGCTGCGGCGGCGAAAGCGGAGCCACGTGGGTTGACACGCGGTGACTTTGGGTCTGTTCTAACCACTGCTCAACATTTCGGGTTGAATTATCTTCATCTTCGTCTAGTGAACTGTAATTTTCCTCTAGGTTAGCTAGATCTGCTTCTAGCTGTTTATCTATTAGAGACATTTGAATCTGTGCTTTCATTTTTTCTGCGTTCAGCACTAGCTGCATTTTCCTGGCTTGCAGTGACGCGACAGAAGTTCCTTTCGTTTTTAAGCTTTTGGTCTTGCGTGCAATGCATGCATGCTGCTCCGATTTTACACTACACGGCGGTAGTTCGTGGGAGCGACAAGATGGCGTGATCGCTTGATTTTCATATTTCGCAGCAGGAATCTCACTAGTAGAAGGCACAGGTATCACTGGTTGCTGCTGAGTTGGTGTTTCCATATCCATTTGGCGTGTTTCCATGTCCATTTCGCGTTCTTCGCGTTCCTTTTGTTCACGTTCGCGGCGCACGGTACCACGCGTTTTCACCATATCGGCGGGCGGTGTGCGAAACATAGATCCGGCTCGAAGGACCACTTTGTTAACCACAGGGGCGGGTTTCTCGAACGGAAAACAGGATTTGCGGTCAAAGAACGTTTATTTCGCACTTTACATGAGAAATCATGGAAATACTACAATTTGTAAAACACAAACTAATCAACGAGAAAACAAAAGCAACATTCGCCATGACAGATGGCTACGGACCACAAATCAATAAAAGTATTAGGTCTCTTTTAACAACAAATAGTTTGGTTAGGTATAAATTCAAAAAGGAAAGGGCGCGTCGCTTACAGATACGCTTGCTTGATTTTTGCCACAAGCTCCAGTAATAACAACGCTGATGCAAGCATTTGGTCTACTATGGACAGATTCTACTTTGGACAGATTCTACTTTGGACATATTCTACTATGGACAGATTCTACTATGGACAGATTCTACTTTGGACAGATTCTACTTTGGACAGATTCTACTTTGGACGGATTCTACTTTGGGCAGATTCTCATTCAGAAGCAAAACGTTGCTTTCGCAAGCTTCACTAGGTAGGCTCTGTTATAATATTATGTATACTTACTACGCTTGTATGCAACACAGACTGCTGACCTAGCGTGCAACGGGGTTTTATTGCATTAAAATCTGTTTTCATAATTTCCAAATTAATTTGCACGCGCAGTCTAGATTTGAACCTCGCGAAGGACACTCTATTTGTATCTTTTCAATTTCCTCATTAAACTCGTATTTAATCAAAGAAAAACCTTTCTTTTAAAAGACCTATTCGACCCACCCCGTAACAGCTCACTAGGTAGCGAGCGAATTTACTGTTTTCTAAGGAAATGATGTACACACGGCGACACATCATGTTACGCATCTATATACCCATAACTACACTACGCATAAAACACAAAATAGTGCGGTAGAGAGCCTACATAGACGCGGCTGCCGGCGCGGGCGCAGCGTGCCGTAAGACGAAACAACAACAACATACCGCACCCTCTCAAACGATTCGCAGCGTTCAACTTCTAACAATTCAAAGTCCAAACAGGGTAGCTTGACCAGTCGTCGTGTGTACCTATCTGTTACGAAGTAACTTCTGTGTCAATGCAGCCAGCATCTTAGGGACTTTGAGCCGGTGTTGCGCAGGTTAGGGCCTTCAGTTTAGTTAGTGATAGTCTGCCATGCTATAATGCTACTAACTAACCATCTTTATAAACATCCTTCCTGTACTGCAGAGGAAGTATCCTGCATAGATCCTTGTCGTAAATATGCACTATGTCGGAGTTTGTCGTCGCTCGAGGTGGGAAGAATGATCCTTCTGAGGCTCTGAAATGAAAAAGAAAGCTAAGTTAAGATAGAGGTAGTCATCATCATTTAAAAAATCACCTTTTATAGGATAGGTGACAATTTTTAAGGGTCAGTACAGGAGTGCGATTTTTGAAACTCATTCGGTGAGCTCAGCTGTTGAAAATGTCAAAATTACTATGGAGATATGCATCTTTCTACGGCTGATTTGACTTTCAAAAATCAAACTTCAGGAGTGTGAATTTTGAAAGTCAAATCAGCAGTAGAAAGATGCGTAGATCCATAGTAATTTTGACATTTTCAACTGCTGAGCTCACCGAATGAGATTCAAAAATAGCACTCCAGCCTATACAAGGTGATTTTTAAACACATGCCAAATCAGGGGTTTTCAGACGGTCAAACTGAAAGACTTTTACTATGGGAGAAAACCTGAAATTGCAAGAAAAAAAGCGCTGTTTCACACATTTGAGTCATGTTGGCAACTTAGGCATTACAGTGTTTAGAATGGACCAGCAGATTTTTTTTTTCGATTTTTGATTAGTAAAAAAATTTCAGTTTGATGGCAACCACCCCTGAAATTAGGAAAGTGATTTAAAATCACCCAGTATACGTCCCACTGTAGTCTTACCCTCCAGGTACAATATAATCCTCTGTGCTCCAGGACCTGGGGAGTTAGTCCACCACGCGTGCACAATGCGGATTGGTATGCTTCACATGCGCATCTGAACTTCTTCAGCGTATGCAGGTTTCCTCACGACGTTTTCCTTCACCGTTTGAGAGCAATCGATATTAGGTAGGTAGGCACGTAGGGGAATGGTATACGAGAGGGAGAATGCTTGTAACTTAAACAATATTGACTTAATTCGGATGTTTAAGCGTTTAACGATAGCAAGTTTATCTGTCTACCTGTTGTCATACTCTGAAACTACTAAGAAAAAAAATGTATTGGTTAATATACTATAGGTACCCTACGAATAAGAATGTATAGAAGTGTAAATGAAGCTCAAAAAGTGGCACCAAAAAAAGTGTACCGTGTTCTAAATTTGTTCTTTAAAAAAAAAATCATACGGGTCGAATTGAGAACCTCCTCCTTTTGTTGAAGTCGGTTAAAAACTGTACCTAGCCGCCAAAACTCATACAACATGTCATTGTTCGTTGGGTGTCAAAAATTATTTCGATTTTGTTTAGAGTTACTCTTCTATAGTTATTATTATTCGTAGACTATACCTACCTATGCCAACTTCCTGGGTTGATAGTAAAAATAGAATCACACATCATTTGTATGGAGCGCGCTCGCTGGAATATCCTCATAAGGTTTATGAGAATTTTATTCCGAGAGCGCAAATGCGCGCTGCATACAAACTTACTATGGTGATATTTTCAATACTTACCAATTAAAGTCAATGGAATTTTGCAGAAACAATCTAGAAACGAATCTCTATGCTTGTATGAAGTCAGATTTTCGTTAAAGTATGCAGTTTTAATTCTAGGATTAATTAAAGATTTGTATGGAAATATTTGAGGCACTGTAACTTTAAAACTATACATTTTAAACGAAAATCTGACTCCATACAAGCATAGAGATTTGTTTCAAGATTGTTCCTGCAAAATTTCATTGACTTTAATTGGTTAGTATTGAAAATATCACCATAGTACGTTTGTATGGAGCGCGCCAATGGTAATATACCCTTAATGAAGGTTTTGCGTATTTTTTTATGTGCAAATATGAAATATTTATATTACGTTGTGTCATTTACGTGAAACGTAAACGTGCAAACCTTCTTTCTCAAGAAATGACTCGAATGAACAAATAATAAAGAAAATACACATTACTACGGACGTGTTTATATTTGTAAAGAAACCTTCGCTATAACAAACAATCCATTATCCTTTAAGTTTAATGAATTGGAATAATATTGGAGGAGGATAATTATGTGATCCTCTTACTAGCATGTCGCGCATTACCAACTTTTAGCGAACCTAAAGTATATACAAGGTGTTTCATAAGTAACAATAAATTTTTAAAACTCTTAAGGGGGTTGTTTAGACCGTCAAACTGAACAACTTTCTCTATGGGACCAACATCGAAATCGCGAAAAAAAAAATCTCAAATCCCATACATATTTTAGCTCTAGTCGATTTGTAGAGTATAGAACATAAATATTTTTTTCGCGATTTCGATATTGGTCCCATAGTGAAAGTTGTTCAGTTTGATGGTCTACACCACCCCCTTAAAGGTTTATTTGTAGTTTTGTAACACCTTGTATAAGCTTATGCTCACGACTATATTCCCCGAGTCAGAGATATTCTGAAACCTCAGGACATCCTCTTTTCACCAGAGTAGTACCGAAACTCTGTCCAGCCAACCAACCTAAAGTATATCGGATTAAAATGGATTGTAAATAAAAGTGCAGACCTATTTACGGAATATAACGGATATACAGGGCGTAAGTGACAGCCTAGCAAATACTGAAACGGTGAACTCAGACCATCAAACTGTACAACTTTCACTATGGAGCCTCAGGAAACGCGAAAAAAAATCATATAGTATGAAACATCACGCAAACAACCAATTCATTCAAAGAAAATATCACCAATAGATATTGAAATTAATTGCCGGCAGGATCTCATTGTATTACCGGAAATACGTTTTACCGTAATTATATAATAAGACCGGGACTTGACCGGATTTATCGGTAAATGATAAATAATTATACAATCGGTATTGAGAGCAAGGCTTTAGTGTCGATTTATTAATTTATTACGTTATATGGTTATCCTTTGAACAATCTCAGCATATCACACTAACAGCCATACTTAATTATTATTTGCTTCATCGAGATTTCCTCTATTCAGTAAAAGTTTATGTGAAAAAAAAAAACACCTCGAATCGAGAACTCACTGTCATTTGTACGGTGCGTTGGGGTAAGATCGGATGGTTTTTAGCTGCATTCATGAGAAGATGGCAATTTATTTTATCCTCAAAATCTATATCAGCTAGCGTAATAAAATAAAGTAGAAACCGAGAATCAATACACAACCTAACAGAAAAATATTTTGATGTTTGCATTGTTACGGGAGTTTAAAGTATAGAAAAATACATGGGAAAGATAGGACGATGTTGGGGAAAGAACGGACTACCCTCTAAAATCACATGTGGAACACAAGGTTTATAAAAAGAAAACATCCGATCTTATACTTCGATATTTTGTTTTGAGCGTCCAATCTTACGCCCGGCCATAACAGACGATCGACACGACGAAATCACCGATGCGCTGCGGACTGAAGGGAGCAGAAAAAAAAGGCGTCCCGCGCTATGATGCCAGTATACAAAATTATCACAGAATCGATAGATATTTAACATATATATACCTACGTTCTTACCCCATTCCCGATCTTACCCCAACGCACCTTATGAATAGTGTGAGAAACCAAACGTTCACAAATCAGCCTAAATATTTGTTAGTGCAAACAAAAAAACACAGAAAAAGATTTCAAATTTCACCATTTTTAACCCTCGTAGTTACTTAGCATTTTCCGTTGGCTTCCAATGGCCCACAGTGGAGAATCCGTTGGGATAAACGAATTGCATGTCGCCCAACCAAATGCTAACAACGTACGAGTATCTAGGTACTAATTCTGGAGCTTCAGCCCCTAAATTCTTACCGTATATTGTTACAAGGTCGCTCCTTCCAATGCGGCAGATGGTCCAGGCCGTTCACTTTGTCCAGGTAACCGAATCTGTCCATTCCTTTACCACCAGCACCTGTGTAGATCGTTGATACTTCATCCAGGGTGCCGTTACGCTGAAATAAACAAGGAATAACTATTAAACAGAGTACGTTAGAATAAGCAAGCTAGAGTGAGCGCATTTGATACTGAGCTTGAGAAAATGTTGTAAATTTTCTTAGCGTTTCAATGGATTGATCTGAGTTCTTGCCAAACGCTTTTCCTCCTATTCGAGATTCTACACAATAATGGATTCCGCACAACTGATATTGAACACATTCTCTATTGCACAAATTGTGTGTTTGTGAATCAGGAGTGCGATTTTTGAATCTCATTCGGTGAGCTCAGCTGTTGAAAATGTCAAAATTACTACAGAGATATGCATCTTTCTACTGCTGATTTTGACTCTCAAAAATCATACTTCAGGAGTGTTATTTTTGAAAGTCAAATCAGCAGTAAAAAGATGCGTATCTCCGTAGTAATTTTAAAATTTTCAACAGCTGAGCTCACCGAATGAGATTCAAAAATCACGCTCCTGACATTACTATTTAATTACTTACTGTATTTAATGCCTTTCAATTTTTTATTTTTTGTTTTCTTGTATTATATGATCTGACATTACTATTTAATTATTTTAAATTTTTTATTTTCTTGTATTAATGTTATAAGTTATAACTCGTTTTTAAATTATTCTCAGGTAAATAAATGAATGTAAAATTAGGTACTGTAATATTAATATTTTCACGCCTTAAATGGCAGAATATGCTGGATTTTAATACTGTTATACCTATGTTTGTACCATATTCTGGAAAATAAACAATCAAACAGTCTTCAATTTTACACAAACGCGTTTCTTCCTACTCGCGATTCTACACATTATTAATTCGGAATTCTAAATTAAAGTCGTTAAACCGACTTCGAACCCAGGTCGGTCGCAGTAAGGACAACATGTTCAGGTGGGGATTCTCGGATGCGCAAAATGTGAGTTGCTTGTGTACAAAAAATACAAAATACAAAATATTTATTGAACCAACGTGTGATACAGGTTTTCAGGACTCGTAATGATTATGATTAACAACCTTAGATTACCTATACCTAGCACATTGTATAGATAATACAATAAAAGTTTTAAGCTGTGATCCCACACTAGACTCAGGGCCTGGTTGGAGAGGATCAGCATTAGTTTTAACATTTAGATACAAAATGAGCGGCAGTTATTTATAATATATGTCATGTCTTTACATCTGTGTGGAGCTCCACAAACGATGGCCCATCTCACATCGTGCCCTGCGTGCCCTAACACCTGTACGCAGGAGGAGCTCATGACCGCTAGCGACGGTGCAGTATCGGTTGCCCACTTCTGGCAAGGTACTATTTAGCGACTTTGTTCAAAATTTGAAGTCGACACGATAAGAAGAAGAATTCCACGCAACTGCCTTTCATCACATTCGCTATTTCACGTCAGTCTAGACTTTTCTGCACAATTTCCATGATAGATAGAAGTTTACGCGAAAATATAGATGATTGAACATTGCTCTTGAATATTCTTGCTGACACAATTAGGACGCGATTTATTTTGATACTAATTGAACGAGAAATTGACACGTTTTGTTGTTCATATCCGTGCTCACGTCATATGAATATATAATACACTACAGAAGCGAAATTAGGCATGCTCTATACTATAGCAAGCTTATGCAGGGTGAAATTGTTAGCATTAGTACTGTATAGTATTATCTAATCTGTGGCATTAGCATCCTTTTAAACTAAGAGTCTACCCATCAAACTGAACAACTTTTACTATGGGAGCAAACCGATCGGAGCAAAAAAATCTGCAGTTCCATATTAAACTGCAGCGCCTACTCGACTCAAATGTATGCAACAGGTGGTTTTTACCCGACTGCGACAGAAGGAGGGTTATGTTTTTCGAGCGTATGTATGTATGTATGTAAGTATGTAGGTATGTATGTATGTAAGTATGTAGGTATGTATGTATGTATGTATGTTTGTATGTCTATTTCTTTGGCACGCCCTACAGCCTAAACGGCTTGATGGATTTTAACGTATGAGGTGTCGTTAGATTCGTAAAAATCGTGAGAGTGACATAGGTTACATTATTTTAATATGGCGTATGCGAATTAAAAAAGAGAGGGGGGAGAATCAATTTTTTTTCGTAAAAAAATACCATATAGGTATCAAATGAAAGCTGGTGAAGAGCAGATTCCAAATATATTATAGTATTTTTATGCTACCATTTTGACACAAGACTAAAAAGTATGAAATAAACTAAATTATTTAGAAAAACAAAAAACCCGACTGCATAAAAAACTATTATCTGAAAAGATAAAAACAAGCTCCTTAAATCAGTTATAATAACTTTGTTTGAGCAAATTAATACAATTTGAATGTTATTACTTACTTATAGGTAGGTATTGCAGACAAACCAATAACCAACAAATAGGTCATTTTTCTTTGTCCCCGTTTGCGATACCTACCTAATAAGTAATAACATTCAAAATGTATTAATTTGCTCAAACAAAGTTATTATAACTGATTTAAGGAGCTTGTTTTTATCTTTTCAGTTAAGTAATAGTTTTTAATGCAGTCGGGTTTTTTTTTTGCTCTGATCGGTTTGCTCAAAGTTGTTCAGTTTGATGGGTAGACTCTTAGTTTAAAATGATGCTAATGATATCAATTTCACCCTGTACATGCTCTGTAACAATCGGTATCAATAAGGTGCTAATATCGTTTTAAGAACGTAATGTATGATGGACCACGGGTATACTTCTACATACATTGGGATTTTTATAGGTACAATCTCTCGCCACTTCAACATCCGTCTCTTCCTTCATACATCGTCGGTTCCGGGTATATTTTATTTGGCCTTTATTAAGTACACAACTGATATGATCAGCATACGTGCGTCTTGGACGACCGCTTTCTACTATCCCATCCATCGCTGACCTTTTGTTATCGCCCCTTCTGCAGGAGTTCGATTTTAAAACATCACACTTACAGTTCAGTAGTAAAGCCTGACCAGAAATATAAAAACCATCGCCATTTTTCGGAAAATCATCGGAACTAATTTTTGTACTTAGAACACTGACATTAAAGGTGACAATCGATTACAGCGCCCCCAAACCAGGTTTTTTATATTCCTGGTCAAGATTTAGAAAGATGAATAATTTCCATAGTAAATTTTACCATTGATGCTAGTAATTGGGTATGCTAATACTTACGGCCAACAGAAGTCCCATTTGGCTGTTAGGTCGTTTCCCCTTTGGATAGAAGATGTGCGCAAGAGACACCAGTGGATCATCGTACCTGTAATTAAGAATAGTTAACTGTTATTATTATGTATGTAATCAAATGTACTGCACTCATTTACTAACACATTGAAAATGTTCTAATACTTATGTGTAAATTTCGCGGGTTTTTCTACTGTAAAGTTATGCCAGCCTGCATACTGTAAAGTTATTGCGATTCATAAACATAATTATGCTCACGATTATATTCTGTAACCTCAGAACATCCACGTTTCACCAGTATTACCGAAACCCTGTCCAGTGTGACGGGGGGTGAGCCCGTCGTCACTATAATGGACAGTGGGTACACGCCCCGAAATTGAAGCATGCAGGTTTCCTCACGATGTTTTCCTTCTCCTTCCAGCCAGTGCTGTTACAAATCTCATCTCACTAATATTATAAATGCGAAAGTTTGTGACGATGTTTAGATGTTTGTATGTTTGTGAGTTTGTGACCACCACGACTTATAATATAAATAATTGTTATTAATCTACATATTCAAGGTGCATAGAGCACTCACTCACTCGATCACTTTTTACAGAAATACAAATCTGTGTAATCCTTTTCGTTGTGACAACTCGTCCAAATAAATCTCGTCAGCAGACGAGATGACTACTCGCAAAGAACTCACCCAAACACAAGTTCTTCGGCAGTAACTCGAACGAACGGTTTGGCTCGATCCTTGTACGTGATGGCCAGCCCAGAGACCAGGAAATTGAATAGGAAGCCAGCGAGGTTGGGCGAGAACGATGTGACGGTCTGTAATTAGGAAATTAAGAAGGTCAATACAATACTTATGGCTTTGTTTCGCCAGCCGGCACTTCTTCTGGCTGCGTATTTTTATCGGATCAGGAGTGCGATTTTTGAATCTCATTCGGTGAGCTCAGCTTTTAAAAATGTCAAAATAACTACGGAGATACGCATCTTTTTACTGCTGATTTGACTTTAAAAAATGGCTCTCCTGTAGCATGATTTTTTAAAGTCAACTTAGCAGTAGAAAGATGCATATCTCCATTAGTAATTTTGACATTTTCAACTGCTGAATTCAGCAAATAAGATTCAAAAATCGCACTCCAGATAGTACGGCATATTGCCCGATTTATCAGCAAATCCCAAAGATCATACTGAACAAGAGAAGAATAGGGTAGTTCACCCACTTGCAGATTCTGCTGTGAAGCAGAGGAAACACCTCTGCGAAAGCGAAGTGCTCATTCACATCAGGATTCGCAATCTAGGTGGATACGTGGTGACGGTGACACCTACTGACATTAGGGATCTCCCCTCCAAAAACATAATAAGTCCGTGGGCCTAGGAAATGACCTTTAGGTCAAGGGTGACAGCTAGAAACGATCTATTCAGGTCAGGCGCGGTCGCATACTGAAATTTTTGAGGGGGTCATGTCCCCTGTGACCCCCGTTCAGTTTGATGGGTAGATTATGTGGTTTAAAGGTTAATGATACTTTTCCTTACACCGTAGGGTATACAGGGTGAAATTGATATCATTAGCATCCTTTTAAACTAAGAGTCAAACTGAACAACTTTTACTATGGGAGCAAACCAATCGGAGCAAAAAAAATCTGCTGTCCCATACTAAACTGCACCCGCCGCCGCTGCCTACACGACTCAAATGTATGGGACAACAGATTTGTTTTTTGCTCCGATTGGTTTGCTCCCATAATAAAACTTGTTCAGTTTGATGGGTAGACTCTTAGTTTAAAAGGATGCTAATGATATCAATTTCACCCTGTATATACACGAACATGAAGTGTACAAAAGACGGCCTTATGACTAAAAGTTATTTCTTCCAGACATCCTGTTAACATTGAACAACTCTGTCAACTCGGTCAAAATGAACAACTCGGTTACTGTATGTATTAGGTACTCACCAGTAAAGGAATGTTGGGGACAACAAGTTTCTGGTTCTTGTTGACGGAGAGCTCGGGGACAAACCTCAGGATCTTGTTGTGCTGGTACGTCAGTGTGTCGTTGTCGTGGAACTTTATGTTCACCTTCTCCATGTCTTCCCTGGAACAAACAAATTCAATGTTAGTCACTACGAATAAGAATGTATAGAAACGTAAATCAAGCTCAAAAAGTGGCACCAAAAATTCAATACAAGGTGTTACAAAAATACAAATAAACATTTAAGGGGGTGGGTTAGACCATCAAACTGAACAACTTTCACTACGGGACCAATTTCGAAATCGTGAAAAAAAAAATTGATGTTCCATACTCTACAAATCGACTCGAGCTAAAATATGTAGGTATGGGTGTCCGTTTTTTTTACGTGATTTCGAAGTTGGTCCCGTACTTACAGAAAGTTGTTGAGTTCGACGGTCTAAACAATCCCCTTAAGCCCCACTTGCGCCAACCTGGGTTAGCAATAAACTCTAGGTTAAGTTGGTAACCCATGATTTTTTGTATAGAAAAACAACTGAAAGAGCTATTTTATCCGGAGTTAATTGCTAACCCGTGGTTGGCGCAAGTGGGGCTAAGAGTTTTAAATATTTTTTTTTACTTATGTAACACCCTGATATCTTTAAAAAGATCTCATAGTGAATCTCGACAACAGGTACCTACAGTGTGTGCTGTTTTATGGGCAAACGTGTCCATAAAAATACATTAGTTAGTTAGGTATGTCAGATATCTTTTCTAAATCGTTGACAACAAGGATCCGGTTCATAAAGTAATTTCGAATGATATTGTCACCCTTAATGACTACCGACTTCGGTCGTGACCTTACGTATTATGTTTCCATTGGGTAAAACCTGATCATGATGTAAAACTAACCATCATTAATTATGGGAATGTCTTGTGAAGTAAACATCTTCGTCATGATTATCATTGAGAAGTATACGTGGTGTCACTGTGAAAAATTATTAAGAATAACAGAAAACCCAACTGCGTAAAAACATCATTATCTGAAAAGAGAAAAAAAACAAGCCCATAGTCCACACATAATATGTGTCTACCTACACATATTTACAAGACGTTCCCATACTTAATGATGGTTTTGTTTCAGCAAATATAACTTGAATACTAAATAAATAAATATCTTGGACAGTGTCTAGTCACATTTAAAGTTCCAGAATCTAGCCTGGACTTGTATTATGATAACTAGACAACGATATAGAATACATATTATATAGATACAATAAATAAACATGTTATATACTTAACCTACTAACCCTCAGATAAATTAACAGGAATGGATTGGAAATGATCTCTCATTTCTACGCAAAAAAGTCTGTCAATTTTGCGGGGGTGAGGGGGGAGGTTTATATACTGGCGCGGGACGCGCGTCAACTAGTTTTATATGACGGGTATGCTCACTGAGCATGCGTCTTTGGCAGAGGGGTACGCGCGTAATATCGCATCCATTCCTGTTAATTTATCTGAGTACTAACCACACCTTCATAATTTCTAAATCCATCAAATCTTTAGCGTGACCAAGGACATCCATACTACACTCGAAAAATATTATCCTCCTTCTGGTGCAGTCGCGTAAAAATAGTAGTACCTATTAGAAAACATTGTGAAAAAGGATGTGGTGACAAAGATAGAGAAATGCATGTTTCCTCACGATGTTTTCTTTCATCGTTTGAGAGCAGTTGTATTTGCGTTTGTGTTAAGTTAGAAAACTCTACAAGACATTTTGTCTCCAAAAAAGGGGTAGTAACCCTTATGCGGGTGATAGGGAGAGTTTAGGGGAGACCTTGGCCCAGTAGTGGGACAAAACATAAAAAAGAAAAAGAAAATTCGACACGCTAGCGCCTAACATCACAATAAACTAAACTAGAGAACTAAAGTGGTTGACAGTGTTGACACACCTCAGAAAATTAGCAAGCTGAAGTGGCAATAGGCATCAGGTCATATCTGCCGAAGAACTGACAACCGATGGGGTGTCAGAGTTCTAGAGTGGAGACCGCGAACTGGTAGGCGTAGTGTGGGACGCCCTGCTGCCCGCTGGACAGACGACCTAAAAAGTAACGGGGAGCGACTGGATGAGGAAGGCCGAGGACAGAGTTTTGTGGCGCGCCTTGGGAGAGGCCTATGTTCAGCAGTGGACGATGATAGGCTGATGATGATCATCACAATAAATCCTCAACGACATAAACGATGACACAAATGCTCTTTAACCGACTGCGGACGCAATAAAAACAATTACGTTGTTCATTAGACTACACTACCTATGTGATATACGAGTTATTGCAGTTATAAAGTTTGTAATATAAGTAAATAGGTATCCTAGGTCAGGGACTGCAAACCTTTTATATTTATTTCATTAAGATAGGTAAGTATAATTGTTCAAGTTGGATATAGAGGTATTCTAAAGCCTAGTATCCACTAGGCAACAATTTACGCTCAACATGTGACGCTCAACACGTGACGCTCAACATGTTCGGCAACGTTGCAAAACAACGCGCGACGTTGCTTCTTTTGCAAAAAGAACAAACTTTGAAAGAAGCAACGTCGCGCATTGTTTTGCAACGTTGCCGAACATGTTGAGCATCACGTGTTGAGCGTTAATTGTTGCCTAGTGGATACGAGGCTTAGTGCGTTCACACACGATGACGCACTGACGGAGCGCCAGATGTCAGTCCATAGAACCACACCCGGTCCGTCTATGCATCACCGTGTGTGCTTCTACGTGCGGTTTCATACAACTCCTTTGCTTCACAAATGACGGACTGACGTCTGCCGCTGCGTCAATGCGTCATCGTGTGTGACGATATGTTTTTAGATGTTTGGATTTTTGTGAGTTAATGACGCATAAAAGGCTGAACGGATTTGGATGAAATTTGGCACACAGATAGAATATGTTCTGGATTAACACATATAATACTTTTAAAAGTCAACATAGAAGAAGTCGCGGGTAACAACTAGATTTACCATAAGTTGGTAATACTAAAATCAAAGTTGGTAGGTACCCAGCTTTAAGGCCTCCGCACATTGCAGCGATATTATCGAGCGATTTTATCGAGCGATTTTATCGACAGCGATATCGCGACACCTTACACACTGCAGCGATTCCGCGATTCGCGTCACGCATGCGCCCCACCACTGAATGTAGTCGAAAGAGTTGCGATAATATCTCGGCAGTGTGTGGGATCGAGCGCGTCCCCATACAAAATGTACTGAGAACAATTATCGCAAAATCGCAGCGATATTATCGCTCGATAAAATCGCGGCAGTGTGTAGGATCGCGCGCGTCCCCATACAAAATGTACTGGAAACAATTATCGCAAAATCGCAGCGATATTATCGCTCGATAAAATCGCTGCAATGAGCGGAGGCCTTTACTAAAATCTCTCAATTTAAACTGGTAGTAATTAAAATGCATAAGATTTCTTTCGCATACAAGGTTTTGTGAAGAAACAGCGTGTAGTAATGGTATATTATGTACCTTTACTGTACGTACGAACCATTGCTATGCGTTGATTGAGTATCTTAAGGAGACCAATATCAGCATCATATCAGACGATAGACGTCCACTGCTGGACATAGGCCTCCCCCAAGGATCGCCACAACGACCGGTCCTGCGCTGCCCTCATCCAACGTGTTCCCGCCTTCACCAGGTCGTCGGTCCACCTTGTGGGGGCTTACTAGTAGACCCACGCTGCGCTTTCCGGTACGCGGTCGCCACTCGAGAACTCTTCGGCCCCTTCGGTCATCTGTTCTGCGAGCAATGTGCCCCGCCTTAGAAATCGTTCTAGGTCCCGCCCCTTGCCACTTTAGTTGGACAAATAAAGCCACACAAAAAGCGAAAATGTTTTTACAATCTAAGGCTGCGTTTCCACCAGAAATGTGCGAGGTAGCGAGGAGCTGAGCGAGGAAACAACCCGCCAATAGCACGCTCGCTTGATCACGTCATTGGGAAATTGAAGCATTCTCATTGGCCGATTTTTTCCTCGCTCACCGCCTCGCTACCTCGCACATCTCTGGTGGAAACGCAGCCTTAGGCTCAATTCACACCAAAATGGCAACGGTCAGCGGAGTACTTCAGTAACTACAATTTTGGTGTGTTTTGAACCTAAGGGTGTAAAAACATTTTCGCTTTTCGTATGCAGCATTTTAAACTTTGTTTATTTCATTCCGTGTTGTTGCTGAAATTGAGGCTAAAATACTACGCACTGGGTAGTTCTGCCTAGTTCTGCCTACTTTAGAACCGCGCACTATATTTGAACGCATGCGCAATAAGTTAAAACCGGTATGTTTCCAAACAACACGCAACCGACCAAACGGAGTGAAAACTAAACAAATAATTTGTATAATTACTATTTACTTTTTATTTCTGCAACTTGGCATTGAAATCAAAAGTTTTATGAATTATTTGATGACGCGTGGTTCAAAATAGGGTTGCCAGATGGCCGAGAAAACCGGGAATGTACCGGAATTTTGCGACTGGCCCGAGTCCCGTAATTACACTTTACTGTCCCGTTATTCCTGAAAACTAACTTTTTTTCACAAAGTTACAACTCTAAATTTTTTACATCTCTATGTGGCCATGCTATATATGTATTTAAGGATTGTTAGGAGACCTGTGTGTGGAGTAAACGAGTTCCCGCTTCAGGTCGTCGGTCCACCTTATGGGGGGCATACCCAAGCTCCGCTGGCTTCTGTGGCTGGAAAGATTTAGAATGATATGCCATCGACTCTATCCGCTCGCTTGCCCCGTAAACTACCACTTTACATGGATTTTGTACTCCAAATTTCCCGTGTCAAGTACCACTTGACATGGGGCCTTCGCTCCCATCCTCAATGTTATTGAAATATGCCTGTCTCTGTTTGTTTAAGGTCTATTTGTATTATCTATCTCGCTTCTCTGTAAAATTTACTCCAAATTGCACGTGTCAAGTACCACTTGACATGGAGGCACAATCACCAAAACCGAGCCGCGGCGTGGCGCGGTGGCAGGTAAAACAAATGACGGGGCAATGTAGGGTGTTCGTCAAGAGCCCGTCCGGGCAATTTAGTGGCTATAGAAGATATAAGAACGTACCTATAAACGAAAGGTCCCACTTCGACCAGCTTCGGTTTCTCCCCGTTCTCGAGGAAGCCCTGAGGGTTGGTGACATTGAAGATGTAGACCTTCGTCAGTCTGACGACGCCGGGTTTCTGCCAGTAGCTGTAGCTGAGTGAACCGTTCCAAAGTTTTAGTTCCTGGAGGGAAAAGAAGGAACAGTTTTATTTACATAGATACTTTTACACGTTCGCCGACACGAATACCATAGCATCCGCATTCGGGTACTTTCTGTGACGCGGTGCCAGATACTTTTACAATACCATAGCATCCGAATTCGGGTACTTTCAGTGACGCGGTGCCAGATACTTTTACAATACCATAGCATCCGAATTCGGGTACTTTCTTGACGCGGTGCCAGATACTTTTACCATACCATAGCATCCGAATTCGGGTACTTTCTGTGACGCGGTGCCAGATACTTTTACCATACCATAGCATCCGAATTCGGGTACTTTCTGTGACGCGGTGCCAGATACTTTACAATACCATAGCATCCGATTTCGGGTACTTTCTGTGACGCGATTCCAGATACTTTTACAATACCATAGCATCCGAATTCGGGTACTTACTGTGACGCGATGCCAGATACTTTTACAATACCATAGCATCCGAATTCGGGTACTTTCTGTGACGCGGTGCCAGATACTTTTACAATACCATAGCATCCGAATTCGGGTACTTTCTGTGACGCGGTGCCAGATACTTTTACAATACCATAGCATCCGAATTCGGGTACATTCTGTGACGCGATGCTATCCGGAACCAACACAAAAGTGCTTTCCGAAGCTCGGAGTCGCTCGAGATGAAATATGACAATCTAGGGTCACCCCCAACCAACATCAACTTTAAAAATCGTTTGTCATACTCACTCTAAAAATGATATAATCCAGCCATGGCACGAACGACAAGATAATCCCGAGCGCGACAGTGCATATACTGAACATAATCACTGCTAGGCGGCCTGCAACAAAAAGAAACAAAACATTAATTTGATTAGTTCCGCTACTCGACGGTAGATGGCGTTGTAAGTCCTTCCCAGGCTTTTCGTCGACGACGGCTGACGAGTTTTTTAAAAGGATCAAACTGAAACAGCTTTCTCTATGGGACCAACATCGAAACCGCAAAAAAAATCTGCTGTCCCATACATTTCGAGTGGGATTGCAGTTTTGTGACTACACCTTAATTTTATTTTGATCGAAGACTACACCCCCCGCGTCGGAAGGTTCCGTTACATTATAGCATATGCTCACGACTATATTCCCCGAGGGGGTAGTCAGAGATATTCTAAAATCTCAGAACATCAGAACAAAAGATTATGTGACGGGGGGTGAGCCCGTCGCCACTTATAATGGACAGTGGGTACAATACATGCCTCGAAATTGAAGCATGCAGGTTTCCTCACGATGTTTTCCTTCACCGGAAAGGCAGTGGTGTTACAAATCGTACATAAATTCCGAAAAACTCATTGGTACGAGGCCAGTAGAGGTATACCTAATGCCCCTTGCGGGAATTGAGGTTCACTATCGACTGAGCAATCGGGCCGACATAATATGGGACAGAAGCATCCCGCTGCGATCATCTCCAAGTGAGGCTAATCGCAGCTGCAATTTTCTAAATTCACGTCAATTGCTAGCTAGACTATAATTTCACGGTTCTAGATCTAAATGCGCGCCACCTAACGGCACTAACCGGAACGTGATCAAATCAGTTCGGTCATCTTAAAGGCCTCCGCACATTGCAGCGATATTATCGAGCGATTTTATCGCTGCGATATTTATTTCTAGTACATTTTGTCCCCATGGACGCGCGCGATCCTACACACTGCCGCGATATTATCGAGCGACAATATCGCTGCGATTATGCGATATTTGTTTTCAGTACATTTTGTATGGGGACGCGCTCGATCCCACACACTGCCGCATATTAAGAGAATATTATTCCGAGAGCGAAAATGCGCGCTGCATACAAACGTACTATGGTAATATTTTCAATACTAACCAATTAAAGTCAATGAAATTTTGCAGAAACAATCTAGAAACAAATTTCTATGCTTCTATAGAGTCAGATTTTCATTAAAATATACAGTTTCAATGCTAGGATTAATTTAAGATTTGTATGGAAATCTTTGAAGCACTGTAACTTGAAAACTATACATTTTAACGAAAATCTGACTCCATACAAGCATAGAAATTTGTTTCTAGATTGTTTCTGCAAAATTTCATTGACTTTAATTGGTTAGTATTGAAAATATCACCATAGTACGTTTGTATGGAGCGCGCTCCGAATAATATACCCTTAGTGCAACCTGACGCAATCTCTTTCGACTGCATTCAGTGCTGGGCGCATGCGTGACGCGAATCGCGGAATCGCTGCAGTGTGTAAGGTGTCGCGATATCGCTGTCGATAATATCGCTCGATAAAATCGCTCGATAATATCGCTGCAATGTGCGGAGGCCTTAAAATTATAACAGCATGTTTTTATCTGTGGTAATATTGATTCTGGGCATTTCAAATTGAATTTTCTAGCGTAACTATCATCTACTGCTGATTTGACTTTGGAGTGCGTTTTTTAATCTTACTCGGTGAGCTCAGCAGTTGAAAATTTCAAAATTACTATGGACATACGCATCTTTCTACTGCTGATTTGACTTTCAAAAATCATACTACAGTAGAGAGATTTTTGAGAGTCAAATCTGCAGTAGAAAGATGCGTATCTCCATAGTAATTTTGACATTTTCAACTGCTGAGCTCACCGAATGAGATTCAAAAATCGCACTCCTGATTCCTAAACTAGTAAACTGTGTGTTGGGAATCAGGATGTGCAGTGTATGCTGGCCTGTAGTGTTGTATCGGTAATTTAGGAGATACAGCTGTTCAAAGGTTTGAACGGATCTTTCTCTAAAACCTAATGACAGGACATGTCAGCTACAGTGCATATTCACCATAGGCGAAGTATTATTCGCTTACGCTGATAGACGTAACATCAGTGTAACCGCGTATGAGACAGCGATAGTCATAAAATCCTATACAATTTGTATGAAAATAGATGTCTGACTCCGCAGCCGTCGTAGAACAAAAAAGTGGCTACGTCGATAAGGACAGCAATAAGTAGCGATCTCCTTTTTTAACTAGAGCGAGTTTGCTATGTGCATCTCTTACTGAGTTATCACTCAGACACGTGACACAAGACACGTGCTTTCTTCTAGTTCCTTCTCTTTCTACGATATTCACTGCTTCACCGTTTGAGAGCAGTCGGTATTAAATAAATATCTTGGACAAATTATCTAGTCACATTTAAAGTTCCAGAATCTAGCCTGGACTTGTATTATGATAACTAGACAACGATATAGAATACATAATATAGATACAAACATCCATGACTCGGGTACAAATATTCATATTCGTCATACAAATATTTGTCCCTTACGGGATTCGATTTGAGCCCGCGACCCCCGACACAGCAGGCAGGTTCACTACAGACTGTGCTGTCGGGCCGGCCGTGTTACGTACCTACATAAGTTAGAAAAACTCATTGGTACATGGCATGTGGTCCGTGCGGATTCAAACCCTCAAGATTAAGATTATACAAGGTGTTACAAAAATACAAATAAACATTTAAGGGGGTGGTTTAGACCATCAAACTGAACAACTTTCACTATGGGTCCAATATCGAAATCGCGAAAAAAATAAATTATGTTCTATACTCTACAAATCGGCTCCAGCTAAAATATGTATGGGATCTCCGATAATTTTTTTCGCGATTTCGATGTTGGTCCCATAGAGAAAGTTATTCAGTTTAACGGTCTAAACAACCACCTTAAGTGTTTTTAAATTTTATTCTTACTTATGAAACATCCTGTATAGCTTTCCACAACGCGCCACCGACGCTACTCTAACTACCCTGTATATTATGCCATGAAATCTACAAATAAACATATCAATTACATGTCATACAAAGTTTGACGTAAGTACATTCTATTTTTGTATCGACACTGTAATCAAATGTAATAAAAATAGAAAATAAAATTATGTAATTTTCAATTGATATATTATTACTTATGTTATTCTAACCCAAACATGTTGATGTTAAACAACGGAAACTTATGGCCATTAAGAAATCTACATCAATGCGCATGAGTTTAAAAACTACAATCAAACTTATAATTACGCCTAGTATAGGTATAATTATTACAATAAATTGCGCAGAATTACTGTTTACAGCATTTCATACTAGCTGCTGTCCGCGACTTTATCTACGACTCTACGTTGAGGATATACAACGTGTTAATAAATTTACGCAAAACTAGAAAGTAGTTTGTTTAGAATCGAGAGCTGAATCGAATTATCATGGTTGCAACATAGGATTTTTTTTCAAAATATTAAATAATATGTTTTTATTTTGTTTTTATAATTTAAAATTTACTGAACTCGATCTCAACCCAATGCACGGGCAAACTCACCCTACTTACTACCAAAACAAGATTCTTAAAATGTATCCATGAGCACGTTAGCGCTTTCATTCATTGCTGAAATGATAACAAATCATTTTTGCCTCAAAACTTAAAATGCTAATAACTTTAAATTTTAACTATCAAAATAATGAAATTATTGTTTCAATCTAATTATTTTGTTGTAAATCAGTTGGGGTGTATGAGGTTTTGCGCTTATTCATTAACACGTTGTATAATTCGGAGCGCGCTCCATACAAACGTACTATGGTGATATTTTCAATAAGTACTAACCAATAAAACTCAATGAAATTTTTCAGAATCAATCTAGAAACAAATTTCTATGCTTGTATAGAGTCAGATTTATTATTATAATTTATTTATTAGGTCTGCCTTACATCTGATACAAGTTTAAGTACATTACAAAGTGATCTTAGGCTAAGAAGTATAAAATTCGATTCAGATTTTCGTTAAAATGTATAGTTTTAAAGTTACAGCGCCTCAACTATTTCCATACAAATCTTAAAATAGTCCTAGCATTGAAACTGTATATTTTAACGAAGATCGGACTCCATACAAGCATAGAGATTTGTTTCAAGATTTCATTGACTTTAATTGGTTTGTATTGAAAATATCACCATAGTTAGTACGTTTGTATGGAGCGCGCTCCGAATTATATCCTCTTATTCATATTCATATTCATATTCATTTATTGGTTGCTTCTTAAAACCAGCCAAGTGCGAAGCGAACTCGCGCTGGAGGGTTCCGTACCAGATAGATGTATAAGATAGATTTGAGGGTTTCGTACCATCGTACTACAATGTTACCAAAAAATTTAGTTTTCTCCGGGATCCTTATCCTTCATTTATTTATTTAAATTAGGTACCTAATGTTGTACTCTACTAACATCGTTTATAAGTTCTCCAATGCCTACTAACATTTTTGTATGGACTAAAATGTTGTCTGAAATAAAAAAAAATTTTTTTTTTTAGGACAAGCCCCGACACACACTTAGCAGATTGTTACTATTTGTTGTTTAGGTAGGTACCTACTATATGGATATTTTTAGAAAAATAAAAAAAATATCACATTTTCAATCAATAATATCACATATTATATACCTACCTAGATACATGTTTAAATATAATGCTGTCACTGTAATCAAGTATGAGGGTGTGCGATACAGCAGAGCTATCACTAAAGTTTGTCAAGGCCTAACAGCCTACCACTTTACAAGCCAGCCTCTTGAAGTCGGTTTTAAATAATTTGCACAGTTTTTTGGTAAATTTTTTTAAACTAAAAAGCGCTTTTGTTTTCATAATCTAGATAAAAAAGATTTTGGGATGCTTTTATGATACAATCGGTTTCCTTCGTGCGCGACCTTTGTCTCAAAGAAGCAATAACCTCATTAACAAAAACTAGTTTTTTTTGTAAATTTTTTGTAGAAGAAACAAAATACGTGCTTCTTGTTAACAGCAGAGATCTAAAAGGATTCAGGCAGAGATCTTCGAATTTGACAAAAGACAAGTCGAAATTGCTTCGTAAGTTGAAAACAAGTAAAAAATTGGGACACAAAAATGGAACCGTCGTTGGTTTTGCGTATGTTAATTAATCATCAGCGTATACAGGATGTTTCATAAGTAAAAATAAATATTTAAAACTCTTAAGGGGGTTGTTTAGACCGTCAAACTGAACAACTTTCTCTATTAGACCAACACCGAAATCGCGAAAAAAAGAATTTGATATCCCATACATATTTTAGCTCTAGTCCATTTGTAGAGTACCTATGGAGCATAATTTTTTTTTTTGCGATTTCGATATTGGTCCCATAGTGAAAGTTGTTCAGTTCGATGGTCTAATCCACCCCCTTAAAGGTTTATTTGTATTTTTGTAACACCTTGTATACGTCCCACGGCAGGGCACAGGCCTACCCTCTAGGAAGGTGTATGGATGTAAGTCCACCTTTAATGGAGGATTAACTTTCATGAGCGTTTCTGCAACTGAGTGTAAGAAGATAAAACTAAAATAAATTGTATGCAGTCCGCTCCCTTATTGATGTGCCTAAGTACCCATAGATTTCATTTCTCACACAAACAAAAAGATTATTGTTTGTTTTTTTATTTTAAACAATAACTTGTTACTTTTAATTTCTCACAAAAACATGAAGATGTAAGTTTGTTTTTTGTTTTAAAACAATAATGTGAAAATGTCATAAATGTTTATTTTTCATTTTCAAGGTCCTGTGATCATGTCAGCAGGTCAATGTAGAATTAATATTTATTTTCAAAATAAAAATTGAAATTCTTATAAGTACCACTTTAACATTCTTCGTGCATTGAATCTAACTTAAAAATCTTAAAATAGATTCTAGAATTTGAAAATTGAATTGAATGATATAGTATTCGCTAGAATTCTGAAGATTAGTGATCAATTCATCCAGAATTCGTGATTCTGGAATCACGAACCACCAGAATCACGAATCATTCTGTGAATTCGCGGACCAATCTGAAGATTTGTGGATAATTCATTCGTGTACCAGGAGTGCGATTTTTGAATCTCATTCGGTGAGCTCAGCAGTTGAAAATGTCAAGATTACTAAGGAGATACGCATCTTTCTACTGCTGATTTGAATTTCAATAATCGCACTCCTGAAGTATAATTTTTGAAAGTCAAATCAGCAGTAGTAAAATGCATATCTCCATAGTAATTTTGACATTTTAAACTGCTGAGCTCAGCGAATGAGATTCAAAAATCGCACTCCAGATTATTGTAAAATCACGATCTATTCTGGAGATACGTGATCAATCATTTCAATTATACTTTAATGCGTTCTCATCGCTAAAAAGCGAAAGCGATATTTCTGGATATTCGTTTGTAGATAATTTTTTGAATTCGCGTACCATTCTGTGAATTCGCGGATCATTCTGGAGATTTGTGGATCACTAAGCGGATTCGCGGATCATTGTGGAACCATTCTGGGGTGTGGCGAACCTTCCAGCGAATTCTCTTGCGCTAACGGTGTTTCGTAGACCTAGTTACAAACTACAGAGCTATAAAAAAGCTGATCGCATTCTTACAAACTCTCAGGTGCCTTGATTAGGTATCATTAATAGGTAATGAAGGAAGCAGAATCATCAATTAAGGATATCTAAGTACCAATTAAATTGTTGCATGTTTATGGGCCATGAAAATGGTATTAGAAAATAATTGTTAAATGGCATTGGAAGTGTTAAGAGTAGTATTCATTGAGTACTAATTCGAAGCGCTCGTTGGCGTAGTGGAGCTTCGGTATTGGAAACGATCACCGAAGTTAAGCAACGTCAGGTCCGGTCAGTCTTTGGATGGGTGACCGTTTAGTGGTATTTCATCTCGAGCGTTTCCGTGCTTCGGAAGGCACGTTAAGCAGTTGGTCTCGGATAGTTCCGTCAGATGGCGTTGTAACTATTCGTTAAGCCAAGTCAGAGGCCTATTGGCGGCTTGAAAATTCTCTGACAGCAAGGTGACCACTAACTTGCCTCCACCAACACGCACTGGGCCCGCGTGGTGGAGTATGGACTCCCTCTCACCATTATTCGTGAGAGGAGGCCTTTGCCCTGCAGTGGGATTCTACAGGCTATACCGACTAATTCGAAATTCATTTGTTTAAGGTTATTAAGGGTATATTACCGTTGGTGGGCTCCATACAAACGTAGTCTGGTTATATTTTCAATACTAACCAATTAAAGCCAATGAAATTTTTCAGAAACAATCTAGAAACTAATCTCTACATTCGTATGAAGTCAGATTTTCGTTAAAATGTACAGTTTTAAAGTTACAGTGCCTCAAAGATTTCCATACAAATCTTAAATTAATCCTAGCATTAAAACTGTATATTTTATCGAAAATCTGACTACATACAAACATTAGAGATTAGTTTTTAGATTGTTTAAATTTCATCGACTTTAAATAGATAGTACACCGCCTACCATTTTTCGTTCACCGTTTCCTCTACCCTAAGGTTGTCTGGAAGAAATAGCTTCTTAGCGATAAGACCGCCTTATTTTGTGCCTCTTGTTTTATTTTTCTCTGTATTTTGGTGTAAAATAATGAATATTTGTTTGATTGATTGATAGTATTGAAAATATCACCAAACTACTTTTGTACACAGCGCGCATTTGCACTCTAGGAATAAACTTATCTTAAAATGATGTAGGTAATGAAATGACTACATACATGTAGTTGTAGCAATGCTCGCATTTAGCAATTTAAGTTTCAGGAGTGCGATTTTTGAATGTCATACGTCGAACTCAGCAGTAGCAAATGTCAAAATTACTCTGGAGAAATGCATCTTTCTACTGCAGATTTAACTTTCAAAAATTCACTCACTCCATTCACTCCTGAAGTATGATTTTTGAAAGTCAGCTTAGCAGTATCTCCATAGTAATTTTGACATTTTCAACTGCTGAGCTCACCGAATGAGATTCAAAAATCGCACTCTGGGATGGAATGACGTGTCAAGTGGTGAGAGGTGGCTAGCCTTCCGCCCACATATCCACATAAACACTGTATAAGAAACCTTTAATCAATCAATCAATCAATCAATCATTTATTTAATCCATTCATTCATTCATGAATGAATGAATGAATGGATTCATGGATTTTTTTTCATTTTTTTTTTTTTTTTTTTTAATCCTTTAGTCGCCTCGTTCAACACCCACTTGAAGAATTGGGGTGGTCTATATATGATGGTGCATGGGTCGTAAACAGGAAAAGCGTTCCGTGATTTTAGCGCGGCAAAGCGGTCGGTTCACCTCTTTCCTGTGGACTTCTCTGCGTTTCCTGCGTCTTTCGATTGTCTCCAAAAACTCCAAAGAACCGTCAAAACGTCGAATACCAACGTTTTAATGTGAAAGCAGAAGAAAATAAAAAATAAAATAAGATTTAGCCTAAAGGTCTTGTAACCGGGCTAGTAAATATCCTAAAAAAAATATATAAGACAGAACCACACGGCAAGCTCACAAACCGTAGAAAGAGAATCAACTAGAAAAGGCATTAAAATAATAATAGTCACGAAAACGAGACAGCCTTATACGCTAATTACACAGAGTGAATGCGACAAAATCCATGTCGTTTGTCCCTTTCTGCGTATGCGATATTTTTGTTTGCCACAGTTGAAATTGTATACAAAATCTTGCAACTGTGGCAAACAAAGGCGCGATTTCTCATACATTTTTGTCATATCTCTGTCCCTTTCGAGTATACGCTGTCAGGAAATCTATAGAATACTCAACCTACGTCACAAACGAATGCATCCATTGAAGACTAACCTTTATTTTATACGCGTCATAACATTCGTAATTTGTAAATTGTAATTTGTAATCTATCTGAAGAATGAAGTGGAAAAAGAAATTAATCTATGTAAATTATGTGAATTTCACTTTTTTGTTCACGATTCTTTCAACCTAACCTTTGCGTCTAAGAAAATTGATGAGGATGGAAACTTCCATATACTCGGACCTATTCATACACAGTCACGGCCACCCGAAAATCGGCCAAGTGCGAGTCGGACTACGGACTCGCCATCAAAATCGGTTCAGTAGTTTTTGCGTGATCCGCGAACAAACAAACAAACAGACCGACAAAATTTCTAAAAAAGGTGAATTATAATTAATTTAATTAATTTTTCTCCCCTTCGGACGGAAAGCGTCAATTTTCGTCCCGCTGCGCTAAACGCAGTTGCCGCTTTCCACCTCGGTCGAAGAGAAAAATAGTATACTAACCTCGGACAGTAAATAAGAAAGCCTCAGATCAATAAGATCTGAGACCTTTCTTACTTTCCTGTCCTCGGTGTGTAATCTACTATAATTTAATTAATAATTATTTATAAAATTTCGAGTCAGGGATACCTAAAAACCATATCGTAATCTTTTTTTTGTAAATATCTTCAATGTACAGACACACTTCAGTTAGGTACAGTTTTATAATAGTTTAGATGTAATGGGTAGATGGGGTAGACTGTTAGCTTAAATGAATGCTAATAAAAGATATCAATTTCACCCTATATAGTATGCTATACTTTTCAAGGAATCCAGGGTTGTGATCTCTGGAATTGGATCTCTAATAGCCATGCTTTTTCTTATTGCTGTCTCCCGTTTGCAATGGAGGGAAGTCGGATATTTCTTTTTCACATTCCTCCTATCTTCTTTGATTAATTCATTCCGGCTCTGCCTCCGTGGTCTAATGGTTAAGAGCATTGGGCTTTTGACACGGAGGTCGTGGGTTCGATTCCCACGGGGGGCACCTAGTGAAATGTCACTTTGTGCGTTTTTCCCCAGTTGGTTAGGACATTGCAGGCTGAGTCACCTGATTGTCTGAAAAGAAAGATGATTCCGTGCTTCGGATGGCACGTTAAGCTGTTGGGCCCGGCTACTATCTCTGGTGGTAGTAGTCGTTACATAAAAACCACGTCAGAGGCCGTAAGGCGGTTTGAATAAACTCTGACACCAGGGCTTGCAACCCACTCGATAAGAAGAAGAAGAAGAAGAAGAAGAAGAAGAAGAAGAAGAATTCATTGCGGGTTCCAAGACAGATTAGAGTCATCCCCTGGCTCGCTGGACTTCATTGTCTAGTGTTGTGAATGGTCGCCGCTGTTGATCCTGGTTCACAGGAGTTACAGCGGTGGGAATGTGTGGCCCTATGCCCGTTTAAAAAAAACTTTTCAGTATGTTCTTCCACTACAATGTAAGTAAAATCATAATTTTTAGTCGTAGGTCATGAAATGACGTACTATCATTTACAGTCCATTATATGGAAATAATAACATACTCGTAGCATTATGACATAATATCACTAAACATTACAATAACAACGACTTATTTTATAAATGATTTACATGTTTTATGTTTAATTATACCTATTTGCTATACAGTGTGTTAACAATGACATCAATTAGGCATCATAATCATCATCACTGTCAGAGTAAACATGGTGTTATGAAATTGAAGCGAAAACTTAAAAAATATTGATACCGGTTCGATACGGGACGGGACAATAATCTATGGAAGTGGTACTTGGGAATGTTCCTCCATTGAAAAGGGAAGATCTTCCACCAGGCTTAGTGTGAAGCCTGGGGACCGGCCGTGGTCCAACAGTTCTTAGTTGGACCTTGTATATATATCGAATCTCTGTGATTATTTCTCTTGCGCGATTTATGTCTCGCATTCGATTGTGAACCTTATTTGTAGTAGGTTACGAGTTACGTATTTACGGTGAACGTTGTCTTTGTATGGAGCATATTTCTGAGAGCGACGGTATCGCCATCTGTTAGCTTCTTTGCTATAACTTGTGGGTGTTGACATCTATGGCAAGTTCCCACAAATCTATCCATAGATATTTTCTAACAACCAATTTTTTTTCGCGATTTCTGAATTGGCTTCATAGTGAAAGTTGTTCAGTTTGATGGTCTGTGATCATCCCCTTAATAAACCGTTAGCATATTAAGAATGTCTCTGTATACAGGGTGTAACAAAATAGTAACTAGTATAGTATAACTTAACGTTTAGACCATCACTATGTCGCCAATATCGAGAAAAAATATGCAGTTCTACTAAACTGCAATGCCAATTCGACTCAAATGTATGTGGGATGTTGTATATGAATAAAAGCAAACTGCGATATTATTAATCTTCTTTCTATATTTTGTCATCCAAAAATACACGTTATACACGTTTTAATTAGTTTTATTACGTGGAAAATGCCGAGCACTTGCATCGTCTGTCCATCTTGTAATCCTCAGTCCCTCCTACGTCATACTCATCCTTCATCTCACTCGCACATACGCACCTCGTCTTCCATCCCTCTCTTACCTGACCAGTCATTCGTCCTACATCTTTCATCCCTTTCACACAACACACTGCATCCTATCTGTCATCTCTCACACACTACCTGCGTTCCGTTACACTCAGACAGACTTCTACGTTCCATTCCCACATGTATGAAACCGTTGATTTCTTTTTAACTACTTTCTTCATACAAAACTGCAGTATTATTGTTTCGACAGCACTTATTGCAGCACTTATTTTTTCGACGTTGTCTAGTCACCATAGTAAAAGTTGGCCAGTTGCATGTTCTAAACCACACCTTTACATATTACTAAGAGGTTTGTTACATCCTGTAGATATAAAGTTACAGGATTTAAAAAATACTTATATTTTGTTCAGATTGTAAAAGCATTATCAGAACTATTATTGTGACTGTAAGCTGTAAGTTTTCCGAATAAAATAAAATAAAGAAGGTAGCAGGTATTGACTCGAGCACACGTCTAGCGTGGTTTTCGCGCGTCGCGTTTTTGCCTGCCACGAGGCTCCACAATCCTTAATCTCTTCTTGTTCTTGAACAAAAACAATCCCTGATATTGGGATAGATACTCCCATAAACTACACTTGACACTGGCGGAAATGCGGTGCTACGCACAAGCAAAACCCATTCTTCTTATCGAGTGGGCTGCAAGCCCTGGTGTCAGAGTTTATTCAAACCGCCTTACGGCCTCTGACGTGGTTTTTATGTAACGACTACTACCACCAGAGATAGTAGCCGGCACCAACAGCTTAACGTGCCATCCGAAGCTCGGAATCATCTTTCTTTTCAGACAATCAGGTGACTCAGCCTGCAATGTCATTTTCATTTATATTTATTACGATAAATTACATGTTTACAATAGGTAGATGTCATTGCTATACAGTCTCAACGTAATTTTACCCAGTTTGGGTGTGGCAATTTTATGCAATATTAATTAAATGTCCTAACCAACTGGGGGAAAATTTATAAATTAAAACCCATTAATTTATAAATATATATTTTATTTAAAAGTGATGCTTTTAATACTAAAACGTACCTAGGTACATGCTGTATACAAAGATAACATATTACATAACAGGTCAGGTCTTCAGGAAATATAATTATATAAGTATACAGATAGCATGGGCACTTAGAGACAAATTATGTCATAAATAACTGTGCAATGTCACTGTTACACTGACGGTATCTTCAAAGGTCAACCTTACAGGACTGGGCAGAGATAAGAAGCTAACATATAAACGAACTAACTCCCACTATTGTTATTAACGAAAATTAAACAGTTTATCATTAGGAAACTTCATGGCAAGACCCAAATACTTGAATAGGTACCTAAATACGTTTGTATGGAGAAAACTGTACTGCAGTGCGATTTTTGAATCTCATTCGGTGAGCTCAGCAGTTGATAAAGTCAAAATTACTATGGAGATACGCGTCTTTTTACTGTTGATTTGACTTTCAAAAATCATACTTCAGGAGTGCAATTTTTTAAAGTCAAATCAGGAGTGCGATTTTTGAATCTCATTTGGTGAGCTCTGCATTTGAAAATGTCAAAATTACTATGGAGATATGCATCTTTCTACTGCTGATTTGACTTTCAAAAATCACACTCCTGAAGTATGATTTTTGCAAGTCAAATCAGCAGTAGAAATATGCGTATATCTCCATAGTAATTTTGACATTTTCAACAGCTGAGCTCACCGAATGAGATTCAAAAATCGGACTCCAGGGATGCGATTTTTGAATGTCATCGGTGAGTTTGAACGGTTTTTAAATCTCATACAAAAGCGTTCTCATGCATCTTTCTACTGCTTATTTGACTTTAAAAAATCGTACCTACTCCAGAATTATGATTTTTGGAAGTCAAATCAGCAAAAGAAAAAAAGAAGTAGAACGATGCATATCTCCATAGAAATTTTGACATTTTCAACTGCTGAATTCATCGAATGAGATTCAAAAATCGCACTCCAGCAGTAGAAAGATGCGTACCTATCTCCAATATCTCCATAGTAACTTTGACATTTTCAACTGCTAAAATCGCACTCCTGGTCTATCCTCTTAATTAAATGGGCTATCTAGCCCCATTAAGTCTAGACGGAAAATCCGTGACAGCACTTCAGATTTTATCTTTCCATGACGCAAAGAAGACATTGAAAACAGGAAATATTTTTTTAATACTCTTTTATCATAAAATCTAACGATAGCGTCGGGTCACAGAGGCTGTGGTGGACTTAATTGAGCACACTTTATAATTGTGCATAATTATGTTATGTTTTATAGTTTTACGCACGTGACTTCTGGGGGAAGAACTGTAGGAACACGAGATTATCGGTACTTAATACGTCATACAACATAACAACAACAACAACAACATAATATGCCATCATCATCAGATGCAGTGGTGATCCAATGGCGAGTAACCTTGCCTGACGTGCAGGAGGCGATGGTTCGATCCCCGTCCAGGCCGACTCGTACCAATGAGTTTTACGGAATTTATGTACGATTTGTAAACACCACTGGCTGTTCGGTGAAGAAAAACATCGTGAGGAAACCTGCATGCTTCAATTTCGAGGCATGTATTGTACCCACTGTCCATAACAAGTGGCGACTGGCTCGCTCCCCGTCACACTGGACATAGTTTCGGTACTATTAGTGAAACGCGGATGTTCTCAGAATTATCTCCGACTGCCTCAGGGAACATAGTCGTGAGCATATACATGTACCTATGCATGTATGAATCATCAGATAGTCATGATCCGCTGTTGAACATAGGGCACGGACCGGATCCCATACATTTTAGTCGGGTAGGTCTAGGTAGGTACAGCAGTTTTGTATGGGACAACAGATTTTTTTTCGCGTTTCCTGAGGTAGGCTCCATAGTGAAAGTTGTTCAGTTTGATGGTCTGAGTTCACCGTTTCAGTATTTGCTATATAGGCTGTCAATTACACCCTGTATATAATAACGATATTTTTAATCTATCAAACCTGGTTCAACTAATGACATCTGGAGAGCGATTTTTGAATCTCATTCGGTGAGCTCAGCAGTTGAAAATATCAAAATTACTACGGAGATACGCATCTTTTTACTGCTGATTTGACTTTCAAAAATCGCTCTTCTGTAGTATGATTTTTGAAAGTCAAATCAGCTGTAGAAAGATGCATATCTCCGTAGTAATGTTGACATTATCTTCTGCTGAATTCAACGAATGACTTTCAAAAATCGCACTCCAGGTTCAACTAACTGGTACAACATGACATCGGATTGTCTTGCCCATACGTAATTAATCACTATTTTTATGTAATCTGTGTTCATGTTGTGAGATTGTTTAAACATCACTGTAATGAACGTGTGTGAATGTGGACTGTATAATGAAAACGATAGGTGAAATTATGAGCAAATGGGTTTAATCAATTAAAATCAAAGAAACATACAATGTGGAAAAGCAAACCGTACAAGTTTTGTTTCGCTTCTGACAAACGTCAACAAAAATCAATACAAAAAGAAAGAAAACTAAATTTTAAACTAAAGAGTTTGCAACAATCACGCATACCGTAAAATTGAGGTTCAAAAGTAAAAAAAGAAAAGTGTTTTTAAAAGTGAAAGAAGAAATCTTCTTCGTGAAGAATCAAAAAAGCGAAAGTGATCACGCGATGCGTGTGCGCACGTGTTTTTAGGTTTTGGAATGATTTGGAATTCTTTAATTATTATTTTTTATAATTTATCTAATTTCCATTATATTCTACACACAATACAGAATACAATACTCTTTATTTGCACACCAAAAACATAAAATAACAATATTATAAGCAAACAAAAGGGTACAAATGGCGGTCTTATCACTAAAAGACAACCTTTCTTCCAGACAACCATAGGATGGAAGAACTCTTTAATAAAAAATATGTGGTAAGGCGGTGTAAATATACAGGGTGTAAGGGACAGCCCTCCGCAAACTGAAACGGTGAACTCAGACCATCAAACTGAACAACTTTCACTATGGAGCCTACCTCAGGAAACGCGAAAAAAAATCAGCTCTCCCATACATTTGAGTCGGGTAGGTACAGCAGTTTTGTATGGGACAGCTGATTTTTTTTCGCGTTTCCTGAGGTAGGCTCCATAGTGAAAGTTGTTCAGTTTGATGGTCTGAGTTCACCGTTTCAGTTTGCGGAGGGCTGTCCCTTACACCCTGTATACCAAGTGATAATAATATATACCTACATAATATATAGGGTGCAACTTAATATGCTGACACTTTTTTAAGAGTATGATCAGGAGTGCGATTTTTGAATCTCATTCGGTGAGCTCAGCAGTTGTAAATGTCAAAATTACTATGGAGATATGCATCTTTCTACTGCTGATTTGTCTCTCAAAAATCATACTTCAGGAGTGCGATTTTTCAAAGTCAAATCAGCAGTATAAAGATGCATATCTCCATAGTAATTTTGACATTTTCAACTGCTGAATTCAGCGAATGAGATTCAAAAATCGCACTCCAGACCATCAAACTGAACAACTTTCTCTATGGCACCAACATCGAAATCGCGAAAATAAAAACAGCTGTTCCATACTAATCTGCAAACCTACTTGAGCGAAATGTATGGGACAGCTGATATTTTTTCGCGATTTCGACTTTGGTCCCATAGAGAAAGTTGTTCAGTTTGATGGTCTGATCATCCTCTTAAAAAAGTGTCAGCATATTAAGAAGGACCCTGTAGTTTCTGAAACTACAGGCTGTACAAGAAGACCTCTCCCGAAAATTCAAAAGGGGTGAAACCACCCATTAATATTAACAACTTTTACTATGGGATCAACTACGAGAACTCAAAAAAGTCTGCTACGAGTATTTCATACTAAAATTAAATACCAACCGGGCAAAAAGTATTTAAGTACCTACCAGCGGTTTTTTTATTTCTTACAGTTGGTCCCATAGTTATTATTATTGATGGGTATTTTCACCCTTTTGAGTTTTCGGGAGCACACTCCTGTTTGAGCTTTTCGTTAAAAATATTTAGCTTTAAATCACAAAAAGTTTGATTAAAATTGGTCCGGTAGTTTTTGTGCTTGGAAAAATTTTTTTATACAAAAATAAAAATAAATCGTTGATTTGGATCCAATGTAGGTAAGTATAGTTAGACCGTACATAGGTACAAACTCGGATTGAATTGAATTGAATTAAAAACTTTTAAAAACGCACTACATTTTGACAAATAAATTAATCTGAATGTAATATACCTAGATTTAATATTATACAAGGTGTTTCATAAGTAACAATAAATTTTTGAAACTCTTAAGGGGGTTGTTAAGACCGTCAAACTGAACAACTTTCTCTATGGGACCAACATCGAAATCGCAAAAAAAATAATTTCATATCCCATACATATTTTAGCTCTAGTCGATTTGTAGAGTATAGAACATAATTTTTTTTTTTCGCGATTTCGATATTGGTCCCATAGTGAAAGTTGTTCAGTTTGATGGTCTACAACACCCCCTTAAAGGTTTATTTGTAGTTTTGTAACACCTTGTATAAATAATACGCCTTTTGCAACAATAATTACGTATTATCATATCCGAATAGCAAACCCTCGTTTAATATAAGAACGAGACTAAAAAAAATTGTATAATCACACAATTAAAATGACCTCGCGTCGTAACGCGACGTTCGGTCGGTGTGAGCCTTAACACCTGCAGTTAAGTGCAAGTTAAGTTAAAAATCTCTCGACAAGGCTGTCAATATGCTTTCCCACAACTGGGTCATGGCAGCCATTGTCATTTGCGTCACAAAGAATACAGGTACAGAAGGGCGGCTTCATACAAACGAGCGAAACACTCACGCATTGCACGTTCGGCGATATCGGGTAAGTCGTTCGAACGCCATCCACAGTACGACCAGCACGTCTAGCATGATTTCTCTACACGCGCGCGACTCGGGTTTTTCCATACTACAAGTCGCGGCAAGCGTGGCTTGCGTTCTCCAAGAAGCGCGGGAACCGGTTATTTTGTATGCAGCGAAGGCGCGTCGTGCGCGTGTAGAGAAATCATGCTAGACGTGCAGGAAAATAATTCTGCTCTTCAATCTTTGGTTCCGCAGACTAGACCAGAGTCCCCGTCAAAACCTAAAGCCATTTAGTTGTTAAAATCAATCCAGCGCGGTATTCAAAGGGTGCAAAATGGGGTGCTACTTAATCTTTCTATATCAATCAATTAATTATACTTTATTGCACTCCAAAACAGAAAACACATTTCAATAAGGATACAGAATTACAATTATTATTATTTATGTGGCGGTAAGTCAAATATCTAACTGACGGACGCTTCGCCGGCGTCAAGCGCCAAATTTTAGGCGCGTGAACGTAGCATAAATAATAAAGTCAAAATTATTTCGGGCGCGCTATTATAACTCATCAACTGCGCTGGACATCGATCGGTAAGTGCGTTCACACACGATTGACGGAGCGGCAGACGTCAGTCCGTCAATTGTGAAGCAAGGAGTTGTATGAAACCACACGTAGAAGCCCACACGGTGCGTCAATCCGTCATCGTCTGTGATCCCACAAGACATATAGACATGGTATTACTGCGTACCATCTATCTATTGATAATGTGTCCGTACGTGCGCGTCTACGTGTGCGTCTTTCGCTCGTTGCGTGGAGCCGGCCTTCTGTACCTGTCTCTTTTGTATCGTTCATTAATGAGGGGGAAAATTACAATGATCAATCTTTTTAACGGTTGTTTATTTTGTTGACCGTGGTTTTAACTTCCGATTGGAACTTTTTTAGGTTTCCTTGGTGCTTCCGGTTCTGTTTTTACATCATAGGTATGAAATTTTTCGAATAAGTAGGTAGATTATGCGGAAAAAATCTGCTATTATATTCCATACGAAACTGCAAGCCGACCCAAAAATATGAAACAGGTGTTTTTATTTCATGATTCAGATGTTATTCCGATGGAGAAAGTTGTTCGATTTGATGGTTTTGATTATCCCCGTAAAAGTGGAATTACTACTTTATTAAATCGTGGTGATCTAGTTGCGAGTAGCCTTATCTTGCGTTTAATAAAGCGATGGTTCGATCCCCGCCCTGGAGTGCGATTTTTGAATCTCATTCGGTGAGCTCAGCAGTTGAAAATGTCAAAATTACTATGGAGATACGCATCTTTCTACTGCTGTTTTGACTTTCAAAAATCGCTCTCATTGAGTATGAATTTTGAAAGTCAAATCAGCAGTAGAAAGATGCGTATCTCCATAGTAATTTTGAAATTTTCAACTGCTGAGCTCACCGAATGGGATTCAAAAATAGCACTCCTGGTCAATACAAACTTGTAGGACTCATATCATATAGTTCGAACCAATGAATTTTTGCTAACTTATGTTATAGGTAGGTAAGTACGATTTGTAACTCCGGTTTCTACTGGATTTTTGGTGAAGGAAAACATTGTAATATGCATACATATGCTCACGACTATATTCCCCGAGGTAGTCAGAGATATTCTGAAACCTCAGAACATCCATGTTTCACCAGTAGTACCGATACTCTGTCCATTTGTGACGGGGGGTGAGCCCGTCGCCACTTATAAGCTTATAATGGACAGTGGGTACAATACATGCCTCGAAATTGAAGCATGCAGGTTTCCTCACGATGTTTTCCTTCACCGAAAAGCTATTGGTGTTACAAATCGTACATAAATTCCGAAAAACTCATTGGTACGAGTCGGCTTGGACGGGGATCGAACCATCGCCTCCTGCACGGCAGGCAAGGTTACTCGACACTAAACCACCACTACATATAACATATTAATAATAATTAACATACATCATCAAAGGAATGTACATTTTAATGTAAGTTAAAGAACCTTGTATTCTATGTACATACAGCCTACAATTAAACTACGGTCAATTTTAATTCCTATTGTGTTGAACTTAAGGTTAATGTTTACTAATAGGTATTGTTAGGTTTAGCAAACACATGGTTAGACAAATGTTTGAGTATAGGTACATCCGTGTGGCAGGGAAGAATAGGTGACTAGGCAGTGTGTACATATATTATAATCCATTCCAATAGGAATGTTGTCGGATGTAAACAAAAATGAAAAAAAGAATCGACTGCCTACTTGAAAAATAATAAGTTCTATCTATCTATCTATAACGTCACGCCTCTTTCCCATTGGGGTAGGCAGAGACCAGAGCGCGCCATCTACTACGATCCTTACATACATCTTTTGCCTCATTCACATCCATCCATACATCTCTTCATACATGCCCGTCGGTTTCGAGTACTCCGCACCTCCCCTTTTTGTAGGCGACACATCCACTCATTTTAGCTCCATATATCTCTTTCGTACATCTGCTATCACTCAGCCTCTCCACATGACCAAACCAACGAAGCATACCCTTCTCTATTCTTGTCACAACATCTTCTTTCAATTTACATCGATCTCTAATCACACAATTTCTCACTCTATCTCTCAGCGTAACTCCACAGATGCTTCGCAAGGAACGCATTTCAACAGCATTAATTTTACTTTCATGCTTCTTCTGCCATACCCACACTCACTGCCATACATGAGTGTAGGCACCAACACACCATTGTGTATAGCAAGTCGCGCCCTTTTGGACACCAATTGGCTAGCCACAATGGTATGCAAAGCACCGTTCACTTTATATAATATATTTTATAATTATAAATAATAAGTTAAGTTACTGAAAAGAGAAAAGCAATCTCTATTGCTCTATTTCTACTACATATGAAATGGACATACAAACATAGGTACTTACATACAATACACTCGATAAACATAACCCTATTTCTATCGCTGCCGGGTAGAAAATAACATCAATGAAAAATCTTAGATTTTTATATTACCTGTTTGATAGAATGGGGTCTTTAGTGGTGCAAACCTGTATTTCTTTCTTAATAAGTTGATGATTTAAAGGAATGATCAGACCATCAAACTGAACAACTTTCTCTATTGGAACCATCGAATCCGAGAAAAAAATGTATACATTTCGGTCCAGAAGAATTGCAGTTTTGTAGGAAAAATGTTCTTTTTCTGTTCTTTTTTTATTTCGTCCCAGATACTGGTCCCACAGAGTCCTTTAAAGTTAGGACCCCTTAAAACATAGGTACACACGAATTGAGAACCTCCTCCTTTTTGTCAAGTCGGTTAATAAAGCTACAATAGTCATAAACAACAGGAATTTGGTGAAGCGCCAGAAAAGTGGTGACTAATTCTTTGTTAATTGTTCCCGTGTTTCATTTCCTTATTTACCTATAGGTTCCATAAAAGCTACTGTCATTGCCAATGCCCTGGCCATGGTCGTGATGATATTTCACTATCAACTCTGGAGCCCGCGATTGCGCTAAGTTAAAACATCTAAGTTCTATTCTTATCAATTATTTAATTAAATAGACTATGTATTACTGTATACATAACCTTAGCTTAAGAATGTATATTGTAATAGTCGTGTTATGCTCTAGACTAGAGTTTCTGGCCGCATCTTCTCTACAGCGACAACACGTTCCGAAGCTGTGGTAGCTTAAAAAATAATTGACGTTTAATAAATGTGCATCAGGCTCCTATATTGAATAAATAATTTAGAGTTTGAGTTTGATCCAATTTCAGTTCTAATCACATTGCAATCCAATTACTATTCAACTGTGCTGAATTCCGCATCGCGCTAAACTCTGTAACTGACAGCCCTTAACGTCTGAGCGATCTGTCAAAACGGCTCTAACGGTTGTCAAGAGCAGTACCGCGATTAGCGCAATACCAAATGTGTCAAAAGTTATGGTTCGTACGTAGTCCAATCACAGTTCAAAGACCAAATATTTACCACGATTGCAGCCCTGTATAGTTTTTCTAACTGACAAATACAGCATTGCTTCCCTGAGCAAGTGGGGAAGCCCTAACTAAAAAAAAATCAGCTGTTCCATACTACAAATAAACAAATTACAATGCCTACTCGAATCTGATGTATCAATGCAAAAGCAGATTTTTTTTGCTCCGATTGTTTTGCTCTCATAGTAAAAGTTGCTCAGTTTGATGGGTAGACTCTTAGTTTAAAAGGATGCTAATGATATCAATTTCACCCTGTATAAAAGCATAATAAAGGAAAACATCGTGAGGAAACCTGCATATGCAGAAGAAGACATTCTGATGTATTTGTGAAGTCTACCAATCCGCATTGGGCACGTGTGGTGGACTATCGCCCAAACACCCTCCTAGAGGGAGGCCTGTGCCCTGCAGTGGGACTATTATAGGCTGATGATGATGATGATGAAGCATACCTATTAATTTGTTTGATCGAAGTTGATCGATTGCCTTGCTATGATCGGTCTGCTATCGATAGAAAATCGATATTCTTTACTACCAATCGATTGCCTGCCTCCGTGGTCTAATTTCTAAGAGCATTAGGCTCTTGACACGGAGGTCGTAGGTTCGATTCCCACGGGAGACACCTACCTAGTGATACATCACTTTGTGCGTTTTTCCCCAGTTGGTTAGGACATTGCAGGCTGAATCCTCTGATTATCTGAAAAGGAAAATGATTCCTGGCTTTGGATGGCACGTTAAGCTGTTGGTCCCGGCTACTATCTCTGATGGTAGTTGTCGTTAAGTACATGAAAACCACGTCAGAGGCCGTAAGGCGGTTTGAATAAAGTCTGACACCAGGGCTTGCCCACACGATAAGAAGAGAACTATCTATTGTCGCATACAGATCTGGCCACCCCAAAAGGGACTCTTGTCGTGAGTTTATATGTACAATGTATGTGTTTAACTCTCACAAGAGAATTCCCATACAAATTAAGAGTAAAAGTATAATCAGTACTTTCTTTTGAACGAGTTATTAACAATTACGAATGCGGTCACGAACCGGTTTAACCGCATAACTCATTTTGTTGTCAAGTAGGTTAAATGGATATCGTTAGTTTTTAGGGTTCCGTAGCCAAAGGGTGAAAATATCTCTCCTACCTATTTAGGGCTGTAACTTTTGACTCTTATGTAATCCGTACTTTTGAACAGTAATAGATAGACAGATGAAATTTTCATAGAATATGTGTTAGTACGACGTGTTGGGCCGTTAAAGTGACGGATGAAAAACGACTGCATGCAGCAGAGATGCGAATGTTGAGATGGATGTGTGGTGTTACTAGAATGTACAAGATTAGGAATGAGTATATTAGAGGAAGTTTGAAAGTGGCTCCTGTGAATGAAAAGCTGCGATTATCGTGGTATGGACATGTGATGAGAAGAGATGAGTGTCATATTACAAGACGAATGTTAAATATGAATGTGGATGGCTGCATGAAGAGAGGACGACCAAAGAAAAGATGGATGGATTGTGTGAAGGATGACATGTGTAAAAAAGGTGTGTCAGCTGTATTGACGGCTAAAAGAGATGAATGGAGGAAGACGACATATTGCGCCGACCCCAAATAATGGGATAAGGGCAGGAAGAAGAATGTGTTATTACGACGAATTTGTTAACAAATAATAAAAATCTCAAAAATGAAGGGGGTCCTCATACAAGAAACTAGTTTTTATCGACGTTTTTTCTTCTCGCTCTATCTTAAAAACGGTAATACACACAAGTGTCAAACTTGGTATGAATTTAGAGCAAGCTCTACTACATATTTCGTTGTTATACAACAAATATTAAAAACCGGCCAAGTTTGAGTCGGTAGGCGCTAAAGGTCCCGGAGCAAAACTTTTTTGTAAGTTAAGGCTAGGTTATCCCAGTGCAAGCGTCTCTTTCTTCCAAGCATTAGTTTACAATTACTAGCCATCCCGCTCCAATTGAAAGCAGGATCGCAAAAAAACGTGTTATTCGTCAATATCTTTGCTCATGGGAGTTTCTAAGCTAAAACTTCTCCTGAGTTCACTAGAAATATATAATGTATTTAGTTAAGTACAAGAATAAAAAGTAAAATATCAGCAGTTTAATCATAGTATTGAAAAAACATAACAAAAATGGGTAACTTTGGGATGTTTTTCTATCTAGTAAACTTAATCTAATCGTGTAATTGAGAACAGTCGCCCATCCGCCCGATCCTTAAATAAGACATAATTTAATTTCAGACTTTAAAACACAGTTTAAAACACTTTCGTTCGTGTTCAAAAAACGGCCTCGACGGGATAACAGCGTCTTAATATGTTGTGTGGTACGGAACCCTCGGTGCGCGAGTAGCCCGACTCGCTCTTGACCGGTTTTTATTTTTTTAATATTTTGACATAATTTTATTTCAGACTAGCTGTGTCCAGCATGACTTGCAATGTGTTTTTTTTAGATTTCTTTTTGACAGAAACCATCGTAGGCACGAGCACAAAGCACCAAAGTTTCATCGCAATCGGACGAATGGTATAGGAACGCATAAAGGACAAACAGACCGACAAACATGAATTTTTATACAGGGTCCTTCTTAATATGCTGACACTTTTTTAAGGGGATGATCAGACCATCAAACTGAACAACTTTCTCAATGGCACCAACATAAAAAAAGCAACAAAAAAAACAGCTGTTCCATACATTTGGCTCGAGTAGGTTTTCGGTTTGGGACAGCAGATTTTTTTTAGCGTTTTCGTTGGTGGTCCAATAGAGAAAGTTGTTTAGTTTGATGGTCTGATCATCCCCTTAAAAAAGTGTCAGCATATTATGAAGGGCCTTGTATTTGTAGATTTATTTTTTACTTCTGCCTGAATTTGCACTTGGTTTAGTAGGTCCATTGAGTAATAATGTATAGAGCAGACAACGCGAACAAAATCAGTGCACCATGATCAGCAGCAGTGTGGGGCGCGTGCTGGGAGCGTCAGGCTGCGACGAGCGCCTGGCACAGGCTAAGTCGGTTAGAGCGCGTGCACCCTAACAAGTGTTACAAAACATTACTTCTCGGTAGCTTCTCTAGTTAACATAGTACCTCAATTAGTAGGTCTAAAAATAGTACATATGTAATTGCATTACATAATGTAGGTAATGAATAATGATATAATATCTAGACAGAAAGTTTGGTAATTAATTTAACAATCTTAATTAGTTGTCTAATCCTAATTTTACGGATTTATAGTTTTGTAAAAATGGTTTAAAAATTCATGATTTGTAGCCAGAATTGAGACCATGGAGAAAGTTTACATTACTCTCAGATATTTCTAGTCAATGGACTAGATTTCATATTTAAATAAAGTTACTAAAATTCGAAATCATTTTTTTAGAGATTTTTCATTTCTCGAGTTTAAAAAAATTCAGTTTAAAGTACGATTTGTAACACCACTGGCTTTACGGTGAAGGAAAACATCTTGAGGAAACCTGCATGCTTCAATTTCGAGGCGTGTATTGTACCCATTGTCCATTATAAGTGGCGACGGGCTCGCCCCCCGTCACACAGGACAGAGTTTCGGTACTACTGGTGAAACGTGGATGTTCTGAGGTTTAAGAATATCTCTGACTACCCCCTCGGGGAATATAGTCGTGAGCATACTAATGCTATGCAGTTTAAAGTAAAAATAAAAGTCAGTCAGAAATCATAGGTAGGTACTTCACGAATGCTATGAGTTTTTAGTTAGAGAAAGCTGTTAATTTTAATGGTCTGATCATCCCCTTAAAAAAACGATCAGCATGTTAAGAAGCACTTATTATATAGGTACATGATTTTGTATGAATTTGGTCTCAAAACCATATTATGTCAACCTAAAGGTGCGCAGAAACCCTATGTCAACGAACTTATATGACCGGGTGACACGGTTCATGAGATGTACCACTGTACCAGTTATGATGAAACTCTTATATAACCGTAGAGCTGTAGGCGTAACAGAATCTTGCGATACCTTGTTTACTATATTACGCTGGTGATAAGTGAGCGAATGGTATTTACTGTCATTATTTTATTACTAGCTCTTTCCTGCGTACGCGCAGATGAAAAAAAACTGTGATACCTCATATCTTTTGATTGAGATATTTTATTCCAGAAACTTAAAAACAAATGATTAATTATTAAAATTGGCAACATATGCCTCGTCCAAAAGGATGTACAGTCATATATCCACGACAAGCTTCGTCACAAGAAGGTATACATATATATCCACAACACGTTTCGTCAGCATTATTAAAAATAAAATAATAATTACACACATTAATCGGCCCTTTCCTCAATAATCGTACCCGGCACAAAGGATCCCATAAAACTAGCCGATTAGCCGACTAGCCGAACTAGTGAGCCGATTGCGATGAAATAAAAACGAAATTCTACTCCAAACTAAGTCCTACGTACATCAACTTATTGTTAATTTTGTTACTATAAAAATGCTCTTCTTCTTATCGTGTCGACTTCAAATTTTGAACAAAGTCGCTAAATAGTACCTTGTCAGAAGTGGGCAACCGATACTGCACCGTCGCTAGCGGTCATGAACTCCTCCTGCGTGCAGGTGTTAGGGCACGCAGGGCACGATGTGAGATGGGCCATCGTTTGTGGAGCTCCACACAAGCAACTTACATTTTGCGCATCCGAGAATCCCCACCTGAACATATTGTCCTTACTGCGACCGACCTGGGTTCGAAGTCGGTTTAACAAATTCCAGGTCGCCCAAGGCAAGTCATGTCCAGGCGGGAGGCTCTCAGACGGCGGCACAAATGGAGTTGGGAGGAACGCTTTTTGTCACCAAAGAGTACACCTCGCTTGCGCTGGGCCAGTATTCAGTGGGTCGACACACTTCATAAAGCTGCGTCGGCTTGGCAGCCTTTGCGGCGCAGCTGCAGGAATGAAGCCGTGCATGGGATGTCGAAAATGTTCTGGGCTTTGAAGGTAAACTCGTTAGGGTTCCGTACTCAAAGGGTGAAAGCGGGACCCTCTCATAAGCTCTGTCCGTCCGTCCGTCCGTTTTCTACCTATTTAGGGCTGTAACTTTTAAACCGTAATACCTATAGGCATTTGACATTTTCACAGAAAGTGCGTTATTATGGCGGATTTGCTTACAGATAAAAAGGTCGAAAAGTTAAAAAGCAATAATATTAGTAGTAATAGTGAAAAAAAAAATCTCTCTTTGGCCACAGACTCTACCCATCAAACAGAACAACTTTTACAATCGATCAGAGCAAAAAAAAATCAGCTGTCCCATACGATTGCGTCGAGTACCTAGGTATTGCAGTTTCGTATGGGACAGCAGACTTTTTTTTTTGCACTTATAGGTTTGCTCCCATAGTAAAAGTTGTTCAGTTTTATGGTAGAGTATGTGGTTTTTTTTAAGGTTAAGGGTTGAACTACACATGGCCGCACGCGATCGCATTTTTCCGTCGCTCCATCCTGCGGCGTCGCACGCGATCGCGTTCTGTCTATCTTATATGCTCTACCAAATGACGTTCCTGAGTGACAGAAAAGGATGGAGCGACGGAAAAATGCGATCGCGTGCGGCCATGTGTAGTTCAACCATAATGATACTTTTCCTAACACTCTGCATTTTGTATGACTTGGTAGGCCACAGACAGACATTTTACTACTGTAATATCATATTTTTACCTGTGTGTCGCAATAAACATTTTTGTATTTGTATCTACAGTACTTATAAGTTAAAAAAAAAAAGTAAGTTATAGCCTGTAGAATCCCACTGCAGGGCAAAGGCCTCCTCTCACGAATAAGGGTGAGAGGGAGTGGGCCATACTCCACCACGCGGGCCCAGTGCGTGTTGGTGGAGGCAAGTTAGTGGTCACCTTGCTGTCAGAGAATTTTCAAGCCGCCAATAGGCCTCAGACTTAGCTTAACGAATAGTTACAACGCCATCTGACGGAACTATCCGAGACCAAGTGCTTAACGTGCCTTCCGAAGCACGGAAACGCTCGAGATGAAATACCACTAAACGGTCACCCATCCAAAGACTGACCGGACCTGACGTTGCTTAACTTCGGTGATCGTTTCCAATACCGAAGCTCCACTACGCCAACGAGCGCTTCTACAGTATAACAACAAATAATAAAAACCAAGTGTGGGTCGTTCTCGCCCTAAAGGTCCCTGAGAAAGCAATGTTGTGTGGTGGTGTGGTACGGAACCCTCGGCCTCGATGCGCGAGTAGCCCGACTCACGATTGACCGGTTTTTTAGAGTTATTTTATTAATTCACCTACTTCTCTAACGTATTACCTAATTCCAGTAATCTCTTAGAGAAACATGAAATTACGAGGAAATTCACAATTAAGGCTAGGTTATCCCAGTGCAAGCGTCTCTTTCTTGCAAGCATAAGTTTACAATTAGCCATCCCGCTCCAATTGAAAGCAGGATCGCAAAAAAACCTGTTTTTTGTCAATATCTTTGCTCATGGGAGTTTCTAAGCTAAAACTTCTCCTGAGTTCACTAGAAATATTTAATGTATTTAGTTAAATAAAACGTTAAATATCAACAGTTTAATCATAGTATTGAAAAAACATAACAAAAAGGGGTAACTTTGGGATTTTTTTCTATCGAGTAAACTTAATCTAATCGTGTAATTGAGAACAGTCGCCCATCCGCCCGATCCTTAAATAAGACATAATTTAATTTCAGACTTTAAAACACAGTTTAAAACACTTTCGTTCTTGTTCAAAAAACGGCCTCGACGGGATAACAGCGTCTTAATTCCTTTCTGAAACCAAGACAACCAGCGCAGTAGCAGAAACCAAGAAACGAAACAAGTAAACTGGACTCTAAGACCTTATTAATAAGAAAGTGGATCGCCTAGAACGAGTTGTGTCGAAATCATTGGAGTTTATTTTGCAAGAAGATGGCAATTTTAGCGTTTAGCTGCGCGCGCGCTCGATGACCGTCCAAATGGAAATTGTGTGCGTTTCCATTGACGTTTTAAATTAGTAACAATGTCTCTCATCATCAGCCTATACTAGATGATTTTTAACAATGTCTTTTTTTAACCTGGCAGCCCTAGAGTTGCGGCATACTGAGAGGTGGCAATCCTCGTTTTTTGAGTTCTTTACAGTCTCCTACAGTGGCTTCTCAACTACCAAACAGATAGATGGAAAAAGTGGTACCATAAATCATGGTAAAGGTACTTGCAGCATGATTTAGCTAGGCAACCCGGCGGTGTTGTATGAACCCCTGTATAAAACATATGCTCACGACTATATTCCCCGAGGGGGTAGTCAGAGATATTCTGAAATCTCAGAACATCCACTTTTCACCAGTAGGTAGCACCGAAACTCTGTCCAGTGTGACGGGGGGTGAGCCCGTCGCCACTTATAATGGACAGTGGGTACAATACATGCCTCGAAATTGAAGCGTGCAGGTTTCCTCACGATGTTTTCCTTCACCGAAAAGCCAGTGGTGTTACAAATCGTACATAAATTCCGAAAAACTCATTGGTACGAGTCGGCCTGGACGGGGATCGAACCATCGCCTCCTGCACGGCAGGCAAGGCTACTCGCCACTGGACCACCACGGCTGTAAATCACATTTCGTTCACCAAACAAATATTTGCATAATTTTGAGAAGAAGAAGATTTTGAGATAGGATCTTGGTATACAGGGTGTAACAAAACACCCTAGTAATACTTAAGGGGGTGCTTCAGCCCATCAAACTGAACAACTTTCACTATAGAGCCAACATCGAAAATAAAATCGGATGTCCCATACAAAACTGCTGTACCGACTCGACTAAAATGTATGGGAGAAAGTTGTTCAGTTAGTGCGTTCACACACTATGACGCATTGACGCAGCGGCAGACGTCAGTCCGTCATTTGTGAAGCAAGGAGTTGTATGAAACCGCACGTAGAAGCACCCACGGTGACGCATTGACGCACCGGGTGTGGTTCTATATGGACTGACATCTGCCGCTCCGTCAGTGCGTCATCGTGTGTGAACGCACTTAGATGGTCTATGATCATCCCCTTAAAAACGGTCTCTAAGGTCCATACATCACCGTAATGAGCCACAGACGCTTTCTAAATTGCAGAAACAGTTATTGTATTGTCATAAATCGTAGGATAATCAATCATACTATTTTGTCGCGTAAAACAATGGACACCCGCACTTGTCTCGCAATTCAAGCTTAGTTAATAATTATCGTGATATAATTATGTCTTCTAAAAGATTGCATCAGTAATTAAAATCTTCATCGGATATCTTTTTATTGCGGATTACATAAATCAACAAGTTTTTATTTATGTTTCTTTGTTTTATTTATATTTTTTTATACATTACGGTCAAACAATAGCACCTGAGGTCCGTGACACGATAAATAGGTCATTCATTCATTCATCACCATTGTCAGCCTATACATATTAAGGTTAAATCTAATTAGTTGGCGAAACTTAACAAACGCATTTGGTATCTGTTACTAAGAACAATTGCGTGATAAGGACCCGCCGCCCGGTCATATGATTTACAGGTCGATATCCGCCCACGCCCCGCGCACTACAGCCTTACGTACGATATCAATTCAATTCAATTCATTTATTGCTTTCATGTACAGTATTAAAGGTCTTATAATATGATTAGGTATGAGTATATGAACCCTGTTGATTAGGGCATTGCAAATTAAAGGCATGCAAGATAATTAACAATAGTTTAACAATGAACGTTAAATAAATAGGTAATTAATAATTATACAGGAAACATTGAAATCATAAAATTTTGAATACTTACATTTAAAATAGAAAATAAAAATTGTTATAATCGAGAATAATTTTTTAACAATGAAAATAAAATAATTAGGTAATTAGACAGAAAACATTGAATAAAGATATAATCATAAAATTTGTATACATTTAAAATAGAAAATTAAAAATAAAAATTTGTATAAAACGACATTGCATTAATTTTAGACTATCACGCTATAGCTTATCACACATAAATCAATGCCAATTAAACATTGATAATGCAATCTGTTATTTTACAAAGTATCTTTTGATTAGCGTTAACGACAGTAGAAAACATAAAATTGTATAGACTTGACGTATGGTGACGAAAGCAAATGTCAAAATGTTTCGATCGCTAATGTCAAATCCATACATTCTGTCATTTTCTACTAGCGTCAGAAGTCAGAACCAATAGAATGTCACTTTGTCTAGGGCCCCTGGGGTGCGATTTTTGAATGTCATCCGTGACTTTGGACGGTTTTTAAATCTCATACAAAGGCCTTCTCATGCATCTTTCTATTGCTGATTTGACTTTCAAAAATCGCACACCTGGAGCATGATTTTTGAGAGTCAAATCAGCAGTAGAAATATGCATATCTCCATAGTAATTTTGACAATTTGAATTGCTGAGCTCACCGAATGACTTTCAAAAATCGCACCTCTGCAGTGCGATTTTTGAAAATCATACGAGCGGTTCGGCAGTAGAAAATGTCAGAATTACTATGGAGATTATGCATCTTTCTACTGCCGAACCGCTCGTATGATTTTCAAAAATCGCACTGCTGGTCCAGTTTAGCCAACTAATTTAAAATAACCTTATATGTATATACGTCCCACTGCAGGGCACAGGCCTACCCTCTGGGAGGGTGTTCGGGCGTTATTCCACCACGCGTGCACAATGCGGATTGGTAGACTTCACATACGCATTAGAATTTCTTCTTCAGCATACTGGTTTCCTTACGATGTTTTCCTTCACCGTTTGAGAGCAGTCGGTATTACCGTACAAGTCTATTTGCATGAAGAGATCCGGGTGTGGTATTATTATTATTCTTTGACGGAAGTCTCTGCCTACCACCTTGGGAAAAAGACATGAGATATTAAAGTAATTATGTATCTGTTTACCATTATCCAAATGTCCTATAGCGTCCTTTCAAATGTCACCGTGGTCGAAGTTAAATAACATTTTGCGTCATAGTTGCAACACTGGCCTGCGCGCGCGCATAACGCGATCTCGTCTAGGAAGAGATAACTGAATTAGGACATATTATGTTTATTTTGTAAACAAGTTTAGATTAAAGATATCATAGCGTATCTACGACTAATGTTCCCTGAGGGTTAGTTTCCATGGTAAACGTTGTTGGTTGTTCAGTTTGAAGGTCTGAAAGTTTTAACGTTCCGGAACTTACAAGGGTTCAGAACCCTTGAAACGAACAAACTCTATGGGACCAACATCGAAGTCGCGAAAAAAATCAGCTAGTATTTGGCTCGAGTAGGTTAAGTGCGTTCACACACGATGACGCACTGACGGAGCGGCAGATGTCAGTCCATAGAACCACCAGTGCGTCAATGCGTCACCGTGTGTGCTTCTACGTGCGGTTTCATAAAACTCCTTGCTTCACAAATGACGGACTGACGTTTGCTGCTCCGTCAGTGCGTCATCGAGTGTAAACGCACTTACAGTTTTGTATGTATCAGCTGTTTTGTAATTTCGATGTTGGTCCAATAGAGAAAGTTGTTCAGTTTGACGGTCAGATCATCCCCTTTAAAAAGTGGCAGCATGTTAAGAAGGATCCTGTATGTATGGATCCTATATAGCTATAGAGCAGCAAGCAGTATATCTGACTAGCCCCTCCGGAATATAGTCGTGAGCATATCCTATGTGTGCAGGAATATCTTATTACATAATGTAATAGACTGCAACAGTGAAAAGAATGCAGTCAGTAAGACTCACATTTGTTGAAGGCCACTGTGACATCGTTAACCGCAGTTTGACTGGTTCTTTTGAGATTATAAGGATGTCCCTTGCGATGTCGAAAAGAAAATTAGGTTATGGAGTTAAGTAGTATGCAGGGTGTAAACTTAAATGCGTTACTTAAGGGCATATTATTCGGAGCACGCTCCATACAAACGTACTATGGTGATATTTTCAATACTAACCAATTAAAGTCAATGAAATTTTGCAGGAACAATCTAGAAACAATTTTCTATGCTTGTATGGAGTCAGATTTTCGTTAAAATGTATAGTTTTCAAGTTACAGTGCCTCAAAGATTTCCATACAAATCTTAAATTAATCCTAGCAAAATATACAGTTGCAGTATATTTTAACGAAAATCTGACTCTATAGAAGCATAGAGATTTGTTTCTAGATTGTTTCTGCAAAATTTCATTGACTTTAATTGGTTAGTATTGAAAGTATCACCATAGTACGTTTGTATGCAGCGCGCATTTTCGCTCTCGGAATAATATTCTCTTAATGTGCTTCAAACCATCAAACTGAACAACTTTCAACTATGGGACCAATCCAACATCGAAATCGCGAAAAAATTATCTGCTGTTCCATTCGTTTGGATCGAGTAGCCGTTGATTTCTATGGAAAGGCTGATTTTTTTCGCAATTTCGATGTTTGTTTCATAGTGAAAGTTGTTTAGTTTGATGGTCTGAAGCACCCCTGTTCAGTATGTTATACATTAAATTTTACACGGAGTTTGGCATGCAGATGGAACACATGTTCTGGATAATATACTCTTGACATAATTAATTTAGATTTTAAGACTTTGTCACGTTGCAGGGTTTTCCTCGAACACTTGTCTCTCGCGTGGTGTTCGCGCGGTTCGCGTCTCAGCCTGCCACGAGGCTCCAAAATCCTTCTCAGTTGTTCTTACTCAAAAACAATCCTCGAGATTGGATAGACACTCCCTCAAACTACTTGACACTGGCGAAATCTAACAAGGAAAATAAAATAGACTTTGTGTAAATGGCTAAGCTTTAGTGAGACTAATCACTGCAAAACATCTGTTAAAGCTTGTACCTGAATCCATACACAATAAATTTCATTTATTCATTCATTCATTCATAGTTAGTGGGATCACACACGCTGACGCATGACGGAGCGGCAGACGTCAGTCCGTCATTTGTGAGAAACCGCACGTAGAAGCACACACGGTGACGGATCGACGCACCGTGTGTGTTTCTACGTGCGGTTTCTTACAACTCCTTGCTTCACAAATGACGGACTGACGTCTGCCGCTCCGTCAATGCGTCATCTTGTGTGAACCCACTTAGTATTGCATAAATTAAACAAACTTAATTGTTTCTGATAACAAAACCGGAAAAAAACGTCAAAGTTCATTGCGATGCAATCAGAGGAAGTAAAAATTAAATAATTGTACATTATAATGAATGAAATGATAGTAGAATTATTACAACATTTTTATATCCTGCTATCATTATCGAATAGGATATTTGCTATCTCTTCCTTTCTTTACGTTTCCTGTATTTAATTAAAAGAGAGAGGGGTGGGTAACTGAGGTTTCGGTACTTCTGGTGAAACGTGGATGTTCTGAGGTTTCAGAATATCTCTGACTACCCCCTCGGGGAATATAGTCGTGAGCATATGCTATGCAAATTTAAAAAACATTCAACGCAATAAACAAACATTTAAGAGGATAGGCGGGCAGAAATGCTAATTTGGAGAATAGGTAACTTTTCCAACCGTATACATATTTGTCCGATCCGCCCCACCCATACACCCCACCGACTAGAGTGCGAAAGAGACAACTGCAGCTAGGACCGATTTTATCTACATAAAATCGACGAAAACAGCATTTCGTATTCCCTTGTTTTCTCCTCCAAAACTAAACCGATTTTAATAATTCTTTCAAGAACAATTATGAGAAAGACTTTGGCTATTTGTCTGTACGTTTTGCTTTTTTTGTTTATATTCTTCAAATCTGTTTGCTGGATGTCTGAAAACGGGCTGTAAAATTGGTCATTTTCGAAGGTCCCTAGTTCTTACAGTAATTTAATTAATGCAAAAAATCAAAACATAGGGACATGGCAGAGGTGACATAGATTGTATTGTAATAAATTTTTGCTCTAGTGTTATTGTCCAGGGAGAAAACAGGGGAATAAGTTTGTATGGAGAAAACTGTACTCGTCTATCCTCTTAAAAAGTAAAAATAATTCGGGCACCTATTTGTGATTTCGACTTATTTTGGATAGTTTAGAATCGCTCCACTTTGCCGCGATGCTTTGTAGAGTCCAAAAATCATATTTGCTCCAGTTTTCATGTAATTAAAGTACTTTTATAGTTTGTGATATTATGTTACCGTACTACTTTCACCCTACTTTCATTGAAACAAGTTCAAGGTAAAAGAAAGGTTTTTAGAACAATGTCAAATTTACCCAGTATATTTGGTACCTAATGCATAAGTACTGAATTTATACAGGGTGTAAGTAACAGCCTAGCAAATACTGAAACGGTGAACTCAGACCATCGAAAAGAACAACTTTCACTATGGAGCCTTCCTCAGGAAACGCAAAAAAAAAATCCGAATCGAAAAAAAGCCGTAGTGGTCCAGTGGCGAGTAACCTTGCCTGCCGTGCAGGAGGCGATGGTTCGATCCCCGTCCAGGCAGACTACCAATTAGTTTTTCGGAATTTATGTACGATTTGTAACACCACTGGCTTTTCGGTGAAGGAAAACATCGTGAGGAAACCTGCATGCTTCAATTTCGAGGCATGTATTGTACGCACTGTCCATTATAAGTGGCGACGGGCTTACCCCCCGTCACACTGGACAGAGTTGCGGTACTACTGGTGAAACGTGGATGTTCTGAGGTTTCAGAATATCTCTGACTACCCCCTCGGGGAATAAAGTCGTGAGCATATGCTTATATGCTTACTTGTAAAATCTAGTGTTTTTACCAACCCATTTATTTAAGATTTAAAATTAAGACATTAATTACGATGTGTAAAATCTGGGTAACCTTAGCCCCAAGTCAGTTGTTACCCAATTTTGGGTAAAATTAACGGTTAGGGTAAACGACGTACCAGTTAATAACGTACCTTAACTTCATGTTAATACAAAGACCTTTTCTTAATTATCGATTGTGAATAAATTCCAATCAATAATTTTTTTAATGAATCACTTGAAATCGAGGTTGTGTACAGTCAACATCAAAAGTATATCTTGACGAAAGTGTCTTTCAAAATTATTAGGTATCTGATAACATAATATGTGCCAGTAATTTTATTTTAGGGAATTGTAGTAAATAGGAGGGTGTGATGATGATGATGTTATTGTACCTAAGCTTTAAATGATGTTCATGCTTTTTCATGACATTTTTATACATAAACTTTGTAAAATTTGACACTTAGCTGTCATTTCATACTAAATGGGAAAAAATTACAAGAAGAAGCGTGTGCTATATTGAGTGAGTGCTAGCGAGACAGGAATACGCCAATGCCATAATTTTCCGCCACGATTAGAAGGTGAGGTTAAAATTGGTGGGGGCATGAAGTGTCCATACTGTATGTAGGTAGTACTAGATACAGATTTAATTTAATTAAATTTATTAGGTGGCAGTTTCTTATACTCTCTTATCGTGTGGGCAAGCCATTGGTGTCAGAGTTTATTCAAACCGTCTTACGGCCTCTGACGTGGTTTTTATGTAACGACTACTACCACCAGAGATAGTAGCCGGAACCAACGGCTTAACGTGCCATCCGAAGCACGGAATCATCTTTCTTTTTCATCCTGCAATGTCCTAACCAACTGGGGAAAAACGCACAAAGTGACATATCACCGGTGTCCCCCGTGGAATCGAGCCCACGACCACCGTGTCAAGAGCCCAATGCTATTAACCATTAGACTTAATTAGACCACGGAGGCGGTTTTCTACTGTGATATGATTATTTTTGTTGTGTTTTTTTTATGCATTTGTAAGTACTGACTGTTTTATATATTGTTTTTGAAATGTGTTTTTTAAAGACAAATAAAGAAATTTTATTCTATTCCATTCTATTCTATATTGATTTATGTAAGACTAGAGGACCGCTGCGAACTTCTTACCGCCTTAGAATCTTCCCGTCACACACTTGGCCGTTTTTTATAGCCTATGTTATTCACTGATAATGTAGCATTCTAATGGTGAAAGAATTATTCAGATCGGTCCAGTAGTTTCGGAGCCTATTCATTACAAAAAAACAAAAAATAAAATCTTTCCTCTTTATAATGATAGATTCATTTCAATTTGAATTTCGGTAATGTTGACTTTTGCCGTTGACTGTACCTACTTACTAAAACAATTCGTCGAAAAAGGCAGGGTATTTTTAAAAGTTATTATTTTGAACTTTTCGTTTTTTCCGACGTCAATACATATTTTTGTCAATGTCGGCACAAGGTCGATGCGATTGGTTTTGTATATGACGTACTTTTTGACCTCTGCTCGAATTGGAGCATTTCTTTCACTGATTCGACCGCGAAAGAAATGCCAAAAATAAGGTTAATATTTTTTTATCTGAATTTAAAAATATCTACATAAACAACGCTGTTTTTTTTCGCTATTTCGATGTTGGCTCAATCAGCGGTGCCAGACGTACGATAATTATCGTACATGTACGATAATTTCGACGCCGGTACGATGTAGGTACGATACAATATGTATTATCGTACGCCAAAGTACGATAATTTCCAACCCTTCTCCGAAGTGGGGTGAAAAGACTATCCAGTGCCCTAAAATCAACTAAAAATACAAAATAATGTCTATGGTCGAGTATTACCCCTCGAATCTATCAAACCAACGAACGAATGAGAATGATAGTTCATTCATTCTTATTCCTTAAATTCAATTCTACAAATACTTAAGCTGATTAAGGAGATATGCATCTTTCTACTGCTGATTAGACTTTAAAAAATCATTCTTCAGGAGTGCGACTTTTGAAAGTCAAATCAGCAGTAGAAAGATGCGTATCTCCAGAGTAATTTTGACATTTTCAACTGCTGAGCTGAGTTAAGGTTAGATTCGGTACCTAAATCATTCACATGATCATAATGGAATAATAAAAAAGGTGGGTTAAAATGCCGACCACTGGACCCTTTTTACGCGGACGTCTACATAAAGACCCTATTAGACCCACCGTCCCATTTCTCAGTACGCCAAGTTTCCTCACAATATTTTCCTTAAATAAAAATGTCATTAACACAATAAAGTTCTATATTTAACTCGTCTAGCAAAGTATACAATAATTGTAACGTAATAATACGTACATAATTAATATAGCATTTAGGTCAAGGTATAGTAAATGGCCTTAAGGTATATGTGGACCTTCCTCAAAAGAGGTTCCGCATATTATCTTATGGTTAATTCATGATAATTGAGATGGACATCGATTTTAAAGACCCATCCCAAAAAAACGTCGCTTAAGTAAGACGCAATAATGGCCAATTGAGTCGACATCGAGACGACTGTTCTGTTGTAACACCTTGTATACGTCCCACTGCAGGGCACAGGCCTACCCTCTAGGAGGGTGTTTGGGCGTTAGTCCACCACGCGTGCCCAATGCGGATTGGTAGACTTCACATATGCATCAGAATTTCTTCTTCAGCGTATGCAGGTTTCCTCACGATGTTTTCCTTCACCGTTTGAGAGCAGTCGGTAATACGTACACGTGTGAAGTCTACCAATCCGCATTGTGGGTAGTCTCCCTGCAGTGGGACGTTCCTATTGCTGTCTCCCGTTTGCAATGAAGGAAAGTCTGATATCTATTTTTCCTACTCCTCCTATCTTCTTTGATTAAATTTAAAGATACATTAGAGAGGTATTGTACCCACTGTCCATTATAAGTGGCGACGGGCTCACCCCCCGTCACACTGGACAGATTTTCGGTACTACTGGTGAAACGTGGATGTTCTGAGGTTTCAGAATATCTCTGACTACCCCCTCGGGGAATATAGTCGTGAGCATATATATGCGTATGCATATAGATTAGAGTTATCCTTTGGGCTCGCTGGACTTCACTATGTAGTATTAGTAAAGTAGCACGCATCTTTTCGCATCGACGTGGGGAATGGCGTCCCATACTAATCGTGCTTTTTGGAGAAAAATTCGATCGCCGTCGATCAATGTGCCGTAACCCTAAGACGGAAGCTTTTCAAATCTAAATTATCGGGAAGAAAAACTAGAATAAATGTTTTTTTTTTTAAATCATTAATTTGATCGCAAACTTGTCTCGATCAAAGTCTAAGGTTCTATTTACTTATATAAACCTGTATAACACATATAATATATACACATCGTTATGTAAACAAACTGTTGCATATTAAATTCGAAGGTTGTATCGAAATCCACTTAAATGCGGGATTTCCTCGATTCCATTAAAAGATAAAATAAAGCAAGATAATAATTAGTTCTCATTTTATAAAAAAAATTGTAAAAGAGGGATGGAGCATAATGCTCACGACTTTATTCCACGAGGGGTAGTCAGAGATATTCTGAAACTTCAGAACATCCACGTTTCACTAGTAGTACCGAAACTCTGTCCAATGTGACGGGAGTGAGCCCGTCGCCACTGGTAATGGACAGTGGGTACAATACACGAAATTGAAGCCTGCAGGTTTCCTCACGATGTTTTCCTTCACCGAAAAGCCAGTGGTGTTACAAATCGTACATAAATTCCAAAAAACTCATTGGTACGAGTCGGTCTGGACGGGGATCGAACCATATCGCCTCCTGCACGGCAGGCAAGGTTACTCGCTACTGGACCACCACGGCTTATTGGTTGATGATGACTTTATTTAACCGTCTTACAAAAAAATCATTATAAAAAAAGAAACTTAGGCGACCACCAGATGTTATTAAGAGGATAGGCGGGCTGTAAATTGTAATGCTAATTTGGAGAATAGGTTACTTTTCCGACTGTATACGTATTTATCAGATCCGCCCCACCCATACACCCCGCCGACTAGAGTGCGAAAGAGACAACCGATTTTATATACAAAAATCTACGAAATCAGCATTTCTTATTCCCCCCCTGTTTTCTTCTCCAAAACTACGGTTTTTTTTTAAATAATTCTTTTAAAAATAATGAGAAAGACTATGTCCGTACCTTTTGCTTTTTTTGTTTATATTCGTCAAATTTGTTTTCTGGATGTCTGAAAACGGGCGGTCAAATGGGTCATTTTCGAAGGTCCCTAGTTCTTACAGTAATTAATTAATGCAAAAAAGCAAAACATAGGGACATGGCAGAGGTGACATAGATTGTATGGTAAAAAAATATTTGCTCTATTGTTATTAATTTATTATCCAGGGAGAAAACAGGGGAATACGTTTGTATGGAGAAAACTGTACTCGTCTATCCTCTTAAATATAAACTGGGTCGACAGTAGGTAGGTATAATCACGGTGGACGATTACTCAAGAGTTTTGCTTCGTTTTGAAGTCATACGATATGACTTTGATCTGCATTTTATACCGGTTTAACACATTAGCGTGTTTGTAACGCATCTGAGTTATGAGCGATTAGCGTTTACATAAATTATCTTTCTCTAAAGTAGACTTCTTTTAAAAAAAAAAGGATTTATTTAGACATACGATATGAGTTTGATCCGCATATTATACTGGTTTTACACATTAACGTGTTTGTTACGCGTCTGAGTTATGAGCGATTAGCGTTTTCATAAATTATCTTTGTCTAAAGTCGACTTGAATCACAAATTTAAAAGTATTGAGGCTTACGAGCTTGCAACTCTTAAGAGGATATGCCCTCTATCATGCTCCATACAAACGAAGTTTCGCCTTTTTTTCAATGACATATCTAAGTCAATGAAATGGTGTAAACACGATTTAGAAATTGATCGCCGCGTCTGTCTTTTGACAGATTTCCGTTAAATGTATACTTCAATGCCAGTGTTAATTTATTATTTTGTTTAGGGTTAGTTAATAAGCAGTTATCGGAGTAGGTAGATTCGATTAAAGTAAAGGCGTAAATATTTGTGTGATGATTAATTAATATTTGTATTCGATTCATGGGTGTTTGTATCTATAAAGGGCGTAAAATGTATGCGTTGTTTATTAAACGGGGTGCGCACACTTTATAGATACGAACACCCATGAATCGAATACAAATATTAATGTTCATCACACAAATATTTACGCCTTTACCCTAATCTTATCTACCTACTCCAATCACTGTTAATAAGTAATGAAGTATCAAAAACCGCCTGTCACTAATAGCTTGCACTGTAACAAACCTAATTATTACGAAAAAGAACAGTTTTGCAATGCACAAAAATTGCATACTATATGCATCACATTTCATATGACTGCAATACATAAATCAAGCAGTGGTGATTCAGTTTTCACCCCGCCCCGGCTGCAGTTTAGAAGAGATTGTTATTTTTGCACGATCCTATTCACATCGACGGCTTAGTGGAATAAAAGGGCACTCGACAATCACTTTATCTTCACAAGTACGCAGATTATGAAAATTATTTATATGTCAAAGAGAGCTCGGTGGCGCGTTGTGGAGAGGTATGGACTTTCAATCACGAGGTCCGGGTTCGAATCCGCACGGACAACAAGCCACGTACCAATGAGTTTTTTCTAACTTATGTAAGTATTACCGACTGCTCTTAAACGGTGAAGGGTTTTCCTTCGTGAGGAAACTTGCAAATGCTGAAGAAGAAATTCTGATGCGTATGTTGAAGTCTACCAATCCGTATTGCGCGTGGTTTACTAACGCCCAAACACCCTCCTAGAAGGTAGGCCTGTGCCCTGCTGTGGGACGTATAGGCTGATGATGATGATGTCAAAAGATGTGTTATTTTTTACCCAAGTAGTGTTTACCTAATCAGAATGAAATAATTAAAACTACATTGCTGTATCATGTAGTGGTAAGTATTTTCCGAAAGCGCGCCATTGCGGTTTTATTCCTAAAAGATTTCAAAACCAAAAGTTTGTTTCTGCAATAGTCGCGTCGCATACAACTTTATTCCATGAAAAATACTCAAACGGGTAATACATGAGCTTATTGGAAGAAGAGATATACAAGGTGTTACAAAAATACAAATAAACCTTTAAGGGGGTGGTGTAGACCATCAAACTGAACAACTTTCACTATGGGACCAATATCGAAATCGCGAAAAAAAAAAGATGTTCTATACTCTACAAATCGACTAGAGCTAAAATATGTATGAGATATCAAATATTTTTTTTCGTGATTTCGATGTTGGTCCCATAGAGAAAGTTGTTCAGTTTGACGGTCTAAACAACCTCCTTAAGAGTTTTTAAAATTTATTCTTACTTATGAAACACCCTGTATTTTTGTAACACCTTGTATAGGGTCTTTCTTAAATTCTTAATATGCTGACACTTTTTTAAGGGGATGATCAGACCTCTAAACTGAACAACTTACCCTATGGCAACAACACCGAAATCGCGAAAAAAATATCTGCTTCTCCATACGAAACAGCAAACCTACATGAGCTAAAATGTGTGGGACAGCTGATTTTTTTTGCGATTTCGATGTTGGTCCCATAGAGAAAGTTGTTCAGTTTGATGGTCTGATCGTCCCCCTAAAAAAGTGTCCGCTTATTAAGAAGGACCCTGTATATTGTGAAAGATGGCCATTTGTGGAAGAAAGGAGTGAACACAGAAATGACGGCAGTTATAGATGAATGGATAATAGTAATAAAGGGCTATATTATGATAATGATGTGAATTAGTTCCGATACTGATTGAATAATGCAACTCACTTAATATGTCAGTGGGTCGTATTAATTCAAATGTTGATTTTAGCAACAATTTAAGGTGGTTGGAGAGCTGTCAATTTCATAAAAAACGTTGTCGAATAACACTCGTAGACGGTGTTAATAAAAGTAATGTTTTATATATGGAAAAATAGCTTAGAAAATCTAGTTTGCGCATATCAAATAATATTTACAATTTGTAATATAATTACGAAAATATAAGGGTTTGAAATTTTGTATGAATAATTTCAAAGCGTTATATCTTCGTAATTATATTATAAATTGTAAATGTTATTTGATAGGCGCAATCTGCACTTTCTAAGCTATTTTTCCGTAGGTATATAAAACATTACTTTTATTAACACCGAAATTTTGTTTTTATTAACTATGCTAAGGCGAGCTCAAGAAATAACATGATATCATTTGATTTCGATAGTTCTTTTTTTGCAATTATATTTTAAGACTGCAATATTTTATCGTCAATGTGACAGGTTTCTTTCGAATTTAAATTTTGTCATCTACAGATTTTGAGGTCACGTTTCAGGTTTTGCTGCGAGCACTTGTCTTCCGGGTGTTCGCGCGGTTCGCGTTTGAGCCTGCCACGTGGTTCCACGATCCTTCTCAGCTGTGTTTCTGCTCAAAAACAATCTCAAGGATTGGGGTCGATACTCCACAACCACTATTGACACTGGCGGGAATAAAGTGCTAACGCACTACCAAGAGTAATGTAATAATTTAACTTGTAGCATAATTATAATTTCCGTGCTTCGGAAGGCACGTTAAGCAGTTGGTCTCGGATAGTTCCGTCAGATGGCGTTGTAACTGTTCGTTAAGACAGGTCAGAAGCCTATTAAGGCGGCTTGAAAATTCTCAGACAACAAGTTGACCACTAACTTGCCTATACCCACGCACTGGGCCCGCGTGGTGGAGTATATGGCCCACTCCCTCTCACCCTTATTCGTGAGAGGAGGCCTTTGCCCTGCAGTGGGATTCTACAGGCTATATATAGGGTTCTTCTTAATATGGAGACACTTTTTTAAGGGGATGATCAGACCATCAAACTGAACAACTTTCTCTATGGCACCAGCATCTAAATCGTGAAAAAAAAAATCTGCCCCTCCATACAAAACTGTAAACCTGCTCGAGACAAATGTATGGGACCGCAGATTTTTTTTCGCGATTTCGATGTTGGTCCCGTACAGAAAGTTGTTCAGTTTGATGGTCTGATCATCCTCTTAAAAAAGTGTCAGCATATTAAGTTGGACCCTGTATAACTTACTTACTAAGTACTTACTTTTTATTATTATTTTGTTTTTTGTTTGTATGTTTGGTTCCAGATGTTTGGTCTTTTAAAAATTGTTTATTTTAAGCATGTCTGTTTTAAAATTGATTGTGACTTGTTTGAGTACCTATTAAATACAATACAATAAAATAAGTCCATTTAATTGGTAAAAATAAATAAAAAATCTACAGATTTTTCTTGCATTTATAACTATTAGGTATCTGAGTCCAACTTATTTTATTTAACCACTGAAAATTTTGGAATAATAATTAATGTTTTTATAGATGCAGATTGTAAAAGACAATGGCTGTTTTTTTTTCATGACATGGGCTGTAATATTATATTCAACTTTTTTTTTCTCGGTTTTTATTTATTTTCGTACGGACAAACTGGAAGGTCACCGTTTGCGCGTATTATAAATTTTTAGTAGGTACTGACCAATTAAAGTCAGTGACAAATTTTAAAAACAATCTAGAAACTAATCTCTATTTTTGTATGAAGTCAGATTTTCGTTAAAATGTATAGTTTTAAAGTTACAGTGCCTCAAAGATTTCCATACAAATTTTAAATTAAATCCTAGCATTGAAATGCCCAAGATAAAAATAAAACTGTATTTTTCACCGAAAATCTGTCTGAATACTGAATAATAGGAAGCATAGAGATCAGTTAGTATTGAAAATATAACCAGACTTCGTTTGTATGCAGCGCGCATTAGCGCTTTCGGAATCGCTATATTTCAATTTGCGTGACTTTGCTCATTATAATAGATTTCTTGCTTAACCATAAATGATGATATTTCTTGTTAACTGCCACGATTAAGCTTAAATCAGTCTAGGTGGTTAACCGCAGAAGCCTGAAAGGAATCGAACTAGTGACTTTTTACGTCAATGCTTGCTATTCTAACCTACATTCCTGTTAACTAAGTTACTAGTTTAAACCGGCCAAGACAAGCTAAGTGTTACGTATACGTACGTATAGGTATACCAGATATAGTAGTACCAGAATCTGATGGCAAATAATAAAAGTTTAGAGTATACAGTTTAAATTTTTCATAATTTAGTGCTTGTTTAAATTTTATTTTTTATTTTTATAATGTTGTACGCCCATGTGGCAGGACATAGCCGAATTTTTATTTTCTATGTATAACATCTACTAGTATAATTTACCTATTATCCACAATAAATACATTTCTATTTCTATTTCTATTTACAATAAGCAACACTAGGGTAATTGGATTAGGGCCTTTACACACTACTGCTACCATTAAGAGGTCAATGACTGCTACCTACTTTTTTCAGCGCTTCTGCATCGATTCAGGACCTGTACCCGGACTTTCGATTTCCGATACATCACGACCGTTTCAATCCAAACTTAATTGTAATAGAGTTGACTTTGTAACGAAAACGTTCAAGCAATTGCGAATTTCGAATGTCCGGGTCCAGCATCGAGACGTGCTTGTAATTTTACGTGCGTTAGAAGAGTAAAACCTCTAGTTTATAATGAATACCGAGCTACACTTAAATTAGCCATCATCACCCGGGATTCGGGAATTACGTAGGTACCTACTAAAAAATGAAAAAAAAAATGGAATTCCTGAAAAGTCTAGGGGAAGAACAATATTTGCAGTCAACTCTAAAAAAATCAATCAATTAATAGTTAAAAAAAAGTAGGTACTTAAGTACCACGTCACTCGTATAGAAAAAAAAAAAAGACTTACCATGATTTATTTTGCCCTGTTGCGATATCAGCATGTTAAGAGGCACTGTCTGCTTGTCCCTCGTCAGTCTTGGTGCGAAAGCGAAGATGGTGTTCGTGGCCGACTGGCCCACGGCCAAGTATTGTTTGTGGCCCATTGTCGACTAAGATTTCGTTCCGTTTCCGTGCCTACATTCGTGTGAAGACGTGTTTTTTTGGAAATTCTGATTCTTATGTTGACGGTGGCATTATCTGTGGACAAAGAAATGGGCTGTTATTAAAAAAAAGTAGGTAGGTATTTAATAAAAAAAAAACTGCTGCATGCAATGAGGAGTTTTCTGATAGCTACTCAAACGTAATTCATCATATCGGTGATAGATGGCGTCGACCAGAGAGGGGTCCGAAGACGAAAATTTTAGGCTAAAAAGTAAACAAAAATGTATGTCACTGAGTCAGACGCATCCGTTGACGAAATATTATAATGTTCATATTGTGCTGCTTACTTTAGAACACAAATTATTACAATTTTATTTGTATTTTATTATCTGCAAGGTTGCTCGACCCTGTCTCATTAACGCCATCTATCGAGCCATTAAGAACTACTTTTTCTTTTTTAATGGCTTTCTGAAAATCCCTCATTGATACGTGATTTCCAGAAAAACATAGAGCTTTACTAGTTCAGACATTAGAGTAGAAATTACTGTTTCTTTCATCGCAATCAATTCGTCTGGCGAGTTCGTTGGACGCACCCTGGGTAGACCCACTTATATAAATAGATCCCCAGGTAAAAGGGCATGTCCTCTGAATTTGGAGAAAAAAAAATCAAACAGATCCTTAATTTTGATTAAATAACTTAAGTTCGTTTATTCTCTGGTTAAGAAGTCGCTTGGCAAGTCTTTTTAAAGGCGGTCACGATGCCATTCTGCACATCAAAGGTGTTTTTGTACATAAAACAATCCTTGAAATTACGATATTCCCAAAACCCATTCGACATTGGCAGAAATGCAGTAGGTACTAGACACAAGCAAACGGTCATTTGATTTATAATCAATCATTAAATCAATCAAATCAACTCACTGCTGGGCATAGACCTCCCTTTTATTGCACCAATCCACATGATCCTATGTTAATCTCTGATCCAATGCCAACCCATCAACCCCCCCCCCCCCCCCCCCCCCCCAATGTCTTCATCAACTCTTGGCCACACTCTATGTCGTTCACACACGATGACGCATTGACGCAGCGGCAGATGTCAGTCCATCATTTGACGCCGGGTGTGGTTCTATGGACTGACATCTGCCGCTCCGTCAGTGCGTCATCGTGTGTGAACGCACTTATACTGCATTGGTCCAACGGCCGTCTTCCCGTCTAGCCAAGTGACCTGCCCATCTCCACTTCAACTTTGTGATCCGCTTTTATGATAAAAATAATTTTCTGGTTATTCCCCCTTCATTTGAATTGTAAATTATTAGCGAACCGCTGTGCTTTATGGTCAATGGACCTGTTTCTATACTATTTTTAGGGTATTATGAGTAAAAAAGGTACACTTATGTCACAATTTAAGAAAGAACATCTAATCTACAATATGTTGGCAGCAGTGTAGGGCGTAGTTAACTACATTTTGTAATCTAACTACTAACTACAATTAAAAGTAGTTAACTACAAGTAGTTCTGATTACATGTAATCTAACTACTTGTAGTGAACTACTTTTAGTTGTAGTAATCTGATTACTGTAATCAAGTAGTTACGAGTATAACTACTGATTACCATGGTTCTAAGAATATCTTGTTTTATAAGTAATAGTAGGTACATTACGATAGGCGGAACCCCCCGGAGGACACAACTATGACTTTTAAAGCTTCGTTATTGTATTGCAATCACAATCAATAGGCAATACTCGCCTCTAATCAGCCCCTACTCACCCCCTAAGCACTTCATACTCACACCCTCCCTACTCCATCTTATTACCAACATACTAATAAGGTGTTAGTTGGGGGTGCAACCCCTAATCACCCCCTACGAGTTAGGGGGTGCTCCCCCTAATCACCCCCCACGAGCTAAGGTGCACCCCCTAATCAGCCCTAAGCCCTAGGGGGTACACCCCCTAATCAGCCCTAAGCCCTAGGGGGTACACCCCCTAATCACCCCTACACAACCCCTTAATCACCCCTACGCACCCCCTACACAATAGGGTTGCACCCCCTAATCACCCCCACGAGCTAGGAGGCATCCCCTAATCAGGTCACACACAGGCCCACGGTCGGGGTGTCGCAAAGAGGGTCCCATACAAAACTAGAACAAAAAACAATCGCCAAATGTAACGGGATCCGGGGGATGACCCCCCCCCCCCCTTTTTTTAGTTCAAATTTTTAATTAGTAGACTAGCTAAACAGTAGCAATTCGGTTCTGCATCGCTCGCTTCGCTCGCTCGGCTCGTGCGCTGTGGTCGCAAGAAACCTAACATTAACCTAACCTAACAAAGCTTGATATCTTCGTAATTATATATATAGAATCTTAGACTGTAAAAGGAGGTGAGCAATAAGGTGAGGTTATGGTATGATATCTTAATGAAATGTGACAATCAGGGTGATAATATTATTTATTTAGTTTCACCCTATAGAAAATCTTTCACTGACTCGACTATTACCACCATTTCACTAGTGCTCCGTCATGTAGAAGAAATGGCAAGAAACTCCATGACTGCAACCAAAAATAGACGTAGATTTTGTTAGAGTAAGCCTGATTTCAAAATAGAATGTTGGGTTAGGTTAGCCCACGCCGCGTGTGTACTCTGCGACGTTATCCCGACCCAAAAGTCCCTCGTTCGGCACTGCATTCGTTCACTTCGCGTACGCTCGCCGCAACTTCAGTGCCTTGCGTGTTTTGTTTTACCGTCCGGCTCGACTGACAGTTTGTTATTAGAGTTCGAACTCGTTCCGACGTAACTAGACAGATGGCGCTTAGCAAGGCGCCGTCATATATTATAAGTTGTAAATATGATTTGATACGCGCAATCTAGACTAAGCTATTTTTCCATATATAAAACATTACTTTTATTAACACCGTCTACGAGTGTTATACGACAAAGTTTTGTATGAAATTGACAGCTCTCCAACCACTACTAGGTTTTTGGACTCTATACTATACCACCCCTACTATTTATTTGTATTAACGATAATTACATTTTTAGAAAAATCTATCGGAAGACAATAATTTGACAAGTGTGTGTTTTTTTCCACGATCTAGAAACTTTAGATATTCAACATTTTTAATTGAATTAACTTAGCCATGTCTGGGTTTTTCTCCTTACTAAATAAAATAGTAGGTGTCTTAGTTATGCGGTGCATAATTTAGATAAAAATCCAGTCTGATTTTTTAATGATATTGAAATACCGCAAGGACTTTTTTTAGTGACTATAGGCACGGACCTGAAAAAAAGACGGACGTAATGTGACACTAAAAAGATGTGTCGCATCGCATGCAAGGTCCTACATTTTCGTTTGTTCTACAAGGGATTTACACTCACAAAGATGCACTAGCTCTAGGCGCAGGCCCTACATCAGTCAACATTATGTACTGCGTGACAGCACGCACACAATAGAAATGGGTGCTTCACTCGTGATTAGACGAGATTACGTCCGTCTTTTTTTCAGGTCCGTGACTATAGGATAGATCCTACTTACTATTGACATTTCAAACAGGTTAGTTTTCTGAAACGCATTTAGTTACCACCCGAAAATAATGTCACATAAGAATAAGATAGCTTTTAGATGTCATATTTTTGACTCTATTACCTATGCAGCCGCGTCGGAAGGTGTTCCATTGTAGAGAAGATGCGGCCAGAAACTCTACGACAGAGAGTTAAGAGAATTTTATTCCGAGGGCGAAAATGCGCGCTGCATAAAACGTACTATGGTGATATTTTCAATACTAACCAATTAAAGTCAATGAAATTTTGCAGAAACAATCTGACAACAAATCTCTATGCTTGTATGGAGTCAGATTTTCGTTAAAATACCTATACAGTTTCAATGCTAGGATTAATTTAAGTTTTGTATGGAAATCTTTGAGGCACTGCAACTTTAAAACTATACATTTTAACGAAAATCTGACTGCATACAAGCATAGAAATTTGTTTCTAGATTGTTTCTGCAAAATGTCATTGACGTTAATTGGTTAGTATTGAAAATATCACCATGGTACGTTTGTATGGAGCGCGCTCCGAATTATGGGCAGTTGTGTGGCCAGCTTATGTTTGTTTTGAGTAGCTTGATGTGTCGCCGTGTGTACATTGAAGATTATTTAGAATATTACGATTTGTTTTTTTTATTAAATTGTCTCTGAGTCCAAATAAATTATTTTTAGATTGTTGTCTCTCTGTTTCTTTGTGTTTTCAAGCATCACTCAAAAACTACTGAACCTAAATTCATAATTATGCGCACCAAACAGCCTTGCCCATCAGAAATAGGTTGCAAAATAACTCGTAGATAAAACAATAACAAAATATAGGTACTTACATGAAAAAAAAACGTGACAAAAAAAATGTTTTTCTTGAAAACAACAAATACTTTACCTATCGTGTCATAACAATAAAATTAATTATTATTGATTTGTTTAACTAAATCCACTTGAATTTGTTCATACATGAATCAGGGTTTAAAGTCCATGACGTAAAATCCAAGATGGCGGATTGAATGACGTCAAAATACAGGGTAGGCAGAACTCGACAGACTACCCTGGTTATAGGAAACCAGGCGATGACTTGCCGATTCATCGAATAAATAAATAAATAAAAATAAATAATAGAAATATAAATAATAATCTATCGTATTAGTACAGTAAGACCAGGCGGACTACCTCCGTGGTCTAATGGTTAAGAGCATTGGGCTCTTGACACGGAGGTCGTGGGTTCGATTCCAACAGGGGGATAACTAGATGTGTCACTTTGTGCGTTTGCCCCCAGTTGGTTAGGGCATTGCAGGCTGAATCGCCGAATTTTCTGAAAAGAAAGTTGTTTCCGTGCTTCGGATGTTACGTTAAGCCGTTGTTCCCGGCTACTATCTCTGGTGATTCTGATTGGTCAATATAATTTCGCGCGCTTTTTAAATTTGTCATTATAAGTTAATCCTCCATTAAATCTCTTGCTGTCACTTTTTGTCTTCACGTAGTAAAAGCTAGCAAGATATTTAATGAAGGATTAACTTTAATGACCGTTTCTGCAACTGAGTGTAAGTCTTATGAACCAGGTAGGTACTATCGCGGACTTTTGCGCCTGATACTTAAATTTTTTTTCGCATTATTTCGCGACATCGCTTTTATTTTTTAGTATGATAGTAAAAATTAGCCTAGTGGTGGTCAGGCGGAAAAGTCTGCGATAGTACTTACTACTGTACCTATTATACGATTTAACTATCCATCCGAACGAAAACTAGAAAGACACGAACGTAAACCACACAACACGCAATATTTAGGTATATTTGTTGTAGTTGCGTTTGAAACTGCGCGCGCGCAACTCGGTCAAGGACGCGCGCGCTGTGATTGGCTGCCGGCGATCGTTCCATATTTGATATTCGCTTGTTAACGGTTTTTCCGACAATTTGAATTTTTCTGGTGTTACGCACTTAATTTTTGAGCTGATTTTGAAACCATTGAAATAGGAACGGCGACGGGCTCACCCCCCGTCACACTGGACAGAGTTTCGGTACTACTGGTGAAACGTGGATGTTCTGAGGTTTCAGAATATCTCTGACTACCCCCTCGGGGAATATAGTCGTGAGCATATGCTTATGCTGAAATAGGAACCTTCTTAACTTCCAGATTAGAATTTGGGATGGGTAGAGTCCTTGGTGTGTATAAAAATCAAATAAACACGTTTTTTTTTAGCCATTCTGTGTCCCACTGCTGGCGTTCTCTCCTCCAATCCTCCCTATGTAATGCTGTCTCTGGCCAACCCTCCAGGAAGATAATCAAGTCATCGCTCATCTTCTCCTGGGTATTCCACGACGTCAGCAACCATCTTGTTGGACCCTTTCTGTGGCCATTGGGTGATCAGGCCATAAAACTAAACAATACGTTCACTAAAGGACCAACCAACATGGATATCGCAAAAAATTTCTGCTTTTTCATATACATTATTGACATTTCCTAAAGGGATAGACGTTTTTTCCCCCGATTTTGATGTTGGCTCTATTATAGTAAAAGTCATCATCACCCTATAGTATACGTCCCACTGCAGGGCACAGGCCTTCCCTCAAGGAGGGTTCTTCAGCATATGCAGGTTTCCTCACGATGTTTTCCTTCACCGTTTGAGAGCAGTCGGTATAACTTACATAAGTTAGAAAAACTCATTGGTACATAATTGTCGTCCGTGCAGATTCGAACCCGGACCTCAGATTTAGTTATGCCTTGTTGGATACGCAGCCTTATTTCTCCATGGAGATAGTCAATTAGCGATTATAACGTAGAAAGAGAAGGAACTAGAAGAAAGCACGTGTCTTGTCATATCAGTAAGAGATGCACATAGCAAATTCGCTCTAGTTAAAAAGGAGATCGCTACTTATTGCTGTCCTTATCGACGTAGCCACTTTTTTGTTCTACGACGGCTGTTTGACTCCGGAGTCAGACATCTTTTTTCATACAAATTGTATAGGATTTTATGACTTTGACTATCGCTGTCTCATACGCGGTTACACTGATGCTACGTCTATCAGCGTAAGCGAAAAATACTTCGCCTATGGATCATAATCATTTTATCAATGAGACTTGTTTCTTTATAAAACCAACTGCAAATGATGATATGCAATTACACAATAAATCGATGTAAGTAGGTACTTATTAATTAACAGTGTTAAGTATCAAGTGTAGGGTTGTACAAATTATTTTTATGGAAAATATAGACAACGAAGCTCCAATTGTGTGGTGGCTCAAGGATCAAGATTGCGTTCTTTTCGGAGAAAGAAAAACAACCCTTGCAGTCACTAAACACTTATAGCCGTACAACGTCAAGCACTCAACTTTTTTTCTTGGAAGCCACAATTTTAAAATTACAATTGAAAAGAATAGTATACAGATCAAGATGCCATCTTGAACGGGCGCGCGCCAACGTTTTGCGATTCCAGCGGAAAAGTGGAGCTTAAAAGCTATGTGGTTCAGTACTTACATTCTGACTTTTTGGCTAGAAGAGAAAAGACGGCCGGTGGACCAGGGCCATATCGAAATGGTGGCCAAGAGAAGGAAGGAGACATTGTAACGGTTGCGGGTCGGACATGGATCAAGATTGGCACAGGACCGTGAGGAGAGGCGCAATAAAAAGGAGGCATATGCCCAGCAGTGGGTTGATGTAGCCTGATTTAACTGATGGATTTTTCACTACATCTAAAAATTCAGAATATCCGATCCGATCCGAATCCGTGATACATCCTCTAATCGGGGTCGGATGCAGTGGCTGCAACCGGCAGCCACACGGTGAAGGCTGGAGAGATGTTGACGATAGTCTGGAGGTAATAATCGCTGAGATAGGGGCCCGTCTGACCCTCCCTCATGTGATGTAACTCCGCACCTCTACTCACACACGGTGGGGTCGGATGCAGTGACTATAGCCGACACCCACACGGTGAGGGCTGAAGAGATGTTGACGGTAGTCTGAAGGTATTAGTCGCCTCTTACGAAACCGTCTGGTTCATCATCATCATCACAGCCTATAATAAACGTCCCACTGCAGGGCCACCTGCCACAGAGGATTATATTGTACAGAGTGACAGCTTCATACAAGCTCGCAAAAGCGGCGAATCACTACATGCGCAGCGCGTTTGTGTCCGCGCATTCACCTACGAGGTTCACCAACGAGACCGAGGGTGTCTTCGGGCGAAACGAAGGTGTGACTGTGAGGGGTGACACATCGTTGATTTTACCCGCGCGCCCGTCACCGCTCCATCTCTGGCACAGGGCTACCCTCAGGGAAGGTGTATGGGCGGCATTCCACCACGCGTGCCCAATGCGGTATGGTAGACTTCACCTACGCATCGGAATTTCTTCTTCAGCGTATGCAGGTTTCCTCACGATGTTTTCCTTCAACGTTTGAGAGCAGTCGGTATTACCTACGCATTGTTACGGTTGGTGATATTCTGATATTCGAATTCGAACACCACACGGCAAAGTAAACAGAACTATTTAAATATAGAAATGGTGGGCGACCTTAGCAATAATCATGTGGTTTACATTATAAGGTCATTGGTTCGGACAAGCCCTGTCGCTAAGGTCTTCGAAATTAACGTCTATGGACCTTGGTTTATTTTGTTTACATGGACAGAAATCTGACAGCGCAAGTGAAAAATTACCACGAAATTGCTACCGAAGATAGAATTCATTAATATTTTATAAGCTTACGTTGTTTTTGTTACATCATATTATACTTTAAAATAGATATGTAAACTGGTATGTACCCAACCGTCGAATTTGTTTGAAATTATTTGTGTAGACTGTAGAGGCAAACAGATGTGCGATCTTAGACAATCTGTCAGGATACAGTAACGCATGCAGATCTGGAGTGCGATTTTTGAATCGCATACCATGAATTCAGCAGTTGAAAATGTCAAAATTACTATGGAAATACGCATCTTTCTACTGCTGATTTGACTTTAAAAAATTACACTAATGAAGTATGATTTTTGAGAGTCAAATCAGCAGTAGAAAGATACGTACTTATCTCCATATAGTAATTTTAACATTTTCAACTGCTGAATTCAGCAAACGAGATTCAAAAATCTACCATGAATTCAGCATTTGAAAATGTCAAAATTACTATGGAAATACGCATCTTTCTACTGCTGATTTGACTTTAAAAAATTGCACTCATGAATTATGATTTTTGAGAGTCAAATCAGCAGTAGAAAGATACGTATCTCCATAGTAATTTTGACATTTTCAACTGCTGAATTCAGCAAACGAGATTCAAAAATCTACCATGAATTCAGCATTTGAAAATGTCAAAATTACTATGGAGATACGTACGAGAAACTTGGAGCTTTTTGTATTGTAACTTTTCATTACTTTTACTAAATCTAAATTTGTATTTTCACACAAATAAGTAAAACGAATGATATTTATCTGTGGAAACTTTTAGTTGGCAATGTTGGTTTATAAAAAATGTTGATATCTTACTATCCTGTAATTAGTCCGTAAGTTTTCCTAAAATGAATAAAATAAAAATAAAATAAAAATAAATAAATCTTTCTTCTGCTGATTTGACTTTAAAAAATTGCACTCATGAAGTATGATTTTTGAGAGTCAAATCAGCAATAGAAAGATACGTATCTCCATAGTAATTTTGACATTTTCAACTGCTGAATTCAGCAAAATGAGATTCAAAAATCACACTCCTGTTCTCTCTGGGTACCCCAATCGGACAGAGGCGTTCGAATCTGCCTGGACGGGGATCGAACCATCCATCGCCTCCTGTACAGCAGGGAAGGTCGCCACTGGACCACCACGGCTTTTACGGTAAAAGCTACATACATACATACATAAACTCACGCCTTTTTCCCAGAGGGGTAGGCAGAGATTATGGATCTCCATTTTGGGCGGTTCTGACACACTTCTCTTGCTTCCTCTAAGTCCATACATCTTTTCATACATTCCCGTCGATTTCGGCTGCTTCTAACCTGGCATTTGTTAATGACGTCCTTGATCTGATCTAGGTACGTTCTCCTAGGTCTGCCTATACCAATATTTCCTTTCACGCACGCTTTATATATCTGTTTTGTAAGTCGACTTTCATTCATCCTTTCTAAAAAAAAAAAACTAGCAAGAGATTTAATGGAGGATAAACTTTAATGAGCGTTTCTGTAATTGAGTGTCGGTGGTGTTACAAATACGTTCTTAACACTTATGAAACAGCTGGTTATCGACTTGTAGGTAACAGCCCTAGTCAAGGGCTGCGTTGTGAAACCAACTTCCTTCATTAGTTTTAATTAACACCGTTTCATTTGTTCGCTTGTTTATGCAATTTACTTTTTACTTAGATATTACTTTATATTGAGTTTAATTTGTATTTCTTTGTCTGTGGATATTAATGAGTACTCGAAGTGACAAATCTATATGAAAACAAAATTTTATCAGCATACTAATAGGGTCTAAAATCAAATTGTCTTCCCTGGTATCTGTGATATTCCTATACTGCGTTCCAAATAAGGACGACGAGATTTTCCGGTTCCTATATACAGGGTGTTACATAAGTAAAAATAAATATTTAAAATTCTTAAGGGGGTTGTTAAGACCGTCAAACTGAACAACTTTCTCTATGGGACCAACATCGAAATCGCGAAAAAAAAAAACTGATATCCTCTACATATTTAGCTCGAGTCGATTTGTACAGTATGGAACATCAATTTTTTTTTTCGCGATTTCGATATTGGTCCCATAGTGATAGATGTTCAGTTTGATGGTCTAAACCACCCCCTTATATGTTTATTTGTATTTTTGTAACACCTTGTATAGTTTTCTGGCTAATTGCGATAAGCGAATATAATTTATTTATCTGAAAGTACTATTTGACATATCTTGGACGTTACTGAAGCTGTTCTAAGAATAAGTGAGAGGAAGTGTCTCAAATCTCTGTACCTAATTCAAAATGGCCTTAAATTTTCGCTGCTATTTGGAATGGAGTATAGATAGAGTCTATAACATAAATAATATACAAGGTGTTACAAAACTACAAATAAACATGGGGTGGTGTAGAGCATCAAACTGAACAACTTTCTCTATGGGACCAATATCGAATTCGCGAAAAAAAACATTTATGTTCTATACTCTACAAATCGACTAGAGCTAAAATATGTATGGGATTAAAAATTTTTTTTTTCGCGATTTCGATGTTGGTCCCATAGAGAAAGTTGTTCAGTTTGACGGTCTAAACAACCCCCTTATGAGTTTCAAAAATTTATTGGTACTTATGAAACACCCTGTATTATAACATAAATATGCTTTATTTGCACACCAAAAACATACAGCAAAAAAACAGAATAAAAAAGAACGTAAGGGTACACATTGCGGTCTTATCACTAAAAGCGATTTCTTCCACACAACCATGGGATGGAAGAACTCTTAATTAAAAAACTTGCTATGGCGGTGTAATAATAAAATATAAGGAGGTCTTATTAAAAAAAAGTATAATTAGACTCCAACATAGGTTAAATAATATGCTGTCACTGTCGATGGCGATGGTTCGATCCCCGTCCAAGCCGACTCGTACCAATGAGTTTTTAGGAATTTATGTACGATTTGCTACACCACTGGCTTTTCGGTGAAGGAAAACATCGTGAGGAAACCTGCATGCTTCAATTTCGAGGCGTGTATTGTACCCACTTTCCATTATAAGTGGCGACGGGCTCACCCCCCGTCACACTGGACAGAGTTTCGGTACTACTGATGAAACGTGGATGTTCTGAGGTTTCAGAATATCTCTGACTTCCCCCTCGGGGAATATAGTCGTGAGCATATGCTATGCTATGCTATGCTGTCACTGTCATCAGTATGAACAGTGTGAGAGACAGAGCGATTACTAAAGTGCGTTCACACACGATGACGCATTGACGGAACGGCAGTCCATAGAAGCACACAGGTGCGTCAACCCGTCACCGTGTGATCTTCTACGTGCGGTTTCATACAACTCCTTGCTTCACAAATGACGGACTGACGTCTGCCGCTGCGTCAATGCGTCATCATGTGTGAACGCACAAATACCTACTTTTTTAAACCTAAACACATTTTGGCGCAAGCCAGTCTTAGATTCTTTGTTGTAAGTACGTAAGTGGGAAAGTTAAAACTTGACAAGTTAAAGCGCCTCGGGCAAAGAACCTCGGGGCATCTCACTCATATCTTTCACTATACATTTTTATACCTCACTTAGAAAGTTTGAATGTCAAGTTCAAGGTGAATCATTACAGTGTCTTTTATTTATTTATTGAATCTTCATTCAAAGATCTTTGGATGTTTGGGTAATTAATTATCACGCGTTTGCGTCAAAATATAAAAATCACATTTCACAGAGGTGGGGCCAGATGCAGTGGCTATAACCGGCCGCCACACGGTGAGGGCTGAAGAGATGTTGACGATAGTCTGAAGGAATTAGTCGCTGAGACAGACACACGTCTGACCCTCCCTCATGTGATGTAACTCCGCACCTCTACTCACACACGGTGGGGGCGGATGCAGTGATTATATACCTATAATCGGCAGCCACTGGGCGGAAGGGGTGGTCCGCCCCGGGCCCCTGAGCTGTCTTAGGAGGCCTCCAAATCTCGAGAAGAAAAGCCCTTTTTAATCAAATCCAAAACAATTATGTTCAGTAAGTAGGAGGCAGGTTGGAGTTGGAGGCCCGGACATCCGATTCTATGACTGCAGTTTGGAGTTGGAGGATAAGTAGTTAAAGAAAGTCAGAAATAGAGTCAACAATTTTGCAATTTTTCGAGCTCGCTTTGCTCGCTCAAACTTTCAGTTTCAGCCTGAATGTAGGCACGCTTACTCCAGTTTTTTTTCACACACAAATCAAATCGATTTCGGCTTGAGCTACACAATAAAGTTATTAAATGCAGTTAGTATAACCATGAGCTCGCTTTGCTCGCTCCAGCTTTTTGTTTCAAATAAATTCATTTGATTTCGGCTGGAAATCGATTTGTGATGTAGCAAAATATCGAGCTCACTGAGCTCCCCTCGCTCCTGGTTCCTGGTCGACTATAACAGTGACAAAAGATATATTTTGACTGACCGGAATGAAAAGCCATTTACGTCAAAATATCTTGCGTACCTGTCAGCTTTTCTATAAAGATTAGCAGTCACCCTAGTCGAAATTGACTATAGGAATTAGGAATCTCTAATAAGCACAAAATGTAAGATTCCAAAAATTAATGAACTTATAACCTTTGATAAAGTTAAATGTCAAGATTGACAGTCGAAGAAACGAAAATGTCGAAAAAAATTGGTACCAGTTCTGGTTCCTAAACCCTATACATATACACGCACACATACAAAATTTGTATGGCGCCTCACGCACACCAACCTATGAAACTTGGCCCCTTTTGTTTTATACGGTATATTCGTGAGGCTCATTCTAGACATATACTTTTTCTAAGCTTATAACTTACAAGTGCCAAAAAATACGTAAACGTAATTATTAAGATTGGTATTAGTTTAACAATATTTCTGACCATCCTGAAAGGCAGTATAGTCGTGAGTATATTTAATACAATAACAAAGATATCCATATTGCAAATAGCATTACACTTTACTTACAATCTGCTAATTTGAAGACTAAATCTCTTCTCTCAACTTTTTAAACAAAAATAGGATCTAAAACTATAGAGTTACGGTCTAATTTGAATAGCACACGTTCTTAGACAATTACGAACTTTCTTATGACACCGTATTATTATGAACAATCATCGAAATGGAAGTTAATAATATGGTTTATAAAGGCATATTCTTATTGGAAGCATAACTATTCGTTTATATGAGCATAATTATTATGAGCTTTGTGTATAGGGACCTTAACATACTGATGGTTTTTTAACGACATAATCAGACTATCAAACTGAACAACTATGGGACTATTCATCATCATCAGCCTATCATCGTCCACTGCTGAACATAGGCCTCTCCCAAGGCGCGCCACAAGACTCTGTCCTTGGCCTTCCTCATCCAGTCGCTCCCCGCTACTTTTTTTAGGTCGTCTGTCCAGCGGGCAGCAGGGCGTCCCACACTACCTATAAGGTCAGGGCAGTGTGTTAATTGGTACGATTCGGCCTGGACAGGGATCGAACCATCGTCTCCTGCACGGCAGGCAGGGTTACTCGCCACTGGACCACGACGACTTTTACGCTGTAAGTAAAAGTTCAATCCATGAGATGGATACCCAAAAGATCACCCGGATCTTAAGTTCCTTCCCCTCAATGGTATCGCCTCCTTCATTGACCATGTATTTGATGGGTGAAGAAAGCAAAGAGTATTGGGGCTAACACAAAAGATCCCACTGGGTCGAAGTGTTGCTGGCTTGCCAGCCCCCACAACAAGATAAGATAAGATAAGATAAGATAAGATAAGATAAGATAAGATAAGATAAGATAAGATAAGATAAGATAAAAGTTCAATCAACTTCACTGTAAACGACTACAACAAAGATAGCTTCTTCGTGAAACAGTCTGTGATGCTTGTCAACCATAGGTACGAGTACCTATTTTGAGAGGAGATGAATGAATCAAGCCGCTTTGCTTGATGCATTCCTCTCCGCTCAAATTTTTGTCTACACGTTTCTAATGCTCTCATTGAGAACGCTGCCTTATCTTTCTTTAGACTTTCATAACAAGATTGTGATTAAAGATCTGACCACTGAGCCAAGGCCGCATACTTGGTGATAACGAATTTTCCCTTCATGGGCAACTCATCCCACACACGACTCATCCCGCGGGCTCAGTTGACCGCTACTTTTTATGTTGGGGGCGACTCGGACCACTCGGTCAACTCATCCCGCGGTGGATTAGGTAAATAGTAGCAATTCGGTTCTGGCACTCGCCGGCCGCTACCGCGGCACCGCTCGCTCCGCTCGCTCGGCTCGTGCGCTGTGGTCACAAGAAACCTAACATGCTCGTCGCTTCGCTCCTCGCTAACCTAACCGTCTGAGTTGGAAAAGGGGGTTTCCCCATTCACTCCCGCCCCCATCCACCGCGGGATGAGTAGACCCCTTGGGAAATGAATGGGCCGAGTCACCCCCGACAAAATAAAAGGTGTCAACTGAGCCCGCGGGATGAGTCGTGTGTGGGATGAGTTGCCCATGAAGGTCGAATTTTCTAAAGAGGCTGCTTTACCCGAACAGGATAGATATCTATGTTACATTACAGGGTCCTTTTAAATATCTCTTCGGTTATTCAAGGGGATGATCAGACCATCAAACTGAACAACTTTATTTATGGGACCGATATCGAAATAACGAAAAAAAACAGCTAATAACGTACACACGGCGACACATCATGTTACGCACCCTATATACCCATAACTACACTACGTACAAAACAAAAAATAGTGCGGTAGAGAGCCTGCATAGACGCGGCTGCCGGCGCGGGCGCAGCGTGCCGTGAGACGAAACAACAACAACATACCGCACCCTCCCTCACGATTCGCAGCGTTCAACTTCTAATAGTTCAAAGTCCAAACAGGGTAGCCTGAGCAGACGCCATGTGTACCTAGGCATTGCAATTTAGTATGGAACATCAGATTCTTTTTTGCTCCGATCTGTTTCCTCCAATAGTAAACGTTGTTCAGTTTGATGGGTAGACTCTTAGTTTAAAAGGATGCTAATGATGAACTTACCCTGTATAAACATGGTACCTATTAACGCACAGAGGTTGGCCTTTGCCGTACGACGTATATATAATAGGCTGATGATGATGTATGTGTATTATTTATCTTGAAGCACAATAGGCATTAGACAGAATGCTAGTCACTTTAGGTCTATAGAAATCTGTCATTTGAAACGGGACAAATTGAGGTTATGCACATAAAAGGCATTTCTCTGTCATGGCGGACATCTCTACAATTTATAAACATTTTGTCATAAGTTTACGTGCGGCGTTTGGTAATTTCGCTTGAATGTTATTTTCGTTTTTTTTTAATATTCACATTGGACAATATTTCATTTCATCCCCATTTTTTTGATGAAAAATATAAAAGAGATTAAAAAAAAGTTACTTTTAATTTTAATTTTGTAAAAAAGCGCTCGTTGGCGTAGTGGTCAGGTCCGGTCAGTCTTTGGATGGGTGACCGTTTAGTGGTATTTCATCTTGAGCGTTTCCGTGCTTCAGAAGGCACGTTAAGCAGTTGGTCTCGGATAGTTCCGTCAGATTAGCGCGACTATTCGTTAAGCCAGATCAGAGGCCTATAGAGGCGGCTTGAAAATTCTCTGACAGCAAGTTCACCACTACCTTGCCTCCACCAACACGCACTGGGCCCGCGTGGTGGAGTATGGCCCACTCCCTCTCACCCTTATTCGTGAGCGGAGGCCTTTGCCCTGCAGTGGGATTCTATAGGCTATAACTTACTTTTTTTTTGTGAAAAAACCATTGGATGAATGGGGATATGACATTTTCCGCAATGAAATTTAAAATAAAGTCAAATGCAATAGAAAATTCAAGCAGGTAGGCAAAGTCTCGAGAAATAATGGATATACAAAAATCGAAAAAACAAAATTTTTGAATCAAATAATCTCCAAATGGTTTACGAATTTTGGTACATTTCAACATAAAATCGCAAAAAAAAAATTCTACGATTTCTATTACTTAACCAGCTTTGCTCTTATAGCACAAGTTGTTCAGTTTGATGGTCTGAAACACCCTTTAATAGGAACCCCAGCAATAGAAAATATTAAAATTAGTTATTATTGGAGATTGGAGATTACCTATGCATCATACGATCATGATTTTGAAAGTGTGAGATTCAAAACTAGTAGGTACTTCTTTGGCGTAGGGAATATCCCTGATTACCGTCTATGAAATATGGACACAGTAATTTATATAGACCTATAGAGTTCTAGAGTGGAGAACGCGAACTGGTAGGCGTAGTGTGGGACGCCCTGCTGCCCGCTGGACAGACGACCTAAACAAAGTAGCGAGGAGCGACTGGATGAGGAAGGCCGAGGACAGAGTTTTGTGGCGCGCCTTGGGAGAGGCCTATGTCCAGCAGTGGACGATGATAGGCTGATGATGATGGTGATGAATTTATATAGGGTTGCCAACAGATGCATATTTCAAAAGATAAATCCATAATACCTTAAGTACATTTACTTATCAATATGCCATTAATAATATATTGACACTAAAACAAAGTTTGGCATTGAGACGTCGTGTACGGTTCACAGAAAAGATTAATAAGTAAGGAAGTTGTTTATTAATAAAATAATATTATTAAACATTTATTATGATAATAAGTAATAAATAAAACTAACATTTTCTTTGTTTATTTTCATTGCCAGTTGTCATTTAAATCATTGTTAAAAGTTCATTAATTGACACTTGAACTGAGTCCAGGCTTTAGGGAATTTAATATAAGATTCTCTCGTTTAAATAAAATACAGGGTGTTACGGTAAACAGTTGCAATACTTTAAGGGATGATTGTACCCATGATACTGAACAACTTTCCCAAAGAAACCTATAGGAAATTCGTATAAAAATTTTTGGACTTCCCATATCGAACTTTTGTATGAAATGTCGAAAAAAATGCAATTTCCTATAGGTTTCTTTGGGAAAGTTGTTCCGTATCATGGGTACAATCACCCCTTAAAGTAATGCAACTGTTTACCCTAACACCCTGTATACAGGGTGTAACAAAACACCCCAGTCATATTTGAAGGATTGGTTTAGAGTCTTAACTTTAGACCATCAAACTGAACAACTTTCACTATGGAGGCGCAAAAAATTAAAAAATCTGCTTTCCCATGGCATTCCATACATTAGGTACTGCAACCGCAGTTTTATATGAAATCTGCCCCAGATTAGTTTTTTTCGATGTTATCTCCATAGTGAAAGTTGTTCAGTTGGTCTAAACTAAACAACAAAATTAAAAATTACTTGGATGTTTGTTTGTTTTTTACATAGACCTAAACTCTAGCAATAGACTTGCCCTTCCATAGAAGCAACATGTTCCACTTGAATTAGGTGTACGCACCTGATTGATGTTCCAGAGTTCACTTCGTCACTATGGCAATGACAGACCGCAATGTGTCATTTTGTGTTGTTTTGTGTGACATGTTGTTTGTTTGAACGAGCTTGTCTATCGCTAGAGTAATATGTCTATGGTTTTTTACAACCTTAAATTATACATTATTAGCGTAAAACTTTGTGTAATTATAGTGTAAACTCTATTCTAGATTATAACAACAAAAAACCAGCCAAGGCCTTCCATACAAACTGCAAACCACTCGACCATGGATGGGACACAAGATTTTTTTTTTGACGTGGTTTTTATGTAACGACTACTGCCACGAGATTGAAGCCGGGACCAACGGCTTAACGTGCAACGGATTCATTTCTCTTTTCAGACAATCAGGTGATTCAGCCTGCAATGTCCTAACCAACTGGGGAAAAACGCACAAAGTGACAATATCACTAGGTGTCCCCCGTGGGAATCGAACCCACGACCTCCGTATCAAGAGCCCAATGCTCGTAACCATTACACCACGGAGGTAGTTACGTGGCTGGGTAATTTTCTTTTTAATGTAGGGCATTGCCCCACGGTGCTCCCTATCTTATTATGGGGATGGGGGCTAGCAAGCCAGCAACACTTCGACCCAATGGGATCTTTGGTGTACCCTTACATTTCATGTTTATTTCTTCACCCTTCAAAAACGTGGTAAATGAGGTAAAATATCGTTCAGTAATCGTAACATCGCAGTCACACAGTCCATGATTTCTTCTCCTCTATCTCCGTACACTCGGCAGCTAGGGTCCAAAGTGCCTCCTCCTTGCTAAGGCCATGCACTCGCGGGATTCAAAACAGCGACCCTCACTACACGTCATACACTTCCAACCGAACTATCTGACTTACACGTGAACGTAAAGGAAGTAATTCACGTAATTGTTTCAGCACATGTTCCTACAGTGACAATGCAAGATCTAATCTGAAGTAATCATTAAATGTCAGTGAGATAATAGGTACCTATATCCTTATTGCGGTCGTGAGTTCATCATATCAGCCAATAGACGTCCACAAGCCGTCACAATTCCCAAAGGATCGCTACAACGACCGTTCCTGCTCTGCCCTCATCCAACGGGTTCTTACCGCCTTCACAAGGTCGTCGGTTCACCTTGTAGGGAGCCTATTTACCACGCTTTCAGGTATGCAGTCGCCGCTTGAGAACTCTTTGGCCCACTAGCCATCGGTTCTGCGAGCAATGTGCCCCGCCCATTGACACTTTAGTTTAGAAATTCTTATCTTCTAAACACGTTGCTATTAATTTGCCCATGTCAATCTCATACAGTCTCGCCGCATGATGGATTCTCGTCGATTTCGACTACGGCGGCAGCAAACATTTATAAAAACCAGTCTGATACACAGGATATTTTAAAGTGCATTAGTGTACGCGCAAAACACAGCACTTTCTCGTCCTTACCCTCCCATGTCTGATGGAACGGGAGACCGATACGATCAGAGGTGGAGCCAGATGCAGTAGCTCGGTTACAGCCACACGGTTTGTCTCTCGTTCTTACCCTCATGTCTATGTTATGTCTGATGGAACGGGAGACCGATACGATCAGAGGTGGTGTCAGATGCAGTGGCTATAACCGACAGCCACACGGTTTGTCTCTCGTCCTTACCCTCCCATGTCTGATGGAACGGGAGACCGATACGATCAGAGGTGGAGCCAGATGCAGTAGCTCGGTTACAGCCACACGGTTTGTCTCTCGTTCTTACCCTCATGTCTATGTTATGTCTGATGGAACGGGAGACCGATACGATCAGAGGTGGTGTCAGATGCAGTGGCTATAACCGACAGCCACACGGTTTGTCTCTCGTCCTTACCCTCCCATGTCTGATGGAACGGGAGACCGATACGATCAGAGGTGGAGCCAGATGCAGTAGCTCGGTTACAGCCACACGGTTTGTCTCTCGTTCTTACCCTCATGTCTATGTTATGTCTGATGGAACGGGAGACCGATACGATCAGAGGTGGTGTCAGATGCAGTGGCTATAACCGACAGCCACACGGTTTGTCTCTCGTCCTTACCCTCCCATGTCTGATGGAACGGGAGACCGATACGATCAGAGGTGGGGTCAGATGCAGTGGCTATAACCGACAGCCACACGGTTTGTCTCTCGTCCTTACCCTCCTATGTCTGATGGAACGGGAGACCGATACGATCAGAGGTGGAGTCAGATGCAGTGGCTATAACCGGCAGCCACACGGTTTGGGCGTCAAAAATGTGTGAGGCGGCTGAAGGAACTAGTCTTACGGCCTCTGTCGTGGTTTTTATGTAACGACTGCTACCACCAGAGGTAGGCCGGGACCAACGGCTTAACGTGCCATCCGACCATCCGTGCCATCCAATCAGATTCCGCCTGCAATGTCCTTACCAACTGGGTAAAAACGCACAAAGTGACATATCACTAGGTGTCCCCCGTGGGAATCGAACCCACTACCTCCGTGTCAATAGCCCAATGCTCTTAACCATTAGACCACGGAGGCAGTGAACTATCAATCATTATTTGCCGTTTTAGTATTGTCATGTAAATGCTTTGGATTCTACGTATTCTATTACTCGTAATTAGCCTGACATTGTAAGAGTTACGAGTCAGTCAATGAATCTGTAACTACTATAAGATATTATTATTGCTATGATTATTATTCGTATGGCTTCTTTCTCTAGCCGTGGTGGTCTAGTGGCGAGTAACCTTGCCTGCCGTGCAGGAGGCGATGGTTCGATCCCCGTCCAAGCCGACTCGTACCAATGAGTTTTTCGGAATTTATGTACGATTTGTTACACCACTGGCTTTTCGGTGAAGGAAAACATCGTGAGGAAACCTGCATGCTTCAATTTCGAGGCATGTATTGTACCCACTGTCCATTATAAGTGGCGACGGGCTCACCCCCTGTCACACTGGACAGAGTTTCGGTACTACTGGTGAAACGTGGATATTCTGAGGTTTCAGAATATCTCTGACTACCCCCTCGGGGAATATAGTCGTGAGCATATGCTATGCTTCTTTCTCTTCATTCCTGCAGAGGTTACAAATCGATGTCTATTGTTTTAAGCCATAGTTTGGCTCTCGGGGTTAGCTCGTTTAGCTTCCGGATTCCACCGTCGAATCTTCTGCCAGGGCACTCGTTGAAGTCTTCTATTGTCGGTGGAGTATTCGCCAATCCTGTCTCTTTTTCGATAGTGTCTTGAGTTCTTGATACGACACGACATCAAACTATTCCTTTGGTAACTACCAGAAAAGAGGAATATTCTAAAAACAAACGAAAACCGGAGAGGAAAAATTATCGGACACTCGAAGTGAAAATGTCTTTCAAATCATACTGGGAGGGAAGATAGAGGCGGAGGAAGACCAAGACAGAGAATAAGAGATTGACGTACTTTTTATTGTCATCAGCTGCAAGGCTGATTCAGTATTAGTTTTGCAGAAACAATCTAGAAACGAATCTCTATCTCTAAACGATTTTCGTTGAAATATACAGTTTAAATGCTAGGATTAATTTAAGATTTGTCTAGAAATCTTCGAGGCACTGTAATTTTAGCGAAAATCGGACAATACAAGGTGTTAATTTTTACTTTTGTAACACCACATAGTAACACTCTGTATACAAGCATTGAGATTAGTTTCTAGTTTGTTTCTGAAAAATTTCATGGACTTTAATTGGTTAGTTTTGAAAATATAACCAGACTACGTCTGTATGGAGCGCGCTCTGAATTATATCCTCTTATTATCTTTCTTTCTGACATAGCTCAGAAAATTAGCAAGCTGAAGTGGCAATGGGCTGGTCATATCTGCTACATAACGAACGAACCTCACATGGAATAGCCCAATAATAATAGTCCCAGTGTGGGACGCCCTGCTGCCCGCTGGACAGACGACCTAAAAAAAGTAGCGGGGAGCGACTGGATGAGGAAGGCCGAGGACAGAGTTTTGTGGCGCGCCTTGGGAGAGGCCTATGTTCAGCAGTGGACGATGATAGGCTGATGATGATGATGATGATTATCTTTCTTTCACTTGGCGCGTAACAGAGATATTTGTCACGCACATCATGCTAGGCCTTCTGATCATGTTCTAAGTTACGTAAAACAACCAGTTTCATATTTTTTGGGAAAATTCCCATTCATTAACATAAATATATAAAATTCTAAAAGGTATATTATTTGATTCCATGACGTCATCCGATATAGGTCTGGCCCTGTACCCGGACTTTCGATTTTCGATTATATCGCGACAGTTTGGGTCCGAACGATATTGTAACAGAGTTAAGATAAGATAATTTTATTTTTCTCTCACAATTACAACAGAATACAGATAGGTATGTAATACTAAGAATAAAGGTATTGAGTCAATATTGTAACGGGACACAGGAGTTCAAACTAGGCAGTGCCCTTGCTTTGGAAGACCTGGTCTCTCCTCTCGAAAGTAGTACAATTGCTTAATATTGTTACAATCAGTAATCATATTATAGAAAGATTTAAAATTAAAAGTGAAAAATCTTCTTCGTCGAATAGTCGAATATCGTGCGGGCAAGCACGACCGCCTTACGGCCTTAAAGTGAAAAACAAATAAAAAAAATAAAAAAGTAATTCTTAAATTTATTCTATGGCCTTTCGTATTGGGGGGGGGGGGGGGGGGTGATAGGGAGAGTATGTTGACATTGGAACGAAATCTTTCAATAGCGAAGTTCGAATGTCCGGGTAGACCCCCTGGTTTTGTAATGGGACACTACTGGTCTTATTTAGAGGTCGACAGAGTTCAAATATATATTTAGAATTAATTTAATATATTTTTTTAGTTGAATATCCAGATGGTCTATTTCTATTTTTTAGTTGGAGAACTGGTTTTTCGATTTTTAGCGTGCTATTTATGAATTCCACACATAGATATAAACTTTGTTTACGCCAGTTTCAAATATTATGCACCTAAGTACAAAATGTCATCCAAATCGTTAGAGCAGTTTTTTGGGAAACCAATTTCATACAATACTCGTTCTTTGACACATCAGAAATGAAGTGATTCGTCACAGAACTAAAGTGGCTGACATAGCTCAGAAAATTAGCAAGCTGAAGTGGCAATGGGCTGGTCATATCTGTCGAAGAACTGACAACCGATGGGGTGTCAGAGTTCTAGAGTGGAGACCGCGAACTGGTAGGCGTAGTGTGGGACGCCCTGCTGCCCGCTGGACAGACGACCTAAAAAAACTAGCGGGGAGCGACTGGATGAGGAAGGCCGAGGACAGAGTTTTGTGGCGCGCCTTGGGAGAGGCCTATGTCCAGCAGTGGACGATGATAGGCTGATGATGATGATGATGATGACTCGTTCTTTGAGCCTAACATTACATCTATACACCACTAGTTTTAGGGTGTTTTCAAACCGCGTGAATCTGAAAAACTTTCCCTAAGGAACATGGGTCGAAAAAAAGGGGATTTTTTTGGACCTATCATACAAAAGTTGTTTGTGGAAGACTTACTTAAATACATACTATAATTACATAAGTATTTACACACTTTCTAGGTCACACTGGACGGAGTTCCGGGACGGAGCTTGGGTTTCGTGTGGGCTTGCCCCCTCCACAATTCGGCTCGGAATTCTGGAGGAGGCTGGTCCGTGCGGGCTCCGGTCTCCGTTCCTGGGCTCCGCCGTACGTATATACACACACAGTAACACACACACACACACACAGACACACACCCCGACACACACCCCGACACACACAACTTTTTTATCTAATTTTTTCTTTTATGTTCCTACTCAGTGTTCCCAACTTACTTTATTATGTAAATTAATGGAAGAGCGGAATCTTCTGTAACGAGTACCTAACTCATGCTACTCAAAAGTTGGTTCCTGCGATGACTTTGTATTAGATTTAGGGAAACTGAAATAAACCTGTTCCATGTTTGTATATATTGGAAGTCTGTTTATTTGTGTACAAACATAAATATCTTTTTCAACTGAGACAAGATACAAGCTCACGAGTGTTACGATGTCAATATAAGCATACATTATATAAACCACCAGTAAAATTGTCACTGGTATCAAATAATTCGTTCAGCATGTGTGTTGACATATTTAATAAATTGCCAGACTGTTTTAAAGAGAAAAAGCTAAACGATTTTAAAATGTCAACTAAGAAATGGCTTACGGAAAAGTGTTTCTATAACATCAAGGAATTCTTGGAGGGCAAATTTTAATGAAAATTGACAACTAATTTTGATGACATTGTACCTATTGTGCTTTATTTAACTTGACTTATATTGACATTTTATTATTGTAATTCATTTTAACACTCTTTATTTATTTTTATAATTACAACGTAGGTAGATAATTTTATTGACATCTTAAAGTTATTTTAATTATGACATTTTTTTAGTTTGATTTATTATTGTGTGAGATTTAACTTTGCTATTTGTAAATGTATGTACACCTGAAAAGGTAGGGTTTGGAGGGCCTGATAAAAATATGTGACTAACTGCAAATTGTATTACCCGAATTCTATATACAATAAATCATTTTCATTTTTTCATTTTCATTTTTCAACCTTTTTTTTCTCATTTTAATTTTTTTTTTCATTCACAGTCTGAATACACCTTTAAAGTTTCGTTACTAATTTAAAACTAGTGTGGTGTATACTATTATCAAAATGTAAATGTTTGTTTGTTTGTAACAGCATCACGCAAAAACTACTTAACCGATTTTAATGAAACTTTTTTGTTTGATAGCTTTAGATTTGACTTTAAATCTGGTGTATTATTTGTGCGGACGAAGTCGCGGGTAAACTCTTGTATGCCTTCTATAGTTCTATACCTACCGAAGTAGGTATTTGTTTGTATGTAGGGGATAATCTCAGAAACTACTGAACCGATTTTAAAATTTCTTTCACTAATAGATTAACTACACTATTCCTGAGGAACATTGGCTATAGGTATTTTATTTTGATACGTGAACAAAGTCGGGGGGCAAAAGTTTAGTTTTATATAAATACAATAATACAAACCGCACGTTTACCTATGTAGGTATGTGAAATTCAAAATCGGTATATTTTTTTCGTAGATATTAAAATTTTAATGAGACAAGAATAGGGAAACATTAAGAATGCAATTTAAAATGCATGCAAGCTATAAAAAGGACAACATTATGACATCATGACACGAAGGTCGCAAGGGCATCACCATAAATGGTTTGGAGAAGACCCGATTATGAAATAACATTAATTTATCAAAACTTGTCGGCCTTTCCTTTCATAAACCAGGAGCTGCCAGTCTTCCCCTGAATCTGGTATGTTCTTCCCTGCACCCTGTATCCGTATACCCTTCAAAAACTTGGTAAATGCGGGAGGCAACAGCGTTCAGGGGAAGAAACCTGTAATCTCCCAGTTTTGTATACACCATCTCCCAGGAGAACATGCGTTTAGCCGCCAAGACATCGCAGTTACACTGGATATGTTCCATGGTATCCGCACCTCCTCTCCGATCTAGGGTGAGCTTCATCCACAGATTACCCCCAATAGATACCGCATGATGAAAATTTCGTACATGCCCGAAGTCACAATTTTTGGCGGTAGGTGCGGGTAGAGGGGCATGAAATAATGCTACATGATTGGCCATTTCAAGGTCCCACTATACCGATCTCGCTCTATCCCGTTGCTTATATCAGTGCAAAATCATAGATGTATGGTGCGCATCGGCGGCCCTGTATGCGGTCTCTATTGGAGGTGATCTGTGGCATCATCGTACCTGCGGCGTAGCTTAGTGCAGGGCTCCGACTATGGCACGAGCTTTGCTCCTGCAGTTTTTCAGTATGAACTTTAGGATTCGTGTTGTTAGGTATGTGGGGACTTGCCATAGATGTCAACACCCACAAGTTATAGCAAAGAAAGCTAACAGATGGCGATCCCGTCGCTCTCAGAAATATGCTCCATACAAAGACAACGTTCACCGTAAATACGTAACTCGTAACCTACTACAAATAAGGTTCACAATCGAATGCGAGGCATAAATCGCGCAAGAGAAATAATCACAGAGATTCGATATATATACAAGGTCCAACTAAGAGTTATTGGACCACGGCCGGTCCCCAGGCTTCACATTAAGCATGGTGGAAGATCTTCCCTTTTCAATGGAGGAACATTCCCAAGTAGCACCTCCATAGGTATATTGCTGATTAATTTCTCCTGCAGTGTTGCAGACCCGAGAGGCCAGAACACTCTATCAGCCCACTCTTTACTGGAAACGAGCAAAAATTTCGACTCTTCATACAAACGTTTGATCAGTTGATTGCATTTAGATTGGAAAGTCCAAAAATTTTTTGCGGTTTCCTTAATAGGTTTCTTCAAAATTAGGTTTCTAAGTGCGTTCACACACGATGACGCATTGACGCAGCGGCAGACGTCAGTCCGTCATTTGTGAAGCAAGGAGTTGGATGAAACCGCACGTAGAAGCACACACGGTGACGCATTGACGCACAGGGTGTGGTTCTACGGACTGACATCTGCCGCTCCGTCAGTGCGTCATCGTGTGTGAACGTACTTAGGGAAAGTTGTTCAGTAGGTATCACGTGTACATCACCCTTTATAGTAATACAACTGTTTACCCCATAAAGGTATTATACCAGGAATAGAGGAACATACAGCTGAGTGAGCGAGATGTACCTAGCGGCACCACTGTATAATAGAAAGAGATACGAGACGCGAGCAATTGGACCGTTTTTTAGTCACTAATAAATTTTTTACAATTCGGTTTCCGTGAATAATTGCGAATGTAAAGTGAAATCGTAGATAATTTTATGAAATATACTAACAATACTTCATTAATTTATCCACAATTTCACGTTAGACTCAGAATTATATACAATATTCGAATTTTTGCGTGCGAATAGTCTCCAAAAAACATCCAAAAAAGGTTTCATTTGACAACTCATGTTTGTTGCTCTATTCCTGTAAGGTATAATACCTTAAAGGCCTCCGCTCATTGCAGCGATATTATCGCTGCGATTTTGCGATAATTGTTCTCAGTACATTTTGTATGGGGACGCGCGCGATCCTACACACTGCCGCGATATTATCGAGCGATAATATCGCTGCGATTTTGTGATAATTGTTCTCAGTACATTTTGTATGGGGACGCACTCGATCCCACACACTGCCGCGATATTATCGCAACCTGACGCAATCTCTTTTTACTACATTCAGTGAAGGGCGCATGCGTGACGCGAATCGCGGAATCACTGCAGTGTGTAAGGTGTCGCGATTTCGCTGTCGATAATATCGCTCGATAATATCGCTGCAATGTGCGGAAGCCTTAAAGTTTTTTTCATTTCATTTCTTTATGGTTTACCCCAACATCCTGTATTATGTTGACCTGCATATTAGACTGGTTTTGTAACTAAGCCGAAATCTATGATTCGCATAAAGATATCGTGTCTGGCAAAAACGGAGGTAAATGTCAATGACCTTGAAAACGCAAAATGATGCACACAACCGGTCCTAACCGCTTTTACTTTTTGATGAAAGACTAGGTTAGACTGGACGATTGCAAAAAAAAATTTTAATTGATTGGGAAATTTATAGCTCTATCTTGGATTTGGTGAATTTGATTTTAATTTGTAAATACTAGGTTTTATTATCATTTTAATGAAAATGTGTGAAATACAATATTACGAAAGAACTTTGCTAAAGTGCGTTCGCACACGATGACGCACGACGGAGCGGCAGATGTCAGTCCATAGAACCACTCCCGGTGCGTCAATGCGTCACCGTGTGTGCTTCTACGTGCGGTTTCATACAACTCCTTGCTTCACAAATGACGGACTGACGTTTGCTGCTACGTCAGTGCGTCATCGTGTGTGAACGCACTTAGCTTAAGAGGATATAATTCGGAGCGCGCTCCATACAAACGTACTATGGTGATATTTTCAAAACCAATTAAACTCAATGAAATTTTTCAGAATCAATCTTGAAACAAATTTCTATCCTTGTATAGAAACTGATTTTCGTTAAAATGTATAGTTTTAAAGTTACGGTGCCTCAAAGATTTCCATACAAATCTTAGATTAATCCTAGCATTGAAACTGTATATTTTAACGAAAATCTGACTCTATACAAGCAAAGAAATTTCTTTTTAGATTGTTTCAGCAAAATTTCATTGACTTTAATTGGTTAGTATTGAAAATATCACCATAGTACGTTTGTATGGAGCGCCCTCCGAATTATATCCTCTTAAGATGGTTCGGTCACATACAGAGGATGAATGAGAGTAGACTCACTAGGGAGATTCATCGATCCAATATCAGTGGAACAGTCGAGAGAGGGCGTCCGAGGAGAACTTACCACGATCAAATAAATGGTCTCCGAAAAGGACAAGTGCATAGCACCCTCAACCGACGGAAGCGCATGAAGAGATGTATGAAAGTGGATGAGGCGAGAGAAGTGTTAGAGAATAGTAGTGTGTTGCGAGATGTTTCTCTGCCTATCCCTGTGGGATTGTGGCGTGAGTATAATGTATGTACGTACGAAGGACTTCCAGTAATACATACTACAACACCAAGCCGTGGTGGTCTAGTGGCAAGTAACCTTGCCTGCCGTGCAGGAGGCGATGGTTCGATCCCCGAACAGGCTGACTGATAACAATGAGATTTTCGCAATTTATGTACCATTTGTTGGCTTTTCGGTGAAAGAAAACATCGAGAGGAATTTTCAAAAATAGCACAAGGCAGCACAACATGGCTGTAACATTTTATAATCAATAATAGTTGAAATCGTGAGTAAACCTGCATGCTTCAATTTCGAGGAATGTATTGTACTCACTGTCCATTATAAGTGGCGACGGGCTCACTTTCCGTGACACTGGACAGATTCGGCTATACTCCATTCAGGAATTAGAGCGACAAAATGTAAACAACGGTGATACCAGTGTAGAAAATACCATCTCGAGATGGAAGAAAACTTATCTCCGGAATGAATAACAGTAAATTATCTATTTTACTCGCCAAGGATTACGACAAATGATATGTTAATTTTGTATGGAATATAATTAAAAAATACGCAAGTTATAATTTATTTTAGATAAAAAGAAAGCGTGACTGTAAATATTTCATTTCGTGGTCTGGCAACAATCAGATATTTGAGACCTTTGGTTCGTTTTTACAAAATTCTTAAAGAAAATGTTTTTTATTTTGTAAACGCATCTCTTGACTGTTTAATACCGTCGTCCGAGTCCATACACAATGCGCGGATGCTACGCATAGCACAAAAAGCCCACCCAGACAGAGTAGCGGGCTACATAACATAATTTAAAAATTTCATTCAAATTGTCACGATTGTTTTTATTATTTATAGATAGACGATACATTTTTAATGTCAACACAATTTATTAAATGCCGTGCCGACATAATTGAATTCTTAAAAAATGTACCAAAGGACCCCGTAATGTGACTTTGACAGTGACGTTTCTTTGTTTACATTTTGTCGCTCTAATTCCTGAACGGAGTATACACGTGGATGTTCTGAGTTTTCAGATTGACCCTGACTGACTATCGTCTTAGGGAATACAGTCGTGAGCATATTATGTAATTTACCAACCACAATCAGTATAAAATCCACAAGAAAGGACACATTTATCGCTATTTCAATCTTGGTCCCATTCAACACAAAAAAAACATAAAATCAAATTCAATGTTGGTTTTTTGGTATAATTGGTATACGTAGGTACCTACGTACCTAAATTTAAAAGTAAGTCAGTCAGCATCCGAATTGCAAAGAGAGTTTCGTTGGACCCGACCTAGAAATTGCTATCTCATTCTATCACCCATTAAGTTGTAATAGAAAGTTGCAACAAAAGCTCTGTGTTGCATTTAGTACTATGACTTTGAACTTTGGTTAAAGTTTAGGCAATACGTTTTTAGTGTCGTCAGAAACGTTGCTACAACTGTTAAATAGCTTATTAAACTTCATTAATTTGTATAAATAACAACTGCCAACTAGCTTGGATACATTTGTTTTTAATAAATAATTTCTATAATAAAATAAATATATAAATATTTTTTGACTTTTTTGTTTCGCTACTACTGGTGAAACGTGGATGTTCTGAGATTTCAGAATATCTCTGACTACTACACCCTCGTTGAATATAGTCGTGAGCATATTATGCTTTGCTATGCTTATGCTATGCTTATGCTTATTTTTTGACTTCCATTTTCATAAGCTTTCTATTGATAACCCACATGATATTGTAGAAAATAAAACTGAGAAAAATGAATATACAAGGTGTTACATAATTTTTCGCGATTTCGATGTGGTCCCATAGAGAAAGTTGTTCAGTTTGACGGTCTAAACAACCCCCTTAAGAGTTTTAAATATTTATTGTTACTTATGAAACACCCTGTATAGGGTCTTTCTTAATATGCTGACACTATTTTAAGGGGAAGATCAGACCGTCAAACTGAACAACTTTCTCTATGGCACCAACATCGAAATCTGCTGTTACATACAAAACTGCAAACCTACTCGAGATATTTATGGAACAGCGGATTTTTATTTTCGTGGTTTATATTTTGGTCCCATAGAGAAAGTTGTTCGGTTTGACGGTCTGATCATCATCTTAAAAAAATAACTGTCAGCAAATTAAGGTGCATTAAAACGAAAATAGATCAAGTCTATAGTTCAAGTAAAGAGAGCAAATCAACATGTCGACATTCGAAAGCCCTACTATACAGGTGTCAATGGCTGACAAAAGTGCATACATCATTATACCGTTAGTTGATGAAAGGTTATTATAACATTACCTATACATTTTGTCTCATAAAAAGGCTAAAAGTCACCCAAAGGGCAATGGAATGTAGACCTAGGTTACTCGCCACTGGACCACCACGTTTTTGGTGCCTTAATTGGTTAAAAAAAATTGTATTTTTTTGCAGTTTTGCAAATAGTTATATACCAAAACGCGGTAATAACCCGTTATTAATGTTTCATAACTCTCAATAACTGTAATACCTAGTTACTTCGTTTTAAAATATGCACAGACTGTTTTTTTTCACATCTAAAAAATTTAAAGTTTTCAAAATATACATAATTTTGAGATTCTTTCCGAGAGAAAAAGAGAGCAAGATGGCATTGACCTTGTTTTCGAAATTTTACCATTTAAAATGCAGCATACTAATTTTTAAATTAATTTCATAGAGTTCAACGTATTAGCAATTCAAGATGGTGGCTCAATAAAACCGGTGAACTGCGAGTCGGGCACCGAGCTCCGTTCCGTACCCACAACAATTAACTTACAAAAAAGTTTTATTTTCTCCAGGACCTTTAGCGCGAGCCCAACACACACCTTGCCGGTTTTTATTATATAGGGTCCTTCTTAATATGCTGACACTTTATTAAGGGGATGGTCAGACCATCAAACTGAGCAACTTTCTCTATGGGACCAACATGGAAATCGCGAAAAAAAATCAGCCCCTCCATACAAGACTGCAAACCAACTCGAGCCAAATGTATGGGACAGCAGATTTTTTTTTCGCGATTTCCATGTTGGTCCCATAGAGAAAGTTGCTCAGTTTGATGGTCTGATCATCCCCTTAAAAAAGTGTCAGCATATTAAGTTGGACCCTGTATAGTTATGGTTTTATACTGTAGAGTTTGCTCTATAATCACACCAAGTTTGACACTATTAGATACCGTTTTTACGATAAGTAGAGAGAAAAGAAAAAACTTTGGTAAAAATCTAGTTTCTTGTATGAGGACCCATTAACTTTTTGTAATTTTTATTAGTTGTTATAATAACGAAAATTCTGTAAAAAAATCAATTTTATAGCTATTACGGTTCAAAAGTTACAGCCCTAAATAGGTAGGACAGACAGATAGACAGACGGACGGACAACGCACGCTTAAAACTATGGTCCCGTTTTCACCCTTTGGGTACGGAACCCTAAAAATGGCCGTTAGAATGTCAAATTTCTTGTTTGCTCTAGCTCTAATTCATTATCAAAATTCAAAATAAAGCAACTCTGGCTTTTTGATGTAGGAAAAGCGCCTCATTATCATCATTTCCTAAAAACAAGAATTTCACATTGCACGTCCTGATTGGCATTCAATTTATCGAAACTTTCAACGCTGGGGAGCTTTCGGAATAACTTCTCTTACGGGGCCACAGGTCCCGACGAAGATTTTCTATGAGAAACGCGATTGCCCGGCCCTCCGAAAAGAGCGTGCTTGTGCCGTATTTTCAATTAAAAAAAGAATGAACAAAAGCAGTTTTTAAAGATTTTTTTATGATTTCACTAGATAAACTAATGGTGAATGTGAGTATAAATACCGACAATCGGAAACTATTTTAAGTTCTTCTAAAACGAGAAAAATGTTTAAAAATGTATGAAAATACGTCATCTTTGTGACGATTTTCTATCTAGTGTAGTAATTCCAATCGTGTATTCAGTTTATGATTTCACTAGATAAAATATCCAAAAATACTGAGGTATGACTTTAGTTTAGGTAAAATGAAAAATAAAAGACGGCTCCAAGGTATTTCGTCCTACCATTGGGCCTTAACCGTTGCATCTTTATTCCATCAACCTGCACGATAAGCGAAGTATTTTTCCTATTCAACTAGGCTTTGCCGCATTGTGGTCACAAATAGTTACCTTTACCTAACGGTCATTAAAAAAAAGAAACAATTTACAAGCAACGGTTGTTGAAACTGGCACTTGCACATATTCATTATCAAGGTAGAGAGCGAAGAGCGAGATGGTCCCGTGACTCGTGTGTTCCGTATAAAGAATTTAAATTGCTATTGTGATTTAGAGGCAAAATAAATGCATTATAAATTAATAAATGCATTCAGACATTTTAATATTACTTATATCAGGCAAAAACAAATTAAGAAATAAATTTAAAAACCAACAATGAAATACAGGGTGTAAGGAAAAATATCATTAACCTTTAAACCACACACTCTACCCATCAAACTGAACAACATTTACTATGGGAGCAAATCTGTTAGAACAAAAAAAACAGCTGTCCCATACATTTTAGTCGAGTAGGTATTGCTGTTTAGTATGGAACAGCAGATTTTTTTGCGCGGTCAGGTTTGCTCCCATATTAAATGTTGTTCAGTTTGATGGGTAGAGTATGTGGTTTAAAGGTTAATGATACTTTTCCTTACACTCTATTTAATATTTTTTTTTGTTTCTCAAATATTAGACATTAGACAAATATTATTTTTGACATAATTTGTTGGTCTCTAGAACCGCGTCGGAAGACTTATAGTTCTGGAGAGCGATTCTCATTCGGTGAGATCAGCAGTTGAAAATGTCAAAATTACTATGGAGATACGAATCTTTCTACTGTTGATTTTACTTTCAAAAATCATACTACAGGAGAGCGATTTTTTAAAGTCAAATCAGAAGTGAAAAGATGCGTATCTCCGTAGTTATTTTGACATTTTTAACAGCTGAGCTCACCGAATGAGATTCAAAAATCTCACTCCTGGTGGTTTAGGAGACCAATCGCTCTAAATTAATCTCCACTGAACCATGATTATCCCGCTTGGGAACGACAACTTTTAACACACCTCAGCGTTGTGAAGATAAGATTAAAGTACCGTTTTAACTATTTCGCCACGAAACCCCTAAAAAATAATGCGCTAAAACAGAATTTTAAACACAGTGTTGCGGTCAAAGCAAATGATTTGCTCTAAATGAGACGTAGGTACTTTCCGAATAAGTCCAAAAGGTACCTTTATAATAATACTGTAGCGGACGGGTTTTTAACTTTCTAATTTTGGTAGATTTTTGTCGGTCGCTAATGCATGAAACAAAATTTTCGAATGTTGTGTTTCGTCTATTTTTTTTAGAGGTTTTCTAATTACAAAATTGTGTTCATAATTTATTTTTTAATAATAATTAATGATGATGTAGATAATTACAAAAATTTTATTGTTTTCTTTAATAATGTAAACATAGATACGTACATAGACTTAAACTCTGGCGATAGACTTGCCCTTCCATAGAAACAACATGTTTCACTTGAATGAGGTGTACGTACCTGATTGATGTACCCGAGTTCCCTTCGTCACTAGGGCAATGACAGACCGCAATGTGTCATTTTGTGTTGTTTTGTGTGACATATTGTTTGTTTGAACGAGCTTGTCTATACTAAGCCATTAAAAACCAACTAACTAGGCGCTCTTTTTAACATATATTTTTTTCAACTTTTTAATAAAAAGTTGTTGACTTATAAACAACATTATAAATTCCATTCTCTTTGATTTCTAAACAAAATTATTTATGATTTCACGACTGTTATTTAGAATGTTTGTGTTAATTTGAATTTCTATGTCGATGTTGCAGTGAAGAAGCAAAAAATGTATTTCAAGCAGGGACGTTGTATCAAGAAATTTCAAGCATAGACGAAAAATTTTTCGCTTACGCTAGTAGACCGAATATCAGTGTAACCGGGTATGAGATAGCGAATTATATGAAGTGACATCTCGGAGTCAGGTGGTTGTCCCATACAATTTATATGAAGTGACATTTTGGAGTCAGATGGCAGAAGTACGAAAGAGTGGATACGTCGATAAGGACAGCAATAAGTAGCGGTCTCCTTTTTTAATAAGAGCGAATTTGCTATGTGCATCTCTTACTGAGTGATATGACAAGACACGTGCTTCCTTCTAGTGCCTTCTCTTTCTACGATTTCAAGTAAACGAATGACACGTCATTCACCTTTTGAAACATTCAAAATGCTGAAAGTAAAAGAAAGAAAGAAAAATCTTTATCATAAGAAAAATGTCGTACGCGCGGTCCACTGACTTTAAATAAGTACTATAACTTTTGATTTAATTAACCGATTGCAATGAAAAAAGTCTAAATTGTAATACAAAACACAATTTTGTGAAAACCACATTCAAATCGGTTTAGTAGTTTTTGAGTGAAGTGCGTGTAAGGCTAAGTGAGTGAAATAAACTTTTTTTAATTGATTTTTATTTTTTTATTATAATTATTTACAGGGTGTAAGGGACATCCCTCCGCAGACTTAAACGGTGAACTCAAACAATCAAACAGAACAACTTTTACTATGGAATCAGCTGTTTCATACAAAACTCGTCTCAAATGTATGAAACAGCAGATTTTTCGCATTTCCTGGGGTAGGCTCACCGTTTCAGTCTGCGGAGGGCTGTACCATCACAAAATTCAAGTTATATTTTTGTTGACATCTCAAGACTTCTCCATTGAACCACACTGTACTTGTAACATTCTCTGTCGACCGTTGAGCTCTTGTAACCGATATTACGTAAAATACCCAGTGACACACAGACACCGATATCTACTTCCTACAGTGTTATTATTTTGCTATACGGGGTGTTATCTAAAATGCGTTATTGTATTAAACGGGTGCAAAAAATGTACAACTTAGACATATTTACAACTTGTTGACTAACAATTGCGGCACTGGCTCCTAAACTAGTCAAGTCTGAAGGTCCGGAGTCAGCTGAATTTGTTTTGCCAACATCCTGCTCTATCCAGGCTCGTCAAACTGAACAACTTAGCAAAGCATGCAATATGCTCAGGACTGTATTCCCTTCAGAGATATTCTGAAACCTCAGAACATCCACGTTTCACCAGTTGTACCGAAACTCTGTCCAGTGTGACCCCTCACACCCCTCACCCCCCGGTGAGCCCGTCGCCACTTATAATAGACGGTGGGTACAATACATGCCTCGAAATTGAAGCGTGCAGGTTTCCACACGATGTTTTCCTTCACCGAAAAGCCAGTGGTGTTACAAATCGTACATAAATTCCGAAAAACTCATTGGTACGAGTCGGGATGGACGGGGATTGAACCGTCGCCTCCTGCACGGCAGGCAAGGTTACTCGCCACTGGACCACCACAGCTTTTTTCAACTGCACTGAACAACTTTCACGTCATAATTTCGAAAAGCGAAAAAAGTCATCTATTCCATACTAAATTGCTCTACCTTGGTAAATACCTACTTAGCTTAGATAATGTGTGAAACAGCTAATCGATTTTCAGTTTTCTCTCATAGAAAAAGTTGTTCAGCAATTGATGCCAACAACATTCAATTAAAGGCCTCCGCACATTGCAGCGATTTTATCGAGCGATATTATCGACAGCGATATCGCGACACCTTACACACTGCAGCGATTCCGCGATTCGCGTCACGCATGCGCATACCACTGAATGCAGTAGAAAGAGATTGCGTCAGGTTGCGATAATATCGCGGCAGTGTGTGGGATCGAGCGCGTCCCTATACAAAATGTACTGAGAACAATTATCGCAAAATCGCAACGATATTATCGCTCGATAAAATCGCTGCAATGAGCGGAGCCTTTAACCCTGAACAATAAAGAAAAAAAAGAACTTCCTCAGGTAAGTACCTATTTCGTAAATTTTTAACACCTTGTATAACTATTACATGTTAAGTAAACTTGTAAGAAATGTCGTGACACTTAGCACAAAGCCTGTAAGGTTGGAAGGTTAACTCAGCTGTCATAATCTTTATAATGCTTTTTTTACGTCCTTCCTGATACGCAAAGGTCGTTGGCAATATTTGAGTTTGACAAAATATTTCGAAAGAAGTATGGCGAAATTGGACCCAGAGTTTTTTTTACAAAATTACAACAATTGCTACAGGGTGTTAGGGTAAACAGTTGCATTACTTTAAGGGGTGATTGTACCCATGATACGGAACAACTTTCCCTAAGAAACCTATAGAAAAATCGTTTATTTTTTTTGGACTCCCATACTATAGAGGAGTTTTCTGACAGCTAGTCAGACGTAGTTCAACGTACTGGCGATAGATGGCGTTGACCAGAGGGGAACCGAAGACGAACATTTTAGGCTAAAAAGTAAACAAAAATGCATGTCACTGAGTCAGATGCATCCGTTGACGAAATATATGTTTATATTGTGCTGCTTACTTTATAACACAAATTATTACTATTTTATTTGTATTTTATTATCTGCAAGGTTGCTCGCCCCTGTCTCGTCAACGCCATCTATCGAGCCACTGGGAACTAGTTTTTCTTTTTTAATGATTTTTTGATTTTCTTTGTTTTTTTTTGTGTTTCTAGTAACGAACATTTCAGAATATTAAAGTCAATAGACAAATTTTTCTTACATAATAGAATCTATAATCGCATACCAATTTCCTTACTTACAACATAGAAAACAAATCAATTTACTACTGTGTTTACTACATTGTATTATGACATATTTTTGCAAGTTTTCCGTGAAATGATTTACTCTGAAATTGATATTGCATAATGTATTTTTTTCTTCAAGATGTTACGGCCTAGACCTTGCTATTAATGTTCTAGGTTGCACTTTTTATCTATGACTTTTGTCACGCAACAGATTTTATTAGGGCTGTCACCATACGAAATAGCTTTTTATGTGTTTTATTTCATAATTAATAAAAATAAATTTAAATTTAAATATCTTGGACAGTGTCACACAAATTATCTAGTCACATTTAAAGTACCAGAAACTAGCCTGGACTTGTATTATGATGACTAGCAACGATATAGAATACATATATAGATACAAACATCCATGACTCGGGTAGAAATATTCATATTCGTCATACAAATATTTGTCCCTTACGGGATTCGAACCCGCGACCCTCACTACAGACTGTGCTGTCGGGCCGTCGAATATTCAATTATTCTCCGGGATCTCGGCCTTATTCATGAGAGGAAAAATCCACGTAGATTATGGAAACAAAAGTGGCAGGACGAAAATATTATAATCTTTCATGTATTAAGAGCGCGTACAAGGCAAGCAAAGTAACAGTATGGAAAGTATTGTGTATATTTTAGGCCCCTTTATTTAACTATTTATTTGAGGGTTTTTGAGATTTTTTGTCTAACGCGTCTGCCGGACACACGTGTAGTCGGGAGACGACCGAGCGGTCTAACCTCAAAAACATTTTTTTCTCTAATTTGGTACTTAAAAAAAAAATTGCATCACAGCGCCGCGAGTGCGATTTTTTTTGGCAGAGCTAAGACATTCAATGGGTTAGTGAAATTGTCTCAAAACACGAATGTAAGCCCTGTAATTGTAAATATTGATACCTACTTATATTAAATTTAAACCCACGATACTGAAAATAAATCGAAAATCTATGAAAATTTGTGAGAACTTTGTGATTTTTTTTCGTTCTAGTAAACTTTCATCCGTTATGTTTTTAACTAATTTTATGGTTTATAGTGCATCGTTAATTGTTCATCTAATAAACATTGTTTTGTTATGTAAATATCAAAAGACGTTTAAAAAAATAGGTATGCAACATGTTTTTTTTTAGGTAATTTTGATTCTATTGAAATTCAAATCTAAGATTGCCGATTAAAATGCCTCTTAAAATCGGTGACAGCCCTATAACACAATCACAAATAAAAACATCAATGTAGTCCGATAAATAAATGTATTAATGTGCAATTATTGATAGATATCGGAAGAAGAACATTGTGACAATAATTGTGTTTTTTTATCTTATTGCTAGACAATGATTTAAAAAAAAGATGTGTTTAATTTTTTCTAGAGGAATTGGTTTTTTCCGGGCTATAACTGCGAGCGCGATTAAATCGAAGATTGATTCTATTTAAAAAACTAATATCTGCGTGTGTGGTTTGTCTGATTATAGTTTCAATGCTAGGATTGAAAGACACACACAGATTTTAGTCCCTCGATCATGTTAAAAAATTACATTGGATTACTTATACCGCACTGGTTTTTAGTAACGAAACTTTAAGGGTTTATTCAGACCGTGAATCTGAAAACTAAAACATTTCTTGTTTTTCGACCCATGTTCCGAATCTGAACAACTTTCCCTAAGGAACATGGGTCGAAAAACGATAATTTTTTTTGGACCTCTCATAGAAAATAGATCGGCCAATCGTTTTTCGACCATGCTCCTAAAGGTTCAATTCCGATCCCAGCGGCCGATGCGACTGACTCGTGGTTCTGTCATGTTTTCATAGTAACTATATCGGCCGTCGGCCGCGAGCTTACTATGAAAACGTATGGCATATATGACAGAAACACGCGTCAGACGCATCGGCCGCTGGGATCGGAAGTGAACCTTTAGGAACATGGGTCGAAAAACGATTGGCCGATCTATTCTAAAAATAGCCGTGGTGGTCCAGTGGCGAGTAACCTTGCCTGCCGTGCAGGAGGCGATGGTTCGATCCCCGTCCAAGCCGACTCGTACCAATGAGTTTTTCGGAATTTATGTACGATTTGTAACACCACTGGCTTTTCGGTGAAGGAAAACATCGTAAAGTAGGCTGACGTATGAAATCTACAAGGAAAGTGTGAATGGAATGGTTGAAAGGGGTCGCCCTAGGCGCACGTACGCTGACCAAATAGGATGCGTACTGAAGAAGGGCCAAATAAAATGTACCCGGAACCGACGAGCATGTATGAAGAGACTTATGAATGTTGAGGAGGCGAAAGATGTGTGTCAGAATCGTAGCATGTGGCGATCTATTGTCTCTGCCTACCCAAGTAGTGGGACATAGGCGTGAGCATATGTATGTATGTATGTATGTATGAAAACATCGTGAGGAAACCTACATGCTTCAATTTCGAGGCATGTATTGTACCCACTGTCCATTACAAGTGGCGACGGGCTCACCCCCCGTCACACTGGACAGCGTTTCGGTACTACTGGTGAAACGTGGATGTTCTTAGGTTTCAGAATATCTCTGACTACCCCCTCGGGGAATATAGTCGTGAGCATATGCTTATGCTGTTCCTAAAGGTTCAATTCCGATCCCAGCGGCCGATGCGACAGAACCACGCGTCAGTCGCATCGGCCGCTGGGATCGGAAGTGCCCTTTAGGGAAAGTTGTTCAGATTCACGGTCTGAACACCCATAAAGTATCTTTACTAATTAAAAACTAGTGGTTTTTAGTAAATTAATATTCAAAATTGAAAATAACTCACTAACTTTGCCAAAAATATGTTATACTTATTATATGAAAGAGAAGAGCGTACAACAGGCGGCCTTATATTCAAAGGAACATACCTCAAGTAGCTTATCATCCTGTAGTCGAAGAGATGATGAAGAGCTGATGAAGATGATGTGGTACCTGTAAAGATGAACATTATTTTTATACCTCAGGAAAACTACATGAAATGCTACTTGATTGATGAACCAGATATCTTTTTTGTACACCACCAAATTCTTCATAATACACAATCGTTTATTGCTCACACAGAGTACATGACAGTGTTGCCAGATCCGTGGGTTAAGAATCATCCCAGTTATCGTGTTTTTATCGCATCTCGAATTCCCAAAACTTACGATGGTTTTGGGAATTCGGGATGTCTCCTACGAGTCTAAAAGAGATAGAGAACCAAATGATGTACAAAATTCAATCGTTCTTACCTCCATAACGTGCTAGTACCTATTATTGTAAAAATCTTAGTAGGTACACATTTTGATTGAAACGACAGACACAACACCTTGAACTCTTCTGAATTCCAAGCCATACTTAAGAAACGTATCTTCGGGATTCCGGTACCACAAGTAAAAACAAGTTTTGCGAAGCGACTAGGTCCGTATCCTTACGCATCGATTTATAACTATGTAGCAAAAATCTGTGACCTGAAACATCTCTCCGTAAGAGAATAAAAAAAAAGTAATCTTCAACTGGCTCTTTAGCCAGTACTACGATAGCACTGAATCCATAATGCCCTCATGAAATAGTATCATAACCAAAACCATAACCATAATCCTAACCTAAGTTCATCAAAGGTACCTACTTATCTATAAATCCTCCCTTCACCTCTCACCAATATCACCATGTTAATCATCAGTTATTCGAATTTTTTATTATCTATTATGTACTGCTATATAGTCATTAGTGTGTAGACATTTATTATTAAGATAACCACCAAGTAATGCCCAGTTACGTGTAGGCAGCCCAATTGTCAAAGAAACAAATTGTAATTGGTTCCTCAAGTTTCAAGCCTTGCCTGTATTGAGGACCCCTGGTAACAGTCGATGTACATTTCACCCAAATTGATAAAGTTAATCTGTATTTAGTTATGTATTAATATTAAGTTCGTTGTTTAATCTTAGTTTAGTTTTAGTTCGAAATGTATCTACCTACTCTGAAGAGAAATAAATAATTTTCATTTTCATTTTTTTCAATGAGTAAACTATTTCTATCTCAACGTTACTCACTAGAACTTAAATTGTAGTAATATTTGATGACTAATACTAAACGTGAGTCCATCCATCCATCCATGACAGCCCTTGATCAGTCCGTCTTCGGACATAGGCCTCCTCCATATTTCTCCATGACGTCCTGTTCCTCGCCCTCTGCATCCAGTTGGGACCCGCGTGTCTCTTAATATCATTGACCCATCTTTCTGGTGGGCGGCTTCTACCACGCGTGGCTTCCACTCCATTGTTCTTCTGGGCCCAACGCTCAGTATCCATACGTGCAACGTGACCCGCCCATCTCCACTTCCGGCGTTCTATAGTGGCTACAAAATAAACGACCCTTGTATTTCGCCGAATCCACTCATTGCGCTTACGGTCTAGCAGCGTGATGCCGAGCATTGCTCTCTCCATTGCTCGTTGCGCAACTCGGAGTTTTTCGGCGGACTTTTCAGTCAGTGTAGTAGTCTCCATGCCGTAGGTCGGAACCGGGAGGATACACTGGTTGTATACTCTCGTCTTGAGGTATTGTGGTATATGTTTGGAGTCCAGTATATGTATGTTTATTTAAACGTGAGTATGATGTATCATTGGCATTTAACGGAACCAAAAAATGTGCTAAACTTAGTAAAAAAGCGTAAAAGCTAAAATCGCTAAAACCAAGTTACTAAAAAAAACAGATAGCTTTTTAAATGCCAATGGGAGACAGGCGTAAGAAAAACTTTACAATTTCATAAGTTAATTTTTAAAAGGTGCCTCAACAACATTGATAGAACTATAATATTAAACGATATTTAAACCAGTTACAATCCGGGTCAAGAACGGCGGCCTGAACTTGGTAACTTAACTATCCCACGTAGCTTAACTATATGAAACTCGTAGGTCAATGCGTTAATCTAGATCTGCCTAGATTAGGTGCCTCGTGCCTAATTATCCAGACATTGAAGGTTAGGTTAGGGTTTTCCTGTAGCTAAGGTTATAGAAATATTATTTTCTGCCACTGACATATACTCTGGCGATAGACAAGCTCGTTCAAACAAACAACATGTCACACAAAGCATAAGCATAAGCATATCCTCACAACTATATTCACCGAGGGGGTAGTCAGAGATATTCTGACACCTCAGAAAATCCACGTTTTACCAGTAGTACCGAAACTCTGTCCAGTGTGACGGGCGGTGAGCCCGTCGGTGGCCCGTCGCCACTTATAAACAACACAAAATGACGAATTGCGGTCCTGTCATTGCCATAGTGACGAAGTGAACTCGGGAACATCAATGCGGTGCGCCCACCGCATTCAAGTGGAACATGTTGCTTCTATGAAAGGGACGTCTATCGCTAGAGTGTAAGAATGTTTTCTGCACTGCCAGTGCACGCGGAGGCCTTATGGTCAAAGATCCGACCGTAAAATTATGCACCTATTTGTTTGGTAAACGAAATGTGATTTAAGTGGAAGTAAAAATCCTGCCGCAAGTACCTTTACCATGATGATTTATCAGTGATTTATGGTACCATTTTTTTCACCTATCTGTTTGGGTAGGAAATGAGATGCCATCGGAAGGAGACCAATCTAAAGAACTGGAAAAACTAGGGTTGCCACCTTTCAGTCTGCCACAACTTCGCAACTCTATGGTTAAAATTTCTTCTTTGAACCTGGCAACCCTAGAGTTGCGGCAGACTGAGAGTTATTAGCAACTTATATAATCTTTATTTTTTTTTTACTAGCCTATTTCATACCACTGCTGGGCAAAGGCCTTTTAACCCTCCAACCATCTCTGTCCTGGGCATGCTCTGGCCACGCGTCATCGAAAGCATCTAGCATTGAGTAATTATGTATAGAGCAGACAACGCGAACAAAATCTGTGCACCATGATCAGCAGTGCGGGGCGCGTGCTGGAAGCGTCAGGCTGCGACGACCCAATATATAGGGTCCTTCTTAATATGCTGACACTTTTTTAAGGGGATGATCAGACCATCAAACTGAACAACTTTCTCTATGGCACCAACATCGAAATCGCAAAAAAAAATCGGCCGCACCATACAAAACTGCAAACCTACTCGAGCCAAATGTATGGGACATTTGATTTTTATTTCGCAATTTCGATGTTGGTCCCATAGAGAAAGTTGTTCAGTTTGATGGTCTGATCATCTCCTTAAAAAAGTGTCAGCATATTAAGTTGGACCCTGTATACATATTAATCTATGGCGACGAGCGCCTGGCACAGGCTAAGTGGGTTAGAGCGCGTGCACCCTAACGCGTGTTACAAAACATTACTTCTCGGTAGCTTCTCTAGTTAACATAGTACCTCAATGGCATCTAGATGCAATTTTTATTACTTATTCATAAAAAATCTGTGACAGACAAACCACATGTATCCCTTTAGTCTCTGATGACTGATGACACCCACGTATGAAACGTCTAATTGTACAATTATCACATTATGTTGTCAGTAAATAAATTAGTTACATGTTTTATGAGTCTGTAACACTCGGTGTTGCCAAGATGGGATTAATTATTACAGATTGCTTCTTAATCAATCATTATTTCATACTTGATGTTAATCTAATTTGCCTGGTCAAATGATTTATATTGATTTATGATGGCTATTCGGTGAAGGAAAACATCGTGAGGAAACCTGCATGCTTCAATTTCGAGGCATGTATTGTACCCACTGTCCATTACAAGTGGCGACGGGCTCACCCCCCGTCACACTGGACAGAGTTTCGGTACTACTGGTGAAACGTGGATGTTCTGAGATTTCAGAATATCTCTGACTACCCCCTCGGGGAATATAGTCGTGAGCATATGCTATGCTATGCTAAATGATTTATAACAAGAATAATAGACTAAGATCCCGCTGCAAATTTTCTACACCCACATTTTAAATTTTAAGGTAATGACAAAACCACATACACCCCAACTGATTTTTAACAAAATAATTAGATTGAAAGAATAATGCCATTATTTTTAAAAGTTATTCGCATTTTAAGTTTTGAGGCAAAAATGATTTGTTATTATTTCAGCAATGAATGAAAGCACTTACGTGCTCATGAATACATTTTAAGAATCTTGTTTTGGTAGTAAGAAGGTTCCCGTGTGTGCCCGTGCGGTAGTTTGAGATCGAGTTCAGTAAATTTTGAATTTCGAATATAATAAAAAAAAAAAAAAAAAAAAATTTTATATGAGACTTTGAAATTACTTATTCATACAAAATTTCAAAGTTTTATATCTTCGTAATTATATGATTTTGTAAATGTTATTTGAGACGCGCAATCTAGATTTTCCTTTTCCAGAATCTATTTTTCCATATATAAAATGTCACTTTTATTAATACCATCTACTCGCCGTGTTCTGCGTCAAAGTTTTGTATGAAATTGACTCCGAGAGCGCTGCATACAAACGTAGTCTGGTGATATTTTCAATATTATCCAATTAAAGTCAATGAAATTTTTCAGAAACAATCTAGAAACTAATCTCTATGTTTGTAGAAGACAGATTTTCGATAAAATATACAGTTTTAATGCTAGGGATTAATTTAAGATTTGTATGGAAATCTTTGAGGCATTGTAACTTTAAAACCGTAGGTACATTTTAACGAAAATCTGACGTCATACAAACATAGAAATTAGTTTCTAGATTTTTTCTAAAAAATCATTGATTTTAATTGGACATTATTGAAAATATCACCAGACTTCGTTTTTATGGAGAGCGCCAACGGTTTTGACAATCGTCTCCGCTCATTGCAGCGATATTATTGCTGCGATTTTGCGATAATTGTTCTCAGTACATTTTGTATGGGGACGCGCTCGATCCCACACACTGCCGCGATATTATCGCAACCTGACGCAATCTCTTTCTACTACATTCAGTGAAGGGCGCATGCGTGACGCGAATCGCGGAATCGCTGCAGTGTGTAAGGTGTCGCGATATCGCTGTCGATAATATCGCTCGATAAAATCGCTCGATAATATCGCTGCAATATGTGGAAGCCTTTATACGTTCGGCGCCAAGGGCCGTGAATGACGTAAAGTGACAGATGCGCTTGCGCTATAACTTGTTTATACATACTCTAAGATTCGAATGTATATCACAGATTAATACGTAGGTATTGTAGTAAGTACATATTTTACTTTAGTTTGCAATGAAGTGTAATTATATTGTATAGAATAGAAATAATCGTGTCCTAAGAAAAACTTAGCATTTATAATACAAAACATAGTTAGGAATGTGATTCATCCATACACGTAAACACTTAGTAAATGCAATGATAAATGGATAGGAAAACCCCTAAGGTCTCAAATTGGTTTTCATAGTCACGCCATTCTCATCCGGGACTTAACCACATAATTAAATATCCCTAGAGATCACAAGTTTCATACAAGTGGCCGCTGTCCTAGGTACATAGCCCTGTAAAGTGCGGTGCGTTTTGTATGGCGAAAGTAAATAATTTATAACAGCCGTTTTTTTATAAATAAATAAACGCTCACAGGCACATACATTGTAATGATCCCAAACTAGCACTAAAGGTTTTTATTATGGAAACCATACAACAACGGCACGAACATATAACATCCATGACCGAACCGGGATTCGAACCCAAAACCCTGGTTTGGCAGTCCGGTGTGGTAACCATTACACCAACCGGGTCGTCACACGTTTTTCTTTTATGCTTTAGATTGTAATTCTAGTTATCATTTAGATTGAAAATCTAACTAACAATTTTAATTACCTATTACTGAGTAAGTAAGTAGGTAGTTTGTTTACAAAGTAAAAAAAACGTGTAAAATTAGCAAAAAAATTGTACTTATATATATTTTTATGTCATTTGTAAAATAATATTGTATTCTTTTATATTAGAAGTAAATCCAAAAACAAATCCTTTGTTATTAAATAAGTAGAAATTACGAAATACTAAATTTTAGTACAAACTTTACACAGTGGTGTGTAAACACGTAACCACAAACAATAAAAATAAAGAAATCTAATAGCATAGCATAGCATATGCTCACGACTATATTCCCCGAGGGGGTAGTCAGAGATATTCTGAAACCTCAGAACATCCACGTTTCACCAGTTGTACCGAAAGAAATCTAATACTATAGGTAAATAAAAAAATTACTTTTTAGTACCAAAAACTAAAAATACGTTTAGTTGGATTCGTTAATAAAGTATCTTTAAATCATTGGTATGAATAATCTAGCAAATAAAAAATTGCCTAAAACAATTATTTCCTTTCGACCCGTATTTTTACTGGGCTAACACTCACACATTGCGCCAGTTAGAGGATGTACAGACAGTTGCACACATACCCCAGCCACAGTACAAGAAACTACTGCCTCCGTGGTCTAATGGTTAAGAGCATTGGGCTCTTGACACGGAGGTCTTGGGATCGATACCTACCGCTATAAAATTACCATTGATTTTTTTACAATAAAATGCCGTCCCCGAAACATTAATTAACCTAAGAAGTAAAACATACATTTGCTTACATCAAAAATAATGGGTGACCGATTCTTTTTAAATGTTTGTTTTGTCGTTTGGGGTTTATTTTTTGTAACTTAATGTTATTTCATAATTTTAAAAGTTACATGAAAACTACTGAACCGATATTCATGAAACAAAGCTAAGAACACTCTCGCAAAACTTTGCTTTCTATTTAAAAAAAGGCGCATCGAAATCCACCCGTTGGGAGCTATGATACCACAGACAGACTGACAAAGGCGTGAAGCTTTATAACATCCCTCTTTTTGCGTTGTGTTTGCTCCACTTTCATAAGAATTTATATTGTAATAGTCATTAAGTCGTGTTATGCTGTAGAGTTTCTGGCCGCATCTTCTCTACAGCGACAACACGTTCCGACGCGGTGGTAGCTTAAAAAAGAATTGACGTTTAATAAGTGTGCTTCAGGCTCCTATATTGAATAAATGATTTTGAATTGAATTAAATTGAATTGAATTGAATCTGTCCTTTGTAGGCAGTGTCCTGGGTGTGCCCCGGGTGTGTGTGTGTGTGTGCCTACTCGTACGTCCGTTAAGGGGCTACCTGCCGGTTTTGGGTAATTTTGTAACCATTTTATTCATTAACTATGGCACTTTTTGAGCTGAAATTTAAACTGAACCATCTACAGGATATGAGAAGTGATGTGGTTTTTCTAGAAATCGATTTTAATTAATAAAACCGAAGAAAAGGGACTCTAAAGTCACCCCTTTTTTTCCAGTTGTAACCATTTTACTCTTACATTTTTAATCGGAACAAAATGAAAATTTACTATATTGTTCACAATACAATTTGGAATGATGTGGTTTTTTTACTTTTTCGAAATTAATAAAAAATCATCGAATTTTTCAAAGAAAACAGCAAAATTCTGACCGGAGCCACGCGCTCTTTCTCATCGATTAGTATGGAGTGTGAGTGAGAGGAGCCCACGGCTGATACGCCTTAAGCGCGCAACACACGGCCGCTATAATATGTTGCTGTACTCTTCTTACGCATGCAAGTTGCTAATCGCTTCCTCTCACTCGCACGCGGGAAAGAGACGTGCTTATGTAATTTTGCGTGCGTAAGAAGAGTACAGCAACATATTATAGCGCGTGTCTGTGACGGGCCTCATGTGTGAGTGCACCGACAGCGGGGCGCTTGTTTGAAGTTTCCGATCTGTACGGATATTTAATCATGCGACTTATCTCTCTGAGGTAAATTATACATTTATACATAATTGGTGTTTGTCTAACCAATGTTTAGGATACGCTTGAATCCGCTAATAAAATACGGGATGTGTATTCAATTAATAATAACTGCTTCCAAACAGTGAAGGTAACAGAGTGGAGACTGCGGCCTACGATTTGGATAAAAAATAGGAGCCTTATACAGCGGAACTTGTGAGAAAAAAAATTTAAAAAAAAATTAAATACTTAATTAATATTTCAATTTCTAAGACCTGTACAATTCTCAAACTATTCTTAAAAGACGCGTAAATTTAAGGTCTTTCGGCATGCAAAGAAGTACCTAGTAAAATGTTCAGATATTTTACAGGATTTTTTATCTCTAAAACTATAAATCGTAGACAATTGGGAGTTTTACTCTTGTATTCAAAATGTTATAAACTATCTATTTTCGGCAAAAACTGGGCCACGTCCGATTTTTGGGTCCGATATATGGACAAAGAACCGAAATCGCGAAAATAAAATCTGATGTACCATACTAAACTACAAATCTACTTGAGCTAAATGTATGATGGGATATATAAAAAAAAATATTTTAAAGTTTTTAAGTCATTAATGTATCTACTAACAACACTATGGACATTGTCAGAATTTTTTTTTTTTTTTTTTTTTTTTTTTTCGCGATTTCGTTATGGTGCCATAGTGAAAGTTGTTAAGTTTGATGGTTTTAGCAACCCCTTTAAAAGTTTTGAATGTTTATTTTTACTTTTGTAACACCCTATATAGGTAGTGTAGATTGGGTACCTACACTGTTTTTTTTGTTTGTACCTACTTGTCTACTACCTACTTCATTGTTTCCCTACACGTGTATTTATTACAAAATAGGTAAATAACATTAGCTTACGTAATGACTAAGCAGTAAATAGCTGTCACAAATATTCTGCTTACCTTCGTACCTTTGGCAATAAGACACGAAATAATCGTTTTACGGCAAAAAATAATGTCATTATGTCAAAAAATTTGACACGTTATTTATGTTAAATATTGTACCTATTGTTTTTTGTTAAACTTTTGCTAATTTGGCTATAACAACAGGGTGTAAGTAAACTATGAAGTTAACATCCTGTAAGTAGTTTAATTTATATAGGGTCCTTTTTAATATGCTGACACTTTTTAAGGGGATGATCAGACCGTCAAACTGAACAACTTTCTCTGTGGGACCAACATCGAAATCGCGAAAAAAAATCAGCTGTCCCATACATTTTGGCTCGAGTAGGTTCGCAGTTTTGTATGGGACAGCTGATTTTTTTACGCGATTTCGATGTTGGTCCCATAGAGAAAGTTGTTCAGTTTGATGGTCTGATCATCCCCTTAAAAAGTGTCAGCATATTAAAAAGGACCTCAGAACATCCACGTTACACTAATAGTACCTACTGAAACTCGGTCAAGTGTGACGGGGAGTGAGCCCGTCGCCACTTATAAATGGACGGTGGGTACAATACATGCCTCGAAATTGAAGCATGCAGGTTTCCTCACGATGTTTTCCTTCACCAAAAAGCCGAAGAGATTAAGGGTTGAACTGTTGGAACTACACCACGGTCCACGTAGCACCGCATCGAATTTTTCAGTCGCCCCATCCTTTTCTGTCACTCAGGAACGTCATTTGCTAGAGCATATAAGGAAAGTTGTTCATTATCATGGGTACAATCACCCCTTAAAGTATTGTAATGTAACAGATTACCCTAACACCCTATTAACTAATGTTTTTTTTTGTCTTTAATTCATAATCATAATTTCTGTCTCTAGAATAAAGGTTGCCAATCGTCAACCTTGACACGGAAGACGCTCGGTAGGAGCTGGGCTGGCAACCTTGTAAAGGTCGCAGAAACGAACGGAAATTGAATAACCTTCTGATTTAATAAGTATACAGGGTGTAAGAAAAAGTATCATTAACCTTGAAACCACATACACTACCCATCAAACTGAACAACTTTAACTATGGGAGCAAACTTGTTAGCGAAAAAAAAATCCGTAATACCTAAACGGTTGAAATTTTCGTAAAATATGGGTTATTCTTATTAATTACTATACTTACACCCTCCTAGAGGGTAGGCCTGTGCCCTGCAGTGGGAGGTATATAGTGTCCTTCTTAATTATGCTGACTCTTTTTTAAGGGGATGATCAGACCATCAAACTGAACATTTTTTTCTATGGCACCTACATCGAAATCGCGAAAAAAATCTGGCAATCTGCTCAAGCCAAATGTATAGGACAGCAGATTTTTTTATTCGCGATTTCAATGTTGGTCCCATAGAGAAAGTTGCTCAGTTTGATGGTCTGATCATCCCCTTAAAAAAGTGTCAGCATATTAAGTTGGACCCTAGTGTGTGATGACGATGATGATGATGATGGGTTATTATGGTGGATTTACTGACAAAATAGTACAAAAATTAAAAGAGGGACTCCCCAGTCGGTACTGAATTTTTGTATGAAACAGCAGTTTTTTTTTGCTACTACAATGTTGTCTCCATTGTGAAAGTTTTATGGTCTAATCTTTACCACCCCTGAAAATATTACAAGCGTGTTTTTTTACACCCTGTATATTAAAGTAAACAATTAAAAGTAGTCTTAAAACCTGATTAAAAAAAACTGATGATTGAAATAGTCATAAAATTTCGAAATACAAAGGAATTTAAACAAGTGTAATTTGCTGACCGTGCTCCGAAGTGTGTCAACGACTCTTTTAGTAGAGACAGCAAAAAAAGCTTCATTCCGGCGTATCGGCTACTCGTTGATTTGAGGTCGATCTTTAGGGATCTCTGGGATATTGTTGTAAAACGCTGTTATGTAAAGTTTGTGTAGATGATGCTCACGACCATAATTATTCCCGGGTCGGTCAGAAAAATATGAATTTTTGAATCTTCTATACAGGGTGTCCCGTAAATCGACGTCAAGCCGGAATCGGGTGATAGGCCAAATCATAATGGTTGCCAGTAAAATCATAAAATAAATCTAAGTCATAGTTTTTTTTTTTAATTATAGACATTTTTTTTTCGTGAAAATATACACCCTGAGAATTCAAAGCAACAGGTTAGATTAGCACTATTCTGGATTAAATAAAAAAATAAAATTAATAAAAAAAGTAAAGATTTGTAGCAGTAGGAGCTAAAAAACTATCACAAAAATTAAAAATTCATATAATTTAAAAAATTCATGACCTAGATTTTTATTTTTATTTTTCTGGTAACTGTTATGATTTGGCCTATCACCCGATTCCGGCTTGACGTCGATTTACGGGACACCCTGTATAGGATTGTTAACATAAATGGCGTTAAATACTTAAGGGGGCACTTCGGACCACCAAACTGGACAACTTTTACTGTAGGACCAAATCAGCTCTTCCATGGAAATGTATGTAAAGCCTGACCAGGAAAATAAAAAACCTCGCCATGTTGCGGAAAATCATTGGAACTAATTTTTGTACTTGGAACACTAACATTAAAGGTGACAGTCGATTGCAGCGCCCCCAATCCAGGTTTTTTATTTTCCTGGTCAGGCTTTATGTATGTCTGACGGTTTTTGAACGGAGGATGAAAAGACCATCGAAATCGAACTGAACAACTTTCTGTATGGGACATACAACGAAATCGCGAGAAAAATCTGCTGACCCTACACTTGGGTCAATTTTAATTCAATTCAATTCAAAATCATTTATTCAATATACCTAGGAGCCTGAAGCACACTTATTAAACGTCAATTCTTTTTTAAGCTACCACCGCGTCGGAACGTGTTGTCGCTGTAGAGAAGATGCGGCCAGAAACTCTATAGCATAACACGACTTAATGACTATTACAATATAAATTCTTATGCTAAGGTTATGTATATTATATATACATAGTATATTTAATTAAATAAATGAAACTATACAGTAAACTATAAGTTAGTGGGTCGAGTTTGTTAGCAGTTTTGCAATTATTAAGAGGTTTCCCTGACCGAATGACCTTGACCCTTTCAGAGCCACCTCATCTCTACTAAACTACGTCATTTTATACCTATTTTTGACAGGCTTTCCCTTCCTTATGTCACTGTGGTGCCTTCTAATCCAAATCAAATTCGAAAATCATAAGAATTCGCACCAAATTTTACATTTATCTAATTAAGTAACTCATTCAGCTAAACCACGTCAGAGGCCGTAAGGCGGTTTGAATAAACTCTGACACCAGGGCTTGCCCACACGATAAGAAGAAGAGTAACTCATTAAATAAAAAGTGACTTCAACTTATAAATTAGATGCACCAAATACAGATTTTATTCAATATTTAGGCTTTTCATACGAAGGCTTTTCATACAATCATGGCTATATTTTTCATTAATTTGTATGTGAAGCGCTCGTTGGCGTTGTGGAGTTTCGGTATTGGAAACGATCACCGAAGTTAAGCAACGTCAGATCCGGTCAGTCTTTGGATGGGTGACCGTTTAGTGGTATTTCACCTCGAGCGTTTCCGTGCTTCGGAAGGCACGTTAAGCAGTTGGTCTCGGATAGTTCCATCAGATGGCGTTTGTAACTATTCGTTAAGCCAGGTCAGAGGCCTTTAATTAAGGCAGCGGCTTGAAAATTATCTGACAGCAAGGTGACCACTAACTTGCCTCCACCAACACGCACTGGGCCGCGTTGTGGAGTATGGCCCACTCTCTCTCACCCTTATTCGTGAGAGGAAGCCGTTGCCCTGCATTGGGATTCTATTTTTTTTGTATCTCTTTCAAATAACGAGAAGATAGAGCTTCTAAAAACCAGCTTACCTATGGGGAGCGTTTTAATAAAGGTTTAGTTTTCCAAATCGCGTACCAACAAAACATTTGTCATAATAAACCATATCCCTTATTCGCCTCGTACGACACCTACGGGTCTTGAAAAGTCTTTTAATTTTTGTGTGTATCTCAAGCCACAACACCACTGCCATCTATTCTATTCTATTTTTAAGGTTATGGCATCCATCTTGGTGTAGATGATTTTGCCAATGTCGAGTTTTTGTAGCAAAAGTGCTTGACGTTGTACGGTTATATTGATATTTTGGTGACTTCAAGGGTTGTTCTTATAAAAGAACAATATCCTGAGCCACCACTGGAATTCCGCTGTAGGCCGGGGATGGGACAACCGACAGGCGACCGCCCAATAGCAGACCCACAACGCAACTCCACCACTGCCATCGGAAACAAATTAAAACCCTTCTGACATTGACCCTACGTTCAAGTAAAATAACATACGGAACCCAGCCACTTAAAAAGCAATAACAATTGACTTGTGTTTTTTATTTTTTATTGCAACGTTTCATTGAGTCATTATTTAAACTATTTGATTGTGTGTGTAACTTTGATGATATAAATTTAAAACATTTTTTATTGTATAATACAACTTTGTTAATTGTTTTCACGTTCTTTAAAACTAGCATATTTTGTTATTACAGTCGGAAAGCATGCATACCATAAAGTTATTATACCTTACAGGAATAGAGTCAGTGACATGAGTTGTCAAATGAAACAGTTTTTGGATGTTTTTTGGAGACTATTCGCAGGCAAAAATTCTAATACTGTCTATAATTCTGAGTCTAACGTAAAATCGTGGATAAATTAATGAAGTAGTGTCAGTATATTTCACAAAACTATCTATGATTTCACTTTAGATTCCCAATTATTCACGAAAACCGAATTGTAAAAATTGATTAGTGACTAAAAAACGGTTCTTTCTATTATACAGTGGTGCCGCTAGGTACATCTCGCTCTCTCAGCTGTATGTTCCTCTATTCCTACCTCTATGATGCATACATACAGGATCCTTTTAATGAGCAGACCACCAAATCTACAGGGTGTTACCAAACACCCTAGTAATACTTCAGACCATCAAACTGAACCACTTTCACTATGGAGCCAAAGTCGAAAACGCGAAAAAAAATCAGCTGTTTCATACAAAACTGCAGTTACGAGTATTCCGACTCGAATCTTTATGGGACAGTAGATTGTTTTTTTTTCTCGATATTACTAGGGTGTTTTGTTACACCCTGTATAAATTTACATATGGGACTCTGCTCTTTACATTTGGGTCAAATAGCCGCTGTCTTTTTCTATGAAACAACAACATTTTTCGCGATTTCAATATTTCAGTTTGATGGTCTGAGGCGCCCCCTTAAATTTTGTAACGCATTTTAGTTAACACCCTGTATATTGTTTTCTCATAACCGGGTTGCAAGTAGGTTTCCTGGACTAAATGGAACCCTTAAAATAGTAACGATAATTAACTAATGCTTCCTAATAAAACTAAACTAAATAAACGAGTTATTTTGAAAGCGAATTCATGCATTGAACGGTTTATGCTAGGGTTGCTACTGCCAGATTAAAGCCTAGTGGTTCCAGCTTAGAATGGCCCACCCCTCAGATTACACTATAATGATCTGAGGCCCATCCCAATTCTTAACCAAACGCCTGAAGTGCGATTTTTGAAAATCATACTAGCGGTTCGGCAGTAGAAAATGTCAGAATTACTACCTATGGAGATTATGTATCTTTCTACTGCCGAACCGCTCGTATGATTTTCAAAAATCGCACAGCTGGACAGGTGCTTGGACATATTTACCGACGCGACGGCGACCGACTGCGGGCCCATAAAAATAGTAAGGTATTTGTCTTCTTAACTATTATAAAACTGTAAAATCATGAGGAACAAAAAAGAAGCGGTTTACTTCATATAAAATCAAATACCACTCGATAGTGCGATTTAAATGACGTGCAGCGCCATCTATTGACAAAATAGTGTGTTTGTTTGTTTGTTCGCGCATCACGCAAAAACTACTGAACCGATTTTGATGAAACTTTTTTTCTTTGATAGCTTATGATCTGACTTAAAATCTGGTATATAATTTGTGCGGACGAAGTCGTGGGAAAACACTAGTTATACATAAGAGTGCAAAGTTGCTTTTTAACCGCGTGCTCAATTTTTATGCCCGAGCAAGTGAAGGACTCTAAAATTGAATCACGAGCGCAGCGAGTAAGGAACGCATTTCAACAGCATTAATGTTACTTTCATGCTTTTTCTGCCATAGCCGGCACTCACTGCCATATACATAAGTGTAGGCACCTTACATAAAAACCACGTAGCAGGCGATTTATAAAACACTGGCACCAGGGCTAGCCCACACGATAAGAAGAATAAGATTAAAGTTTTGTGAGTCCGATTTTCTGGCAAGTGACAACCCTACCGCAGTACTTATGCTGTGTTGTCATAAAACCGGCTATAGCAGGTTGAAAGTGAACGCCCGACGCTGCCTTCCTTGGCTTAACTGTGCCAACAGGTCTACCTAAATACTTACCTACATAAATACGTATACTCACGACCACGTCCTCGAGGGGTGGCCAGGAACTTTATTATAACTACCAAGCGTACGTAAACTAAGTACAGTACGACCAGGAAAATAATTGCGCTCGTCAATCTCCGCAGCGAAAAGGGCGCGAAAACTAGCCCATCGCCGCAAGGGATTTCAGGCCCGCGAGGGTGTCACATGCTACATTAAGACGCTGTTATCCCGTCGAGGCCGTTTTTTGAACACGAACGAAAGTGTTTTAAACTGTGTTTTAAAGTCTGAAATTAAATTATGTCTTATTTAAGGATCGGGCGGATGGGCGACTGTTCTCAATTACACGATTAGATTAAGTTTACTAGATAGAAAAACATCCCAAAGGGACCCTTTTTGTTATGTTTTTTCAATACTATGATTAAACTGCTGATATTTAACTTTTTATTCTTGTACTTAACTAAATACATTAAATATTTCTAGTGAACTCAGAAGAATTTTTAGCTTAGAAACTCCCATGAGCAAAGATATTGACGAAAAACACGTTTTTTTGCGATCCTGCTTTCAATTGGAGCGGGATGGCTAATTGTAAACTTATGCTTGCAAGAAAGAGACGCTTGCACTGGGATAACCTAGCCTTAATACCTACAGAGTCCTTCTACGTTACAGGTTCTGCTACGAGCACTTGTGTCGCGTTGTGTTCGCGCGTCGCGTTTTTGCCTGCCACGAGGCTCCGCAATCCTCAATCTCTTCTTGTTCTTGATAAAAAACAATCCCTAAGATTGGGATAGACACTCCCACTAACTACTTGACACTGGCAGAAATGCAGTGAAATGAATTTCCTTTTAGTTTCTTGGGAAAAGTTGTTCAGTATCATGATAGACGGCCCGACAGCACAGTCTGTAGTGAACCTGCCTGCTGTGCCGAGGGTCGCGGGTTCGAATCCCGTAAGGGACAAATATTTGTATTATGAATATGAATATTTGTACCCGAGTCATGGATGTTTGTATATCGTTGTCTAGTTATTATAATACAAGTCCAGGCTAGATTCTGGAACTTTAAATGTGACTAGATAATTTGTGTGACAATGTCCAAGATATTTATTTATTTATAACTAGTGTTTTCCCGCGACTTCGTCAGCACAAATTATATACCAGATTTTAAGTCAGATCATAAGCTATCAAACAAAAAAAGTTTCATTAAAATCGGTTCAGTAGTTTTTGCGTGATGCGCGAACAAACAAACAAACTAACAATTTTGTCAATAGATGGCGCTGCACGTCATTTAAATCGCGCTATCGAGTGTTATTTGAGTTTATATGAAGTGAACCGCAACTTTTTTTATTTCTCATGATTTTACGGTTTTATGATAGTTTATATAACGCAACTGTCTAACATAACACTTGGTGTCGTGCGTGCTAAGACTAAACTCTGTAATATCAGATCCTTTTAAAATGCATTTAATAAAGACGTATTTCTAAACATTTAGATACAAGTTATAGCAAAGAGCTACTTATACATACTATTACGTAGATAAGTATTGCTAGTCCTTGCGGCCAACCGTGTCAAATCATTTTATTGAATATGTTAGCGTGAAGTTTATTGTAAATAATCGCCAAGTTATTTCATAAATTGTTTACCTTATCGCTATCTTATCTATGTTATGATTCGTATTGATATTTTCAAGGTGCTTACGTCTTCAATTGAATTCCTGGTTCGATAAACGCACAGACAGTCATTAAGAGAATATTATTCCGAGAGCGAAAATGCGCGCTGCATACAAACGTACTATGGTGATATTTTCAATACTAACCAATTAAAGTCAATGAAATTTTGCAGAAACAATCTAAAAACAAATCTCTATGCTTCTATAGAGTCCGATTTTCGTTAAAATATACAGTTTCAATGCTAGGATTAATATAAGATTTGTATGGAAATCCTTGAGGCACTGTAACTTGAAAACTATACATTTTAACGAAAATCTGACTCCATACAAGCATAGAAATTTGTTTCTAGATTGTTTCTGCAAAATTTCATTGACTTTAATTGGTTAGTATTGAAAATATCACCATAGTACGTTTGTATGGAGCGCGCTTCGAATAATATGATAAGTCGAAATATTATTTTAGAAAATGTTAGCATGTAGGGTCCTTCTTAATATGCTAACATTTTTTTAATAGACCATCATACTGAACAATTTTCTCTATGGGACCAACATTGAAATCGCGAAAAAAAACAGATGTCCCACACATTTGGCTCGAGTAGGTTTGCAGTTTTGTATGGAAGAGCTGATTTTTTTCGCGATTTCAATGTTGTTGCCATAGAAAAAGTTGTTCAGTTTGATGGTCTGATCATCCCCTTAATACAGTGTCAACATATTAAGAAGGACCCTGTATACTTTCCATCAGACCATGATATTGAACAAATTTCTTCAAGGGCTGACATAACCTCGGTGTTAAAAGCCCCAATATAAAAAAAAAAAAAAATTAAAAAAAAAAATCTTCAAGGAACAAAAGGAAATGCGCAATGCGTATGTGAAGTTAACCAATGCGCATTGGGCACTGTGGTGAACTGATACCCATAAACCCTTTCAGAGGTGAGGATAGGTCTGTGCCCTGCAGTGGGACGTATATTATGGTCTGATAGTAGGTAGGTACCCATGTCCACGATAACAAAGTTTCGGTCAATATAAGGTCTAACAGAATTAGCTGAAACTATTTTAAGGGGATGATCAGACCATCAAACTGAACAACTATCTTTATCGGGCCAATATCGAAATCGCGAAAAAAAAAAAAATATGTTCTATACTCTACAAATCAACTAGACTAGAGCTAAAATATGTATGGGATTTAAAAATATTTTTTTCTCGATTTCGATGTTGGTCCCATAGAGAAAGTTGTTCAGTTTGACGGTCTAAACAACCCCCTTATGAGTTTTAAAAATTTATTGTTACTTATGAAACACCCTGTATATGGAACAGCTGATTTTTTTTCATGATTTCTATATTGGTCCCTAACCTAAGAAAATGTTGTTCGGTTTGACGGTCTGGAGTGCGATTTTTGAATCTCATTCGGTGAGCTCAGCAGATGAAAATGTCAAAATTACAATTGATATATGCATCTTTCTACTGCTGATATGACTCTCAAAAATCATACATCAGGAGTGCGATTTTTTAAAGTCAAATCAGCGGTAGAAAGATGCGTATCTCCATCGTAAGTTTGACATTTTCAATTGCTGAGCTCACCGAATGAGATTCAAAAATCGCACTCCAGATTATCCCCTTAAAATAGTTTCAGCAAATTTTTTAGGCCTTGTAATAATACATTCCTTAAAGAACTTGGCATTATTTTACGAGCGCGTTTATGTTAGAATTCATTTATACAATATCATCTGTTGGTCAATATGAACTACACTTTTATTGGCACTTTGAATTTAAAATAGTTATTTATAGATTGGAAACTATGTTTTATCATACTTACGGTAGGTAAACTCATCATGGACGTATACTTCGGGGTGATTACATACTTTTTTACAACCAGCATATTATTATGACGATATTCCCTCAAGCGCGCTCCATGTAAACGAAGTTTGATTATACAGGGTAAAAGGAAAAGTATCATTAATCGTAAATTTTTTTTTTTTTTTTTTATCTTGGACAGTGTCACACAAATTATCTATAGTCACATTTAAAGTTCCAGAATCTAGCCTGGACTTGTATTATGATAACTAGACAACGATATAGAATACATATATATATATACAAACATCCAATTAAATAAACCACAATCTCTGACAGCAAGGTGACCACTAACTTGCCTCCACCAACACGCACTGGGCCGCGTTGTGGAGTATGGCCCACTCCCTCTCACCCTTATTCGTGAGAGGAGGCCTTTGCCCTGCAGTGGGATTCTAAAATAAACTAAAATAAACCACATACTATATACTCTACCCATCAAACTCAAAAACTTTTACTATGAGATCAAACCTGTCAGTGCAAAACCAAAAGTCTTACAAATAAATGATTTCATTCATTCATTCATTAATTTTTCTAATTGGTTAGGACATTGCAGGCTGAATCACCTGAATGTCTAAAAAAAAAAGATTTCCGCGCTTCGGATGGCACGTTAAGCCGTTGGTCCCGGATACTATCTCTGGTGGTAGTAGACGTTACATAAAAACTAAGTCAGATGGCGTAAGGCGGTTTGAATAAACTCTGACACCAGGGCTTGCCCACACGATAAGAAGAAGAATGAAAATCTGACCAAAATGCATTCCTGCAGTGTTTTATTGCTTGCAGCTTCCAATCGATGTCAAGGGTCCAGAATTGGTCATGCCGACGCCTCGCTACCTACAAGAATGTAACGAAATAAACTCACGACTACAATCTCCAGGAAGGTGGAATAGGTATTGTCTTTGGGTATTGTCTATACCTGGAGTACAGACTGCCTTACTTTTCTATCGCATGCTATTAGCGGCCAAATAAATTACATAGTAAACTCATATCTGTCGTGTAATTTAAAAATGGAACGATATTTTACTCCGAAATATGGCAACCAAGGAGGTAACTTATCAAAGGTTTTATTTAAATTTCGAACTGGCTTGCAAATAGAAAGAAAAACCTACTTATAAAGAAAAAAAAATCATGAACACTTTATCCACAGATTGATAATAAGTTACTAACTTTAACGCAGGAAACATTGTTGTTATTCGTCATTGATTTGAAAAGTTGATTGATTTTAATTTCCGCGCATTGTTTGAGAAAAACACTATACAAGCCTTGGCCACAACTAGGCATTGATGGATGTCCATCAATGCCTAGTTGAAAAAAAAGTCTAAAAGTCTAAAGTTGAAATGCCTAGTTGAAAGATTGAAAAAGTCGGGCGGCGAGCGGGATTCGAACCCACGACCTGCCTATCCGGGGCATGCTCTCTGCTCGCATGAATCTAATTGCAACATTAGACGTGTGAATCAGTAGTTTGTATAACTCTGGTAGATGGCGCTGACGTCCCTTAAAGACGAGATATAGATTGAAAATTTCGTCGTGGCTTGCGGGGCGACGACAGCTCTATTGGAGTAGAGCATGCCCCGGATAGGCAGGTCGTGGGTTCGAATCCCGCTCGCCGCCCGACTTTTTCAATCATTAATTTCATAGAAAAGCGTTCTCATGCATCTTTCTACTGCTTGTTTGACTTTAAAAACTCGCACTCCTGAATAAATTATGATTTTTGGAAGTCAAATCAGCCGTAGAAAGATGCATTATCTCCATAGTAATTTTGTCATTTTCAACTGCTGAGCTCAGCGAATGAGATTAAATAAATCGCACCCCTGCATTGGCCAGCAAAAGAGGCATTGATGGATGAACATACGTACATACGTATGTTCATCCATCCATCAATAAATTATGATTTTTGGAAGTCAAATCAGCCGTAGAAAGATGCATTATCTCCATAGTAATACGTATGTACGTATGTTCATCCATCAATGCCTCTTTTGCTGGCCAATGCAGGGGTGCGATTTATTTAATCTCATTCGCTGAGCTCAGCAGTTGAAAATGACAAAATTACTATGGAGATAATGCATCTTTCTACGGCTGATTTGACTTCCAAAAATCATAATTTATTGATGGATGGATGAACATACGTATGTACGTATGTTCATCCATCAATGCCTCTTTTGCTGGCCAATGCAGGGGTGCGATTTATTTAATCTCATTCGCTGAGCTCAGCAGTTGAAAATGACAAAATTACTATGGAGATAATGCATCTTTCTACGGCTGATTTGACTTCCAAAAATCATAATTTATTCAGGAGTGCGAGTTTTTAAAGTCAAACAAGCAGTAGAAAGATGCATGAGAACGCTTTTCTATGAAATTAATGATTGAAAAAGTCGGGCGGCGAGCGGGATTCGAACCCACGACCTGCCTATCCGGGGCATGCTCTACTCCAATAGAGCTGTCGTCGCCCCGCAAGCCACGACGAAATTTTCAATCTATATCTCGTCTTTAAGGGACGTCAGCGCCATCTACCAGAGTTATACAAACTACTGATTCACACGTCTAATGTTGCAATTAGATTCATGCGAGCAGAGAGCATGCCCCGGATAGGCAGGTCGTGGGTTCGAATCCCGCTCGCCGCCCGACTTTTTCAATCTTTAATTTGATTAAGCTAACATGGCATACATGTAAAAATAATGAATTCGCTTTTCTATGAGATTTAAAAACCGTTCAAGCTCACCGATGACATTCAAAAATCGCACCCCAGTAATTTACCTACTATTTCAGGGTAGTCAGAAATACTTCTAATAATGATGACAAAGCGACCCGTTGCTAACGCTTGTCTAAGCCGGACTAACATTTATTTTCTATTATACTTAGTTAAGCAAATCATTATGTTTTATGTTACTAGAAAACATACTTAAGGCATCGTTTGAGACGTGTTTTATTTATCTATTGACGATACTTATGTCAATAACTGCTCTTTGTAATCTCTTTAGAACTGAGAGAGAAACTGCATGCATATAGTAACGGCTTTATTCTCTTCTGGGGTGGGCAGAGTGTGAATGATTTGTCGGCACTCTGAGTTTAAGAAATCTCCATTCATGTTGACCTACACTCACTCAAATTTTGTATCAAAAAGCACAGACTTAAAAGAAGAACCAGACGTAATCTTGTCTAATCATGAGTGAAGCACCGATTTTTTTTTTTTTTTTTTTTGTGCGTGCTGTCACGGTACAAAAGGTGACGGGTTGTAGCACCTGCGCCTAGAGCTAGTGCATCTGTGTGAGTGTAGGTCCCTTGTAGAACAAACGAGATTGTAGTACCTTGCATGCTTCACATCTTTTTAGTGCAATATTCGTTCCGTATTTCTTTCAAGTCCTTGGTCAAAAAGGTCAAAATTGCCTTGACTCGGGAAATTGCCTCAGTTGTGCTTATTCCCCGTTTTTTGCCGTGGGTCTCCTCAAAGTACCCCCCCCCCCCCCCTCTAATCCCCTCCCCCTCCGCTAACATTTTTAAATGTTATAACTCTGAAAATGTCGGCAAAAAAATAACTAAGCAGTGCGATTTTTGGGGTGAAATGGGGAAAATGCTGGACTGAGGAATTTCCCCAAGTCAAGGAAATTTTTAACCTTTTAGACACACATTTTGAGTGAGTGTACGTCAACATGAATGGAGGTTTCTTAGGAATGAGGAACGACACTTAAGTGGAGTCATCTATAGATAGAAAAGGATGCAAATACATACAACGTATCCATGCATCCTTGTCTATCTTTACTTAAGAAGAGATCTCCACTTGAGTGTCGTTCTGTAATAAACTCCCCTCCCCCCCTTAGTCATTCGCTCCAGGAGTGCGATTTTTGAATGTCATTCGGTGAGCTCAGCAGTTGAAAATGTAAAAATTTCTATGGAGATATGCATCTTTCTACTGCTGATTTGACTTCCAAAAATGATAATTCAGGAGTGCGATATTTTAAAGTCAAATAAGCAGTAGAAAGATACATGAGAATGCTTTCGTATGAGATTTAAAAACCGTTCAAACTCACCGATGACATTCAAAAATCGCACCCCTGAACCCAAGTGACAGACGTCGCCACCACTGAAGCCAATCTCCAACGAATCGAAATCGGCGTCGCAGACCTAGACAAAGGTAGCGGGACGAAGACGAAATTGATGGTTTCCTTAAGAACTGGCCTGTCGAAGCGCTGAACAGAGACTCTTGGAGAGAATGGAGGGAGGCCTTTGCTCTACAGTCGGACATCAATGGCTGATAATAATAATAATAATTGAAAATAGGACGTAAGTTTGATTGCATGCAGCGCGCTCGGGAGCCTTCGGAATAAACTTAAAAACATCAAATCCGGTCTAAGTACAAATGCTACGGAACTAGTCAACAAAATTATATGTCTAAACTATACTAATTGCCTATAATTATATGAGAGGATGTAAACAATCATATAAAATTGTTTCATTCGTGTAGAAATGACAAAAAACACTTAGCATTTCGTCTACTAGCTTCTGTATGAAATGTAAATCTTGTTAATGTTAATATTGCGTGCTACAAGCAAGGTTGAATGGGTAAATTTTGAAATTTTTACCACATAATTGTGTTATTAAGTTTCAGGGTTAAAGAAAATGCAGATGATTATGATTGGCCAATGAATAAATGCATTGCGTATGCATTTTTTAACCGACTGCGCCAGAAAGAGGGTAATTTTTCAGGTGTATGTATGCGTCTTATTCTTTAGAACGCTATGTAAGCCTAAACGGCCATAATTATGAGATTTAATTGTGGTAGTGACTTAAGAGCCTACCGAGCCAATTGTGCTGCCCTCAATCGTATTTTTTTTATTTTAAACAAGTTAACAACATTTTCAAAAAAACAAGAATGTCACATTGTAGTCCTGATTGGCTTTTAATTTATCGAAACATTACGGATTATTATGTTTTACGCTTGTAGCTATTATCTTTAAAACCGACAAAAGGGACCACTTTTGGCGGTTTTAAATATAACTACAAACATTATAAAAACAAATACGCAGTGACCCGATAAATTGAAAATCAGCAATGACTACAATGTGACATTCTTGTTTTTTGGAAATATTGTTTAATTACTAAGAAATAAAAAAAATCTATTGGGGGCAGCACAATAGGCTCGGTGCAGCCTTAAGTTAACTACGTACTTTTTAAGACGTAACTGAAAAGAAAAAAACAAAAGCTTTTTTTTTTCATTTCATCCGAAAAAATCAACAGGAGTAAAAAATGTTTACCTAATTAGAGTATAAAGGCAAATAAATTATTTTTTATAATTTTTTTTATATTTTCAATGTAAAACTCTTCTGTTATGTAGGAATCAATAAAATAAAAAAAAGAATCAAGACTCTAGATTCTTCTCCAATGATGCCCCTCAGACTTTTTGGATTTTGTAAGAATGTCGGGCCAGGGGTTTACCGTTTACGACAGTCCAAAATTAATTAGTCGGACAAGGTCAACTTTCGGTCGCATGTCTTTATGTAAGGTATAATTTTTCGCAAAACGACCGGTATTTTTTGGAAATAAAACTAGTTTATTGCAGAATACGACCATTTATGCACTGGGGTTCAAGGTTCAACTAAAAGTCAAATCTAGATTGTTTTTTGGTTTGGACAACAAAATAAAAAAACAGGATAAGTGCGAAAACAAAAAAATTTGTGCCATTTCGACCTACGTGTACAATAAACAACGCATTCAGGATACTAATGGGGTTGGCGCGGCATTGTAGTGCGTCGGGAATGTTTGCGGAGGCGCACACGGACGACTTCTACGCTATAATGAGAAAACGGTGCCCCTCCATGTTGGGCAGGCTGCGAGCCAGCACCAGCGGTCTCCTGAGCGTGTTCAAAGACCGGTGGGACTCCCCGCTGTTGCATCACTGGGTGAAGCTCCATGCCGGGTTTTTAAAATAAAATAAAATAAAACCTTGTTGCAAACTAACACAAGTTTTTAAGATAAATGTATACTAACCCTTCTATGGACATCTTGTCTGAAATAAATTATTTGAATTGAATTGAATTTCATTCAGTTCAGCGGTTTTTATTATTTGTTGTTTTCTTTACATTTTGCACTACAATCACAATAAGTTTGACGCTTTTATGTATTTTTATTAATTACTGTTTTGAGCAAAAATAACTGAAAAAATCTACACTGCAATTTTTGTTTCATAAATTATTGAATATAACCAAAATTTTGTGACTGTAGCACATAATCAAACATTTGGTTACACATAGAAAAATTTGTTATATTTAACAAAAACATTTTTTTTAATATTGTTTACGGGTTTTTTTTTTAAATAATAAGTAAGCCCGCAATAAAGAACACATAATTCTGTGAAAATGTCAACGTGTGGTTTTGCATTGAAATATACTCGTAATATTTCTTATTACAAAGTGCCTTGACCTAGTGTTGGTACTTGGCACAAAGGTCGCGAATCGATCCTAGGCCCTAGACTGATGTAGACGAACTAAATTTAAATGCCATCGGTTTAGAGTTTATCAGCTTATCATATTACGGAATTATTGCCGAGCCGGAGTGCGATTTTTGAATCTCATTCGGTGAGTTCAGCAGTTGCAAATGTCAAAATTACTACGGAGGTATCTTTTTACTGCTCATTTGACTTTCAAAAATCGCTCTCCTGTAGTATGATTTTTGAAAGTCAACTCAGCAGTAGAAAGATGCATTTTGCAAGATGCAGTTATTTTGACATTTTCAACAGCTGAGCTCACCGAATGAGATCCAAAAATCGCACTCATAGGGAGCGATTTTTGAATGTCATCGGTGAGCTTGAACGGTTTTTAAATCTCATACAAAAGCGTTCTCATGCATCTTTCTACTGCTGATTTGACTTCCAAAAATCATAATTCAGGAGCGCGTTTTTAAAGTCAAATAAGCAGTAGAAAGATGCATGAGAACGCTTTTGTATGAGATTTAAAATCCGTTCAAGCTCACCGATGACATTCAAAAATCGCACCCACTCGTACCGGAATTTACGTACGATTTTAACACCTTTGGCTTTTCGATGAAGGAAAACATCGTGAGGAAACTTTCATGCTTCAATTTCAAAGCATTTATGGTCCACTCGTTGCCCATTATTATGTGGCGAGGGCTCACTTCCCGTCACACTGCACAGTTTCGCTTACTTTACCACTAGTGAAACGTGGATTTTCTAAGGTTTCGGAATATCTCTGACTACCCCTTCGGGGAATATAGTCGTGAGCATTATGCTAAGCATTATGTTAAGTATTTAAAGAAAGTATTGTAAACAATTTAAAAAATACAGGGTGTTAACTATTGATTATTTATTCAATATAAAATTGTGGGTTAAATAAAATTAATTAATCGGTTTTACATAAAATTCATTTCATCAAACAATTAATTTTAGGTACCTACAAATTAACATTAATTTGTGTTATAAAAGGATTTTATTTAATGATGAAGATAAAATATATAGATTGTAATGCCCCAAAGCAAGATTTTTATTTTTCTGGTCTAAATAATTTTTTTTATAAAACCAGCATTACCAATAGTAAATGAGGAAGTACAAAAACAAGAATTTTATTTAAATCCTAATTAAAAACTACTTTTAAAATCTTTTCAATGACGTCTGGTATTATCTAAATTATTTATTACGCTCTAGGCTCATTTTAGCGTTCCGTAATCTTCCGTAGTAGTCAAAAAACTGAGTTTTACTTATTTAAATTTCACTGTTTTCACTGCTGAGCTCACCGAATGAGTTTCAAAAATCGCACTCCAGAAAGCTTTTTGCAAAAAAGCAAAATACAATGGAGTAGTGCTACATACTTATTTTAGTAGAGAAACATTTATTTATTTATTTATATATTTATTTATATATTATTATATTATTTGATTATAAACATGTTACAGCCATGTTGTGCTATTTCGAATCAAATTAAAGATTGAAAAACTTGTCTCGGGCGGTTGAACCCACGCTCTTCCAAACCGGGGAAACGTGCTAACCAATTACACCACCGAGCCCACTACCCAGAGAACGAAATTTTCAATCTGTTACGTCTTAAGGGGACGTGCGCCATCTACTGGTTGTATTACAACCAACCAACTTGCAAGTCTGGGTAGTGGGCTCGGTGGTGTAATTGGTTAGCACGTTTCCCCGGTTTGGAAGAGCGTGGGTTCAAGTCCCGCCCGAGACACATTTTTCAATCTTTAATTTAAAAATTTATATGTATCACCACTCTATTGTTTTTTGCTTTTCTCCATTTTGCAATGACCTTTCCGGGCTATGATGATCATCATCATTATTATTCTTCCTTGAGTATTCCGTGGTCAAATGCAACGACATCTCGTGACAGATTAAAGTACATACCTTCCACATTTTTTATTAAACTATCAGTGCACGCTACCATTGTAAAGAAACATAGGTAATTTGCATTTTTTTTTCTATAATCCATTACGGGTTTAGCTTACGAAGTAATTTATACAAGGTTGTTGTATGGCTGCAAAACCGGAAAACCGTTTTTTTTTCCAAATCTATTGACTTAAGTACGGAAAATCGTTTTGATACAGTTATTTATCGGTTTACCGATATTAGTCGGAATCATGAACTTAAGTAAATCTTGATTAAATTAGTAAATCTACGTTTTTTATTTTATTTATAGTTTAAGATTTTGTATGTAAATAATTTTAATATTTATATCAATTAAATATAGTCTTGACGAGATAGTAAATTTATATTAAAATATAATTAATTAAAGCAGTTAATACTGAAATACTTGTTTAACAAGTTTAAGTAATCAACTTCATTGTGTATAATTTATATTAATACCTACTTAATATAAATATATTTTTTTACAAGAATAATAAAAAAAAAACAAAAAAGTAAAGTAAAGTAACTTGAAATAAATCAAAACGTGAAATTTTATGCATAATATGTAACTTTAGTGCAATTAAATAGATCAATCTTTCATACAAAATTGGCGACAGCATTCTAAAATTTACGTAAATAAACACGGCGTCAACATCAAGCTTTACAAAACCAAAATAAGCTGGCCGCTCGCGTAGGTTAAATAACGTATTTTGTCGCACGGCCAGCTTATGTTGGTTATACGTAGCTTGATAGGTATGTCGTCGTGTGAATATTCGTAAAAATTACTTATTAACGATTTTATGCGAATAGTTTTAAGGTTTTACATTCATTTCAGACAGCCCGACAGCACAGTCTGTAGTGAATCTGCCTGCTGTGCCGAGGGTCGCGGGTTCGAATCCCGTAAGTGACAAATATTTGTATGATGTATATGAATATGAATATTTGTACCCGAGTCATAAATGTTTGTATCTACATAATGTATTCTATATCGTTGTCTAGTTATCATAATACAAGTCCACGAAAGATTCTGGAACTTTAAATGTGACTAGATAATTTGTATGACAATGTCCAAGATATTTATTTATTTATTTTGTTAATGTCCAAGATATTTATTTATTTTATGTATACAAGGTGTATACAAAATCAATTATAATAATTTTTTAACTATCTATTGTGCTAATCAGAGTTAATCAATTAAACGTTCGAAGTAATTATAAAACGCATGATTAAATACACATTATCCGGATAAAACTCTATTTTTTTTTAAATAAATTAAAGGGATCGGCGGGCTGTCGAAGTTCGGAGTATAGGTCACTTTGCAGACTTATAGGTACGTATTTGTCAGATCTGCCACTCCCACACACCCCGCCGACTGAGTGCTAAAGAGACAACTGCTGTTCGGACTGATTTTATCCTACATAAAATGGACGAAATCTGCATTTCGTAAAGACTTTGGCTATTCGATTCTAGGTCTAGGCAAATATTGAATAAATAGGCTAAGTTTAAGTGCGATAGTAGTTTGGCATATACCTAATGTATTGCGTTATGTTACTGTGTTTTGTGAGAAAATAAATAATAAATAATAATAATTTGTTCAGTTTTATGGGTAGACACTTGGTTTAAAAGGATGCTAATGATATCAATTTCACCCTGTATCTCTCGCATTTCTTCATCTTTTAGGTATTTGTCTTTAACCATAAGCTGTATTATACTGTTGTTAAATAAATAAAGTTTTTAAATATTTATTTATAATTAATGGCTTTTTGCTTGTGCGTAGCACCGCATTTCCGCCAGTGTCAAGTGTAATTTATGGGAGTATCTATCCCAATCTCAGGGATTGTTTTTGTTCAAGAACAAGAAGAGATTGAGGATTGCGGAGCCTCGTGACAGGCAAAAACGCGACGCGCGAAAACCACGCGAGACGTGTGCTCGGGTCAATTCCTGCAACGTGACTCCCTTTTAAATATTTTATTGGCATGTCAACAGCTCTATAAAAATAAAAGAAGTATTTAAACAAATGTAGATATTTAACTTAATTTGAATATCAGGACGCAACCTTCATTTTGCCTGCTTAAATTAAAATTAACTTTCTGATTGACCAACAAATAATTCAAACAAATGGAAACCTTATTCCTAACAAAATAAAGCATTTAACGTCAATTTTTAAACAAATCGAGACCAAGATCAAGCGATAATTTACTCAATTTTCTACTTTAAAGTTAATGGAATAAAGTCTTTGGATAGATTAAACAATTTCAAGGTATGTAAACGTAACACTAATGTAATAGAGTACATAACTAAGTATTGAAGTAACAGTTTAAAATCACTGATCTGTTACTAGATTATGAAGCGAAAGGTTACGTTTTTTTGGTTGATTTTAAATAGATAAAAATATTTTTGGTAAGTAATAAATACGATTTTTTTTTATTATTTTAAATGTCAATAATACTTTAGTTAAATAATTGCAAAGCGTTATTATAATACTTCAAAATTAATCTTACTAAAATGCAGGCAAAATGTTGGTGAATAAAAACAGTCAAAATACATTATTAGGTAGTTAAAATAAAAGTAAGATTTTTTTTAAATTATTGGTTAAAAAAGCAACAAAAATAACCTAACTTATGTTATGTATAATAATCCAAAAACTACGATAATAAGTAAAAAATATGTATTTTAAAATTGTATAAAATTCCGGGAAGATGAATATTCACTAAGAACCTAGACCTAAGCTTTTTATAAAACAAAAATAACTAAAAGTAAAAAAAAAAATTGTTTTATAATATTTGCAAAACATTTAAGCTGTTTGTAATTTGATAATTATGTTATAGGCAGAGACAGTCTTCTAAACAATTTTATTAATATCGTGTCTTTCAAAAAGTTTAAATTCAGTGTTGTGCAGTTTTCAGGTTTTTTATGCTTCGTCCCACTGACGGGCAATGGCCCACTAATGGGACATACTTCACCATTCAGGCCCAGTGTAGTATTAGGCAGGTGCCAAACTTGCTGTTATCAAACAACAGGCCAATTAAAATTTATTACGGGAGATAAAGAAACTTTAAAATTACATATTATAAAGTTTAAAGGAAATTATTAAAATCGGACAAACTGCCGAGTAAACTCAAAAAGTGAAGAAAAACATCTTGCGGAAAAACCTGCATACGCTGAAGAAGAAATTCTGATGCGTATGTGAAGTTTACCAATCCGCATTGTGCCCTCCCTAAACCCTCCCTGAGGGTAGGCCTGTACCCTGCAGAGGTCTGTAGACTGAAAATTTATTTGAAACTGAAACCTTCAATTTTCTAGATGTGACTCTTGCTACAACTGCATCGAATGGTTTGTAGTTGTAGCGAAGTGGCTGACCACCCCGGAAGGGATTATGGTCATGTATTTATTTATATTACGTACCTATGTTTGTGTGTGTGTACAATAATTTATTTAATATTGCACATAATTAAATTCTGTTTTAAAAATGGAGGTCGTTCAAAGGTCGTTCGAGATTATTAATTATTCTATAAATTGTTGAACTTAATGCATGTTTCAATATTAAATATAGGTACATATTTTTAGAACAGGTTAGGCAATACAAGTCCATAATATAGTACACGTTTTCATTCCTATGATCAAACCTAGCTACAACTAAAACTTAATTTGAGGCATTATCTAATTTATTAAAATAATTAAAAATAAATAAATATATTTATTAATTTTAGGGTATGAGGTAGGTAGGTATAGCCGAAGTAGTAGCGGTGGTAGTTGGTAGACAATAAAATGATTTTTAATATTTTTTTAGTTGTAGCCAATGAAATTAGCTGATGCCATTAATTGTAGCAGAATATTATGTAAAAGGTCCCTGAAAGAAAACTTGCGAAAAATGTGTCCGTTCTACCAATACTAAAACCATTTGTAGCAAAGTTTCTGATCGCCCCAAAAAATACATTGGTCGTGAGTTTATGTATGTATTTAGGTACCTATATTCATTCAAAAAGGTTGAAATTTGAAAGCTCTAGCTTTTTGCGTTCTAACTGACATGTGTTTTTTAAAACAATCAAATTAATTATACTTCTTTATTTTAATTTGAAATCAAATTGAAATTAAAAAAAAATATTATAACAATTTATTATAAAGTATTTTTGTGTACATTATTTAAATATCTTTTAGTAGGTATTTGAAATAATTATATACCTATCATATAATTATGTAATTAAATAAACCACGAATAATAAAAAAAATTAAGCCTCACTTTTTTAACGCTTGATAAATAACGGTTTAGTAACTTTTTCATGCTCTAAATCTATCATTACGTTATTTTTAACCTAGTACCTATAAAAATACACCTGTTTCCAGTAAAGGTAAGCAGAGACTAGAACGCTGCTTTTGCTTTACTCATTATTTTCAATAATATATTTAAAAGTCATCGAACTACCGAAAAGTACGCTTGCGCAGCCTCTTAAAAGATCACTTTCATGCGTTCCACTGCCCCAAATATCCCCTCCGCCAGCCGGCAAGTGAAAGCAATATTAGCGAAAAAAAACTAATAATTACATAACTAAAATGCAATAACTACCTTGTTAAAATCCGTTGCGAAAAAATAACGTCACACTAAAACACTGGCCACTATAACTTTTATTTTTCACAGAAAAAAAAACTTCAAAAGATGTCACTGTCAAAAAACGCGCGTAAGTCAAGCACTTGCACGAACTTTTTAAACTTTATTTTTTTTCTCGCGCGAAGGCAATGTTCCGTCGACACGTACTGCTAAATCGGGCTTCTTTGCCCGACTGCGGTGCCGGTGGTATATAAAACTTTTCGACCATTCACTGCCTTATAGTCAGTGCGTCATGATTTCATGAAATTGAAAATGTCTGGAAAATCTGTACATTGATGCCTACGTTTTTTGCTAATGAGGAAAATACGCAGACATTTTTGTTTTCGATTTCTGTTACGTCTTTTGTCATAGAAGTAGTTTCTAAACAATTACTTTGTGTGATTCGATTTAGTAACATTTTTCGAAATAAGCATATAAATTCACGACTAATCACGACCACTACCCCTTTCGGGGTGGTCAGAAAGTTTGCTACAACTATTTTATCAAACATACAATACAGCGTGTTGTTCGAAATTTTCATTAGTAAAGTGTTTCCATGGTGGTTCAGACCATCAAACTGATCATCTTTCGCTAATAAACCGCGTTGGCGAAATTCAGGATCAGAAGTGCGATTTTTGAATCTCATTCGGTGAGCTCAGCATTTGAAAATCTCAAAATTACCATGGAGATACGCTTCTTTCTACTGCTGATTTGACTTTCAAAAATCATACTTCAAGAGTGCGATCTCAGATGCATATCTCCTTAGTAATTTTGACATTTTCAACTGCTGAGCTCACCAAATGAGATTCAAGAATCGCACTCCTGGAGAGCGATTTTTGAATCTCATTCGGTGAGCTCATCAGTAGAAAATGTCAAAGTAACTGTGGAGATATGCATCTTTCTACTGCTGATTTGACTTTCAAAAACTGCACTCTTGAAGTATGATTTTTGAAAGTCAAATCAGCAGTAGAAAGATACATATCTCCCTAGTAATTTTGACATTTTCAACTGCTGAGCTCACCGAATGAGATTCAAAAATCGCACTCCATATCGCAATTTTTTTCGACTCGTTCTCATATCTTCGACTTTACAAAGCCAATGGGATATATATAACGTTTCGATAATGTTGCTTTCTTTTGTTATTACATTCTATTCTATTCTATTTTAAAAAAAATGGCTGCCATCTTGGGTATTTGATGATTTTGCCAATGTCGAGTTTTTATAGCAAAAGTGCTTGACGTTGTACGGTTATATTGATATTTTGGTGACTTCAAGGGTTGTTCTTATAAAAGATCAATATCCTGAGCCACCACTGGAGTTCCACTGTAGGCCGGGGATGGGGCAACCGACGCGCACGTGACCGCCCAATAGCAGACCCACAAAGCAACTCTTGTTATTACATCAATAAATTCATTAAAAAAAAAAAAGTCGTGGTGGTCCAGTGGCGAGTAACCTTGCCTGCCGTGCAGGAGGTGATGGTTCGATCCCCGTCCAGGAGTCTCAGCAGTTGCAAATGTCAAAATTACTATGGAGTTACGCATCTTTCTACTGCCGATTTGACTTTCAAAAATCGTACTCCTGAAGTATGATTTTGAAAGGCAAATCAGCAGTACCAGTAGAAAGACGCGTATCTCCTGAGCGGTGATTCGGTGAGCTCAGCAGTTGAAAATGTCAAAATTACTATGGATATATGCATCTTTCTTTTGCTGGTTTGACTTTCAAAAATCATACTACAGGAGAGCGATTTTTGAAAGTCAAATCAGCAATTAAAAGATGCGTATCTCTGTAGTAATTTTGACATTTTCAACAGGTGAGCTCATCGAATGAGATTCAAAAATCGCACTCCTGGTAGGTAGGTACTTAAAATGTGACTAGATAATTTGTGTGACAATTTCCAAGACATTTAGGTAGGTGTTATTTCTTATTTATTTATTTCCAATACTTATACAATAATAACAGCATTTGCCATCATTAAACAAGTAATCTGGAATTAATACAATATCTTAGAAAATTATAACATTCGAACAAACAGGAAAATAACAATAAAAACAATAATAAAACAATAAAAGAAAATATGTTGTTAGACATTGAACTATTATGTACTACCCACGGACCTGAAAAAAAAAACAGACGTAATATGACGCTAAAAAGATGTGAAGCATGTAAGGTCCTACATTTTTTTCTACAAGGGACCTACACTCACACAGATGCACTAGCTCTAGGCGCAGGTCCGACACCCGTCACCATTATGTACCGCGTGACAGCACGCACACAAAAGAAATGGGTGCTTCACTCCGAATCCGAGCCGAATGAGATTCAAAAATCGCTCTCCTGGAGTGCGATTTTTGAATCTCATTCGGTGAGCTCAGCAGTTGAAAATGTCAATATTTCTATGGAGATATGCATCTTTCTTCTGCTGATTTGACTCTCAAAAATCATACTTTAGGAGTGCGATTTTTTAAAGGCAAATCAGCAGTAGAAAGATGCATATCTCCATAGTAATTTTGACATTTTCAACTGCTGAGCTCACCGAATGAGATTCAAAAATCGCACTCCTGTATACCTATAACTTTAACTAAGTTTTTCAATGAGGTGATATCAACTAATTTCAATATTTCATCTTCCATTCATCTCTCTTCACCGTCGTTTTAGCATTCACTCCTTTCTTATAATTCCCACATTGATTTGATTTTGATTGATTCCTTCACACAATCCATCCATCGTTTCTTTGGTCTTCCTCTCCTATCCTACCACAGCCATCCACATTCATAGGTAGGGGAAAGGTGTACGAGATGATCCCTTGAGGTAAGATGATCCCTCTCAATTGCAGCGAAACTATAAACCCTATCTAGTTGTTTTGTTTGGTAAAACGTAGCCCCCGATACCCCCTCGCATCAGTGAATTCGTCATGGCGATGTGACAGACGAGTAAATTTTTATGGAAAAAAACATAAATTTTGTGACTTTGATCTAAGGTAGGGTTGATTTTAAGCTTAGGTAACTTTTGATCTAGGCAGTCAATAACAAAGATTGTTGTGTAAGTGGCTTTATATAATGCCCCTATTTAGTATTTTGAATGGTATGGTAACAACAGAAAGCATAAAAATTATGTTATCGAACAAAGACTAAAAAAGTTGAAATTGGGGCAAGATGATCCTGTTCTCGGGTGTATGAGATTAAGTACGGTATTTTAGAATCTTGCTAAAATTATACACTATACGATTGATTTTATTATAATAATGGTTGTTATTACTTATTTTGTGAGTATGAAGAAGGCTGGCTCAGCTTGAGACTAGTTCTTTGAGATAACATTTAATTCCACAAAAACATATAATTTTCCTTAAAAAGGGGCATGATCATCTTGCCCATACCCTAGGGATCATCTTGGACACCGGGGTGTCCAAGATGATCCTTTCGTAGGGTTTTAGAAAAATTTAAATATAATAATGAAATATCACTAAATTCAACATTTTGAGTATGATAACAGGTAGACAGATAAACTTGCTATCATTAATCGCTTAAACTTCAGAATTAAACCGAATATTTTTTAAACTACGAGCATTTTCCCTTAAGGGGATCATCTTGTACACCTTTCCCCTACGATTGAAAAGTTATTAAAAAATTGTCCTGTATACCTATACCTAACTTCAACTTTAATTTTCAGAATAGAATGAGGTGATATCAACTAATTTCCACCACCGCCACCGCCATCCGCCATTTGTACCCTTTTGTTTGCTTATAATATTGTTATTTTATGTTTTTGGTGTGCAAATAAAGAGTATTGTATTGTATTGTAATTTCAATATTTCATCTTCCATTCACTCCATTCCACTCCACTCCATTCTCTCTTCGCCATCGTTTCAGCATTCGCTCCTTTCTTACCATAGACATATTACTCTAGCGATAGACAAGCTCGTTCAAACAAACAACATGTCACACAAAACAACACAAAATGACACATTGCGGTCTGTCATTGCCATAGTGACGAAGTGAACTCGGGAACATCAATCAGGTGCGTACACCTCATTCAAGTGGAACATGTTGCTTCTATGCAAGGGCAAGTCTATCGCAAGAGTTTAAGTCTATGTTTCTTACACAATATCATCCTTCACACAATCTACTCTGTAGTAATTTTTTTTTTATTTATTTCCTTTTTGGAGAACTTACAGCTAAACAACAGTCGGACTTCAATAGACAAATTGATAGTCAGATGCTGACAACTAGTTCGGTCTTCCTCTCCTATCCTACCACAGCCATCCACATCGTAATATGATCTCCGCATCACGCTTTGACATTGACGTCAAAAATTGTTTATAAGTTATAAACTATGAGTAACAAATACTTCGAAAATTGGTTGTAAAAATTTAAATTTTGCGGTTATTAAATGGTTATTAATGGAATATTTTTATTAGAGCAAGCCTACAGTTAATTAGAAAATGACGTCGAACCAAAAACCATGGTCAATGTCGAAGGTTTACCACGAAGTTGTCGATTTGGGGATGTAAACAAGGTGTTAAGAGGGCAAAGAGCCTCCAGTGCTGCCCTCAATCGTATTTAACATTTATACAACATTTCCAAAAATCAAGAATGTCACATATTGTACTGTAGTCATGATTGTTTTTTAATTTATCGTAACATTGCGGATGATTGTGGCACAGATTATATAATACTATACAGTACAGATGCCCAACGTCAAACAATGAAACGCGCCTGCCGTAACTCGGGCAGTCTTCGGGCAAGTAAATTGCTTGATTTTCCGAGGCTCATGAGATTTTTTTGTAGTCAGATCATGTACTTTTAGTAACAATTTACACGTTTACGTAAACATTAATTACAAATCGATACCATAACGCCATATATTGCAATTTTTAAACTAAAATTTCATTTGTATGGGATGGGACACCATGATTGTGGTTAATGTTTGTAGTCGTTATGATTAAAACAGCCAAAAATTCCCATTTGGCGGTGTTAAAGACAGTCAGCATCATATCAGCCGATAGACGTCCACTGCTGGGCATTAGGCCTCTTCCGCAGATCGCCAAATTGACCGGTCCTCCACAATGTCCGGCTCCACAATGATGACGCTGCCCTCATCCAACGAGTTCCCGCCGCCTTCACCAGGTCGTCGGTCCACCTTGCCCTCACTCACTCACTGCCTACCTACCCACGCTGCGCTTTCGTCTTTTAAGACGCTCTTATCCCGTCGAGGCCGTTTTTTGAAAACGAACGAAAGTGTTTTAAACTGTGTTTTAAAGTCTGAAATTAAATTATGTCTTATTTAAGGATCGGGCGGATGGGCGACTGATCTCAAAAATACGTCTTAAGTTTACTCGATAGAAAAAAATCCCAAAGTTACCCCTTTTTGTTATGTTTTTTCAATACTATGATTAAACTGCTGATATTTAACTTTTTATTCTTGTACTTAACTAAATAGTAAATCATTTATTCAGGATATTCTCTTTATAAAAAAAAAAAACTAAAACAACTAAACACATTACACAACTAACTTAACTAAATACATTATATATTTCTAGTGAACTCAGGAGAATTTTTAGCTTAGAAACTCCCATGAGCAAAGATATTGACGAAAAACACGTTTTTTTGCGATCCTGCTTTCAATTGGAGCGGGATGGCTAATTGTAAACTTATGCTTGCAAGAAAGAGACGCTTGCACTGGGATAACCTAGCCTTAAGATAGTAACTACAATACAAACAATATAATAAAATCGGTCAAGCGTGAGTCGGGGTACTCGCACACCGAGGGTTCCGTACCACACCACCACACAACGAATCAACATACAAAAAAAATTGTTTTTACGGACCTTTAGCGCGAAACCGACACAGACTTGGCAAGTTTTTATTATTTGATGTTATACTGGCTCTATAAACCAAGTTTGACGCTTGACGACCCGTTTGGTGTAATGGTTGCCAAGCCGGACTGCCAAACCAGGGTCCTGGGTTCGAATCCCGGTTCGGTCATGGATGTTATATGTTTGTGCCGTTGTTGTATGGTTCCCATAACAAAAAGCCTGAGGCTTACTTGGGATCATTACAATGTATGTGCCTGTGAGCGTTATTTATTTATTTATTTGTATACCTACATGACCGAGAAGAAAAAAACGTTGATAAAAACAAGTTTCTTGTTTGAGGTCCCCCCTTAATATTTATATTATTTGCTAGCAAAATCCGCCGAAATAACGCACATTTTGTGAAAATTTCGACTCTCTAGCTATTACGGTTCAAAAGTTACAGCCCTAAATACGTAAGACGGACATTGAGACTGAAGTTTTTTTTTAATGTTGTATTTAAATGTTAAGACATTTAAAAAATACGATTGAGGGCAGCACTTGCGGCTCGGTACCCTCTTAAGGTGGGTGAGGTACTCGTTGTCTTTGACGTAGAGAAGCTTCGTAAACATCTTTGTGTTTTGGAAAAATACCTCCATAGATTAATGATAATTAACTTCAAAACAATATTTTTCTAATGGCGTAGGTATTTTTTTGTCATTTTGACGCACGGATTCAATCGTTAATGCCAAATGGATAATGTAAGAAACAAAAGTGTCATTTCTGCTTGTTAAGGCGCTTTCAAAAGTTTAACAAATTACACTCCATAAAATTAAGCTCTGGGAAAACCCGCGGGGTAGAGACAGCCCTACGATTGATAATAATGAGCGACTTTTCTTTTCTTTTTTAAATACAGTTCTTAAAAAACTCAACAGATGGCACGTTTATCGCTAAACAGAGCCGTACGCGAGATCCTGTCAAAATCTTGTCAATCCTGCCTTTTTTTTGGAAAGCCCATACTACCATGTCAAGAGTAAAATTTTCGAATTTTCGATTAAAATTATTAGTAAATAATGCGATATGCCATCAAAAGATGCGTTGGCATCTTCTTGATCATCTTTTCCCTCTTTATTATTTAAAAAAAACACTTTTTGAAATTTTGACATTTGTTCGCACAGGCCGTAGCGCCATCTATCGATAACCAAAAGAAAAACGCTCATTATTACAGCATTGCTCAGGGAGCAGCTATAGGTCGACCAGAATCTCATGGCGTAAAAGCAATAAAAAAATTGATTTTCACATGTCAAGTGTCAAAGTTGTCAAACTGTCATCTGTCTAGTCAAAGTAGGCCCTGTACAGACTGAGATCTTTGTGTCCGTATAGCCAGCGTACACATGAAAGGGATTGGGCTAAGATTAGTACCAATAAATAGTGCCTAATTAGTACCTAGGTCAAATAAATAGTGCCTTTATACTTTACGAGATATAGATTTTTTTTACCTGGTACGCTAGCTTGACGTCAAGGTAGCGTACACATTTTCTGTGGCAAAAACGGCTTGCATTACAGCAACCATTTTACACTCAAAAAATAGTGCTCAAATAGTGCCCTAGGGCATCCAAAATCTCAAGAGACTAGGTCTTCAGGGAACGGAGATATAAATAAGTCTTTTGAATGTAACACGGAGCTGGCGTTGCGCTAGCGTACACATGACTTAACACAATAATTCTTACAGGAGACGTTTCTTTTTATAAAAACTATATCAAATAAATAGTGCCTGAAATAGTGCCTCTGCCAGTACTAATGTTTTAAGTAAAAGTGCATTGAAATAATATAAATAATCAATGCAAAGTTTTACGTACTAGAATCTTCTATAATCTTAGTAAAATCTCATACCGAGAGATGGCGCGTTATTTTCATTCAAGCGAGTTTAGAGTTGGCTTATTAGTAATTAGGAGTTAATAAAGTTCATTTTTGTGTGTTATAAGCGATTTCACAGCATTGAACTGCCAATACATTTGTACGTAGAACTTTGCATTGATTGTTTATATATAGTTTCACTACGCTTTTACTTGTAATATTGGTACTGGCAGAGGCACTATTTCAGGAACTATTTATTCGATGTAGTTTTTATAAAAAGAAACGTCTCCTTCTGTAAGAACTTTTGTATGAAATCGTGTGTACGCTAGCGCAACGCCAGCTCCGTGTTTCGTTCAAAAGACTTATTTATATCTCTGTTCCCTGAAGACTTAGCCTCATGAGATTTTGGATGCCCTAGGGCACTATTTGGGTACTATTTTTTGAGTGTAAAATCGTTGCAGTAATGCAAGCCATTTTTGCCACAGAAAATGTATACGCTACCTTGACGTCAAGCTAGCGTACCAGGTAAAAAAAATATGTATCTCGTAAAGTAAAGAGGCACTATTTATTTGAACTATTTTTTGAGACTAATCCTAGCCTGATCACTTTCATGTGTACGCTAGCTATACGGACACATCTTTTGCAGCGATAAAAATGTGCGTTTGTCAATCGTGTGACTTTATCGCTACATAGCAATTAACAGGCGTTTGTATTGATTTAAATCGCATGATTGTAGCGCAGCACACACATGTTTGTCCTCATGCTCGATGCACTTGCGCGTGCGCATTGTGGCAAAGGCTGTCGACGAATAACTGATCAAATATTACGAAAATTTTGTTTTGTGCCTGTATCGCGTTTGCATCTATGATTAAAGGCCTCAGCACATTGCAGCGATATTATCGACAGCGATATCGCGACACCTTACACACTGCAGCGATTCTGCGATTCGCGTCACGCATGTGCCCTTCACTGAATTTAGTCGAAAGAGATTGCGTCAGGTTGCGATAATATCGCGGCAGCGTGTGGGATCGAGCGCGTCCCCATACAAAATATACTGAGAACAAATATCGCAAAATCGCAGCGATATTATCGCTCGATAATATCGCGGCAGTGTGAAGGATCGCGCGCGTCCCCATACAAAATGTACTGAGAACAATCATCGCAAAATCGCAGCGATAATATCGCTCGATAATATCGCTGCAATGTGCGGAAGCCTTTATCACGTTTGCATCGATGCTGCATCGCGACTCAATCGATGCTTTTTGCTGCGCTGCAAAAAGTCGCAATGTGTAAAGGGCCCTAATCTAATTACCCCGTCTTGCTTACTCTAAAATTTGACTTCCTATTTGCCACCAGATTCTGATCCACCTATACTGTTCTTCTTTTAAGTCTGTGCTATACCTACTGCTTATTTATTTATTTCGTATGGCTTTAAAGGCCTCCGCTCATTGCAGCGATTTTATCGAGCGATAATATCGCTGCGATTTTGCTATAATTGTATGGGGACGCGCGCGATCCTACACAGCCGCAATATTATCGAGCGATAATATCGCTGCTATTTTGTTCCGACGCAATCTCTTTAGACCACATTGAGTGGTGGGGCGCATGCGTGACATATCGCTCGATAATATCGCGGCAATGTGCGGAAACCTAATATTCTTTCTAGACAGTCCTCCACTATGTGCCTAGGCACCTATACTGCTTATTACTGCGGACAATTGGAGAGTACACGAAGGGTCTACCGAGCCAGTGAATGACCTAGGCAACCAGATGGGTAGGACAATATACTTGTATTACTCTTTGGGTAGGACCTTGGTTTAGGACGTTGCTGGGGCTACGCGGCGGATTGGGTAATGGGGATTGGTGGCAGCGACCGAAACGATGGGTCCATGATAAAAGGTGACACGCGGGCCCAAAGTGGATGCAGAGGGCGTGGGACAGAACGTCGTCGCGGAGGGATATGGAGGAAGCCTACGTCCGAAAAAAAATAGGTACATAAAAAAAATCGTTATTTCAGACATTACATCCATATTATTGTGTTAGTTGAAACCTGTCCTGAATGTCCTGAGAGCTTGAGAACGTATTCAGTATGGTATTGGTGCTGGCACGAACCCTCTGCAGCGCGGTGTGCCACCATTTGCGGAGCGTGGTAGGAAACCCATCGACATGAGCGTCCGCGAACATGCCAGACGCACTGCAGAAGCGCGGCAGCCCCAGCAGCATCCTGAAAGCGTTATTATATTTAGTGCGCAGGGCCCATAGAGATCGTAGTTATGGGCAAATAGATAAGCATATGCTCACGACTATATTCCCCGAGGGGGTAGTCAGAGATATTCTGAAACCTCAGAACATCCACGTTTCACCAGTATAGTACCGAAACTCTTATCTGTCCAGTGTGACGGGGGATGAGCCCGTCGCCACTTATAATGGACAGTGGGTACAATACATGCCTCAAATTGAAGCATGCAGGTTTCCTCACGATGTTTACCTTCACCGAAAAGCCAGTGGTGGCAAATAGATGGAATTAAAAATTTCCGATTTGTAGCAATAAGTGTAGTGACACATTTGCCGAATTTACGCGACGGAAATTACAATGCAATGTGTGTGCAATGCAGTGTGCACTGATTTTCCCCTTACCGGGACACACCAGTATGCGCCATTTTTTTTTCCTATTATACACGTAAATAACGGTGTCCGTATAGCCAGCGTACACATGAAAGGGATTGGGCTAGGATTAGTACCAATAAATAGTGCCTAAATAGTGCCTAATTAGTACCCAGGTCAAATAAATAGTGCCTCTATACTTTACGAGATATCGATTTTTTTTACCTGGTACGCTAGCTTGACGTCAAGGTAGCGTACACATTTTCTGTAGCAAAAACGGCTTGCATTACAGCAACCATTTTACACTCAAAAAATAGTGCTCAAATAGTGCCCTAGGGCATCCAAAATCTCATGAGGCTAGGTCTTCAGGGATCGGAGATATAAATAAGTCTTTTGAATGAAACACGGAGCTGGCGTTGCGCTAGCGTACACATGACATAACACAATAATTCTTAAAGAAGGAGACGTTTCTTTTTATAAAAACTATATCAAATAAATAGTGCCTGAAATAGTGCCTCTGCCAGTACTAATATTTTAAGTAAAAGTGTATTGAAACAATATAAATAATCAATGCAAAGTTCTACGTACTAGAATCTTCTATAATCTTAGTAAAATCTAATACCGAGAGATGGCGTGTTATTTTCATTCAAGCGAGTTTAGAGTTGGCTTATTAGTAATTAGGAGTTAATAGAGTTCATTTTTGTGTGTTATAAGCGATTTCACAGCATTGATCTGCCAATACATTTGTACGTACAACTTTGCATTGATTGTTTATATTGTTTCACTACGCTTTTACTTGTAATATTGGTACTGGCAGAGGCACTATTTCAGGAACTATTTATTTGATGTAGTTTTTATAAAAAGAAACGTCTCCTTCTGTAAGAACTTTTGTATGAAATCGTGTGTACGCTAGCGCAACGCCAGCTCCGTGTTTTATTCAAAAGACTTATTTATATCTCCGGACCCTGAAGACCTAGCCTCATGAAATTTTGGATGCCCTAGGGCACTATTTGGGCACTATTTTTTGAGTGCAAAATCGTTGCTGTAATGCAAGCCATTTTTGCCACAGAAAATGTGTACGCTACCTTGACGTCAAGCTAGCGTACCAGGTAAAAAAAATCTATATCTCATAAAGTACAGAGGCACTATTTATTTGACCTAGGTACTAATTAGGCACTATTTAGGCACTATTTTTTGAGACTAATCCTAGCCTGATCCCTTTCATGTGTACGCTAGCTATACGGACACAAATAACGCCGGGTAAATTCGGCAGGTGTGTCATCACACTTTTTAAAAGACAATGTTAGGTTTCCAAAGAAACTTAGTGTACCTCCACATATGAAACTATATGGAAATAATAGTATGTAATTCGTCAAAGGAAAGGTTTAAGTACCTATAGGAAGTTCGTGGTCTGCAATTCTACAATGCGAAATTACCTTTGTTTTATTTTTAGTTTTACCTGTTTTCGGGATCCGTTTTACACTAAATATTAAGTAGTTTGCAATTTCATAATGATCCCGGGATCGGTTGGGAAGCTTTTTATACTTAGAGAATGAAAAATATATATTATATCATAAAAAACAGGATACAGTTTAAAAGTACCATTCATAATTACCCCCTCCTAACAAAACTGCGAAAAATGACTGGGCAAGGCAAGATAGCCTGTTTTCGAAGAAGACTATTTATCTGGCCCAAGTAAATATACCTTCTAATCGACATAATGAATTGGATAAAATCCCAAAAATTCATCGCACAAAAATTTTGCGCAACTCGGTTTTGAAAGTTTTCAGAGAACTCGAAAAAGACGAGAAATTTCTAATCAATCTTATCATCAAAATTTTGATTTTAATTTTAATAGGTAGTTAGTGGGATCACATTACGATGACGCATTGACGGAGCGGCAGACGTCAGGAGTGCGATTTTTGAATCTCATTCGGTGAGCTCAGCAGTTGAACATGACAAAATTACAATGGAGATACACATCTTTATACTGCTGATTTGACTTTCAAAAAGCATACGTCAGGATTGCTATTTTTGAAAGTCAAAGTCAAAATTTTTATTCAAAATAATATCACATAGATAACTTTCTGACGTCATTTTTGATTCTACCACCGCTTCGGAAGGTGTGAAAGTTAAATCATTAGTAGAAAGATGCATATCTCCCTAGTAATTTAGACATTTTAAACTGCTGAGCTCACCGAATGAGATTCAAAAATCGCACTACTGTTCGTCATTTGTTAAGCAAGGAGTGGTTAGAAACCGCACGAAAAACCAAACCATACACGGTGGTCATTATAGTTCTTCAGGAGTGCGATTTTTGAATCTCATTCGGTGAGCTCAGCAGTTGAAAATGTCAAAATTACTCTGGGGACACATCAGATCAATTAATACAAGTAGATAACTTCTTGATGACGTCACACCGTACTACCCAAAACGTCAAACTGACTCCTAAAGACCTCTATCCATACTGCCAAATAAGAAAGTCACTTTTATCTATCTACGATGGCAACATTGGGAACCCTTTTCAATTTGGTCGCGTATCATTGCTCGAAAGTACCGTCGCGGTTCATTGGCAAGAATTGTCATTTAAAAAAGAAATTTGAAGAAATTAGTGAAGTCGTGGTGACTTTAATATAAAGAGAATGTCCTGTTTGTGCGCGGTTGCAGATCGCATTCAGGAAACAAGGAAAACTCGGGCGAAAATATCAGATTCCACAAGTGAGTACACATAGGTAACATTTTCTCGAGTAAATAAACCAGAAAGTGTAAAGTCCGATTTTCCCATGGCTTAATTAATAACAATAAGATAGTTTTGTAGATTTTGGACTTAAATAAAGCACGAAAATGGAACCAATTAGATTTTGAGGTTATAGCATTTGACAGCGTTTGACAGAGGTTTGACAGATAGGGGCTGTAGGCTGCTTGGAATCGACATGTTGATAAAAATACTACCATCTTGTTTTTTCACACGTTATGTTGTATTTGCGCAACCAAGATAGCATTACCTATTATCGTAGGTTCTTGCTTATTAACTGGAGGCCTTGGGGGACACGCATGTTTCTACTGATGATTTGACTTTCAAAAATCATACTGCAGAAGGTCAATTTTTGAAAGTCAAATCAGCAGTAAAAAGATGCGTATCTCCGTAGGTAGTAATTTTGACATTTTCAACAGCTGAGCTCACCGAATGAGATTCAAAAATCGCACTCCTGGAAGGATTTTTGCTTACACGTATTTAACTTCGGCTGACGGACGCTTTAAGATTTAAAAACCATTAGCCTAGCCATTAGCACAAAATTTTGTTGTAATTCATACATTACTTAATGGTCATGGAAACAACTACCAGGTTTTTAAATAAAAAAAATATAATTTATGTCGCGTTGACACTTAGGTATAAAAACTGGGGACCAGGTAATTAATAATTGGTAATTACGTGGTTTTAATTTTTTATCCTATAGATTTACGAGTAGGTACTTGTACAAAAAATGACATTTGAAAAAGTATTGAAGACCGAAATTGTATAATTAAATCGATTTAGGTACAGACGGTAGGTACAGTCAACGGCGAAAGTCGGTGAAGTTGTAGAGAAATACAAAATAAAATTCATATTTGTACTCTTAAAGAAGTTTTTATAATTTTGGTGGCATGTACCAAAACGTAATTAAAGCCTGACCAGGAATATAAAAAACCTGGTTTGGGGGCGCTGCAATCGATTGTCACCTTTAATGTAAGTGTTCCAAGTACAAATAAGTATTAGTTCCAATGATTTTCCGCAACATGGCGAGGTTTTTTATATTTCTGGTAAGTATTGAGACCATCAAATTGAACAACGTTCACTATGGAGACTGAAACCGAACAAACACTGAAATCGCGAAAAAAAATCAGCCGTCAAATACATACATACAATAAGTAGGTCGAGCAGCGATTAAGTTTTCTATGGAACAGCAGTTTTTTTCTTTCGCGTTTTCGATATTGGTCCTATGGGACCAACCCAATATCGAAAACGTAGAAAGTTGTTCAGTTTGACGGTCTGAAGCAATTTTACACCCATGAATTTTTTGTATTATGTATTTTTTTTATTATTCAATATCTTATTACGTAATCATTAAAATTTACTTTCGATTTTGACTGTACCTAATTAAATAATTATAAAACACCTTTTCCTTTGCAAGCTTTTTATCAATCTATGAGATTTAGGATCCGCAGGACTACATGGGACACCGACAGACCAAAAAATATATAATACCTATAGATTTAAGGACTTGGGCACTTTGTTTTCCATTTTATTAAACACTAGCGACTTCCGCGACTTCGTCCGCACAAATTATATACCAGATTTTAAGTCAGATAATAAGCTATCAAACAAAAAAGTTTCATCAAAATCGGTTCAGTAGTTTTTGCGTGATGCGCGAACAAACAAACAAACTAACAATTTTGTCAATAGATGGCGCTGCACGTTTTTAAATAGCGCTATCGAGTGTTATTGGAATTTATATGAAGAGAACCGCTACTTTTTTATTCCTCATGATTTTACGATTTTATAATAGTTAAGATAAGATAAGATAAGATAAAACTAGCGCTAATCAAAAAGACAATATGGGTTTTGTATGGCGGGTACCTATATGGTGCCGAAACATGGACGCGGAAGCTCACTAAGGAAACTGTAGGTACACAAAATCAAAGTAGCACAGAGAGCCATGGAGCGCGCCATGCTAGGCATCCCTTCTCGACCACGTCACAAACGTCGAGATCCGACGTTGAACGACGGTTCAGGACGTTGGGGGCCGAGTGGGCAGGACACGTAGCTAGACGAAATGTTGGCAGGTGGAGTAAAGCCTTTAACAGAGTGGTGGCCGAGATTAGGCAAAAGAGAAGTGGGTCGGTAGCCAGGTGGGTTGACGACATCTGGAAAAGTATAGGCAAGACCTGGATGCGACTGGCACAGGACCGAGAAGAATGGCAAAATATGGAGGAGGCATTATGCCCTGCAGTGCGTAGATACAGGCTGAAAATGATGAAATGATGATGGCTTATTTTTCGACGTTGTTTTTAGCGCAGCCATGAACCACACTTCATTATTTTAGTTCAGAATAAAGTAATAAGCAAAACTTGTTATTACATGGTTATTACCTACATGTAATTCCTGAACACAGTCCGAACGGAGATAAAGGTTTGAAGTTGAAAATATATTCATTACGCTTACTTCAAGCCTTTATAGCTCCGTTTGGACTGAGTTTAGAGATATTTACTAAGTAGTAATTTTGACAATTTCAACTGCTGAGCTCACCGAATGAGATTCTAAAATTGCTCTCCTGTTCCATAGAAAACGTCAATGGAAACTCGACAAAAATTTATGGAAAAAATGATTTTTTTTTCCCGATATCTGTGTCGGTCATGCTGTAAAAGTTATTCTGTCTGATGGTTTGAAGCACCCCTTTAGAGCTGCCACACACGATGACGACGTACTGACGGAGCAGTAGACGTCAGTCCTTCATTTGCGAAGCAAGGAGTTGTATGAAACCGCACGTAGAAGCACACACGATGCGGATTGACGCACTGACGTCTGCCGCTCTTGGGCCATCACATACATACGGAAATGCAATTCGGAATTCCGAATGCAAACCGGTTTTCGTATAGGCTTGAAATCCCGTTCGCAAATGTGGAGGGGGAACCTCCATACGAAAAACCTGTTTTCATTCGGAATTCTGAATTGCAGTTCCGTATGTATGTGATGGGCCTGAGTCCAGTCATTTTAGTTTAGAGTTTCCTTGTATGGAAACCCCAACAATAATTCATCTATCGCTGAAACATTTCAGTGTGATAAATAAAGTAAAGTATTCAGATTACGGTTGACATATAATCTAGGACCGGAAAAAATTACACCTAGATTATTTGTCAACCATAATCTGACCACACTGCAAAGTTTCAGCGATAGATGAATTATTGTTAGGGTCAAACCCTAAAATGATTGGACTATCTATCAATGTGTGTGATCCCACGATGTATAGTGCTCTGTGTAAACTTCTATAGTGCGATGTAAGTCTTTCAATCAATATTGCTCCGTACGCAATATGAACTATGGCTCACATTTGGGAGTGGAATTTTCGTTCAACTCTCTCGTAAATCCTACTATAGGATGCTTAAAACTGAAATGTACGGAATCCTCTCGGAGTGACTTCCATACAAATACAAAATTATTTATTTGTAAACACACAGCATTAGCACGCAGACGGTTTTATAAATTTAGACAAGATTTAATTTATAAATTTTTTGCTACATTTGACATTGTCGTATTTAAGTACCTACTTAACTAACAGAATAGTTTATTCCTGACTGTCCATAATAAATGATCTATAATAAATTTAGGTTGTCGTTTCACCAGTAGCATTATAATTGAGCGAACGGATGTTCGAGAATTCATCACCTGCCTATCATCGTCCACTGCTGGACATAGACCTCTCCCACGCGCGTTACACAACTATATCCTCGTCCTTCCTCATCCAGTCGCCCCTGCTACCTGTCTCAGGACGTCGGTCCAGCGCCGGAGCGTCACACACTACTGTCTGACAGTTGGTGGTCTACATTATGCAACTCACACTCACCCTAGTCAGGGCGGAAGGGGCGGTGTGCCCCAGGGCCCCCGGCCCTGAGGGGGCCTCCAAATCTCGAGAAGAATATGTTCAGTAAGTAAGAAGCAGTTTGTAGTTAGAGGCCCAAGCCTCCGGTCTTGGGACTGCAGCATGGAGTTGGAGGCCTCACACATAGTCAAAGAAAGTCTAAAATATAGGAATAATCGAGCTCGCTTCGCTCGCTCAACCTTTTATTGTTTTATTTCTACGCTCTGGCTCGTTCCTGTTTTTGCTTCATACACAAATCAACTCGATTTTGGCATGAACTACTTAATCGTGTTATTATGTACTTAGCATAATCATAAACTCGCTTTGTTCGCTCCAGCTTTTTGTTTCAGATAAGTAGCCTAAATTTCGGCTTGAAATCGAATTATGATGTATCAAAATCCCGAGCTCGCCTCGCTCGCTCCTCATTTTTAATTGTATTGCAACGACCTATTCTCATTGTAGCCAAATCTCGAGCTTGCTATGATCGAGCTCCCTAAAAATTCGAGATCACTTTCGCTCGCTCCTGGAGCGCGATTTTTGAATGTCATACGTCGAAATCAGCAGTAGCAAATGGCAAAATTACTATGGAGATACGCATCTTTCCACTGCTGATTTAACTCTCAAAAATCATACTTCAGGAGTGAGATTTTTTGAAGTCAAATCAGCAGTAGAAAGATGCGTATCTCCATAGTAATTTTGACATTTTCAACAGCTGAGCTCACCGAATGAAATTCAAAAATCGCACTCCAGGTCATGATTGAATCTCAGAAGCATTGGACGTAGATCGTATTGCAGGTTTGCAACAAGGTTTGCAATGACGACCTCATATTGTAGTAAAATCTCGAGCTCGCTCTAGATTTTCGATCATGTCAATCTCGAGCTCGCTTCACTCGCTCCTTTTAGATTTTATTGCAACGACTTACCCTGGACCTCACACTCCCTGGGAAATAATGATTGCCATCCATCCATGCTGCTTCCATGGAGGGAAGGGGAAGTACCAATAGAAGTACCAAGAAAGTACAAAGAAAATATCACCATAGTACGTTTGTATGGAGCGCGCTCCGAATTATATCCTCTTAACCCTACGTGAAGAAATGTGGTCAGGTCTTAAAGTAACAATCAAAACAGTTCGGTGAAGACCGCCATTTAAACCAACCTAATTAAAATCCTTCCCGAATAAAAAAAGTTAAAAGTATTAAAAAAAATGTAAGTAAAAAAACAAATATAAATATTACATGCAGTGCTATTAAATTATCAAAAGATAAACAGTCTAGACATATTAGACAAGTCGAGTGCCTTAATTAAGCAGAAATGCTAAACCTAATCTAGATTAAAAATAATGACATTCAAATACTAGCACGGTTTTTAATATTCTTAAAAAAACGAGTTCATAAAAGAGTTAACACTATTTTTGCCTGCAAAAAACAGCTTAACTTTTTAAGGCGTATCATCAATCACGGGACCACGACTCTCCATACCTAATCGATGCGAACGAGCGCGTGGCTCCGGTCAGAATTTTGCCGTTTTCTTTGAAAAATTATAAGACAATTTTATATTAATTTCGAAAAAGTAAGAAAACCACATCATTCTAAATCGTGTTGTGAACAATACTGTAAATTTTCATTTTCTTCCGATTAAGAATGTAAGAGTAAAATGGTTACAACTGGGAAAAAGGGGTGACTTTAGATTCCCTTTTCTTCGGTTTTATTCATTTAAATCGATTTCTAGGAAAAGCACATCAGCTGAGATGATGATGATGATTCGAAAGTGGGCTGAGGCTCTGAGGTGGGCCGCTGGGCTACCGCGTTTCTGATAGAAATTAATTGTATGATCCCAAGAGAGCGCTAATGCGCTGCATACAAACGTAGTCTGGTAATATTTTCAGTACTAACCAATTAAAGTCAATGAAATTTTGCAGAAACAATCTAAATTTTGTCCGATTTTCGTTGAATATCGTTTCAATGCTAGGATTAATTAAAGATTTGTATGGAAATCGTTGAGCCACTGTTACTTTGAAACTATATTTTCACGAAAATCTGACTTAATACAAACATAGAGATTAGTTTCTAGATTGTTTGAAAAATTTCATTGACTTTATTTGGATAGAATTGAAAATATCACCAGACTTCGTTTGTATGGAGCGCGCTCCAAAGCAAGCAGGCTCACTTACTAGCATATTGATTGATGGTTTTTCCTCGGCTAGCAAGCCACCTCGTATGATACAAGCACAGAGGATTACAATCCTCTGTGATACAAGCAAGCAAGGAATAAATGATTATGATAAATAAATGATTATGATAAAGTGACAAAAGGAGACAATTGTAATGAAACCGTAAAAACTAAAATCGTGAGGAACAAAAAAGTTGCGGTTTACTTCATATAAAATCAAATAACATTCGATAGCGCGATTTAAATGACGTGCAGCGCCATCTATTGACAAAATTCTTAGTTTGTTTGTTTGTTCGCACATCACGCTAAAACTACTGAAGGAACCGATTTTGATGAAACTTTTTTTGTTTAATAGCTTATGATCTGACTTAAAATCTGGAATATAATTTGTGCGGACGAAGTCGCGGGAAAACACTAGTTTGTCATAAAATTACAAAGACGGAGGCGTATCTCGATTTTATCGTTTTCTTGGGGGTGGCATGCTACTGGATAGAATGACGTGTCAAGTGGTGTTAGCGGGCTAGACTTTTTCCCACAGAAACACTGCACAAGAAACTATCCCTTAGTAGTCTCGTACTTCCTTACGGGGGGAAAATTCGGTCTATTCTAAGCCGGAACTACGCGGCCTATTAAAACACAATATATTTTTATTTTTTCAATGTCACTGTTGATTTAGAATGACACAAATTTCTCACCTTAACCACGGCCTTAACACAAAATTATGACACCCTCTCTTTCTAAGAAGCAAGCAAAAAACCCTGATTCATGAAAAAACAAACATGTTTAATATTCGATTCATGAATTTATTGGTACTTAAATGTTATCACCTACTTATCCTGCCATTATTTTTATTAGGTACTTATTATACGGGATGTAACAAAACAATCTAGTAGATTATATTTAAAGCTTTGATTAAATAAAAATATTGGAAGATAGGTGACGTTCTTGTATTAAAGCCCGACCAGAAATAAGCCCTTATAAAAAACCTCGCCATGTTGCGGAAAATCATTGGAACTAATTTTTGTACTTGGAACACTAACATTAGGTGACAGTCGATTGCAGCGCCCCCAAACCAGGTTTTTTATATTCCTGGCTTAAATGTTTTTAACAAATCATTTTATTTTTATTTTTATTTTTACTTACTTTTTACGTACTTATTTTAAATTTAATATGATGACATTTGACAGTGTATTGTATACAAATATCGGTTTTTTGCCTGCAAATAAAGAAAATTATTATTATTATATTATATTATTACGTAGGCACCTACTCTAACTATGGATCTACTTTTCATGTAGGTACTAAGAGTAAAAAGTAATGCTAAGTACCTATGTGTTTTTTTTTTTTTATAGATTGGTGCAACGAGTAAAAGCACAAATAAAATAAAATGTATCTCAATCACGCAATGTCGCTCGTACGTATTGCGACTAAGTAAATTAGGCGACGGGGGCTCAATTTGATTAAACTAAGGGTCCATGATGAAGCGCTCGTTGGCGTAGTGGAGTTTCGGTATTGGAAACGATCACCGAAGTTAAGCAACGTTAGGTCCGGTCAGTCTTTGGATGGGTGACCGTTTGGTGGTATTTCATCTCGAGCGTTTCCGTGCTTCGGAAGGCACGTTAAGCAGTTGGTCTCGGATAGTTCCGTCAGATGGCGTTGTAACTATTCGTTAAGCCAAGTCAGAGGCTGGCCTATTGGAGGCTTGAAAATTCTCTGACAGCAAGGTGACCACTAACTTGCCTCCACCAACACGCACTGGGCCCGCGTGGTGGAGTATGGCCCACTCCCTCTCACCCTTATTCGTGAGAGGAGGCCTTTGCCCTGCAGTGGAATTCTACAGGCTATAACTTAAGGGTCCATGCGCTATAGGCTGGTCACCTATCTTCCGCTATTTCAATACAATCAACGATTTAACCATCAAACTGAAATATTTTCACCAACATTTTTCAGGTCCATACATACCTATATTTTCAGTTGGAGCATCAACCATTTATTTAGACCGATTTATGACAATATTGTCAAGATAACGATTATATTCAGGGTGTGAGAAGGCCTCTCCCGAAAGGTCGAAAGTACTCATCAATATGAACAACTTTTTCTAGGTATGGAGGTGCTACTTGGGAATGTTCCTCCATTAAAAATGGAAGATCTTCCACCAGGCTTAGTGTGAAGCCTGGGGACCGGCCGTGGTCCAACAGTTCTTAGTTGGACCTTGTATATATATCGAATCGCTGTGATTATTTCTCTTGCACGATTTATGTCTCGCATTCGATTGTGAACCTTATTTGTAGTAGGTTACGAGTTACGTATTTACGGTGAACATTGTCTTTGTATGGAGCATATTTCTGAGAGCGACGGTATCGCCATCTGTTAGCTTCTTTGCTATAACTTGTGGGTGTTGACTTCTATGGCAAGTCCCCACACTAGGTATGAGAATTTTTACGTACCTACCGCGCGAAATTTATGAAACAGTAGATTTTTTTTGCGGTCGTTCTACTGTAGGTAATATGTTGCCTAAACAAATGGATTAAAAAAACTTACAGTGGGGTGGGATCTTGGAATATTTACACAAACTATGTTATAATGTCATCGGTTTTTTCCGATAATCTATGTTAATAAAATAAATGATGAGTAACATTTTGTTGACAAAACATTTAAGTATAAGAATTTATGTTAATAAGTAGTTACAACTTTTTTGTTGAATCGCTGACGCAGATATTTATTTTTATAATAATTACACCACTATTTTTATACCAGATTAATTTTAAGAGTGTAGGTAAACAGAGATATAACTAAAATATAACTTTTCCTGGGGAACATGGGTCGAAAAACTAGATTTTTTTTTCGGATTTCATACCAACCAAATGCCAATCAGCCGATAGATTTTCTATTGGAGGTCCAAAAAAAATATTCGAGGGTTGGCCAGAGATTGCATTGCATACGGAGGATTGGAGGAGAAGAGGTGAAGCAAGGAGTTGTGAGAAACCGCACGTTGAAGCACACACGGTGACGCATTGACGCACCGGGTGTGGTTCTATGGACTGACATCTGCCGTCCGTCAGTGCGTCATCGTGTGTGAACGCATTAAGGGCTGTAGGTAACTTTTGAACCGTAATAGCTAGATTGTTGAAATTTTCACACAATATGGGTTATTAAGGCGGATTTGTTACCAAATAATAAAAATGTCAAAAAATAAAAAATTAAGGGGGGTTCTCAACAATAAACTAGTTTTTACCGACGTTTTTTCTTCTCGCTCTATTGTAAAAACGGTAATACTTACAAGCGTCAAACTTGGTGTGATTATAGAGCAAACTCTACAGTATAACAATAAATAATAAAAACTGGCCAAGTGTGAGTCGGTCTTGCGCTAATGGTCCCGGAGAAAAAAAGTTTTTTTTTGCAAGTTAATATGTTGTGTTGTGTGGTGGTGTGGTACGGAACCCTCGGTGCGCGAGTATCCCGACTCGCACTTGACCGGTTTTATTTTTTTACTAGTGTTTACCCGCGACTTCGTCCGCACAAATTATATACCAGATTTTAAGTCAGATCATAAGCTATCAAACAAAAAAAGTTTCATCAAAATCGGTTCAGTAGTTTTTGCGTGATGCGCGAACAAACAAACAAACAAACAAACAATCAAACACACAAACAAACAGACAAACAGACAGACAACATTTCTAAAAAAGGTTGATTTCAAGTCAGGGATACGTAAAAACCATATCGTAATCTTTTTTTTTTGTAAATATCTTTAATGTACAGACACACTTCGTTTACAGTTTTATAATAGTTTAGATTACACATGGGTTTGCTCTTGACCTCAATCCAGTCCTCAGGACATAATGGGGTCGAAGATGTAACGAGCTTACCCAGAAGAAGCCTATTCACTCTAAAGGAATTCGGGTTGTAAGCGTTCGGAAATACTGACGCAGGCAGGGCATTCCACTCCTGGCTGTGCGCATTATAAAAGATTCTGAAAGGCGCTTTGTGCGAATATGTGGGGTGTCAACCAAGTAGTGGTGATATCCCGCAGTGCGCCTGGATGTCCGATAGAAGAAAGGGGAAGGCGGAATAAGCTCATATAGCTCCTGAGCACAATCTCCGAAGTACAATCTGTAGAAGACCGACAAGCAGGCTACTCTGCGGCGGTGCGCTAGGCTATGAAGCTTGGTCTCCGCCACCATAGATACTGGCGCCAATGAGCCTCCTGGCTCTGCGTTCAACCGAGTTGAGTGTGGCTAGTTGATACTTGGCTGTGCCATCCCACAGGGCAGCAATACTCCATACAAGCGTTCATATGCGTTCGGTGTCCATTTCTTAAAATGCCTTCTGCTAGATATGACCAGTTCTGGGATTCGACCACTTCTTGGTAAGACCAAGGGGGCTTCTAAGGAGGGTCATTTCTGGATTTGACCACAAGATCGGACCAGGAGTGCGATTTTTGAATCTCATTCCGTGAGCTCAGCAGTTTAAAATGACAAAATTACTATGGAGATACGCATCAGTCTTTCTACTGCTGATTTGACTTTAAAAAATCGCACTCCTGAAGTATGATTTTTGAGAGTCAAATCAGCAGAAGAAAGATGCATATCTCCATAGTAATTTTGACATTTTCAACGGCTGAGCTCACCGAATGAGATTCAAAAATCGCACTCCTGAGCTTTATACAACATTAAGGGGCTACCTGCCGGTTTTGGGTAACTTTGTAACCATTTTATTCATTAACTATGGCACTTTTTGAGCTGAAAAATAAACTGAACTATCTACAGGATATGAGAAGTGATGTGGTTTTTCTAGAAATCGATTTTAATCAATAAAACCGAAGAAAAGGGACTCTAAAGTCACCCCTTTTTTTCCAGTTGTAACCATTTTACTCTTACATTTTTAATCGGAACAAAATGAAAATTTACTATATTGTTCACAATACAATTTAGAATGATGTGGTTTTTTACTTTTTCGAAATTAATAAAAAATCATCGAATTTTTCAAAGAAAACAGCAAAATTCTGACCGGAGCCACGCGCTCTTTCTCATCGATTAGTATGGAGTGTGAGTGAGAGGAGAGTGGTCCACGGCTGATACGCCTTAAAAGCTGTCCAGGAGTGAAGTACCGCTTCACCTTGCTTAAGATGCCCAGCTTTATGGCCGCAGTTTGGTCTTAGACTCGAAGTCGGGTTAAAGGATTGTGATGCAGGCTCTCCCCCATCTTAACAGCAATAGCACAATAGATAGAATGCCCTCTACAATTTCCTATTCGCATACCTACAATCAGAAGAAACGTGTTTGGTCCAGTAAACTCAACGATTAAGCGCAATTTTCCTCAATCACACATAAGCCATACTGACACCAATTATTTCATACTAAAGATTATTGTCGTAGTTTTATGCACTTAATTGTGACCTGCAGTGTAACCACGAGGTTGGCGACACGTTTTTTGTACGGTGGCTACGTGATACAGTGGCTGACAATTAAAGTGTGCATGATTTAATGGTGTTATTAAATCGTTAAGGCACTCACACACGATGATGATACTATAAGTATAATCTTATGGTACTAATTATGTTTTCTTAAGAGGTCTTTAGATGTTATTTCCACACAAAAAACGAAAACGTTTTTACCTTACCTAAAACCTACAGAAATCTACGGTTTTGGTATTTTTTAATTTAGTGCACATATTAAAGGTTAACTAATAAAGGTTGGGTTTTCATTTCACTCTTTTTTTTTTTTTTTATTTATAATTAATGGCTTTTTGCTTGCAACGCATTTCCGCCAGTGTCAAGTGTAGTTTATGGGAGTATCTATCCCAATCTCAGGGATTGTTTTTGTTCAAGAACAAGAAGAGATTGAGGATTGCGGAGCCTCGTGGCAGGCAAAAACGCGACGCGCGAAAACCACGCGAGACGTGTGCTCGGGTCAATTCCTGCAACGTGACTTACTCTTCTTCTTATCGTTTGGGTAAACCTTGGTGTCAGAGTTTTTTCAGACCGCCTTACGGCCTCTGACCAAAGAGATTTAACTTATTACTACCTACTTATTTATAGAGAGGACATTGGACAGGTTTACATACAAAAAAATTCATCCCGTTGTTTTGCAATATTGAATGCATCATGTCAGTGCGACGTGTCAAACTAGAACGACTTGTTACCTCGAGGTAACAAGTCATGGATTACGATTTGGTTCGCGATGTCCTCTCTATTAGTAATAAGTTTAAATCTCTTTGCCTCTGACGTGGTTTTATACAACTTAATAAATGTTTGTGAAACAAATTAACATAACATAACTTAAGAGAAGATAGGCTTTTGCCCAGCAGTGGGAAGTAGAATAGGCTACAGTAATCTGAATAAAATATAGCTAAGTACACTCCTGCAAAAATTTGCTTTTAATTGAAAAAAAACCGCATCGAAATCGGTGCACCCGTTTGGAAACGTCGATGCTACAGAATGACACACTGAGACAGACAAACAGACATAGTTGTCAAACTTATAATAAGTGCATTCACACACGATGACGCATTGACGCAGCGGCAGACGTCAGTCCGTTATTTGTGAAGCAAGGAGTTGTATGAAACCGCACGTAGAAGCACACACGGTGACGCATAGACGCACCGGGTGTGGTTCTATGGACTGACATCTGCCGCTCCGTCAGTGCGTCATCGTGTGTGCACGCTCTAACCCCCCACTTTTTGTATCGAGGGTTAAAAAGAAAATACCCAAATATGTGAATAAAAAAACCCCTATTGAATACTTATAAGCAATGTAGAACTTGATTCCTTCGTAGTTCATATTTTGGCAGGCGTTTGAAAATAATGTTTTTAAAATTAATTCTAAAAAACAATGTAAGAGTAGGTAGGTACTTTTCTCCCCTCCGGACGGAAAGCGTCAATTGTCGTCCCGCTACGCTAAACGAAGTTGCCGCTTTCCACCTCGGTCGAAGAGAAAAATAATATACTAACCTCGGACAGTAAATAAGAAAGCCTCAGGTGTTTTTTTTTCGCGATTTAAATGTTTGCCCCATTTAGAAATATTTTTTTAGTTTTATGGTCTATAAAGTAGGTATGTACCTATACAAGGCGACACAAGGCGACACAAGCCGACACATGAAGCAACGCAAAACCAAAATAAGCTGACCGCGCAAAGTTTTACGTTATTCACCCTACGCGCGGCCAGCTTATATTGATTTTTATGTAGCTTGATGTGTCGCTGTGTGACACATAATTTACTTAACATACTTAACTTATACTACTTTTAATAACTCATTTAAGTTTAAGTAAAATAATTTAAGTATAAATACCTACATAGGTACTACCTATTGTTTACCACAGGTCACAAGTGTATTAATACTGATATTATTTTCAAGGGCGTCGGTCAAACTTTATCTGAAACTAGATTTTGCCCGCGACTTCGTCTGCGGTCCCGCCTGGGAGGGCCGGGAGACATTCGAAAATTATTTAACAATCTCTGTCTGAGAGTTTTGACAGATATCAGGAGTGCGATTTTTGAATCTCATTCGGTGAGCTCAGCAGTTGAAAATATCTAAATTACCTACTATGGAAATATGCATCTTTCTACTGCTGATTTGACTTTAGAAAATCATACTACAGGAGAGCGATTTGTGGGAGTCAAATCCGCAGTAGAAAGATGCTTAGCTCAATAGTAATTTTGACTTTTTTCAACTGCTGAGTTTGACGTATGACATTCAAAAATCGCACCCCTGGTCCTACAACCCGTCACCTTGTACCGCATGACAGCACGCACACAAAACAAATGGGTGCTTCACTCATGATTAGACGAGATTACGTCTGGTTCTTCTTTTAAGTCTGTGCTTCAGGAGTGCGATTTTCGAAAGTCAAAACAGCAGTAGAAAGATTTATATCTTCATATTAATTTTGACATTTGCTACTGCTGAGTTCGACGTATGACATTCAAAAATCGCACTCCAGAGGGCGAGCCAGGTGAACGAGGCCGCAGGCCGAGGTGTTTATTACCTAAACGAGAGGCCGAAGGCCGAGCTCCGCATCATAGGCGCGTGCGCCGAAGCGTCCAAGGCTTAGTTATACTGCCTGGGACACCTCCGTAACCACCCATCTCCCTTTCCCCATGTAATTTTTGCGAGGCCGAAGGCCGAGCTACGCGTAGGAGCGAAGCGGCCCCCCTGGAACCTGGTGGTCCTGGTCTCCGGGGTAAATCTGCCGCCATGCGAGCCGTAGGCCGAGCGCTTAGTGCTGCAATTATTTATATTTATTTTACTTCTTAAAATCTGTTGTTCCATGCAAAACTGCAAACCTACTCGAGCCAAATTGGACAGCAGATTATTTTTTCGCGACTTCGATGTTGGTCCCAAGCTAAGGTCCCAAGCATATCTCCACAGTAATTTTGACATTTGCTACTGCTGAGTTTAACGTAACTATGACATTCAAAAATCGCACTCCAGCTGTGCTGTGGACGTCTATTCTATTCTATTGCGTTTCCTTGTTAGATTTCGCCAGTGTCAAGTGTTGAAGATATATTTATTAGATATTGTACGGTAATAGGATATGGCGATCTCAAAGCCCCGTTTTTAAACAAAAACACACACTCGAAACCGCCATAAAACGGCGTAGCCACGTGGCTGTCAAAATCGCAAGCCGACGAAACGTCTACTTGTTACCCCCTCAGCAACGCGACTCTTCGCAGTGGACGTCTTTCGGCTGAGAAAAATGACGATAACATTTGTATAAGTTGACTATTAAAAAGAATTAAGAATATCTTCAATGTACACAGCTCTTTTTAACCCCCGATGCAAAAAGAGGGGTGTTATAAGTTTGACGCCTATGTCAGTCTGTCTGTCTGTCTGTCTGTCGGTCTGTCTGTCTGTGGCATCGTAGCTCCCGAACGGGTGGACCGATTTCGATGCGGTTTTTTTTAATAGAAAGCTAATTTTTGCGGGAGTGTTCTTAGCTTTGTTTCATGAAAATCGGTTTAGCAGTTTTGAAGTAACTTTAAAAATTGCGACAAAATAAGAGGGGTGTTATAAGTTTTTTGTCCGTTCGTGGCATCTTAGCTCCCAAACGGGTAGACCGATTTCGATGCGTTTTTTTAATAAAAAGTTAATTTATGCAAGAGTGTTCTTAGTTTTGTTTTATGAAAATCGGTTCAGTAGTTTTCATGTAAGTTACTCTCTTTAAGATATTTTAGGTAAATTAATGTGTCGGGGACCGCAAGTGATTGTAAAAAATCAATGGTTATTTCATAGCGGTCCCCTACGCATTAATTTACCTAAAATATCTTAAAGAGAGTAAAGAAGTATAAAACATCCATTTGCTTACATCAAAAATAATAGGTGACCGCATTATTTTTTACTTTTTAATGTTATTATACACTTGTAGATAATGGTGCCTTTAGATAAAAAAAACGGCCAAGTGAGATTCCGACTAGAGCAAGGAGTGTTCCGTTTCACCATACTATATCCACGGACTTGAAAGAAATACGGACTGAATATTGCACTAAAAAGATGATGGGTTCTCTGCGTTTTTAATACTTATCAGTATCTGAGTTAGATATCAATACAATAATATTATAAAATGACATACTTAATGAATGACTTGGTTTTAGGGTCCCGTCACGGACCTGAAAGAGAAATACGGACCGAGTATAGCACTAAAATGATGTGAAGCTTGCAAGGTAATACAATCTCGTTTGTTCTACAAGGGACCTACACTCACACAGATGCACTAGCTCTAGGCGCAGGTGCTACAACCCGTCACCTTATGTACCGCGTGACAGCACGCACACAAAAGAAATGGGTGCTTCACTCATGGTTAGACGAGATTACGTCTGGTTCTTATTTTAAGTCTGTGACTATATTACAAAAAAAAATGTTTTCTCCGAGATGCGCAAGCCCGGCACACACTTGGCCAGATTTTATTATTTTTTATTTTATCTTAGAGTATGCACTAAAATCACTAGAGATCAGATAATTTGATGCATATTTACCTAAAGTTGAGGTGATGGCTATTATGGAATATGGAACGCACTTCTACAACGATTTTTTTTTAAATAAGTAGGTAGGTATTTAAATAAAATAATTTTAAGAAGTTGTGGTGTTTGTTGCCGGCAGATAGGCGGAGATAGGGCGCAGGTGAATGAAGCTCGGAAGGTATGATGTTTGAAATAACGACAGAATTGAACATACAAATAATAACATTCGAATTAATAACTTGCGAGTGAAAAAACATAAAAGTTATTTTCCTGACGGCTTGTCGTCAAGGCAACTCTCCACCTCTCATAGAGTTTTATCGGTGAGCAAAGAGTCCTCCACATCACCCCCCTCGGATGTAGTAGTAGTATAATATTATACATACGATTAGTTATGCATTCCCGGATTGCCTGGCGTCCTGGGACTTACACTCAAAGAAATCTTTAACAAAATGTTTGTTAAATGTAACTGAACCCACAGACTTAAAAGAAGAACAGACGGAATCTCATCTAATCATGAGTGAAGCACCCATTTCTTTTGTGTGCGTGCTGTCACGCGGTACATAAGGTGACGGGTTGTCGGACCTGCGCCTAGAGCTAGTGCATCTGTGTGAGTGTAGGTCCCTTGTAGAACAAACGAGATTGTATTACCTTGCATGCTTCACATCTTTTTAGTGCAATACTCGGTCCGTATTTCTTTCAGGTCCGTGACGGGACCCTAAAACCAAGTCATTCATTAAGTATGTCATTTTAATAATATTATTGTATGGATAGCTAACTCAGATAGGTACTGATATTAAAAACGCAGAGAATAACCCATCATAAATGTTTTTATTTTAGTTAAATAATAACTGCGTTAGTCAAAAACGGAATATTTTTATTAGAGGAATTGTGATTTTGTTTTTAATTACTATGTAAATATCTAGTCTATAAAGAAATCTGTATGACTATATTTTTTTTTTTTCATTTCGGCACAAACTAATAAAGCTATCGATTTTTTTAATTTCTGGATTAAATAGCTTTGAGTGATAAGTCCGTCATTTGAAGCCTACTTAATCAAGTAAGTACCAAGTATTTTTATGTGCTTCGGTTTCCATTTAATTAAGGTAATAAATCATGATTGGTTTAAACCTGAATGATCCAAAATAGGAGTGTAATTAATTATTAGATAAGCCAAATTAGAGGCTTAATAAGGCGGGTTAAAAATTATGTGACAGCAAGTTGACCACTAACTTGCTTCCAACTAATCCACACTGGGCCCGCTATGTGGAGTTTGGCTTACTCCCTCTCACCTTTATTGAGAGAGAAAGCTGCCCTGCATTGGACTTCTGCAGGCTATAACTCACTTACTCTTCTTGACCACCTTGAACTTCCCCGGCTTTTAAAGAAAGGCGATACCAACCTAGATAGGTATAGAATCTAGACTAAACAAAAGAGCCTCTTTTGTTTGAAATTTTTGACCTCGGATTCCATTTCAGAAATTCTATTCTATTCTATTCTATTCTATTCTATTCTATTCTATTCTATTCAGAGTATAGATGACCATCAAAGTGAAAATAAGGAACAAAACACAGACCTTATCAATTAAAATTAAAAAACAAATAAAGTAGAAACGGAAAAGGCAAATGAAAAAAGTGGTTGGTGCTAAATCGGTATGTGGAGCACCGATTATAGATTAATCGGACACCAAATTGCTGGGTGAATACAATAACGGCACAATTAAAAAAAGACTATTTCAAGAAAATATGGCATTTAACATTTTTGGAATGGAGTACGCGCGCACAAATTTAAGTGACACTAGTCTATCGAGAAACCCTGTGAAGTAGCAAGTTAAATCATTATTGCATAAATATAACAGTTGGTGCAGAGCATGAATCCGCATCTAACTCGAATTTGCCAAATTTTGACTTGTGCCGTTATTGTATTCACCCAGCGAAATACAGATAAAATAAAACACCTCATGAAAGCTGTTGCTGTGGGTGTCAAGAAGGCTGGCGGTTTTGCGTCTTTGGATAACGATGTTTACACGCTGTCCGAGGTACGCCAGCCTTCTTATTACCTGTAACGTCTATCACCCTAGAAGTTTAAACATTTAATTCACTATAATTCTGGGGTGAGCCGGAAGGATTAAATAAGAGCTTTCAGTGTTAGGAGCACAATAAAGTCTAATTAAGTTTTATCATCCACAGTCTCACATCATGAAGACCTTCACAATACGTCCTGGTCACCTCACCCTCGCCGACCTCCGAAGCATCTACCACAATCCAGTCAAACTAGCCCTGGAACCCAGTACGTACCAACAAATGGAAAACAGCTTCGAACTCGTCAAAGAAATCGTCGCACAGAACCGTATAACCTACGGCATCAACACCGGCATTGGTATTTTAGCTGCAACCGAAATCGACAACAAAGACCTTGAGATTCTCCAAGCATCTATCGTCCTCTCCCATGCTGTTGGAGTCGGTGAACCAGCTGACAACGGTGTTGTACGATTGATAATAGTACTGAAGATCAACAGCTTAGGCCAAGGGTTTTCTGGTATACGCAGAGAAGTTATAGATGCTTTAATGGCGTTGATTAACAATGAAGTGTATCCTCATATACCTGTGAAAGGATCTGTAGGCGCTTCAGGAGATTTAGCCCCGTTATCCCACATGGCTTCGTTGTTGCTTGGTCAAGGCAAGGCGAGTTACAAAGGGGAATGGCTTTCAGCAACAGAAGCGCTAACTCGTGCTGGATTGAAGACGTTAACTCTAGGTCCTAGAGAAGGTGTTTCCTTAATAAACGGGACTCAGGCGTCTACAGCGTTCGCTTTAAAAGGATTATTTGCCGCTGAAGAAATGTATGCTAATGCAACAGTTACTGGATGCTTAAGTCTTGAAGCAGCGTTAGCATCCAGGAAGCCTTTCGATGCAAGAGTTCACGCAGTCAAAAGACACAGAGGGCAAATTGATGCAGCAGCCGCCTTTAGATTCCTTTTGAGAAATCGCACAGAGATATCTGAATCTCATGCCAATTGTGGCAAGGTTCAAGATCCTTATTCTTTGCGTTGCCAACCACAAGTAATGGGGGCTTGTTTGACCCAAATACGTAACGCTGCAGAAATTTTGCTAACAGAATCCAACGGTTCATCAGACAATCCAGTTATTGTTGATTCTGACATAATATCAGCAGGGAATTTTCATGCGGAGCATGTGGCATTTGCAGCTGATAATTTAGCATTGGCTCTAGCTGAAATCGGGTCACTATCAGAAAGAAGAACAGCTTTGCTCATGGATTCAAATCTTTCTAAACTTCCAGCGTTTTTGGTTCACAACGGAGGCGTGAATACTGGTTTTATGACTGCCCATGTTACTGCTGCAGCTTTGGTAAGCGAGAACAAATGTCTGGCTCATCCTTCAAGTGTGGATAGTATACCGACTTCGGCAAACCAGGAGGATCATGTCTCGATGGCACCAGCTGCTGGTCGAAGACTTTGGGATATGGCAGAGAACTTGAAAGCTGTTCTCGCAATAGAATGGATGTGCGCTTGTCAAGGTTTGGACTTTAGGAAGTTACGGACGAGTCCTGTTTTGGAAGGAGCTAAGAGTATTTTAAGGGAGCGCGTCACATTTCTGGATAAAGATAGATTTATGGCGTCTGATATAGAAATCGCTTGTGAATTACTTAGTGATGGGAAGCTGATTGGTTTATTTCCTGATGGTTTGTTGCCAAGTCAACCTAATTATATTAAGAAGCTTTTGTCAAGTATAGCTTGGCAAAAAAGTCATGATCGTGGTGACAGGTGGAACTAAAATTTTAGTATGGTGGTGTTGCCAGGTTATGCGTGATTTTGACGTTCTTGCGTTGAGGCAGCGCCCTCACTTTTTATCACGACATTTTTGCCAAGCGGTAAGTCGAATTGCCACGTTTATTAAATAGTGTTTAATTGCTTTTATAAGGTTCGTAGGTGATCGATCACCAGTATGAATATGACGCTAAGTTTTTAGTCATGGTACTAAAGATAAAAATCAAGCTTTCCTGATTTCATTTCTATAATTTTTGGCCATTTTGTGAATTAATTGAGATTTTAATAAATAAAAAGAATGATGTCCACTTTTTACCTGTCAAATAATCTCAGTTTTTTTTTCGATATTACTTTTATTCCTCACTACCAAATTAAATCAAATTACTACCAATGTAAATGGAATTAACCTTTAGTTTTTCTATATACATCAACCACATAGTACCTACTGTAATTACTTCAACTAAATCAAAGAAAAATTGACAGGTAAACGAATGTATGGGAAGTGGTCATGATTCTTTATATAACTATCCCAAGTTTTAGTTTCGTTTGTCTAATGGCTTCTGAAAGATTTTTTTAATAAGTATTTTGTGATATACCGGTCAAACGAGGTGACTTTGAGACTTGGGGCGACTTTGATGATAACTCCAAATTACAACATGATTGTAAAGGGCTTTGAACTTTTTGGCATAGTGGTAACCATAATTTTGCAGGAATTTCGGAAATTTTTCAAAAATGCGACGCATCCTGAAACCTATGTATATCGATAGAGTATGTATAGACGAACAAAAAATGTCCTATAAACGATAGTCCTAAAGTGCAACGTTTTCGAGATAATGCATGTTAAAGATGTTGTGTATACAGGGTAAAAATAAATACTTAAAACTCTTAAGGGGGTTGTTTAGACCATGAAACTGAACAACTTTCACTATGGGACCAACATCGAAATCGCGAAAAAAAAAATCTGATATCTCATACAATATTATTAATTTTTTTTCCCGATTTCGATATTGGTCCCATAGTGAAAGTTGTTCAGTATGATGGTCTAAACCACCCCCTTGAATGTTTATTTGTATTTTTGTAACACCTTGTACCTACCTACTTGTAAGGGTGTAAGTGACAGCCTAGCAAATACTGAAACGGTGAACTCAAACCATCAAATAGAACAATTTTCACTATGGAGGCTACCTCAGGAAACGCGAAATAAATCTGCGGTCCCATACAAAACTGTTATACCTACCTGACTAAAATGTATGGGACACCAGATTTTTTTCTTGCGTTTCCTGAGGTAGGCTCCATAGTGAAAGTTGTTCAGTTTGATGGTCTGAGTTTACCGTTTCAGTATTTGCTAGGTTGATCATATATCAATAGAATCGCATCGCTCCGTCGGTAGCGAGTTGCAGAGAGCTATGGAATTCAATCTTGAGGTCCAGGTCTGAATCCGCACGGATGACATATGCCATGTACCAATGAGTTTTTTCTGACTTATGTACCTACGTAGCACCAACTGCTCTCAAACGGCATAGGAAAACATTTTGAGGAAACCGGCATACGATGAAAAAGAAATTCCGATGCGTATATGAGGTCTACCGCACCGCATTGTGCACGCGTGGTGGACTAACGTACATACACCCTCCATGAGGGTAGGCCTGTGCCCTGCAGTGGGACGTAGGTGGTGGACGTTTGGGGTGGTTAAGGATCTACCTCCTCCACCCCGGACAACGCCGCCACCACAGACTACCAAGTTTGTGGTGACGGCCGAACGATCCCCCCACAGCGGTACTAGGCTCCGCAAGGAGCCGCCTGGCTTGCTCCCACCCTCCTGCTGGAGTCTTGCGCCAAGCAGCTTGCTGCATTCCGTCGGTGTGCAGGAGTGCCAGTGCTATTGGGGAATGGGAGAAAATCAGCTGTGCTGTTCGGAACCGGTCTTGGCCTCTGAGCAACACTGTACCGGGAAACTCATTCTGGAGGGTAGCGGGATCCGAAGCACGGTGACAGTCGTTGGTCGGTACCGCAGTTAGTAGGGGGCCCAAGTAGTGCGCTCGCCACGAGTGAAAGGCTGCCCCACTGCAGCCTTGGCGACTGGAAGGGAGGTCCCGGTGGCCATTGCAGGGGGGATCGGGCGTCCCCGCAGTCTACAAGTGAGTTTCCCATCAGTCAGTCGAGCCCAAGAGGTCCATCAGGGTAACTGAGGAGCGTATCTCGACGGAGCGGAGCTTGTTTTTCTGGGGGACTTAAATGCCCACCACAGCGAGTGGTTGTTCCTGTTCCAGAAAACTAACCATGCTGGCAGAGAGACGCGTAAGTTTGCGTTATCGCTAGATATCACCCAGCTGGTGAATCAAGCAACGCGGGTAACGGATGTCGATGGCCATACGCCTAATCGTTTAGACTTTCTGCTGACATCAGATCCAGACAAGCACTCAGTATCGGTCTTTGCACAGACTGGCATCCTACCCTTCTAGTAGTAAACAGTTCTGGTCCCTTTCAAAATCGGTCGAATCCAATTTCTACCGTCCCCCTTTGCCTCCCATGCAGAAACCTGGTGGGTCACTGACTGAGAAAGCGAATTTATATGCTTCTCTCTTTAGGAGCAATTCACGTCTGGACGCTCGTGCCAAACAGCCACACATGCCGGAGATGACAATACACACGAAAGAGGTCCGCAGAGCATTGCGTAGTCTGCATGTGAGGCCAGGTCCTGATGGAATACCTGCAAGAGTGCTGAGATATAATGCGCCTGAGTTGTCTCCTGTTTTAACACGCCTGTGTCGCCTCTCTCTCAGAACAAGAACGATTCCCAAGAATGGCATTCGTTCCGACCCCTGCAACTACCGACCTATAGCCATCACTTCCATTCTCTGTAAAGTCATGGAAAGAGTACTTAACAGTAAGTTGCGGACATACCTAGAAGATAATGATCTACACAGTGATCGTCAATATGGCTTTCGCCGGGGGCGATCGACTGGGGATCTTCTTATGTCAAACTCAAACTCAAAATAATTTATTCAATATAGGAGCCTGAAGCACACTTATTAAACGTTAATTCTTTTTTAAGTTACCACCGCTTCGGAACGTGTTGTCGCTGTAGAGAAGATGCGGCCAGAAACTCTACAGCATAACACGACTTAATACTATTGCAATATAAATTCTTACGCTAAGGTTATTTAAATAGTAATATATAGTCTATTTAATTAAATTAATAATTGATGTATGTCACGCACTGGTGGGGCGAGGCCATCGAGAAACACAGCGAAGCACTAGTTGTGTAATTTGACATCTCGAAGGCCTTTGTCAGGGTATGGCACGCTAGATTGCTGAGCAAGCTTCCTGCTTATGGCATCCCTGCTGATCTTTGCAGCTGGATATCTGATTTCTTGAGTCGGAAGACCTCATGGCAATTGATGCTGGGGTTCTTCAGGGGTCTGTTCTCTCTGCGAGACTTTTCCTGCTACACATCACATCACTGACCTCTTTGTGTCAGGTATTATTGGGTATGCAGATGACAGTACTGTCACAGAGAGATATCTATCCGGCGCTTGGGGCGGGGATGAAATACGTTCGCAGAGGGAAGCCATGGTGGAGCGGACAAACTTGACTTTAAGTCTTGTCTCCCAATGGGGTGACAATAATCTAGTCAACTTCAACGCCACCAAAACACAGGCTTGTCTGTTCAACGCCAAAAGGAGTTCGTTTATTCTGGTTCCTACTTTCCGGGGAAGATAAATCTGTCCCTGTTTCCGACAGTCTTGAGCTTCTAAGCATGGGTTGACTACGAAACTCAACTTCGGCGCTGACATCGAGTCTAAGGCTCAAAGTGCAGCCAAAAAGCTGGGCATGTTAAACAAGGTGCTTCACTCCTGGACAGCTCTTAATGTTGCATAAAGCTCAGGTCCGATCGTGTATGAAGTATTGCTGCCACATGTGAGATGGCTCAGCTAATTATCAACTAGAGGCTCATTGGCGACAGTAATCTGGTTGGTGGAAACCAAGCTTCATAGCCTAGCCCACCGCCGCAGAGTAGCCTGCTTGTCGGTCTTCTACAGATTGTACTTCGGTGAGTGTGCACCAGAGCTGCATGAGCTCATCCCGCCTTCCCCTTTCTACTATCATCGAACTTCCAGACGCACCGCGGGATACCACCCCTTCTTGGTTGATGTTTATGATACCTACCTAGGTAAACGGACCTGAAAAAAAACCTGACGTAATCTTGTCTAATCACGAGTGAAGCACCCATTTATTTTTGTGTGTGTGCTGACGCGGTACAAAATGGTGGCGGGTTGTAGGTCCTAAGCCTAGAACTGGTGCATCTGTGTGAGTGTAGGTCCCTTGTAGAACAAACGAATATGTAGGACCTTGCATGCTCATGCTTCACATCTTTTTAGTGTCACATTACGTCCGCCTTTTTTTCAAGTCTGTGCTTAGGTATAAACGTTTTCTATTACACCTTTCTCTTTTTTGTGAAAAAATACAGCGGTAGGTACTTTATTTCGAAAAAAGTTCTCATTAGATTTTTTGTTATTTCAATTAAATTGTAATTGCAATTAAGAAAAACATAGACATAGCACATGATTAAAATATATTCCATGTGGACATAGCCCAGATAAACATTTATTTCATCTGTTGAGGTACAATAGCAAATACAACCTGTACGACGACGCACTACACACTGCCAGTATTTTTTTTAATTTTTTTGCTTCTTACACTGCCAGTATAAGTTGACCGCGAAGTATGCAGCGCGTCGTGAGGCGTATTTGTACTTACACACGGCGACACATCAAGCTGTTCATAACCAAAATAAGCTGGCCGCGAGTAGGTTTAGGTTGCATGACGTATGAGTCGTCGCGCGGCCAGCTTATTATTTTGTTTTGTATAGGTTGATGTGTCACCGTGTGTACGTGTATACCTGCACAGATGAAATAAATGTTTGCCATTAATACAGGAACTTTTTTCGAAATAAATTATCATCAATAAGTACCTACCTACCTCGGTATATTTCTCATACTGGGTATTACAGAAAGGTGTCATAGAACTTGTTTATGCCAAAAACATTTTCTATTCCATACATCTTCTTCTTCTTATCGTGTGGGCAAGCCCTGGTGTCAGAGTTTTTTCAGACCGCCTTACGGCCTCTGACGTAGTTTTTATATAACGAATAATAACCACCAGAGATAGTAACTGGGACCAACGGCTTATCGTGCCATCTGAAGCACGGAATCATCTTTCTTTTCAGACAATCAGGTGATTCAGCCTGCATTACCCTAACCAACTGGGGAAAAACGCATAAAGTGACATATCACTAGGTGTCCCCCATGGAAATCGAACCTACGACCTCCGTGTCAAGATCCCAAGTCTTATAACCATTGGACCACGGAGATTGGTATTTGAGGAAAATGTGTTAGGATTTTTATCTATACAAGATCCTTAACATGGATTATCTCGAAAACGTTGCACTTTAGGACTATATGTTATCGACATTTTATGTTCGTCTATAGATCCTCTATCGATATACACAGGTTTCAGGGTGCGCCACGTTTTTGAAATTCCTGAAAATTTATGGGCATCACTATGCCAGCCTTCCATACAAAGAGGTTCAATGGCCTTTCTCTGCGTTATCAGAACGTATCCTTATATTCTTTTTTGTGTTCGCATTATTGATAGTTCGTCCATTTTTAACCAAATTTTCAAGGCAGTAACATGAGGCTGAGTACCTAGTTAAAATAATTGAATAAAGTTTGTAATAAATATTCACAGAAAAAGATTCCTGTTAGGGGTGGTTAGGGGTGACTTTCGAAAGCAATGAAAAAAACGACTGGTATCAAAGTAACCCCATTTTCAATATAGCTTTGTTACGCTGGTTTTTCTTTTTTATTCTCCGAAATTAAACATACATAATTTTTATTTTTATTTTAAATATACCTAATCATAAGGCTAGTCGTCACTGCTGTATTTTTTTCTCATTTATAAAATCAAAATTATGAAAGATTATCCATTTGAATTTCAAAACTAATCAAAGTCACCCCGATTTACGTAAGTACCTAAACATTCAACTTATTTGGCAATAACTTCTAAATAGAATGGCTGAAAAATCTACTTTTATTGTTGCGCATGCTTCTGAAGCGTAAATGATAACAATTTGTTATGTTATGTACTCGTGTCTCAACAAAACATTCAACAAAATAGTTGACCTTGTGGTGTAATAAAATGTAATAATGATTGGCGGCTCTTGTTTTTCTCGTGTCTAACAGATAAACTAATTAAAATATTACAGATTAAGTATTAATGATAAAATGACCAAGAGGTCAGAATGTAAGAAAAGAAAATCAGATTAGAACGGAACATCCTCTGTTCTGTATTGGAACTTGGTTGTTATTTAGTACATAAGGTAGGAGACAAAAAAAAAAACTTGGAAATGGGGGGGATTTGACTTTTCAGCTTTTCGCTTATTTCTCGAAATCTATAAGTCGTATCCAAAAGTTTTGTAGCTACCAATTTAACCTGGAGTGGGATTTTTGAATCTCATTCGGTGAGCTCAGCTGTTGAAAATGTCAAAATTACTATGGAGATACGCATCTTTCTGCTGTTGATTTGACTTTAAAAAATCGCACTCCTGAAGTATGATTTTTGAGAGTAAAATCAGCAGTAGAAAGATGCATAACTCCAGAGTAATTTAAACATTTGCTACTACTGAGTTCGACGTATGACATTCAAAAATCGCACTATTGATATCCAAATGTACAGGGTGCTAGGGTAAAGTTGCAGTTGCATTATTTTAAGGGGTGTCTGTACTCATGATACAGAAGAACTTTCCCTAAGAAACCGATAGGAAATTCGCAAAAAAATTAAAGTTTCCACAAAACAATGTAAAAAAGAAAGATAGGTACCTAGTTTTTAGGTAGATTAGATTAGTAGGTATGTGCCTATAATCGGAATTGGCGTGACGACCCTCAGTGATCACGTTATTTAACCGTGGAACAATCGAGAAGTGTATTCTTTAAATTTAAATTTGTATGCATGCTGAGTTAGCCTATAAATATTACATGCATACACTCAGAATTATAATGTAACATTGTGAATGTAAAACTATACTGTGTCATGTTGGCTTCCTAATAAAAAATAAAAAAAAATTAGTTACTCTAGTGCCATCGACGTTTTCGACTAAATTTTTTTAAAGATTTTTCTAATTTTGAATGTCAAAGTTTAAACAAAAAAAGAAGTACGTAACGATTTTTATGTTAGTAAATTATCAAGGTCATCAACATAAAATATACTACTTTTTTTGGCCTTGAGATTTGAATATGATATTAGTTTATTCATCCCAAATATATCTGGATAAAGCTGAACTCACACATGCCATTTAAGCGCTACGTAGACGATGGACATCTGTAACTGCCGATAGAGGACCATAGACTTTCATGTTCTAGTTCATTAAAGTGCCATGGTTTTCGAGATATTTCGACTTTTAATTTTTTTCTGAAATAGGACCTTTGTAACTCTTTTGACCGTCATGGCCACAAAATAAGATATTTTTGCACAATATTCTCTAAGAGTGTTGCTATCCGACTATTGAAAACGGTCTACAGCTCGCTATTTTATTTGTAATCTTTGTGACAAATTTGTGACAAACGTGTCAAATTTCACAATAAAAAATTTCGTCAAAATATCTTGAAAACCGTGGCACTTTTACTGGACATGAAAGTCCATTTTTTGAACGGGTTTGAGGTACTCTATCAGCAGGTACAGGGTTATCCATTACTTACCGGAAACCCTGTATATGGAATGGACACAGTAAAGTTATTGTTACCCACTGTATGTTCAGCAATGACAGTGAATTGTCATTGCTGACCCCTATATAGATATAGATATTGCAGGCTGAATCACCTGATTTTCTGAAAAGAAAAATCATTCCTTGCTTCGGAAGGCATCTTAAGCTGTTGGTCCCGGCTACTATCTCTGGTGGTATTAGTCGTTACCAAGAAGTTTGGAATCCTCTACAGTGGAGTGCAGACTGCCTACAAGACGTGAAACATGATAATACTGTGGTCGATAATGATCGTTCTTTTCCGTCGCGTCGTTGTTTTTTGTGACGTTAACTTTGTCCCTTTCTAATCCAACGTACAAAATTGTAGCTCCTCTCCTGTTATTTTCGTAACTACGTCATTGGATAGAAAGGGACACACCTAAAATTGGTAATATTGACGACGACATGGCCAATTTTCTTGTATCAATGTTTGTAAGGAGGAGTGGTATCCTTTATGATTGAGATCCAGGGTCGTTCTAAAAAACATGATAGACGGCCGTAGGGCGGTTTGAATAAACTCTGACACCATAATATTATGCCACACGATAAGAAAAAGACGTTGTTAGGCCGATTGTACGTAAATGGTGCGTGTGAGTTAAGCTTTACCATAAAGATAGAAATAATATCATTAATTATTAAAAAACAAATAAGTAAGTTAACGTTTATTGTATCTAGCTAGAGTAGCTAGACTTGTAAAAATCAGACGTGACATAGGTTTCAAACTTGTCTTGGAACTTGGAGTGTATAAACTTATTTAAGATATAGACATAGCTGTTTATTGTACATTTACACTACCGTTTATGTTCTTCTGATGTGAATAAAATAAAATAAAATTTCATTATGCCTACGGAGTGGTATTTTTGAAAGTCATACGTTGAACTCAGCAGTAGCAAATGTCTAAATTACTTATTGAGATATGCATCTTCTGGAGTGAGATTTTTGAAAGTCAAAATCAGCAGTAGAAAGATTCATAGCTCCATAGTAATTTAGACATTTTCAACTGCTGAGCTCAACGTTTTACTTTCAAAAATACCCACGTCTAGTATGATGCTTATGCTTATGCTTGGAGTGTAAATGTTTTATTTAAGAGGTGTATGGAAACCTTCTAAACACACACATCTCTAAGGTGAGTAGGTACAGTATAAGAAAAAGTACAATGGCCGGCAAAGTGCAAACATCTTGAGTAAAGCCTTAAGCGTTACTCCACATACCCCTCACACCCGCTCATTGTTCAAGTTATTTGCAGGATGCCGGGTACCGTAACCTAGAACACAGTATCGGTATTAAACCGGTACCAATATTTACGTTAGGTAAAGTGAGAAAATTATAGATGTACTTATTAAAAAGACAGGCATTCTTAAATATCGCGGGTACCTAAACAAATACCGGTATTTACTTGTAAGGCGGTACCGATAACGGTACCGGTTTAGAACCTGTACTTTTGGTACCGGTACCGGATGATAGTGACAGCATAATATTTATACATGGTGTAGCAACTTGCCAACAGATGGCGCTAGCAGTCCCCTAACAAAAAGTACGACATAAGACAATTGACGATGGCACATTAGAAACCCGTAAGCTGCTGCACTAAGGTTCACAATCGCTGGCAAGACACAAATCGCGCAAGGAGAATTATCACACAGACTCAGTATATACAGGGTCCAACTTAATATGCTGACACTTTTTTAAGGGGATGATCAGACCACCAAACTGAACAACTTTCTCTATGGGACCAACATTAAAATCGCGAAAAAAAATCTGCTGTCCCATACATTTGGCTCGAGTAGGTTTGCAGTTTTGTATGGAACAGAAGATTTTTTTTCGCGATTTCGATCTTGGTCCCATAGAGAAAGTTGTTCAGTTTGATGGTCTGATCATCCCCTTAAAAAAGTGTCAGCATATTAAGAAGGACCCTATATACAAGGTTCCGACAAACATCATTAGGACCACGGCCGGTCCCCAGGCATCACACCTAGCCTGGCGGAAGTACTTCCCTTTTCTATGGAGGAACCTTCCACCTCAGTTCCTCTATAATGGTAAGCCCTAGATCGTTTTTGGTGCAAGACAGCCTAATTAGCCAATGTAGGTACCTATCTTAGGTAAAAATTATGTTCACGATGAAATTCTATCAGTCTATTTTATATTCATTGACATAGACATAAAACACCTACCTAAGTATACCTAATATTTATTAATTCAACAAAACATAACTAGCTGCTTAAGTTAAAAATTGAAACCAGTTTTTTTTAAAGACTTTTTAGTAACTATTCATCGACCGCGGTTTCTCTTACATTCGAAGCCTATTTATTATTATTAAGGTGGTTATCACGCTTTGAAATTATTCATACAAAATTTCAAACCCTTATATCTTCGTAATTATATTACAAATTGTAAATATTATTTGATATGCGCAAACTAGATTTTCTAAGCTATTTTTCCATATATAAAACATTACTTTTATTAACACCGTCTACGAGTGTTATACGACAACGTTTTTTATGAAATTGACAGCTCTCCAACCACCTTAAGTAGATCGTTTTTTTTTTCTCATTCTATAGGGTGTATGACTAAATATTTCCCGTAGATGTTTATTCATTTTTAATTAAGATTAAACATTATATACGTTTTTATGTTTTTATAGAACAGCACAATATTCAGCCTACTTTTTTTCAGAATATTAACACTAGCAGTGCTCAACTTTGTTCAGTAGTGTGCAAAGGTCCAAAGATGCAAAGGGATCACTTAAATCTATTAAAAGAAGCAAATGACTCTCTACAGTCCATTCAAAGTAGCAAAGGACTCACTACAGTTCGTGAAAAGCAGAAAAGGGCTCAATAAACTCAATTAAAAACAGCAAAGGGCTCAATAAACTCCATTAAAAGCAGTCCAGGAGTGCGATTTTTGAATCTCATTCGGTGAGCTCAGCTGTTGAAAATGTCAAAATTACTATGGAAATACGCATCTTTCTCCTGCTGAATTAAATTTCAAAAATCGCACTCCTGAAGTATGATTTTTGAGAGTTAAATCCGCAGTAGAAAGATGCGTATTTCCATAGTAATTTTGACGTTTTCAACTGCTGAGCTCACCGAATGAGATTCAAAAATCACACTCCTGAGTTTATATTATAGGGCCTTATTCAAAATAAACAATGAGACGATAGAACCGCAAACAAACAGACAACAAAATTAGTATAAATTTGTGTTAGAGTGATTTTGTTAGAAGATTTTTTTTAATCATAGATAACAACATTATTATAATATTCTGTGAGAGTAAAACATTTTTTTTATTTGTGATTCTTGTATATAAACGTCAGTTTGTTGGTCAGTTGTATCAGTTGTCTGAACATCTTAATTCCACAATGGTAAGTAAAAAGATTTTCATATTTGTTTACTTAGTTCCCCTTAGTTAGCCTCAGTTCCCATAAAGAGAACGAAAAAATTGCACTTGATATGTTTTCTGGATTAACACATAGTGCGTTCACACACGATGACGCATTGACGGAGCAGCAAACGTCAGTCCATAGACCCACACCCGGTGCGTCAATGCGTCACCGTGTGTTAGTAGGACATCCTTCCAACACGTCCACATAGATATAGGAGGCCCATTCGTCCTAAAAGTAAAGGTATCATGTGTGCTAGTTTAAATTGCAGGAATTTTCACTTTTTGCATTTGCTATGATATAACGAAAATTGAAAAACTAATGGGGAGTCCTAAATCATATTACAAGAAACTAGTTTCATTCAACCTTTTTGTGTTCTTTCTTCCTCTATCGAAGTAATACATACATGTCAAGCTTGGTGTGATTATAGTGCATAATACAATTAATAATAAAAATCTACTCGCACTTGGCAGGTTTTTTAAAGTCAACGCAGACATAAAAATGTTGTCTTCAAGAATTCTTAGCACGTTAGACCTACGAGTTATCTCTATCTATCTATCTTGTCTACCGAAATATTTCAAACTCTTAAGGGGGTTGTTTAGACCGTCAAACTGAACAACTTTCTGTATGGGACCAACATCGAAATCGCGAAAAAAATAATTTGATATCCCATACTTACATATTTTAGCTCTAGTAGATTTGTAGAGTATGGAACATCATTTTTTCGACCCCCTTAAGAGTTTGAAATATTTATTGTTACTTATGAAACACCCTGTAAACTCCACCCCCTTAAAGGTTTATTTCTATTTTTGTAAAACCTTATATATTGATTTTCCACAGAAATTCCTCATCATCTTAGCTGTTGCCGTGGTGGCGTGTAAAGCGGGCGGTATTAGGGGCATCAAGCGTGAAATCTTGACCGATGCTAAAGCCGAGGTCGTCAGCTCTTCCTTCGATGTCAAACCCGATGGTTCATACACTTCAAACTTCAAGACAAGCAACGATATTTCTATTGATTCTGTAGGAGTATTGAAGAAGGTTGCTGGCTCGGTAAGTATCTGAAACTCATGGAATAATAATAATAGGATCCATCTTTTGGGACCTCTCACTACAACTTTCTCTATTGGACCAATGACGAAAACACGTAAAAAAATTCAGCTGTTCCTAATAAAACTGCAATTCTACTGGACCTAAACTAAAATACATTTATTGAAATTAAAATTAAAAGCCAATGACTAAAAATGGGGCTCGGTGGCGCGTTGCGAAGAGGTCTCAATCAAGAGGTCCGGGTTCGAAACCGCACGGACAACAGGCCACGTAGGTACCAATGAGTTTTTCTAACTACTACCGACTGCTCTCAAACGGTGAAGGAAAAGATCGTGAGGAAATCTGCACAATGCAGAAGAATAAATTCTGATGCATTATGTGAAGTCTACTAATCCGCATTGGGCACGCGTGGTGGACTAACGCCCAAACACCCTCCTAGAGGGTAGGCCTGTGCCCTGCAGTGGGACGTATATAGGCTGACGATGATGATGATGACTAAAATTTACACCTTTTTTCTTTTGTCTATTTTTTTAGCTCGGCAATCAATCAAACTTGAATAATATGGGAAAGCTGTTTTTTTTCGCGATTTCGATGTAGGTTTTATAGAGAAAGTTGTTCAGTTTGATGGCCTGATCATCCTCTTAAAAACCATCAGCATGTTATTAAGTTGGAGTTTGACCTACATCGTCAAAAGAGAGGTACTGAGTGTAAAATCGCTGGGTGAATACAATAACGGCACAATTAAAAAAAAGCGATTTCGAGAAAATTGCGTTTAAAGTTGCGTCGAATGTACTACGCGCGAACAGATTTAAGTGACACTAGTGCCATCTATCGGGAAACCCCGTGAAGTAGCAAGTTAAGTCATTATTGCATAAATAGAACAGTTGGTGCAAAGCATGAATCCGCATCTAACTCGAATTTGCCAAATTTTGACTTGTGCCGTTATTGCATTCACCCAGCGAAATAAAATATGCGTTGCATATTAAACAGGGTGCTTTTTTTGAGCCAATTGACAATGAAAACAGGGGTCTTATTTCGGTCTGGTAAACGACGATATATCGGAAACTTACACAATAGACCCATGCCCTTGCCCTACTAGTTTATGGCTGTGTTTTTCTTTTCTGATATATTGAGTTAGACGGACTTCTCCTGATGACATATTTACCCCAGTTAACCGTAACGCTCTTATTTCAGGATGAGGAAGTAGCCCTCGAAGTTACGGGCAATGTCCACTTCACTTCCCCGGATGGCGCCGACATGGTCCTTTCTTACATTGCCAATGAAAATGGATACCAGCCACAGGTAAGATCATAGGCGAAGTATTTTTCGCTTACGCTGATAGACGTAACATCAGTGTAACCGCGTATGAGACAGCGATAGTCATAAAATCCTATACAATTTGTATGAAAATAGTTGTCTGACTCCGGAGTCAGACAGCCGTCGTAGAACAAAAAGTGTTATGTTATGTCACATGTTATCAGTGATTAGCTAGTACGTACTTTGTACACCAGTCATGTAACGTGTAAAAAATAGACTATTATAATTGCGCCTATGTAATGCGAGACTGTAATTTTCTGTTTCCTACAGCCAAACCATAAAACATGGTTTTGTAGGACCTTTTGTAAAAAATGTATTTCTAAACTTCTTAATTAAATAAATTAAAAAAAAAAAAAAAAAAAAAAAAAAGTGGCTACGTCGATAAGGACAGCAATAAGTAGCGATCTCCTTTTTTAACTAGAGCGAATTTGCTATGTGCATCTCTTACTGAGTGATATGACAAGACACGTGCTTTCTTCTAGTTCCTTCTCTTTCTACGGGTAAGATTATTTTTTTGACGCCCTGGTGTGTCAAAGTTACTAAGGAGATACGCATCTTTCTATACTGTGATTTGAGCATGGATTTAAATCTTGTTTAAATCATAAAGGATGCCACTCCTCCTTACAAGCATTGAAACAAGAAAATTGGCCATGTCGTCGTCAATATTACCAATTTTAGGTGTGTCCCTTTCTATCCAAAGACGTTTATTACGAAAAAATAGGAGAGAAGCGTAGAAAGAGAAGGAACTAGAAGAAAGCAGTGTCTTGTCATATCACTCAGTAAGAGATGCACATAGCAAATTCACTCTAGTTAAAAAAGCAGATCGCTACTTATTGCTGTCCTTATCGACGTAACCACTTTTTTGTTCTACGACGGCTGTCTGACTCCGGAGTCAGACATCTATTTCATACAAATTGTATAGGATTTTATGACTATCGCTGTCTCATACGCGGTTACACTGATGTTACGTCTATAAGCGTAAGCGAAAAATACTTCGCCTATGGAGAGAAGCTACCATTTTTGACGTTGGATTAGAAAGGGACAAAGTTAACGTCACAAAAAACAACGACGTGACGGAAAAGAACGATCATTACCGACCACCAGGGAGTATTATCATGTTTCACCACTTGTAAGGTATCCTTTATGATTTAAATCCATGCTTTCTACGTTTTTTTTTTCAGGCCAGCCACATCCCGACCTCACCCCCAATCCCAGAAGCCATCCTTCGCAGTTTGGAATACATCAAGGCACACCCTTACCACGAAGAAACCAAGAACTAAAATGCCCTGCGAACGACTAGTCATCAAAATAACCAATGAATAGCCCTGTCCTGCTCTCTCTTATGAATTTTCTCCGTAAAGGAGCCCATTCACAGTAGTCCTACATGCGGGATAACAAGCCCATACACTATCCTGCAAGTAGGACTACCCATACATAATGCTCAAGGTCGTCAGACGACTTGTAGGACTACAACACCATTCACGATCCGATATTGGTGTAGGACTGCAAGACGGACTACTGTGAATGGGCTACGTCTTAAGTGTGAGTAGACAGTGTTGCCAGTGATAAAATATGTAGCTAAAAGCTTTACTGTAGCCCGGGCGCCAGATATAGCTGCAAAGGTGTGTCCAAAGTGTATTTGTCTCTTTCCTCCTGTTTAAAGATAGAATAAGTCAGATCATATTTGAACACAGGTTTTCGATTGTCTGGCGTCCGCCTAAGTTAATGAAAAATAAATGAAATTAAAAAAAATATATTGTTTTATCATTTTTATCTACAGGGTGTAACAAAGCGTATAGCCGTGGTGGTCCAGTGGCGAGTAACCTTGCCTGCCGTGCAGGAGGCGATGGTTCGATCCCCGTCCAAGTCGACTCGTACCAATGAGTTTTTCGGAATTTATGTAGGTACGATTTGTAACACCACTGGCTTTTCGGTGAAGGAAAACATCGTGAGGAAACCTACATGCTTCAATTTCGAGGCATGTATTGTACCCACTGTCCATTACAAGTGGCGACGGGCTCACCCCCCGTCACACTGGACAGCGTTTCGGTACTACTGGTGAAACGTGGATGTTCTGAGGTTTCAGAATATCTCCGACTACCCCCTCGGGGAATATAGTCGTGAGCATATGCTATGCTGTAACAAAGCAACCTATTAATACTTAAGGGGGTGCTTCAGACCTGGAGTGCGATTTTTGAATCTCATTCGGTGAGCTCAGCAGTTGAAAATGTCAAAATTACTATGGAAATCTTCGTCTTTCTTCTGCTGATTTGACTCTCAAAAATCATACTTCAGGAGAGCGATTTTCGAAAGTCGAATCAGCAGTAGAAAGATGCATATTTCCATAGTAATTTAGACATTTTCAACTGCTGAGCTCACCGAATGAGATTCAAAAATCGCACTCCTGGAGTGCTTTATCTTTTTACTGCTGATTTGACAATGTACAATTTACAATGATTGAATGATTTGATGATTGAAATTGATGATTGAATGATTTGACAATGTACAATGTAGCAAAGCAATAAATATTTGATTGATTGATTGATTGACTTTCAAAAATCATACTACAGGAGAGCGATTTTTGAAAGTCAAATCAGCAGCAAAAAGACGCGTATCTCCATAGTAATTATGACATTTTCAACTGCTGAGCTCACCGAATGAGATTCAAGAATCTCACTCCAGTTTGATAACTGAACAACTTTCACTATGGAGCCAACATCGAAATCGAGAAAAAAACATCATCATCAACATTTGAGTCGAGTCGGTAGGTACTGTAGTTTTGTATGAAACAGATTATTATTTTTATTTTTAGTCGATGTTGGCTTCATAGTACCTAATAGTTGTTCAGTTTGATCGTCTAAAGCACCCCGTTGAGTATAACTAGGGTGTTTCGACACCCTGTACCTATATTTATACGCCTTGTCACATTTGGGTAAAAGTTAGTTGTTTAGTTTAGAATTTATGAAATTTTAAATAATACCTACTTACATTTAAAAAGCCGTGGTGGTCCAGTGGCGAGTAACCTTGCCTGCCGTGCAGGAGGCGATGGTTCGATCCCCGTCCCGGCCGACTCATACCAATGGGTTTTTCGGAATTTATGTACGATTTGTAACACCGCTGGCTTCTCGGTGAAGGAAAACATCGTGAGGAAACCTGCATGCTTCAATTTCGAGGCATGTATTGTACCTACTGTCCATTATAAGTGGCGACGGGCTCACCCCCCGTCACACTGGACAGAGTCTCGGTACTACTGGTGACACGTGGATTTTCTGAGGTTTCAGAATATCTCTGACTACCCCCTCGGGGAGCATAGTCGTGAGCATGTGCTACCTACTTACATTTCGGTGCAAGCCACTAGCTAACATCATGACGAAATTCTGATGCGTAGTAACTACCTATGTGAAGTTTACCAACCCGCAATCGCGTTGTGGACTCACACCCAGCCGTGGGAAGTTATGTATACAATACCCATATTTTACGAGAAAAATTGTTGGTCAGCCGATCTAGTTATAAAAAATCGTGTTTTTTGACCCATTATTCTTAGGTAAAGTTGTTTAGTTTCATTATCTGAATACGCCTTTCCATCCATCCATCACAGCCCTTGATCAGTCCGTCTTCGGACATAGGCCTCCTCCATATTTCTCCATGACGTCCCGTTCCTCGCCCTCTGCATCCAGTTGGGACCCGCGTGTCTCCTAATATCATTAACCCATCTTTCTGGTGGGCGGCCTCTACCACGCGTGGTTTCTCTGGGCCTCCACACGATGAAAACGCCTTTAAACTCTTAAAATTGATTTGGAAATTTCAAAACAGATGGCCTACCATGAATTCCTGTACTTTACTGTAGTTACGTCGCCTATTCGTATGACAGAAATTAGTTCTCAACGTAACCACTAGGAGCGCTGTACGAAATTCAATACAAAATTGGTGTTGTTACTACAGTATTAAAGGACGGTGAAAACTCATGGTAGACCCACTAGAAAGTGATTTTTGAAAGTCATACGTTGAACGTAGAAAATGACAAACTTACTATGGACTCGTACTCCTGATTATTTTGTTCTCGACTCGAAACATTTTTTGGTCGGAGTCTTGACACGTATTTGTCGCCTCGACTAAAATGAGGAAGAGTGGACTTAGAAAAATTTGGTTGCACAGTTACACCGCCGTGTGGCAACATTGTACCCAGTTATCATAAAAATTAAGTAACGTGTGGACACAACGACACACTGTTACTGAAACGTTTACGGCCGGATTGTGAGTGAACCGTTACTACACATAGAAACCAAACCCCACACAGTACAGCAGGTAACAATTTGTGTTGTAGCGGTGACGAAACGTTGTAAAATACTTTGTAATTCTGCGACCGAAAATGGCTATGATGTAAGATGATACACGTATATAGTTAACAACAAACATGGAATACATATAACAATCAATGTGTCCGAGTGCTATTTTTGAAAGTCAAATCAGCAGTAGAAAGATGCACATCTCCATAGTAATTTTGACATTTTCAACTGCTGAGGTCAGCGAATGAGATTCAAAAATCGCACTCCCTATACCTACTCACATACGGTGCCAACAAGGCTACCAAGGCAAAAGATGCACAACATAAAAGTAGCACAGAGAGCCATGGAGAGTAGGTGACGTGGGCGTTTTTTTTTAAAAGTGTCCCTTGAGAAAAGTGAGTGTCCGGTCACTTTCATAGTCTATTATTCGAAATTTATTAAGATTTCTATCATATTATGTATATTATATTAATAAATAACTTTTAAACTCATCTTTTTCAGTAAAATAATGCGTGAATCTGTCTTAAATATAAAATAACGCCAAAATAAGTAAAACGGGGGCGACGTTTTTGGCATGTCCCACACCAACCATGTCAAAATCGGAGTCGAATATAATGGTCTATTAAAATTTGTTCAACGTATTTTGTGTATCGCACTGGTCAATTATGCTCCGAACTTCAATTTTAAACCTTAAAACATACTACTTACAGTTGAAATTTATTTAAAAACACCCGTTTTTATGTTGTCCTGCAAAATAGCGGATGGTGGAATTTCCACCTACGCTACCGCATTTTTGATGTCTTCCGACAAAAATACTACCAATTACGGCAAAGATTCCAAAAGATAGCAACATTATTAGTCTATGGTAGTCGCCATTTTGTAAATTTGACAGCGCAGTTCGTCAGAAAAACGAAAATAAATGGTTGCCTTGTCGGTGTACAAAAAAATTGTTCCACATACGAGACTACTTTTCTCCATGTAATGTTTAGCTAATTATTATATTTTTTAGTATGTTAAACTTGTTAATTTATGTTTATTTGGAATCTGAAGTTAAATTGACCTAAATATGAATAGTTTATTGGTAATTTTGTCTGAAAGTTTAACTGGCATGGATACGTCACTTCCATTACGCTGCGGTCACATGAATGGAACTAAAAAGTGACGTAATGGAATCCTAAAGATGATTTCACAAGGAGCAAAATGCCAAAAAACCGAATGTCAATACAATTCATACAGAAAGACTTATCGTTATCTTTTACGAGCTTTCTCATATCAGGTGGTATCCAAATTATACCCATTTTTTATACTTGACTAGTTATGACTTTTCAAATATTATTTTAAGAATTTTTGATCGCCGGATCACCTAAATTAGCAATATAGTTTTTTTAAAGTATAAATGACTGACCTAAGTTTATTATATAGGTACCTAAATAAATAGTGACCTAAGTTCCTAATAGTATTAATAGAATTTTGTGCCATATTAAACGTTGCCTTATAGTTCCTAAACGTCATTACGTGTTCCACTATACGTCACTGTCCTAT